>OY755241.1:61614037-62814037 GCA_963576725.1 Azorinus chamasolen | reverse complement strand
GCTTTATCTGCATTGTCTTTCAACACCGATAGATAAAGAGTAAAAGAGGTGGATCGTGACGAGACGCCGCGTTTTTATAATGGATCAACTTTCAACACCGATAGATAAAGAGTAAAAGAGGTGGATCGTGACGAGACGCCGCGTTTTTTTTTATAATGGATCAAAATTGTTTACAAAGGGTATCACCAAATCGCCGCTAACGTGAAAACATTTAAACCTTTCCTCCAGGACTATTCATGTAAGAAATAATGTTGTCATGAATATTTATTTGATTAATTTGTTAAAACAGCACAAGGACACAATAGTTTTTGGCAATGGCAGAAACTGTTGACTCATATCTATGTTATGTCATAAGCAAACAGAGCAGACCCTGATCAGACGGCTCCTATAGGAGACGTCTGATCTGGGTCTACTCTGTTTGCAAATGCGTGCATGAAAAGGCGTTTATATGAAGAAAAGGGATACACACATATGCTATCGTACATATGCTAGTATACATATGTTTAGTTCACATGCCATGCTACATATGATATCGATATGCAGCTAAAGTACGTATGATATCATACATATTAATGATATTATCATACATGCTATCATATATATATATATTATTTTATAGTACGTATGCTATCATACATATTAACATACATGCTGACATACATATGACAATATAATGCTATCCTACACATGCTACGGTAGCGAAATAAGGGTTAAGGTAGCGGGATACGTGTTAAGGTAGCGAGATAAGGGTTAAGATAGCGGGATACGTGTTAAAGTAGCGAGATAAGGGTTAAGGTAGCGGGATGAGGGTTGCAGCGGGATAAGGGTTAAGGTAGCGGGATGAGGGTTAAGGTAGTTCGATAAGTTTAAGGTAGCGGGATAAGTTTAAGGTAGCGGGATGAGTGTTAAGGTAGCGAGATAAGGGTTAATACAGCGGGATAATTTTAGGTAGCGGGATAATGGTTAAGACAGCGGCATAAGGGTTAAGGTAGCGGGATAATGGTTAAGGTAGAGTCATAAGGGTTAAGATAGCGGGGTAAGGGTTAAGATAGCGACATAAGGGTTAAGATAGCGGGGTAAGGGTTAAGATAGCGGGGTAAGGGTTAATATATGGGGATAAAGGTTTTACAAATGAAGAAGTTCGTGTATTATGGGGTACTTGAACCAATGGTGTAGACATTTAGTTTGCTATAGGCGATTGTGGTTATTTTTTGCAAGTAGTTTGGATCTAGATGAGATACCGAATAACACGTATATTGATATAATCATTTATTGTTGAAGACCAAGACAAAATGCCTTTACCCTTTCCTTCATATTAAGGCATTTTTCACACATTTGCAAACAGAGAAGATCCAGACCAGGCTCTGTTTGCTTAGATCTGACTCTTCGGCTTCTACCAATACCACATGATCATGTATAACATACATGTATGTCATTATGAAAATTCAGCAAATAAATATTCATGGTGTATTTATTTTTTACATGAGTATTCATAGAGTAAAGGGTTAAAACATGTTCATATTGGCTGAAATTTTATAATGGTATAAAACCTCTCTAAACCGGTCGTTAAATTTAGGGTAAATATCTATCTTGGAGACAGGTAGCAGCTTAATGCAGTGTAAAAGTCATGCAGAGAGCTCCTTTAGGAGCTCCTCTAGGAGCTTTCTGCGTGACTTTCACCCTGCATTAAGCAGCCACCTGCCTAATTGTATCTGAAATCTTATCTACTAGAATTCCGGTTTAGAGAGGTTTCACTGTATACACATAGAATTTGGATATTTGTTAGAAACTGTAGTCATATATATTCTACGGTAAAATCTCGATTATTCGAACACTAAAATACGTATCATTATCGATCTTAAAGACTGGCGACAGAGCAATACAGGGTGAAAGTCATGCAGAAGCTCCTCTAGGAGCTTTGTGAATGACTTTCATCCTGCATTAAGCAGCCACTTGCCCAAAAGGGTCTAAATTCTTCTATACTAAAAGTTCGAATAATCGAGGTTTTCGAATAAACGAGGTTTTACTGTATAAGCAAACAGCAAACAAAGCAGACCATGATCAGATGGCTTCTACATGAACCGTCAGATCTGGGTCTACTTTGTTTACAAAGGCGTGAAAAGCGTTTACAATGGGGAAAGGGTTATAACTTTATGCCTTTTATCTTTTACCTGATCGGTATGCATGCGAGAAATAATGTCAATATACATATTAACCCATTACCTCATATGCTATTTTTAGATACAACCTTTTTAATAAATCTACCGAAAAGGAGCATTAACTAAAGAAAAGAAAGTCTACTGTGTAATTGTTGACATCGAAATGTTTATGTCTGAAAGACATAATTGATTTTTACGAGATTCTGGGGATGTTAGTTTTAACCCTTTCCTCCATAGGCTAATTTTAGACCCAACCTCTTTGAATGAATCGACCCAAAAGGAGCATTTACTAGAGGAAAGTAAAATGTTAGAATTTTGTAGTTTGAAACCATTGTGATAAATAGAGCATTTGCTCCTATAGGAGCAAATGCTCTATTTACCACAATGGTTTCACAAAGTGATTTTTAAAGAGTCGTCAAAAATCGTCAATAGGAGGGAATGGGTTAACCAGTCATAACATCATAGACACGGGGAAGTTATAGCCATGGACGAAACTGTATGATCATATCTATATTATACCATTAGCAAACATCAGAAGGCTTCTACAATGCCCGTCTGATATGCGTCTCATTTGTTTACAAATGCGTTAACCCCTTCCCTGTTGAATATTCATGTAAGAAATAATGACGTCATGAATATTCATGTAATGACGTCATGAATATTCATGTAAGAAATAATGACGTCATGAATATTAATAATATCATTTTTTACAGTGACATATGAACACGGGGCATTTTGGCTCAGACGAACTGTAGAATCTGTTCTATATTAAAATATAAGCAAACAGAGCCGTCCGATCTGGGTCTACTCTATTTGCAGATGCGTGAAAATGCGCTTACATCAGGGAAAGGGTTAGCAAATTGTATGAGATAAAGGGTTAATCCTTTCCTTCATATAGACGCCTTTTCATGCCGATGCAAACAATGTAGACCCAGATAGGACGGCTGCTACCGGAACCGGCTGATCAGGGTCTGCTCTGTTTGCTGATGGTATAATACGGTATACCTGACTCTGCAGTTTCATGCCGTCATAACAATTGATCTAATTTAATATATTAATGATGCCATTATTTCCTACATGGACTTTTAGTAGGATAAGGTTTAAATATGATTCAAGGTATGTAGAACTTGTCTTAACCCTTTCGCTGCCAAACTCTGTCGTCTGCTAACTTTGTCGTCTGCTACAAATTTTCATTCTTTTGATTTTCTTCATTTTTGTTTCAAAAGCATAGTAACAGTAACAAACAGTTTGGATCCTGATGAGACGCCGAGTTACTCGGCGTCTCATCTGGATACAAACTGTTTGCATAGGTAATCACATATCCGGCATTGGCAGCGAAAGGGTTAAACGGCCATTCATTTATTGAACATAGGGGTCTTAAAAACCAGGTGGTTGCTTAATGCAGGGCAAAAGTAATACAGAAAGGAGCTTTCTACATTACTTTTGTCCTGCATTAAGCTACTACCTGCCGTACATACCCATAATTAGACCTCTTTTTGTTGGCTGCTTAAGACAGGTTCTACTGTAAATCCTAATGTTAGACATTTGTCCTGCATTAAGCTACCACCTGCATTACTGATCCATAATTACACCTCTTGTTGATGGTTACTTAAGACAGATTCTACTGTAAATCCTAATGTTAGAATCGACAATAAAGCGTCTAACGACGTGGATGCCGGTATGTATGACTCCTTTGTTATTAGTCCAAATATAATTTAGCTGGCTCCAGCAATGTTATACAGTATAACCTCTCTATAACGGTCACTAAATTACATCAAGTATTTTGTGTTAAAGGCATTAGAGGCAGGTGGCTGCTTAAAGCAAGGTGAAAGTAACATAGAACGCTCCAACTAATTAACACACTTTAGTGACCGTTATAGAGATGTTATACTGTACAAACATCCAATACGAGTTTATAATTTAGTTTGGTCCAGCAAAGTTAAGCAAACATCCGATACGAGTTTATAATTTAGTTTCAATTTTAACTCTTATCTCGCTCTTCACGACTTGACTCTCATTCGTTGACAGCTTGGATCCAGATCATACGTCGAGTAACTCGGCGTCTCATCAGGATCCAAGCTGTTTGACACTTTCTCAACACTTTCTTAAAAGCTTGATCGAATCGGAAGTAGTCGCTATTGCATCATTTCCAAATTTGAGAAAGCATTAAAGACATTTTTTAACCCTTTCCCTGAATAAACGAAATATGGAACAATGTAACAATTTTAGAAAGTATAGATACAGATCTATCAAATTCCATTAGCAAACAGAGCAGACCCTGATCAGACGGCTCCTAGAGGAGCCGTCTGATCAGGGTCTACTCTGTCTGCAGATGCGTGAAAACACGTTTATATGAGGGAAATGGTTAAAGCAGAATAAGGGTTAACCCTTCTCTTGCTGAATTTTAAAATACATTTCTCCTTCTTTACCCTTGCCCTTTTGTATAATTACATATATCTTCACTGTGTACAAGTATTTCGCTGTGCAATCACTGCTGTGGAGTGCATTTGTTGCACAATCAACTTGTAAATAGTGCAGACCCTGATGAGACAGCTCCTGCTGGAGCTGTCTCATCTGGCTCTTCATTATTTACAGGTAGGTATATTGACGCGAATAGCAAGCGAAGGGTTAAGAATGATAAAACCCAATTTCTTTCTCTCTTTGATTATCCTCAGGGCAAATGTAGCAGCAGTAATTATCCCTTTGCGCCATGAAATATTCATGTAAGAACAAAAAATGACAACATGAATAATGATTAGCTGAAATTTACTACGACATGAACACAAGTTCTTTTTTGTCATGGCAGAAACTGCAGAATCAGCTGTCTTAGTTTATAAGTACATGTAATTGACGCCAGCCGAAAAAAATGACATCACGGATACTGATTAGCTTTTATTTTCACCCTTTCCTCCATGAATATTCGTGTAAGAAATAATGATGCCATTAAATTTAATTAGATTTATTTGTTATAATAACACACGGAAACTGGACTTTTTGACCATGACAGAAACTGTAGAATCATAATTATATTATATCATAAGCAAACAGAATAGACCCTGATCAGACAGCTCCTGTAGGAGCCGTCTGATCTGGGCCTACTCTGTTTGCAAAGGCGTATTTATGGAGTAAATGATAAGAACACAGAATTTTTGGTCATAGCAGAAAGTGTGTATTCAGGTTAATAATATTTCGTTACCAAGCAAAATAGACTGTGACCAGACGGCTCCTGTATGAGCACTCTCGTCTTGGACCAATTTCTTAAAATGGTCATATCAAAGTCGTTCAAGAATTGGAGAGCCTATTAAGCGCATGTCAAACAGATTGGATCATGGGTCTAAGGTTATAAAACCCTTTGCTTGAGTCTGAGATTATTCTCAAACATCTGATGGTCAGATTCTGAGCTTTTCCGGCTGCGGAATTTTTCTCGGGGCTGCCGAAGTTTTGGCCGCATATTTTTCTGAAGTCCGTGTTTTTGTAAGCCTATGTTTTTTGGAAAAAGCACAGACCTCATCCAACTTTCCGTCTGCGGACTCTTTCACGCGGCTGCCAAATTTTTGGCCGCATAATATTCTGAAGTCCGTGCTTTCGTCGAACCTATTTTGGCCGAATTTTTGGCCGCATATTTTCCGGAAGTCCGTGTTTTTGTCGGACCTATGGCTAAGGGAAAAACACGGACTTCATCCAACTTTTCTAACTGCGGATATTTTCTCGGGGCTGTCGAATTTGTGGCCGTATATTTATTCGGAAGTCCATGTTTTTATCGGACGTATGGCTCAGGGATAAACACGGACTTCATCCAATTTTACTAAATGCGGACTTTTTCTCGGGCCTGCCGAATTTTTGGCCGCATATTTTCCGGAAGTCCGTGTTTTTGTCGGACCTATGGCTAAGGGAAAAACACGGACTTCATCCAACTTTTCTGACTGCGGACTTTTTCTCGGGCCTGCGGAAATTTTTGGCCGCATATTTTCCGAAAGTTCATGTTCTTGTCAAACCTATGGTTGAAGGAAAAACACGGACTTTTAGTAATTTTTTTAAGTGCTAACTTTTTCTCGGGCCTTCCGAATTTTTGGCCGCATATTTTCCGGAAGTCAGTGTTTTTGTTTGACCTATGGTTTCGTGAAGAACACGGACTTCATCCAACTTTTCTAAATGCGGATATTTTCTCGGGCCTGCCGAATTTTGGCCGCATATTTTCCGGAAGTCAGTGTTTTTGTCGGACCTATGGCTAAGTAAAAGCACGGACTTTTTCCAACTTTTCTAAGTGCGGAATTTTTCTCGGGGCTGCCAAAATTTTGGCCGCATATTTTCCGGAAGCCCGTGTTTTTTTTTTTCCCTTAGTCATAGGTTCGACAATAGCATATACTTTAGACATATGGAGCGGACAAAAATTCGGCACCCCCGAGAAAACAACCGCAGCCGGAAAAGGTGGATGAAATCCGTGTTTTTTCTCTGAGCCATAAGTCCGACAAAATACGGACTTCAGACATATGCGGCCTAAAATTCGGCATCCCACATATCTAATTCCATCAGCAAACAGAGCAGATCCTGATCACACGGCTCCTATAGGAGTCATCTGATCTTGGTCTACTCTGCTGGCAGATGCATGAAAACACGTGTATGTGAGGGCACGGGCTAAGTAGAATATTAGTAGGATACGATAGTATGTAAGACAAATGTGCTCCTACAGTAGCCGCCTGATCTGGATCTTCTCTGTTTGCAATCTGTTAAAAGACTTAACCCTTTCCTCCATGGATGTTCATGTAAGAAATAATGACGTCATGAATATTTATTAGATTATATTGTTATAATAACACATGGACAAGGGCAGTTTTAGCCATGGCAGAAACTGTAGATTCATATCTATATCTATATCATAAGCAAACAGCAGATCCTGATCAGACGGCTCCTATAGGAGCTACTCTATTTGCAAATGCGTAGAATGACGTATTTATGGAGTAAGGGATTAAGAGCAGTTGTTTTTAAAAGATTTCCTGCTA
Source organism: Azorinus chamasolen (assembly GCA_963576725.1). Lineage (NCBI taxonomy): Eukaryota > Metazoa > Mollusca > Bivalvia > Cardiida > Solecurtidae > Azorinus > Azorinus chamasolen. The sequence continues at coordinate 62,806,878 of OY755241.1, read as the reverse complement.
AATGTTTTATTATTCTAAAATATTATAATAGTATCAGTTTTTTTCCTAAGGCATTACCAATATGTTTAGCCATGATCACTATGGCATTCTGTAAAACTACCCTAGAGATAGGATTATACCAGCAGTTTGGACTAGTAATGAAGGATTATGTCAGCAGTATGGACTAGTAATGAAGGATTATGTCATCAGTTTGGACTAGTAATGAAGGATTATACCAGCAGTATGGACTAGTAATGAAGGATTATACCAGCAGTATGGACTAGTAATGAAGGATTATTTCAGCAGTATGGACTAGCAATGAAGGATTATACCAGCAGTATGGACTAGTAATGAAGCATTATACCAGCAGTATGGACTAGTAATGAAGGATTATACCAGCAGTATGGACTAGTAATGAAGGATTATACCAGCAGTATGGACAAGTAATGAACATCAAATACAAGCAATGTATTTCAATTTCGCTCGCATACTGTTTTGATTTTTGATTAATAATTTACTTTTTGAAAAACAAAAACAGGAAGAACATTAAAAACATTGATTGGCGCAGACGATAAGTTTTGCAGACGACAATGCGTGGCAGGGAAAATGATGTAATTTACAAACTGTTATAATATTCATGTTAAAATAACAAAATCATGTATATTATTTAGATTAATTATTATATACGTGCACATGGATAAAAAAGAACGTTTTACCATGACAGACACTGTAGAACATAATCTATGTAATGACATAAGCAAACAGAGCAGATCCTATAGGAGTCGCCTGATCTGGGTCTACTGTTTGCAAAGACCTAGAAGGGCGTATTTATAGAGTAAATCATTAAGTTCTTAAACCTTAGAAAGCACCGCTTGTTATCTGTTCGATTTCTCAATTGTTTCTCTCGCGTGTCTATTAACCCTTTACACTATAAATACATGTACGCCTTTGCAAACAGAGTAGACACTGAGCAGACTCCTGTAGAGTCTGACCTGTTTCTGCTCTATTTGCTTATGCTATAATATAGATATATTTGTACAAAAATAAATGTGTCAATGTGCTATCATAACAAATAATGAAATTAATATTCATGATGTTATTAATTCTTTCATGAATATTTATGAAGTGAAATTTAAAAAGTGGAGTGAAAGAGACATGTAGTTTGGATCATGATGTGCATGTCTGGATCCGAATTATTTACACACAGTAGAACGTGTATTAATCCATTGTGGCATAGGCTTTTTTTTTTTTTTTTAGATCCAATCTCTTTGAATAAATCTACCAAAAAGGAGCATTATTTTTACACGAGAAAGGAAAATGTTATAATTGTGTAGTATTGAAACCATTGTGATAAATAGAGCATTTGCCCCTAAGCAGCAAATGCTCTATTTATCACAATGGTTAAAAAGTGACTTTAAAGAGGCGTAGAAAGGCGTATTTAAGGAGGAAAGGGTTAAGCGTCATATATTTATTGAACATGTCTTAAAATGCTGGTGGTTGCTTAATGCAGGGTAAAAAGGAATACAGAACTCTCCTATGGGAGCTTTCTGTATGACCTTTACCCTGAATTAAGCAACCACCTGTATTAGAAACCCAGATTTGTATCTCCGTCAAATGGCCGCTTAAATCCGATTCGTTCAAACGATTTAGAAACGATTGACAAAGTGCCAAACGCCTCGGATCTTGATGAGTGAGTGAGTGAGTGAGTGAGTTTGACGGATCTTGACGAGACGCCGAGTTACTCGGCGTTGCTCGACATCACATCAGAATCCAAACGATTTGCAAATGCCAGTCTGGCAATGCTCGACTCGAAAACAGGAACATATCCAGTTCTATAAACGTTAAAAAATGTCCCCTCTCCTCTTAATTCCTAGGAGTGCACTTGTCTCAGAAAAAACCATGAAATAAAGATTAAACTGCCTGGTTGATTTTTCCATTACTGCCCAAAGAGATTGCATTTATTGTGAGTTATTGACCAATGTAATGGCATGTCGGGTTCCTCGAAATCTGCATAATTCTTAACCCTTTCCTCCATAAATACGCCTTTCTACGCCTCTGTGAGAGTCACGTTTTGAAACCATTGTGATAAATAGAGCATTTGCTCCTATAGGAGCAAATGCTCGATTTATCACAATAGTTTAAAATTACAAAATTCTAAAATTTTCCTTTTCTCTAGTTAATGCTCATTTTCGATAGATTTATTCAAATAGGTTATATCTAAAAATAGCCTATGACGTAATGGGTTAAACTGTCATGGGCGAATAAGTGAAAACATTTGCGATATGCTTAGATCCAGATCAGACGTCCAGTGGCGTCAAAACTGCCAATCAGTGTGGTTTGCAAAAGTTATCGTCTGCTCATTAGTGTCAATTTTGTTCTTTTTATTAACCCCCCACCCCCCGACCCCAACACACACCCATCCCTAGAATCATAGAAACAAACAGTTAAAATCCATAATCGGCGTCTCATCTGATCCAAACTGTTTGCTTAGATAATCACAGATTCGCCATTGGAAGCCAAAGTGCTAATATCTTCTACAAAAAATGTCTTCTGCTTATACATGTATATCCTAAACTGCATATAACTACAATTTCGTTTCGTAAGCAATGATTTGAGTGTTAATCCGTTCCCTCATATTGACGACTTTTAAATCACTTTGTGAAACCATTGTGATTCATAGAGCATTTGCTCCTGTAGGAGCAAATGCTCTATTTATCACAATGATTTCAAACTAAACAATTCTAAAAAATTCCTTTTCTCTAGTTAATGCTCCTTTTCGGTAGATTTATTATTCAGAGAGGAGGTATCTAAAAATAGCATATGAGGGAATGGGTTAAACGGTTTGGATCCTGATCATACAACGACTTTCTCGGTGTCTCATCTGGATCCAAACTGGCTGTTAAGGATAATCAAGAAATCGCAGCTAACAGGCAAAATGGTAAAATACATTTATCTTGTCGATTAGATTTTGGCACTATTATTGAGATATAATACTCGTTATCAAGACGAAGATTGTGACAAAAAAATGAATAGTTTGGGCAAAGTTCAGTAGAACGATATTATCCTGGTAGAAATTGACAGGACAGACTATTAAAGGCAGATATTGGAGTATTATTTTGCAGAATTACTGTATGAATATTCATGAAATAAATGATTACAGCATAGCTCAGATTCATTTTAAAATAGCATATTAACATATCGAAGAAGCAGATCTATATTATTCCATAAGCAAACAGAGCAGACCCTGGGAATGATATCATGATAATTGTTATAATTTGTGACCCTAGTAGAAAATCTGACGGCTCAATGGCACAGAGGCATATTTATGGTATTTCTTACTATTGTTGTTGTTTTTTCTCTCATCCTCGTCTTTCGTTCAATCCTCTTCCTATCAGCATTTCTCTCACTCATCTGTGTCTCTCCCTCTAATGTCCCTCTCCTCTCTATCTCACCCATCTCCTTTCCCCTCTTTCTCCCTAACCCGTCTTTCGCTCACCCCTCTCTCCCTCCTTTCTCTCACTCCAACTTTCACCTGTTTCTCTGCTAAAGAATACAAGAAGAAAGGGCATTTGCTTCAGAAGCTGACGACAGAATATCGGAAATCTGTAATCGTGGAGAAAGTGGGTATGGAGGTTTGAGAATCCGACGACCTTATGCCGGTCTTCTGTTTCAAAAAGACACCAATTTGAACAAAGGTGTCTGCACTGACAATAGTCATTAACCCTTTCCCTGTTCTCTGTTTATTCCAAATTTCAATACCTACTGAATAGTCATAGACAAAATAGTGAGTGTGTTGGGTTTATAATGAAATATGGAAGGTTGAACATTGTACTAGTTTTAGAAGCTAAAGAAACAGATCTTTCAAATTCGTTTAGCAAACAGAGCAGAACCTGATCAGACGACTCTTGTAGGAGCCGTCTGATCTGGGTCTACTGTTTGCAAATGCGTGAAAACACGTTTATATGATGGAAATGGTTAAAAGGTATTTTATATGCGAAAACAATTTTACTTTCACAATAAGCCCTATACTCTCATAATAATACAGTAGAACCCCTCTAATGCGACCACTTAATGAATAAACATGGGTGTTTGTATAAGCATGTGGTTGCTTAATGCAGGGCAAAAGTAATGCAGAAAGCTCCTCTAGGAGCTTTCTGCATTACTTTTGTCCTGTATTAAGCTACCACCTGCATCTAGCACCCAGAATTATACTTCTTTTAGGTGGTCGCATTAGCGGGACTTTACTGTATTACACTTTAACATTTCCTCGCGAACCCGTCCAAGTATATACATGTAACTATTAAACTATTACGAACCAATTCAATTATCGTTGTCAGATTCACTACTCCGCCCCTTTCTGTCTTTCTCTTTAGTGACACTAATTTGAATAATGATACAACTGTACACCGGTTTATCCAGACTACAAAACGGTTGTAAGAAGTTCGGCAACATTCAGTTTCATTTGTTTGTGCTAGTTCTTTTTTGAATCATAGACTACGTATGTGTGCCCAGCCCTTTTTACTAAATAAATTTTCTAAAATTTGTGTACACTGGAATATTCTGCTGAATTAATTGATTTAGTTATTTCATTTAAATTAGGCTAGTAATTATGAATAACATGCAGTCATTCTATATATAGCGAGTGCAGTTGATGGGGAGTTGGAAGAGAAACACAATAAGCAAGTCTTGCGTTCGTTTCAATCCCGTTTTCATTCGTGTTATCGATACAATATTCATGCAAATGTTTACAAATAAAATAATATGTTTAAACCAAGCATCCAGCTGCTTTTTAAGTCCATTATATTCAATCAATAAATACAAGTTTTACTGTACTTTATCTTCAACGTATTTCTGTTCCCTAATATCTAAAAGAGAAATAAAATATGAACGTTGCCTGGTAACACAGTGATTGTCAATTCTTTCAATATTAAGCAAATTGCGTTTGTAAAATAGTTGTCAGCTTCATAAAATATTTTCTCTGTTGCTCCTAGACACTTTGCAGGTGTAAAACAGTTTGGATCCAAATGATGTCACGAGTTACTCGCTGTCTCATCTAGATCCAAACAGTTTGCAAGCTGTATCACTTATACCCTTTACTCCATAAATCAACGCCTTCGCAAACAGAGTAGAACCAGATATTTTGATTGGTCAGATTTGAGTTCTCAAGCTTTTGATTGGTCAGATTTGAGCCGAAGGCTCAAATCTGACCAATCAAAAGCTTGAGAACGATCTCAGACTCAACTAAAAGTTTTATAAGCATGGACCCAGACGTCTCCTATAGTAGCTGTCTGACCAGGGTTGGCTGTTTGCTTATAATATAATAGACAGTAAAACCTCTCTATAACGGCCAGTTAATTGTGTTAATTAGTTGGTATTTAAGGCAGTTGGCTGCATAAAGTATGATGGAAGTAAAAGAGAGCGCTCCTATTGGAGAGTTGTTTTACTTTCACCTTGCTTTAAGCAACCACCTGCCTTTAACACAAAATACTTTCAAGTAATTTAGTGTCCGTTTTACTGTAGATATGGTTCTGCATTTTCTGCCACGGCCATACAATCCCTGTCTACTATTATAACAATATCTTATTAATATTCATGGTGTCATTATTTCTTACATAAATATTCATAGAGCTAAAGTGAACACAGCGTTGCTGATTAATGCCGAACATATAGCTTCACGTTTGTTAGTCTTTTGGCATCAAATTTAAAAGTGTCGTCTGCAATAGTAATTTCATATTCAATATAATTCTAAACTAAATAATAAAGGTATATTAGTAAAACATGTTTTAAAAACCTGTATGCTTGGGCTTAAATAATACAGCAATGTTTTCAATGGTGCTAACAGGCGACATTGGCGCCGAAAGAGTGAAGTCATAACGTGACGTCATATTGTCTACATAAACAGTTCGTCTGGTTTAATTATAAAACATCACATCTAGGGAGTGCTAGTTAACCTGTCCCTCCAAACGTTTTTCTATGCCTCTGTAAAAGTCACTTTTTGAAACCATTTTGATAAAAAGAGCATTTACTCCTAAGGAGCAAATGCTCTATTTATAACAATGGTTTCAGAACTAGAAAACTCTAAAATTTTCCTTTTCTCTAGTTAATGCTCCTTTTCGGTAGATTCATTCAAAGAGGTTGGATCTGAAAATAGCCTGAGGGAATGGGTTAACGCTTAACCCCATAGTGATGCCCATTAACTGCTTTGCAAACAGAGTAGGGCCCGTCTGATCAGAGTATGTTCTGATTATGAAATAATAATGACATGATTGTACAGTATTCTCAAGTTTACAGTTCCAAGTTAACCCTTTACCCCATGAATACTTATGTGTTATATAATATCACCATGTATATTAAATACATGTAGTTTAGTTATTACAAGAGGGCCATGATGGCCCTTAATCGCTCACCTGTTCGTAACAGATTAATGATTTCAATGACAGATTGCATAATTTGAAAAATCTTGGTAGAAAACCATCAGATGATGCTACATACTAAATATAAAGAGTCTAGACCTTACAGATTTGGAGGAGGAGATATTTTAAAGATTTTCCTATGAAAAACTGTTAAGCCCCAGGGCGGGGTCAATTTTGATCCGGGGTTCATAATTTGAAAATCTTGGTAGCGGACTATTAGATAATGCAACATACCAAATATCTAAGGTCTATGCCTTACAAGTTCAGAGAAGACTTTTAAAGATTTTTAAGAGAAGATTTTTAAAAACTTTCCTATAAAAAACTGATATGCCCCTGGGCGGGGAAGTTTTCAACCCAGGGGACATGATTTGAACAATCTTGGTAGAAAACTATTAGATAGCGCTACATACCAAATATTAAAGGTCTCTGCCTTACAGTTTTGGAGAAGAAGATTCTTAAAGCTTTTCATATGAAAAACTGATAAGCCCCAGGGCGGTGCCATTTTTGACCCAGGGGTAATAATTCGAATAATCTTCGTAGAAAACCATAAGTTGATGCTACATACCAAATATCAAGGGCCTAGACCTTACACTTCTAGGAGAGAAGAATTTTAAAGATTTTCCTATGAAAAACTGATAAGCCCTTGGGCGGGGCCATTTTTGGTCCGGGGGTCATATTTTGATTAATCTTAGTAGAGGACGATTAAATAATGCTACATACCAAATATCAAAGGTCTATGCCTTATAATTTTAGAGAAGAATATATTTAAAGATTTTCCTATGAAAAACTGATAAGCCCCGGGGTGGGGCCATATTTGGCCCAGGGGTCATAATTTGAACAATCTTAGTAGAGGACCATTAGATCATGCTACATACCAAATATCAAAGGTCTATGCCTGACAGTTTCAGAGAAGATGATTTCTTCAAGATTTTCCTATGAAAAACTGATAAGCCCTGGGGCGGGGCCATTTTTGTCCTGGGGATCATAATTTGAAAAATCTTAGTAGTGGACCATTAGATGATGCTACATACCAAATACCAAAGGTCTATGCCTGACAGTTTCAGAGAAGAAGATTTTTAAAGATTTTCCTATGAAAAACTGATAAGCCCCGGGATGGGGCCATTTTTGGCCCAGGGGTCATAATTTGAACAATCTTAGTAGAGGACCATTAGATGATGCTACAAACCAAATATCAAAGGTCTATGCCTTACAGTTTCAGAGAAGAAGATTTTTGAAGATTTTCCTATGAAAAACTGATAAGCCCCTGGGCGGGGCCATTTTTGTCCCAGGGGTCATAATTTGAACAATCTTTTGTCCCAGGGGTAATAATTTGAACAATCTTTGTAGAGGACCATTACATCATACTACATACCAAATATCAAAGCTCTTGGCTTTGTAGTTCCAGAGAAGAAGATGTTTAAGTAAATTGTTGACGCCCGCACGTACGCACATACGCACGACGACGGACATAGGATCATCCCAATAGTTCACCTTGGCATTTTGTGCCAGGTGAGCTAAAAATAGCACGTAGACACATGTCTATTTGGCCATGGCAGAAACTGTAGACTTAGATCTATTTTATTTCATAAAGCAAACAGAGCAGATCCTGGTCAGACGGCTGTAGGAGACGTCTGATTTGTACTCTTTCCCTCATACAAACGTGTTTTAACGCATTTGCAAACAGAGTAGACCCAGATCAGACGGCTCCCAGAGGAGCCGTCTGATCAGGGTCTACTCTGTTTGCCAATATATTTTCGAAGATCTGTGTCTTAACTTTCTTAAATGACTACAATGTTCCTCTTTCTATATTTCATTATAACTATTTTAGATGAATATTCTGTAGGTATTGAAATTCGTAATAAACACAGAACAGGGAAAGGGTCCTCCTTTCTTACTAAATATTCTTGAGGTAAAGGATTAATTAATTATCACACAGTGATCTATCTGTTCTTACTAAATACTCTTGAGGCAAATGATTAATTAATTATCACACTGTTACGAGCCAGGCGCAACAGAAAGACAAAGCCAGCAACAATTTTTACAGACTTTATTAAATTGAAATGACAAGTTGGAGAAATACTTAAATACCTGTTGTTTAAAGTCCAAACAATAATCCAATTCCAGTCCTTTTGAATAATAAAACATTAGCACTTTTAATTGAAATTTCCCACACTTTTAATAGTCCAGTGAATCTATTAGTATCCAAACTATTCACAAGTAAAACTTCTAATACACTTATGTTTGCCAAAAGATCCAATGAATGAATGAATGAATAGTGAAGAAAAATCCAAGATAAAAAACAGTGAAGTTTGAGTTCCATATATATATATACTCTGTTACCATTCTAAAAGGGTAATGAACAATCATAGAATTTCTTGAAGATCACATGTCTACTTGTTTACAATGTAATTACTAAATATAGAGTTTCTGGAAATTTCTATCAACAAAACAAGATCATGTGACTGCTTGTTTACCATCAGATTATTTCTAGAACAATCTATATAATTACATATTCTCTTTAATATTCCATGACCTTCTACAATATTCTAAGAACTTCCAAAAGTTCTATGGATACAATAATGCATTTTAAGACATTTAAATACTAACTAAAGATCAAATTCAATTTATAAACAATGTTTACATAACACTTCCCCTCTTAAAAAATCTTACAAGCACATATCAAACTAATTAGTCCATACAAAATTAAAAACACAGTTTGCATTAAATATATGAAATGCAATTTTTAAAACTTGTAAAATACATTGTAATCTTTTACTGACAAAGTTTCTGTAATCATTCACACACGGGAAAGAGCATCAGGAATCAGGTTATGCATTTTGACATTTACCATTCCAAATAAACTTTGCTCCTTTCTTTAACAAGTTTGTAAGGTTCTGTGATACTTGAAAAAATTGGCAAATTTTCCTATAATAACCAACCATACCCAAAAAACGCATCAATTGTCTTTTACATGTAGGCACAGGAAATTCTGATATTGTTAAAACTTTAGCATCTATGGGTTTCACATGACCCTGTCCAACCAAATGGCATAGAAATGTCAAAGTAGCATGACAAAATTCACTTTTTGCCAAGTTGATTGTCAATTTGGCATTTGTGAGCCGGTCAAAGAAGTTCCTGATTGTCTTGTATGTAAGTGAACACTCCATTCATCTGTGTGAACAATGGCTTCTTCTATATATTGTAACCGGACGGCACTCACTTTCACTCGTGCTTACTCCCGGATCTATCTAACGGACCCACATATGTATAGCAGGCGACAGTTTAAGGTTTGGCATACCGGATTTGGAATGTAAATTAGATCCACATAAAGTTTTAATGAATTGATTAGATCTAGATTTCAAATAGATCTAACTATGGATGGATCCAGATTTAGATAGACTCTACAACCTTTAAAATGAGTATAAAAAACTGCAGCAGTGATGTTGGCTTCTATGTAAACAGTAACTCGCAAAGAATATTTAAACTGATTCGCTAAAGTAATACAAATATAATATAATCTAAGTGGAAGTGATGAACGCTTGGCGTGCCTGTATTTATAGACTTTAGCGCCGGAATACTTCTGAGTGAGTCGGCACTCTTTCAACCAGTAGAAATACACAAACGCTGTCAATAACTTTCATTGACCAATCAAAAGACAGAACAGAATTATCCGCTAACCACGTCACTACTGCAGCTGCAACAACACTCGCCGTACACAATAGTTATAACAATTACTCATTTTTATCAGCAATAAAAATGCATTCATCAGGAAAACTGTAGATATCATAAATACATAGTTCTGAATTATTACAATAGCTGACAAAGATTCGTTCTCAAATGGTTATTCTTGTTGGACCTGGAATGAGTCTATTCCGTGCTGTAAGAAGTTGCAACCGACGACAGGTTCAACAAGAATCGTGCCTAAAGCAATAATTCCACAATATCAGCACAAATAATGGATACGAGTGAATCAAGTCTCCCAAGATGAGTGAGTGAGTGAGTTGGGTTTTACGGCACCGCGACACTGAATAGGTCATTTAGCGCCTATGACGAAAATTATGATGAAACGCTGAAATTCAATAAAAACAAATCTCGGTCAACGAGTATGTAAATTATTAAAATATACGAAGATGAAACTACAGAAAGGAATACTGAAATAATATAATAGAACAGACAAAACGGATTTATATTTTAGAATAAAGACCAGTCTCTTTCAAATACGAAATTATATTCTCGTATGGAACCACTGGTATACATCGTACACCGGATATTGGTCCAAATTGATTCGGTATATACATGACGTTGGAGTAAATAATGCCAGGCCAGGTAAGAAATACGTCTATTACACATTTATCGCAACACATAAATATTAAACCTTTAGTCGTACCGAATCAGAACAAAATTCTGCCTGTCACAGAGAAGCCTCTTCTGTTGCAAACGTCGTTTGGTCCGTGAATTATGATCGTTCAGTCTGCTCGATCACTGCCAAGGCGTACGGAGATTGCACAAATTAACCGAATATGTGCATTATGTACAGTTAAAAGTTTATTTTTTTCTCCTCTACAGATAGTAAGTAACTCTATGTATTAAGATTTTCTCCAAGTGTTAGCGAAACAGTTGCACATTTTGCAAAATTGACCATTTCATTCAACATTCACTGTACCGCGTCTTGAAAGCAGGTGCTTGTTTACTGTACAGCATCTTGTATTTATACTGTACTGCATCTTGAAAATACAATCCGCAAATCCGAAGAAAGCTGGTCTAAAAAGACTATAAAGAGACCATTCGTCGGTTGTTGTTGTAGTTAAAATGGATGTTCAACATTATTTCTTCATATTGTTACAAACTCAATCAAAATAGTTCTTTTATACCTTTAACCCCATAGTAGGATTATTAGGATAGTGTGTCCCCATACGAACTCTATGTTGTTAAATTTGAATGTTTCATACCATAGAAGACTCTATGATGTGACCACATAAAAATACGAAGCAAATAAGTGGTCGCTCTATAGAGTTGTTGGAGAAATTAAGATCTTGGAAAATGATCACTTAATGTAGATTTACATCTAACTCAATGAAAAGTGTTCGTGGATTTTCAGCATATACCGCGTACAGATCCTAACCTTGTTTCAATGTTAACCCCTATAACGCGGAAACAAATTGTCGTCTGCTGAAACTCTCGTCTTCTTGAATTTTAGAATTCTTCCGATTCGCTTAATTTTTTCGGAGAAAATATTGTCCGAGTGTCAAACAGTTTGGATCCAGAACAGACGCTGAGTTACTTGACGTCTGATCCGGATCCAGGCTATCTTTAAAATCTGTCAAGTCGTGTTTAGCAGGATAAAGGTTAAAGGTTAAAAAAGAGAATATTGAGGTTTGACTTAAAAGATATATGTATGTCCTAATTGTAACATTTAAATTATATTTCAGATGGATATTACAAACACGTCTGTGGACATATCCCACGTTAGTCTGTCTCTCTTGCTCCTCTATAGTGAAGAAATCTTGTTCAACTTTTAAGCGCTCTTGTTTCTTCTCAAACGTAGGTTCACTCTCGTGTCCCCATAAGTCAATCTCCCCTTTTGAAGATGGATTCAACTTTTTTCCGTCAACACAGACTTTGTATGTCAAACATTGTTCATTGTCCGTGTTTGCAACAGTTGCTATCATTTCACTCAATATTCCAGGCCTTCCTGTTTTTATAAACTGACTTTCCTCTTTCAACATGCGGCGGTCCGGTACAATGAAATTGATTTTTGATGTCTCTGGTGCATAACGTCCAGGGGTGGTTTCATTTTCCGTCCCTTGAAATTTATTCTTTGGGCTCCCCATAAACCTCAGAAAACGCCCCTTTCAAACCTGTTATCCAAAATAACTTAACATCAGGGTTGTATCTCATTGCTGTGGTGGTTTCGTCCAAATCATACCATCGCACCACATCCAGAAATAGTAAAAATGCAATGTTGTCTAAGGGGAATCTGCCCTCAGCAAGAAGCCGGTTAAAGGCAAAATACTCTTGAAGTCTACCGGCACTTTGCAGAGCGTCAACAACGGCAGGAAGAAGGAGCTCAAGTTGTCCAAGCAATGTATTGTGACCGTCATTTTTTGTTCCTTCGTCTGGAAGTGGTTCGCATCCTAAATCACAGCTTAATTCGTCATCTATTTTAACACTATCGTCTACTTTCAATATTTTTTTCAGTGGACTGTCTTTCGGTATCGTGCCTTCTCTTGAAATATGTATTTTTCTTTCCAAGTCATTTACTGTTATAACCCGTCCTTGTTCACGACATAAATCAGGGATTATTTTAAAAATTGTTGTTTTTATTTTGTTCTTATCAACAATACGAATCTTTATTTCTTTACTGGGGTGGATTTCTGTGGTGTGTTCAATTACCCCTCTGAATGAATCCGCGCAGTAATCACGTTTGTAATCCATGGTAGACCTGAAAATATACAAAGAAACAGACATTTAGTATAAGCAAGAAACAGTACAGTCAATTAGACAACCTCTGCAAGAAACAGTACATGTGTTTTTCAAGACGCGGTACAGTGATGCTGCAATAAACTGATCAAATTTGCAAATTGTACATCATTTTAGCCAACACTGGGAGTCAGTCCCAATACATGTAGTTATTTACAATCGATCAAGTAAAAAACAATTACAGTTTAACTGTATATAATGCATATATTCAGCCAATTTGTGCTAACTCGGCACACGTTGGCGGTGATCGGGCAGACTAAACGATCATAATTAACGGATCATTCGACGTTTGTAACAGAAGAGGCTTGTTTGTGACAGGCAAACATTTGTTCTGATTCGGTACGACTGAAGGTTTAATATTTATGTGTTGCGATAAATGTGTAATAGACGTTTTTCTTACCTGGTCTGGCATTATTTACTCCAATGTCATGTATATACCGAATCACTTTGGACCAATATCCGGTGTACGATGTATACCAGTGGGAACTGTATCAAACAACTGGTGCATAGAATCAACAAAGGTGCCCGACGCATGCTTGGACTCACCCATAGATAACCCCCCCCCCCCCCCAAAAAAAAAAAAAATTAAAAAAATAAATAAATAAAAAAAAAATGTGATCGAAGTATGTTCAACTAGCCTAAAACTATCTATTTGAACCCTAAACCACTCCGAAAAACAAGAAAAACACGACCCGGAAAAAAATTTCCTTGCGGGCCTATATATGTATTGAAAGGTACCCAACTACGTCAGATTAACGGCGGAAAATTCAACAGTCATGTTTTTCAAAGTCTTACAGCAAAGCCAATTCAACACCGATTTCAATCATTTTGGACTTGATCCGTTCCAAATTCCATATATTAAGCGGCACAGTTAGTGCTTTCCTTAAATATTGCTCCGTCTTGTCGCTGCAAGACCGCGAATTTGAAAAAACGCTAGAGCGAAACGATGTGACTCCCACCAGGATGCATAGAAGTATATAGGAGGATCTGTATTCGTTTAACTTTTCAACAAAAACGCGAATTATGCTGAAACACATTCGAAAAACATTCAACTCACCGCAGTTAAAACAATGTTGGCTATTTCCAGTCTGCCACGAGACGCCAGTTTTCTTTCTCCTACTTTCGTTTTGAACGGAGATGGCCATTTCGCTGTGGCCCGGAAGTAGTAGTCAATTTGCATATCTAATAGTTTATCAGCCGGGTCACAGCAAAATGGTCGCATCCGTTCAAAAAGAAAGTTGGGGAAAGAAAACTGGCGCCTAGTAGCAGACTGGAAATAGTAAGCGCCGTTTTAATTGCGGTGAGTTTAATGTTTTTCGATAGTGTTTCACCATAATTCCTGTTTTTGTTGAAAAGATAAACTAATACAGATCCCCCTATATACGTCTATGCATCCAGGTGGGAGTCACATCGTTTCGCTCTAGCGTTTTTTTCAAATTTGCGGTCTTGCAGCGACAAGACGGAGCAATATTTAAGGGAAGCACTAACTGTGCCGCTTAATATATGGAATTGGGAACGGATCAAGACCAAAATGATTGAAATCGGTGTTGAATTGGCTTTGCTGTAAGACTTTGAAAAACATGACTGTTGTATTTTCCGCCGATGATCTGACGTAGTTAGATACCTTTCAATACATATATAGACCCAAAAGGATTTTTTTTCCGGGTCGTGTTTTTCTTGTTTTTCGGAGTGGTTTAGGGTTCAAATAGATAGTTTTAGGCTAGTTGAACATACTTCGATCACATTTTTTTTTTTTTTTTTTTTTTTTTGGGGGGGGGGGGGGGGTTCTATGGGTGAGTCCAAGCATGCGTCGGGCACCTTTGAGAATCAACAGTAAAGTATTTACGTCTTATTACAGCAAGGTCAACACATTCAATCAAAAAATGTTTTACTGTGTATGGCTCTTGACAGAAGACACATTCTGGTTGAACTCCCAAGATGAAGTGCAAAACTGTAAGTAATCAGTATTAATAACATGAATATGATTCATAATGACTGTTTGAAATTCACCTATAGAGACATGTCATGTGTTTCCGCGGAAATACGGAAACATGAGAATATCCCAAAAATTCACCCTGAAACTGATATTTAACTTCAGTAACAGGTGAAATATCACAATACATTGGTTTCAATAATATTTTTGGGTGCCCTATCAATAATTATGAGATATACGAAAATAACAGATTTCTCAAAGGTTATGCCAGTGTACATTCTGTTACACTACCCCTCCTTAATATTAGATAGTTCTCCCGAATTGTAAACGGTGAACACTTTTAAACAATGAAGAAAATAGATATGATGAACGATTACCTTTGAGAAATGTTTTTACAAATTGCATTATTTTAATATAATAATGATGTAATCCTATGTGAATAAAGATGTTGAACTGTATGTTATCTTTGTCTTCCATACACAAATGAAGTTTTAACTGCATAGCGTCTTTTTTTTCTTTTGCATAAAATGCGATTAAAGTTGATATTGAACTGCATAATTATTTACTATATTCTTCTTATAACCCCAAGGAATGAATGAATGAATGAATGGTGTTTTATATGGAGCGGTATTTGGGTCAAAATTATAGTTCTCAGAAGCTACCCGCCTTATTCTACATGCCTCATTCTATATTCTTCATTCTATATTCTTAATTCTTATCTCTAAACGCTAAATGTTTCAACTCAAATTATTACGAAACTAACTCACCAAATACCAGCTCTACTTGATCTGCCTCATTCTATATTCTTCACGCTAAACGCTAAATGTCTCAACTCAAATTATTACGAAACTAACTCACCAAATACTAGCTCTACTTGTTCTCAACCCACCAAATACTAGCTCTACTTGATCTCAGAAGCTAACCGCCTTATTCTACATGCCTCATTCTAAATTCTTATCGCTAAATGTTTCAACTCAAATTATTACGAAACTAACTCACAAAATACTAGCTCTACTTGATGACAACGTTAAAAGGTGTTTAGTAATTGTAGAAAATCATTGTTTATCATTGAAAGTCAATGTAATGTAAAGAATATATAGAGGATATTTGTAATTTTCGGTGGAAGATCGAAATTTATTTCATCGAGTGAACACCAGACGGTATATTTTCATAAGTGGCGAGGGTTATGTTGTATGACGTCATTTTGTATATCTGACAATAAAACTAAAAGAAAACTGTGTTGGCATTACTGCGCGTCATCTTTACGTCATAAGTCATATAAGCGCGTCATAAGTACCCCTGTCGAAATAAAGAACCCAAAGCAGATCAAGTTAGTAACGTATTGCACTGCAAACTCATACACGTTCATAAGCAATAGTAATTAAACAAGAGCTGTCCGCAGACAGCGCGCTCCACTTTCTTTAGTGCTGGATAGTGTAGTGGAAGTCTAAGTCAGAAAGGGGAGATAACAACAGCAAAATTAACTTTAGGGTTACCTACCCTTGTGAAATGGGTCCCCCTTGTAATAGTTAGTATGTATACCAAAGATGAACCAAATATCTTGGACAGTTTCTGAGACATGGACCTGAACATAAAACTTAACCAACAATGAAAATTCTAAGTCGAAAAAGGGGCATAACTATGGCAAAATTAATTTTAGGGTTACCTACCCTTGTGAAATGGGTTCCCCTTGTGATAGTTAATATGTATACCAAAGATGAACCAAATATCTTTGACAGTTTCTGAGACATGGACCTGAACATAAAACTTAACCAACAATGAAAATTCTAAGTCGAAAAAGGGGCATAACTATGGCAAAATTAATTTTAGAGTTACCTACTCTTGTGAAATGGCTTCCTCTTGTGATAGTAAACATACATACCAAATATGAACCCAATATCTTTGATGGTTTCTGAGAAAAGGACCTTAACAAAAAGGTTAACCAACGCCGACGCCGACGCCGACGCCGACGAGAGGGTCATGACAATACCTCCACTTTTTGAAAAAGTGGAGCTAAAAACGGTGGTAAATTTACGTCTTTCTTTGTTGCCATGTCGAAGTACAAGAAACTCTTATCGTTACGAAGAATATGTGTCTTAAAGTGGCGAAATAAGGGTCTTTTACTCTACATATAAACAGAGGTGTCAAACCCAGTATTTTAGCAAATAACATTTCGAGAAAGAAAACACGCTAACATTTGGTTTGTTTATATAGAATCTATGCTTTTTGTATGAATGAATTGGTGATAACGAATGGTATCGGTACCCTTTCCCTCATATGACCGACTTTTGACTCGATCCTGCAAACAGAGCAGACCCATATCAGACGGCTCCTATAGAAGCCGTTTGACCTGGGTCTACTCTGTTTGATTATGAAACAATGTAGCAATGTAGATCTGATTCTAATGTTTCTACCACTTGTTCGTGATGCCATGATAAAATACATCTAGGATCTAGATCTAGATCTAATTCATATTCTACCATTCATGATTTTTACATGAATAGATGGGGGAAAGTGTCAACCTTTACCATACTATGAGTGAATCCAAAATTGATTTTGCATGCAGTTCGGATCTAGATCAGACACCGGGTGGTTCAGTGCGGCATCAGTATTCAAGCTGATTGACACCCCGAGTGCATATAGTGAAGAAAGAATATAAATGTCTGATCGGGGTTCGCTCTGTTTGCTTATGAAATGGTTAGATCCGATTCTACAGTTTCTGCCATGGCTAAACGTCCATGTGTTCACATTAGCCATTTTAAACACTATTCTAATTGATTTTTATGACGTCATTATTTCTATATGAATATTCAATAGTTGTCATCGCGTAGTGTAGCTAGAGCTAGTATTTGGTGAGTTAGTTTCGTAATAATTTGAGTTGAAACGTTTACCGTTTAGCGGTAAGAATATAGAATGAAGAATATAGAATGAAGAATGTAGAATGAAGAATATAGAATGAGGCATGTAGAATAAGGCGGCTAGCTTCTGAGATTGCGAATGAAATATAAGATTTTTGAAAAACGGAAAAGACAATTAAAATAGAAGTTTAAATATATAAATTGTATTAAACAACATCGAAATGAGTAGCTAAATTAACAACTAGCACGTAGATAACAGTATTCGCTTGGTAAAATCATAACTATAATTTTGACCCAAATACCGCTCCATAGTTTTACGGCCCATCGACACTGATGGTCATATAGAGCCGAATAAAAGAATGAATGAATGAATGGTGTTTTACGGCCCATCGACGCTGATGGTCATATAGAGCCGAATAAATAATGTAAATAAAAACAACAGGATCGTAAACAAAATAAGGACAAAACATAATCGACATTCTAAAAATATACCTTTTAAATTTTAGAATATATATTATAACCCCAAGGAAATGCTTTCATAGTTCATATGCAGCAGAAAAAATATGGAGAATTCACTCCTTTTAATAATTCACACTTTTTAACTTTCACCATAATTCTCACTATTTAATTCTGACATTGGCATGTTGACCCAAGATCGCCTTAGAATCGACGAACAATTAAATTATTTTGTAATTTGAAAGAAATTTAATTAATGACATTTTTATTTATAACTGCTCATGAACAGGCTCGATAAAACAGTCTGCAATTTTGAAATATAAAAGAGGTTACATGCCAATATAAAGATTGCACTAATATTCACTGATATTTCTTGTCACTTTGAATGAACTGAATTAACACTTGTGTTATATCACTTAATCATTTACACTTAGTCTTTATCCAATCTTAACGGGACTGTGTCAGTGTCCAGGCGTCTGGCCAGTCGGTAAGCGATATTTTTCTTCTGGTTCTCCTTGACCGTTTCTAGAGCTTGGATAAGTTCCTGACTTTCAGTAGATGAGGCCTCTCCCCTTGCCACTTCCCTAACCAGTTGGTAGTTGTAAAATCTGGCTTTTCTTGATGACTTGTCTTGCCTATCATATGCTTTCATTGAGCCAGGCAGTGCAAAAACGTTGTATGTATCCAGCATCATCTGCCGAGATATTGTTGGAAACTTTCCTTGCGCCTCGTCCTCCAAAGACATTGCCACATATTCAAATGAACGCAATTTTTCATTGGGCGTCATTGATTTGAAGCCCTTTGGAGGCCAACGAATGGTCTTACAACCCAGTTCTATGTCAAGGGTCTCTTCCACCATCTAGTTTCTGCGCCCAGTCGGACACAGTGGCATCACTCCTGTTGCAAGTAGAGACATGGCCCTCATACATATTTCTGTTGATGCTGTTAATTTTGTTTTCTCGCCTCCTTCTGTTAAACCTTCTCCTGGATTTCTTCAATTTCTTTCCTTAACCTCTGCTGTTTTTCTGCTAACGATTCTTCAAATTCCTTCATTTCATTTGTACTTCCTTCCTCTTCGCTCTCATTGTCCATATAATTTAACTCCTCTTCTTGGTTATGGTCTCCTTTTTCATTTACATTTTTTCCTAAATCTCCTCTCCTGATTTTCCTTTATCCTTTCTATTTAACTTTTGTTCATGTCTGTTCTTCTTTCCCATGCTTCTTTTCTTCTGTCTGTTGATTGTCCGGTTTTGTTTCTTTAAGTCCAGCATGGGGACTTTGCATCCTTTTTCTTCTAGCAACAATAACATTCCGATTCTTTGGCTTAGGAGAAGCTGCTTCTTCCAATTCGATATCTGGGTCCTCCCCTATGTCTAAGGTGTCACCCTGAAAGGACTTTTTGGAAGGCCTTTCCCCCATTGCCTCAACCCTGCCTACAGTGTTACCATCTCTGAATTGGGCATAGATTTACACCAAGTAGCCATGAGTCTCCTAGCTTCAAAAGCGTCCTCGGATTCCCAACAACCAAGGGAAACAATTCTTTTGTAGTCCCTATAACAACGGGCCATATAAAAGCCATTCGGTGAAGAAGTTTGATCTCATATCCTTACTCTCTTCATGCGCAGTGGTGCAATGTACTTTGAGGTCCGCAATCCTCGTAAAGGTGCGTTCACGCCCCAAACACCATGGACAGACAACCCTCAGACGTGTATGAACCTTTGATGCAAGGTGACGATGGTGTAGTGTCAAATTAGAAAACTCCTGTGGACATACCACAGTACCTTCTCCACATTGCTGCGTTCACAAAGGTCCGAAAAATTCCGCGTCCTCCATATAAAATCCGTTTTTCCGCCCAGAAACATCATCGTATAGACCAGCGGTTATTCAAACTGCATGAAGTATCTTGCATAAAAAAATATCCCGAAAAATTTCGTGTCCTCCATACAAAATCCGTATTTCCTCCCAGAAGCATCAAAATATAGACCATCATTTATTCAAACTGCATGAAATATCTTACATAAAAACAAATATCCTATAAAATAAAACAAGAGGGCCAAGATGGCCCTTAATCACTCACCTGATTACCATAGATTTAAGATTTTTACTGGGTAGCCCATGGGTAGGGCCAATATTGACCTAAGGGACAATGTGTGAACAATGTTGATAGTGGATCATGAGCAGTGGTTCTGCAGAACAAGATCTTCAAATATTTAGTATATTGATTTTATCAAGACAATGATTCTGACCAATGAAGATTGGGCTAAAAATGTGCCCTCCAAAGTAATTTTTCTAAGATTTGACCTAGTGACCTACTGTTTATTCCCACCCAACCCATGATCACACCCAACCTTGATATTACCAAGACAAACACCCTGAGCAAGTTTGAGGAAGACTGGGCTAAAAATATGGCCACTGGAGTGTAAGCTAGATTTTTCTAAGATATGACCTAATAACCTACTTTTTGACCTCACATAACCCCCTTTCAAACTTGTCCAATATTTTATTAGGACAATCATTCCGGCCGATTTTCATGACGACTTGGCTATAAATGTGACCTCGAGAGTGAGTGAGTTGGGTTTTACGTCCGACCAACAGTATTTCAGTTATTTGCAGACGGCACCCGCATGAGACAAGTTATAGTGCTGCCTCACTGGAATACCCCTGCCGCAGGTACATGGCAAGGGCACCCCACCCAGTCACATTATCCTGAAACCGGATCGACCAGTCCTAGAACTACACCTTTAATGTCGAGCCTAGACAAGGGAGCTACTAGTACCAACTTTTAACGACTTTTTGGTCTGTCGCGGCCGGGGATCGAACCCACGACCTTCGGTACCGCAGGCGGACGCTCTACCACTGAGCTACGCGGCCCCACATAAACCACTTTCAAACTCGTTTGAGATTTTATCAAGACAATCATTATGACTAAGTTTCATGAAGATTGGACTAAAATTGTGATCATAAGGTTTTCCTACTATTTGATCTAGTGACCTAGTTTTTAACCATACTTGACCCACTTTCAAACTCGTCCGAGATTTTATCAAGACATTCATTCTGACCAAGTTTCATAAAGATTGGACTACGATTATGACCACTAGAGTGTTCACAAGCAAATTGTTGACGCATGACGGACGCCGGACATTCAAGTCTCTCAAAAGCTCACCCTGAGCTTTGCTCCTGAAGGTGAGCTAAAAATCTGGAAATACCCACCAAACCCTACCTTGGTGCTTTTCAATAGAATCAATCTGACAGAAGTGATTTAACCCATTCCCTGATGGACTATTTTCAGATCCAACCACATTGAATAAATCTACCGAAAAGGAGCATTAACTAGAGAAAAGGAATATTTTAGAATTTTTAAACCATTGTGATAGAGCATTTGCTCCTAGGAGCAACTGCTCTATTTATCACAATGGTTTCATAAAGAGACTTTTACAGAGGCGTAGAAAGGCCTATTTATGGAGGAAAGGGTTAAAAATGAGTGCCAATAACAAAGTTTGACTGAGAAATAAAATAATTATGTGGATTGAACAGTACATTTCTTATCTGAATCTCTGCAGGAGTCTGGTATGAAGTAAGATACCTACCTTTTGATAACTTTTGCTCGTTTCTTCACCACCACCACCTCCTCTTCAGTCACTGTCTGTGTGCTTCCGTTTGTCATTGTGCAGTACTGGCAGAGGCTCAGATTTAGAACACACTGACCTAACCGAACTATCCATGTCCTTCATCTACTTCTATTACAGAAAATTTCTCCATAGAGACAGGAACTTTAGTTTTAGACTTTTTCAAATGACTCCCACGACTAAAGCGACCAGATTTTCTATACTTCCTTTTCAGTCTTTTAACACTTTTATTCAAATTAGCCTTTAATAATTATTCAGAAAATGAGATATAAGCACTTTTATGAAGACCTGAGTAATCACTATCAGAGGCCCGTAATTCCATGCACTTGTCACGGGACTGGTCCCCTGACCGAAGCCTTTCCACAGATTGGTCAGGAATGTACAGATGGTCACCCACTTTAACCAGATTGGAAGGACTGGAAATTTCATTTCTTTAGTATTTGTCAGCTGCTTTTTATCCTGGCAGGCATGGGGTGGAATTCTGTCAGATCGTGTACAGAAGGAAGAAAGTATTGTACTGTGTCGTTCTGAGCTCCATGCTGGAAATGTTGGGACAGAACTGCTTGACATAGCTGCCACAGGCAAAGGTAGCCATGCCATCCAGCGACTCTTTACCCATCCTGAAGCTGTCCTTCTTCTCCCCTGGTAGAAACAAAACAAATGTACCATTAACCTATGCAATAACTTCATCCTTCAATAGAAAGCAAAATGAATATTAATTATATATGTACACCAATATTCTGAAAATGGGCGATCCCTCGAAAACAGAAGTAGAAATGCAACAAGAGAAAAATGCAGACTCGGTTTTATTGAGCCTGTTCATGAGTAGTAATTAAAAGTGCAACACTACTCACGCCCCCTAGCACGGCCTAAGCAGTATTCAATTTTCAAAACTAATAACATCAAAACTTATGATCCCGAGGGACCAGATAATATAAAAACACTGAGAATGAAGTACGGGGCGACGTTTTACGGCCGCCACACAAGCACTTAACACCTGCTGTTGTGAAGTACATATATTCTGAAAATGGGTGATCCCTCGAAAGCAGAAGTAGAAATGCAAAAAGAGAAAATTGTAGACTCGGTTTTATTGAGTCTGTTCATGAGTAGTAATTAAAAGTGCAACACTACTCACGTCCCCTAGCACCGGCTTAAGCAGTATTCAATTTTCAAAACTAATAACATCAAAACTCATCCCGAATGAATGAATGGTGTTTTACGGCCCATCGACACTGATGGTCATATAGAGCCGAATAAATAATGTAAACAAATCTATATGATGAAATCAAATAAAGACAATCTCACTAGATTATGTAAATGTCAGTCCCGATCAACAGGATTGTAGATAAAATAAAATTGTAGATAGGAGCTGTTTGATCTAGTTCAGTTGTGTTTGTTCATACAATTCTACATATCTATCTATTCAGTTCTCTTTATGATGAAAAAATATTTCATCCATGTACAATTTAAAAAGTTTTGTCCATAAATATTCATGAGGTCATAAAATTTGCAATAAACATTCAAGTGGGAATGGATTACAAGATTTAGAATATTGACTTTATCAAGACAATGATTCTGACCAATGTAGATTGGGCTACAAATTTGACCTCTAGAGTATGTTTTTCTGAGCTTTGACCTAGTGACCTACTTTTTATTAGCACTCCACCCGTGATCACACTCAACCTTGATATCACCACGACAAACAGTCTGAGCGAATTTGAGGAAAATTGGGCTAAAAATGTGGCCTCTGGGAGTGTAAACAAGGTTTTTCTAAGATATGACCCAGTGACCTACTTTTTTACCACACTTAACCCACTTTCAAACTTGTCCAAGATTTTTTAGGACAATCATTCTGACCAATTTTCATGAAGATTTGGCTATAAATGTGACATCTAGAGTGTTCACAAGGTTTTCCTACTATTTGACCTAGTTACCTAGTTTTTAAAACTACATAACCCACTTTCAACTCTTTCGTACTTTTATCATGACAATCATTATGACCAAGCTTCATGAATGAATGGTGTTTTACGGCCCATCGATACTGATGGTCATATAGAGCCGAATAAATAATGTAAAATAAACATTCCTCTGAAATTTGGTGACTAGCTCTACTGGTTTCAGAGATACTCGCGTCCAAACAATTAAACACAAGAGGGCCATGAGGCCCTGAAGCGATCACCTGAGATAACCCAGGGGCGGGACCATTTTTGACCAAGAAGTCATCATTTGTACAATCTTGGTAGAGAACCAAAAGACAAAACAGTATGCCACTAATTAAAGGTCTAAGTCTTATGGTTTCAGAGAAAATAAATATTTTATATTTTTCCCATAAAAAATGATGCCCCAATTTTCGCCAAGAATGAATGAATGAATGGTGTTTAACGGCCCATCGACACTTATGGTCATATACCCTAGAGCCGAATAAACAATGTAAATAAATCTATATGATGAAATCAAATAAAGACAATCTCACTAGATTATGCAAATGTCAGTCCCGATCAACAGGATTGTAAATAAAATAAGGACAAAACATAATCGACATTCTAAAAATATACCTTTTAAATTTTAGAATATATATTAATGGCTTTTAAAAAATCAAATATTTTTGGTATTTCTACCAGCTCAAACAGTTCCCTCAGGGAATCTGCTTGAAAGAACCTATCTCTGATTAAGATTAAATCAGGACATTCAATGAGAATGTGCTGAATTGTATAAGGCTCAAAGCAAAATAAACATTCAGGTTGAACTTCACCTTTCAGTAAAAATGAATGAGTTAAAAAAGAATGTCCAATTCTTATTCTGGCCAATACGACCTCATCACGCCGAATCGGCAAGCATGAACAAAAATGTTCACCTAAAATAGGTTTAACAGCATGGAGCTTGTTATGAATTTCCTCATTCCAAGACTCCTGCCATTTATATAGAATATGTCTAGTAATTTGTGGTTTGAAATCCGAATACGGTAATCTCATATCAGATTCAGGCGCAGACTTCGCTGCAAGGTCCGCCCTCTCGTTGCCCTGTATTCCACAATGACTAGGTATCCAACAGAATAGTATATCTTTTGAATTAGACATTTCATGGTATTTTAAAACAAGTTTTTTAATAAGAACATTTTTTGAAGAACATTTATTCAGAGATTGTAAAACAGAAAGAGAATCCGAATGAATGAATGAATGAATGAAGTTTTACGGCCCATCAATAGCTTTGATCTCTGCTGAAAAAATGGAGGCATTATTGGGAAGCCGAAACTTGGTCTCTGTGGAATCAGCCACAAAGGCAGCTGCGACTCTCTCATCATCTTTTGAACCATCAGTATAAACTTGTTCATAATCTTCAAATCTTGAAATTATTTCATTTAAAAATGAACTGAATTCAAGCGAGCTTGTTTCAGACTTTTTATGCCGTGTTAGTTCAAAAATAACTTTTGGTGGTTATTAGTCCAAGGTGGTATAGATTCAACTTTAGTCTTTTCAACTAAAGACAAATCTATATCACTATTTTGAAAACAGTTTTTCATACGTATTCCGAAAGGTGGAATTACCTTTTCCCTAGATTCAAATAAACGTTGATATTTAGGTCTAAACACATTTTTATGAGCGGGATTTGATGGATTTGAAGCTAATTTAGAGGTATACTGCATGGATAGTTTTTCACGACGAGAGTGAGTGAGTGTGTGAGTTGGGTTTGACGGCACCGCGACCCTAAGTAGGTCATATAGCGCCAATGACGAAAATTATGATGAAGCGATAAAAATCAATAAAAAATCTCGATCAACGAGTATGTAAATCATTAAAATATACGAAGATGAAAATGTAGAAAGGAATACAGAAATAAAATAATAATAATAATAATAGAACTGGTTAAACAGATTTATATTTTAGAATAAAGACCAGTCTCTTTCAAAAACGAAATTATATTCTCGTACGGAACTGTATTAAATAACTGTTGCATAGAATCAACAGAAAAGTATTTATGTCTTATTATAGAAAGGTCAATACATTCAATCAAAAAATGTTTTACTGTGTATGGTTCTTGACAGAAGACACATTCTGGTTGAATTTCGCGCTTTAGTAAATAGGAGTGAGTAATATGAGAGTGTCCGATGCGACAGCGAGCTAGGACCACCTCATCTCTTCGAACAGCTCTATAATTTAAATTAGAATCGCCAATGGTTGGTTTGATGGCATGAAGTTTAACATTGTTAACATTGCTGTCCCAGGAAACCTGCCATTTGGAACATGTATGATGTTTAATCAATGGTTTAAAATCAGTGTGTATGGTATTTTGAAAACTGCCTCATTCAGATTCAGGGATGACTTGGCCGTTTTATCTGCCTCTTCATTTCCCCGAATTCCAACATGACTAGGTAGCCAACAGAAAACAATATTGTTTGACAGAGATAATTTATGGTGTTTAAGAAGAATTTGCTGAACTAATGGGTTATTCATATTTCTGTTGTTTAACGCTTGAAGAACAGAGAGCGAGTCTGAAAAAATTATGTATTTGTTCATATTGTGCACCGATATGAATCGAAGGGCAAGGTCAATTGCTTGGACTTCAGCTGTAAATATGGAAGATTTGTCGGGAAGTCTTACTTTAGAGGTATGAAATTTACTGACAGATGCACAACCGACTTTATTTTCATCTTTAGAACCATCAGTGTATATGGGAATATGGTCAGGATACTGTGATTTAAGTTCTTCAAATTCGGATTGAAATTCTAGTGCATTTGTAGAAGACTTTTGTTTTGAAGCCAGATGTAAGAAAACATTAGGTTGTTTGATAGTCCATGGCGCAATGTTTGAAACTTTATGTTGCCTAACAGAATCCATTCTCAGACCTGCCTCGTCAATTGCCGATCTAAGACGGAGACCGATAGGCTTTATAGCATTAGGTTTCCTTTCATAAAGCAGGATTGGTAGGATTTGCCTTCACTTTAGTGACATAATTAAGAGCTAATTGCTCTCTTCGAATGTATAAAGATGGTTCATTTGCTTCTACTAAAAGACTTTCGATTGGTGAGGTTTTAAAAGCACCAAGGGAAAGCCGAAGTGCTTGATGGTGAATGGGGTCAAGAATCTTCAGGTAAGACTTTCTAGCTGATCCATATACAATGCTTCCATAGTCCAGTTTAGAACGAATTAATGATCGGTAAAGGCGCAGCAGCACTTTCCGATCAGCTCCCCAGTCAGTGTGAGCTAAAACTCGAAGAAGATTAAGAGATTTAAGACATTTTGTTTTCAAATGCTTAATATGAGGTATAAATGTTAACTTTTTGTCAAATATAAGTCCTAAAAATTTGGCTTGATCAACCACAGGGATTTGAATATTATTAAGATTTAAAACAGGGTCTTGGTGACAATTTCTTAACTGACAGAAATGAACACATTGCGTTTTTGATGTTGAAAATTTAAAGCCATTCTCATTATTCCATGTTTCAAGTTTGTTGAGACATTGTTGAAGTTGTCTTTCAATAGTATGCATATTTTTGGAACGATAACATATTAAACAAGAGGGCCATTGGCCCTATATCGCTCACCTGAGTTACAGTAATACATGTATATTGACATGTTAATTTTTCAGTGGACAACATTTCTAGCAGATGAAATAAGCTTAGTGCACTGCTTTCACCCTTTCACTGCTGAATAAACTTGAACTGAATTCAGAACTAATACCAAGTGACTGGTTGACCAAGATCTAAACTGTTTACAACTTGTGCCATTTTTGCCTTAGCTCAAAATGCCTAAAACTGGTCTTTGAGAAATTCAAATGACTTCAATAAAGCTATGCAATTATACCTTGACCCAGGTATATAGGCAAATAGAGTGCTAGGCAGTACATAATGCCAGTTTTTGTGTGAAATGACCAATAAGAATATCTTTAAAAATCGTTTAACCCTTTCCCTCATATAAAGCTGTTTTTATGCATTAGCAAACAGAGTAGACTCAGATCAGACGACACCTACGGAAGCTGTCTGATCTGGGTCTTCTCTGTTTCTTTTGACACAATATAGATCGGATTCTACAGTTTTTGTCAAAGCAAAAACTTCTCTTCAGAGAAATAATGTGTTTTACACATTAAAAATAAGAGTAGACTAGATCAGACGGCTGCTATAGAAGCTGTCTGATCAGGGTCTGCTCTTTTTACATTTGACAAGATATAGATTTGATTTTACAGTTTTTTTCAAAGCTAAAACTTCTATTTATGGCATTAACAATTTTTTTAAGCATTAGCAAACAAGAGTAGTCCCAGATGAATTTTTGTCAAAGCAAACAGGTTAAGGGTTAATAGGTGTTTAGAAATAAGTCTAGCTCTAGGTGTGAATATCTCATGATAATTCAATTAAACGGGTCATTAGTATTTTTAACAATTGAAATTGAGAAGAGTTACGTCTACTGTTATAATTAAGTTATATTTACTCAGTTATTTCATTAATATCATACAAGATTCAGACATTTTAGGACTTTTTAATGTGTTGTCATCAAATTTTATAAAAAAAAGTTATATTTAAGATGCTTTTTGGGGCAGCAGACTTAATCCACAGTAGTAAGTTTAACACCTATCATTGTTAGGGGGGGGGATTATCATGTTTTCTTAAGAATTACCATGACTTATATCAGTTGGGCCATTGCATATAATCATGTTTTCACAGTTTTCTTAAACATTACCATGACTTACATCAGTTGGCTTTGGACCCAGATCAAAAGTCTAGATGGTGATCATTTTCCTTGATTGGCTGAATTTTTACTTTCCTATATCTCTCACATCTAATTTGAGAGACATTGGAAGACACCATGTAACATCACTCACACTACACACTGGGGTTAATGGGTCAAAATGCCTTTAATGTTTCGTCTGCAACAAAAAGTTATTGTCATCTGCTTCAATTCTTAAAAATAAACTTACTTTCAATTTTTTTGCAAAAATATGGTTAAGATGATAAACAGTTTGGATCCTGATGAGATGCCGCAGTATGCGGCCTCTCATCTGGATCCAAACTGTTTGCATAGGTAATCACAGTTTCACCACTAGCATGCAAAGAGTTAAGAGTCATGCATTGACCTGGAGAGATTTTACTGCCCAGCAGCTGTAATCTTTGAACTGCTGCTGGTCTGCAGTTCAGGATCTGGAGTTGATATTTAACCCTTAATTTCTCTCATATAAACTTGTTTTCATGCATCTGCAAACAGAGTAGACCCAGATAAGGTGGCTCCTATAGGATCAAGGTCTGTTATTTGCTAATGGAATTTGATAGATGTTTCTATGCCTTCTAAAACAGCTACACTGATTCGCCTTCAACATTTTACTATAAATAGTTATAAATAGAATGATACTAGCACTCCAATGCAGTTATGTCCCTTTGGGCTATGCTGATGGGACAAGGGAAATAACTGTGAGGAAATTACCTTTTAAGTGTTACAGATTCTGATGTTAAGTAGCATAAAACCCCAGGGTGAGACCATTTATGGCCCAGGGGTCATTATTTGAAAACACCTGGTAGTGGTATATTAGGTGATGCTTCATACCAAATATCTTAGCTCTAGATTATGTGGTTTCAGACAAAAATATTTTTAAAGGTTTCCCTATATAAGTCTATGTAAAAACTACAAGCCCCAGGGCAGGGCCATTTTTGGCCCGGGGGTCATCATTTTAACAAACTTGGTAAAGGACCATTAGATGATGCTATATACCAAATATCAAAGCTCTAGAAATTGTAGTTTCAGAGAATAAGATTTTTAAAGATTTCAAAAAAACACCTGTAAAAGTAGTGGGGCGGGGCCATTTTTTGCCCGGGGGTCATGATTTTAACAAAACTGATAGAGGACATCCTAAGGTACATTTCTGTGAAATTTGGTTGAAATCTTCCCAGTGGTTTGGGAGAAGAAGTCATTTGAAATAAAAGTGAACGGACAGACGGACGACAGGCGGTCACAATAGCTCACCTTGAGCCTTTGGCTCAGGTGAGCTAAAAATCATCTACATACAAAGAACAGTCAACACCTGAATTTAAACATTTGACAATATTATTAATTTTTAAACCAAATAAAGTTACTGATAAAATGCTTCCTTGAGGGACGCCCTCCTCCTGCTGTTGCGTGTCGGAGAGTGTCGACCCAACTCGCACTTTAAAATTTCTGTTAGAAAGGAAATCTGCAATAAAATTAGGTAGTCTACCTTTCAGACCTAGATCTTTCATAATTCCATGTTGTATCGTAGGCTTTCTCCATATCAAACAAGAGGGCCAAGATGGCCCTTAATCGCTCACCTGATTACCATAGATTTAAGATTTTTGAAGGGTAGCCCATGGGAAGGGTCAATATTGACCTTAGGGACAATATATGAACAATGTTGATAGTGGATCATGAGCAATGGATCATGAGCAGTGGTTCTGCAGAACAAGATTTTCAAAGATTTAGTATGTTGATTTTATCAAGACAATGATTCTGACCAATGGAGATTGGGCTAAAAATGTGCTCTCTAAAGTAATTTTTCTAAGATTTAACCTAGTGACTTACTTTATATTCCCACCCAACCCATGATCACACTCAACCTTGATAAAAATGTGGCCACTGGAGTGTAAACTAGATTTCTCTAAGATATGACCCAGTGACCTACTTTTTGACCTCAGATAACCCATTTTCAAATGTGTCCAAGGTTTTATTAGGACAATCATTCTGACCAACTTTCATAAAG
This sequence comes from Azorinus chamasolen, assembly GCA_963576725.1. Classification (NCBI taxonomy): domain Eukaryota; kingdom Metazoa; phylum Mollusca; class Bivalvia; order Cardiida; family Solecurtidae; genus Azorinus; species Azorinus chamasolen. The sequence goes on along the minus strand of OY755241.1, from coordinate 62,776,436 downwards.
ATTTGGCTATAAATGTGACCTCTTGAGTGTTCACAAGGTTTTCGTACTATTTGACCTAGTGACCTAGTTTTTAACCCGACATAACTCACTTTCAAACTCGTTTGAGATTTTATCAAGACAATCATTATGACTAAGTTTCATGAAGATTGGACTAAAATTGTGACCACTAGAGTGTTCACAAGGTTTTTCTACTGTCTGACCTATTGACCTAGTTTTTAACTCCACTTGACCCACTTTCGAATTCATCCGAGATTTTATCAAGACATTTATTCTGACTAAGTTTCATGAAGATTGGACTAAAATTGTGACCACTAGAGTGTTCACAAGGTTTTTCTACTGTTTGACCTAGTGACCTAGTTTTTAACTCCACTTGACCCACTTTCGAATTCATCCGAGATTTTATCAAGACATTCGTTCTGACCAAGTTTCATGAAAATTGGACTAAAATTGTGACCACTAGAGTGTTCACAAGGTTTTTCTACTGTTTGAACTAGTGACCTAGTTTTCAACTCCACTTGACCCACTTTCAAACTCGTCCGAGATTTTATCAAGACATTTATTCTGACCAAGTTTCATGAAGATTGGACTAAAATTGTGACCACTAGAGTGTTCACAAGGTTTTTATACTGTTTGACCTAGTGACCTAGTTTTCAACTCCACTTGACCCACTTTCGAATTCATCCGAGATTTTATCAAGACATTTATTCTGACTAAGTTTCATGAAGATTGGACTAAAATTGTGACCACTAGAGTGTTCACAAGGTTTTTCTACTGTTTGACCTAGTGACCTAGTTTTAAACTCCACTTGACCCACTTTCGAATTCATCCGAGATTTTATCAAGACATTCGTTCTGACCAAGTTTCATGAAAATTGGACTAAAATTGTGACCACTAGAGTGTTCACAAGGTTTTTCTACTGTTTGACCTAGTGACCTAGTTTTCAACTCCACTTGACCCCTTTCGAACTCGTCCGAGATTTTATCAAGACATTTATTCTGACCAAGTTTCATGAAGATTGGACTAAAATTGTGACCACTAGAGTGTTCACAAGGTTTTTCTACTGCTTGACCTAGTGACCTAGTTTTTTACCTCACATTACCCATTTTTCAAACTCCTCCGAGATTTTATCAAGACAATCATTCTGACCAAGTTTCATGAAAATTGGGCTAAAAATGTGACCTTTAGAGGGTTCACAAGGTTTTCCTACTATTTGACCTAGTTTTTGACCCAACTTGACCCACTTTCGAACTCGTCCGAGATTTTATCAAGACATTCATTCTGACCAAGTTTCATGAAGATTAGACTACAATTGTGACCACTAGAGTGTTCACAAGCAAATTGTTGACGACGCACGACGCACACCGCACGACGGACGACGGACATTCAAGTCTCCCAAAAGCTCACCCTGAGCTTTGCTCAGGTGAGCTAAAAATACTGCAACAAGATGTTCTTTTTTAATAAAAGCATCACGAATAAATGATTCTAAACGGACAAGATGATCGTTGGTACTGCGTTGATTTCTAAAACCACTTTGAAAGTTAGTTATAAGATTGTTGGAATCTAGAAACCAAACAAGACGTGCATTAATCATTCTTTCAAGTGTCTTGCAGACACAACTAGTAAGAGCGATAGGGCGATAATTAGTAGGATTAGATGCATCCTTACCTGGCTTTGCAACAGGGACAACAATGGCCTCCTTCCATGAAGGTGGAAGGACACTAGAATCCCAGATATGGTTAAAAATTGATAAAAGTGCTTGCAAAGATACATCGGGTAAATGTTTTAAAAGCTGATAATGTATGTCGTCTGGTCCTGTAGTAGTATCAGTTGTCTTGCTCAAAGAATCCCTGAGCTCTAATAAAGAGAACGGTTTGTTATAATTTTCATCATTATTTGATTTGAAATTTAGTTTCGATCTTTCTTCTTTTCTTTTAAATGATTGGAATGTTTCCGAATAGTGAGATGACGATGAATTTTTAGAAAATGTTTCAGCCAAAGTGTTAGCAATATCTTTTTTTTTATCAGTTACTGTATCAGTATTCTGCTTCAGATGAGAAACTGTTGAAGATTTATTTTTGCCGCTAATTTTCCTTACCATTTCCCAAACCTTTTTAACTGATTTACGAGAATTAAGTTTTGATACATATGATTGCCAGGACTTCTTTTTTGTTTGTCTTATTGTACGACTTGCTTTTGCTCTAAATATTTTAACACTCTCTAGATTTTCACGAGTGGGACGGACATTAAATTTTCGAATTGCTGCCCTTCGTTCTTTAACAGCATTTTTACAATCATCATTAAACCATGGCCTTGCGCGTTTAAAATTAGTCGAGGTCTTAGGTATACATTCTTCTGCTATTTGTATTAAAGCAGAGGAAAATTCTGCAATCGGATCTTCAGTACTTTCAAACAGTTCTGTTATAAGTTTTGAGTGGCATTTAAAATTAAACATTTCCCAATTGGCTTTCGAAAATTTCCAATGAGGAACAGATTCAGATGTAAAAGCTGATGTATTAGTTAAGATTAAAGGGAAATGATCACTACCACATAGATCATCATGAACCTTAAAAGTATAGTCAAGAAATATCGATGGACTGCTCATTGCAAGATCAAGAGAAGAATAATGTCCAGTAGCAGGGTGTAGATAAGTGGAAGATTTATCATTGTGTAAGCATATATCATTTTTAGTTATAAAATCTTCTATAATTTTTCCTCTGTTATTGAGATCGGAACAACCCCACAAAGGATTATGCCCATTTAAGTCACCGAGAAGAATAAATGGTTCTGGTAACTGACAAATTAAGTTTTCCAATTCTAATATATCAACAACATCATTTGGGGGGAGATAAATTGAACATATAGTAATAGCTTTGTCAAGAGTTACACGAACAGCAACTGCCTGCAGCGCTGAATTTAGAGTAACAGAGCTATGAGGTAATTTATTATTAATTGCCAAAGAACATCCTCCTGAGGCCCTGCCCAAATTATTATTAATAAAATTATAAAGAGCGTAACCGTTTAAGCTAATATTATCAGATGTTTTAAGATATGTTTCTTGAAGGCTAAGAACTGCTGGTTTATAAGAAGATAAAAGCAAAAGAATTTCATTATAATTTACCTTAAGACCTCGACAGTTCCACTGAATAAGTTTGCTATCCATATTTCAAACATATACAAAGATATAACATTTAATTATATCTAAGTATTTGGAGGAAGTATGGGGGAGCGAGATCTGGCCCGACCTTCCTTGTCAGACAGACTGCTTTCATCACAGTCCATCCGATCAGGGTCAGCCAAACCAGACTTCCTCCCAGGCCCTTTCTCTTTGTTGCGGCCGGCAGATTTGCCGGGCCGACCAACAGGCTGCGAGGCAGAATCTTTCTGCCCTTTCTTTTTAGACGCGGGTTTCCCCTGCGTCTCCGTACTTCCAGTACAACCAGTAGTAGTAGTAGTAGTACTACCGGTACAACCAGTAATAGTAGTAGAAGTACTACCACTAGCAGTAGGTATACCACATACCGGCACATTAGATGCACCAGTACTGGGTGTTATAACAATTGACTCAGGAGTCTGGGTAGACGAATCAACAGTTTGCGTTTGAGCGGCTTTCATTTCAACAGATGCTGATTTCGATTTAATAACAGATGCATACGTTTGCTGTGGGATGTTTTCGACCAGTTTTCTTGCTTCTGGGTATGAAATAGTGTTGGTGAATTTAATACGTGTAATTTCTTTCTCTTTTTTCCAAACAGGACATTGGTTAGATTTTGCTGGATGAGGGCCATTGCAGTTTGCACATTTTGTAGGATTCTTGCAATTTTCTTCATGGTGGTAGCCTACTTGTGCACAGTTGACACATACATTATTGTTTCTGCAATTGTTCTCATGGTGTCCGAATTTCTGACATTCAAAACAGCGCAGAGGATTTGGAATATAAGGGGTTACAGGAATTATTTTATAAAAGATTTTCAAATTAGTTGGTCGTGTTGGTTTATTGAAAGTAAGAATTAAAGTGTTTGTTTTCACAAAAGAGCCATTTTTCCTAATTTCAACTCGTCGAACATTTGAAACACCCTGTGCTGAAAGATTTTCTTGAATTTCATCTTCGGAACAGCAGTACAATCTCCTGTCCCGAATCACACCCTTTGAAGAGTTCAATGATCTATGAGGATAGACTTTGACTTTTAAACCACAAATCATTTCCAATTTTTGTAAATTTAAAGATTGTTTTTTCCGAATTATCTGAACCAGAAGCTTGTCGTCTCGTAGTTTTTTAACTTCTTGAGTATTGCCAATTGCCCCGAAAAGTGACTTTTCAATGACAAAAGGCGATACATTTGAAAAGTTGGTTTCTTCCTTAGATTCAATGATCAGATATCCGGCCGCTTTTTTTGTAGTGAGTTTGCCATGATTGTGATCACGACGATTCACCGTCTGTGCTTCTCACCCACCTCGGAGCCCAACAAGGGGACGCTTATACGGAGCGGTATTCCAACTCCAAGCGCCAAGAATACACAGACAGTATACTCGAACCCAGTAAATGGATAAGATTGACCCGTCTGGCCACCGCGCTAGGTATATAAAGATAATAGAAAGAATAAAAGATTGACACGGTTTGAACCAGACAACTGATTCGATGAAAAGAAAAAGACAGAAGAACTGAGACCTAGAACTGGCATGACCAGCCGATTGATTACACCGGATCAATGCAACCACCCGACTACACCGAGTTAGAGGCCAAAGTGGAGTATTGCAGTCCAGAAACTTATCACATGTTTCCAGAACCACTCAGCCACCAGGATCCCCCTTCCCTGCTTACGGGACGCCACCCACGGCAAACAGGTGGTCCTTCCTCTTAGTTCTTGCCAAGGGGGATGATTCATGCTGCAAACACGAACATCCCCGATGACAATTAAGCCCCCCAACCACGACAAGGTGGGAAGGAACTGGGGGGTCACGACGAGAGTAAAGTGATGGCTCATTCGCCTCAACATATAAACTTTTAGCAGGGGATGTCCTAAAGGCACCCAATGCTAAACGTAAACCTTGGTGATGAATTGGATCAAGCATCTGCAAGTATGATTTCCTTGCAGAGCCATATACAACACTACCATAATCCAGTTTGGACCTCACTAAACTTCACTGTTTGTCTTTTAGGATGGGGATGGAATAAGGGTGAGGTTGGGCGCCCATAAACCGGTTTAAACCCCCGGTGACTTTTGTCACTGACCGTTCCAAGGCGGTACTTCCATCTTCCTCCTATTGTATGTTTGTTTTGTCTTTGTGCGTCTCTTGTTGTTTTTTCTACCCATGTACATTTGCTGTTTCCTTGTGTTGCTGTTCGGGCGAGTGTTTGTTCTGTATGTGGTATTTCCTGCATGACTCATTTTTGTACTTCTATACAATTTGAGCATTACATTGCGATCTGCACCCCATTCGGTATGTGCAAGAACGCGAAGCAATTTCAAAGTTTTCTGGCATTTAGCCTTTAAATATTTAATATGAGGTATAAAGGAAAGTTTTTTGTCAAAAATGACACCGAGAAATTTTGCCTGGTCTACAACAGGAATGGGATCACCATTCAAGTGCAACCCGGGTCATTGTGAAATTTTCTCAGTTGACAGAAATGTACACAATTTGTTTTAAACTTGGAAAATTTAAAACCGTTTTCAGTAGCCCATTTTTGAGCTTTATCAATGGACTGTTGAAGTTGACGTTCAACAGTACGCATGTGTTTAGAACGGTAACAAATTAAAAAGTCATCAACATACAATGAACAATCCGTGTCATTAGTAATAGATTGAACAATATTATTAATTTTAACATTAAATAGAGTAACTGACAAAATACTTCCTTGTGGAACACCCATTTCCTGTTTTTGCATATCAGAAAGAGTAGTTCCAACGCGGACTTGAAATTCCCTATCATTTAAAAAAGTTTTCATTAAAAACTGGAAGTCGACCTTTAAGTCCTGATTCATGAAGGTCTTTCATTATGCCATACTTCCAAGTTGTATCGTAAGCTTTCTCAAGATCAAAGAGTGAGTGAGTTGGGTTTTACGGCACCGCGACACTAAGTAGGTCATATAGCGCCAATGACGAAAATTATGATGAAACGATGAAAATCAATAAAAAAATCTCGATCAACGAGTATGTAAATCATTAAAATATACGAAGATGAAAATGTAGAAAGGAATACAGAAATAAAATAATTAAAATCAAAGAAGACAGCAACTAAGTGCTCCTTCTTGATGAAAGCTTCGCGAATAAATGTTTCCAACCTAACTAAATGATCATTTGTACTTCTTTGGTTCCTGAATCCACTTTGATACTCCGTAATGAGGTTCTTGGATTCAAGATACCAAACAAGTCTTGCGTTAATCATGCGCTCTAAAGTTTTACATACGCAGCTCGTCAAGGCTATGGGACGATAATTATTTGGATCTGTGTTATCTTTCCCTGGTTTTGGAACAGGAATAACTAGTGACCTAGTTTTCAACCCCACATTTGTTCTGACCAAGTTTCATGAAGATTGGACAAAAAATGTGACCACTAGAGTGTTCACAAGGTTTTTCTACTGTTTGACTTAGTGACCTAGTTTTTAACCCCACTTGACCCACTTTAGAACTCGTCCAGGATTTTATGAAGACTTTTGTTCTGACTAAGTTTCATGAAGATTGGACTAAAAGTGTGACCACTAGAGTGTTCACAAGGTTTTGCTATTATTTGACCTAGTGACCTAGTTTTTCACCCCACATATACCACTTTTCAAACTCCGAGATTTTATCAAGACAAATGAATGAATGAATGAATGGTGTTTTACGGCCCATCGACACTGATGGTCATATAGAGCCGAATAAATAATGTAAATAAAACTATATGATGAAATCAAATAAAGACAATCTCACTAGATTATGTAAATGTCAGTCCCGATCAACAGGATTGTAAATAAAATAAGGACAAAACATAATCGACATTCTAAAAATATACCTTTTAAATTTTAGAATATATATTAATGGCTTTTAAAAAATCAAATATTTTGGGTATTTCTACCAGCTCAAACAGTTCCCTCAGGGAATCTGCTTGAAAGAACCTATCTCTGATTAAAATTAAATCAGGACATTCAATGAGAATGTGCTGAATTGTATAAGGCTCAAAACAAAATAAACATTCAGGTTGAACTTCACCTTTCAGTAAAAATGAATGAGTTAAACAAGATGTGTTTGTGAAACACTATGCCCCCTCATATATTTGACCTCTGACCTTGACCTTGACATGTCACCCCTCAAAATGTGCAGCCTCATTAGATACACAAGCATGCCAAATATCAAGTCTCTATCTCTACTGGTCCAAAAGTTATGGCCAATGTTAAAGTCGGCGATTTGACCCATATATTTGACCTCTGACCTTGACCTTGACACGTCACCCCTCAAAATGTGCGGCTTCATGAGATACATATGTATGCCAAATATCAAGTCTCTATCTATACTGGTTCAAAAGTTATGACCAATGTTAAAGTTGCTGACAAACAAACAGACAAACAGACAAACAGACAAACAAACAAACAGACAGGGCAAAAACAATATGCCCCCGACTATCGTCTATGGGGGCATAAAAAGAATGTCCAATTCTTATTCTGGCCAATACGACCTCATCACGCCGAATTGGCAAGCATGAACAAAAATGTTCACCTAAAATAGGTTTAACAGCATGGAGCTTGTTATGAATTTCCTCATTCCAAGACTCCTGCCATTTATATAGAATATGTCTAGTAATTTGTGGTTTGAAATCCGAATACGGTAATCTCATATCAGATTCAGGCGATTCAAGCGCAGACTTCGCTGCAAGGTCCGCCCTCTCGTTGCCCTGTATTCCACAATGACTAGGTATCCAACAAAATATTACATCTTTTGAATTAGACATTTCATGGTATTTTAAAACAAGTTTTTTAATAAGAACATTTTTTGTAGAACATTTACTCAGTGATTGTAAAACAGAAAGAGAATCCGAAAAGATTATATGTTTACTATATGATTTTCCAGCAATATAATCAAGAGCTAAATCAATAGCTTTGATCTCTGCTGAAAAAATGCAGGCATTATCAGGAAGCCGAAATTTTGTCTCTGTGTCATCAGCCACAAAGGCAGCTGCGACTCTCTCATCATCTTTTGAACCATCAGTATAAACTTGTTCATAATCTTCAAATCTTGAAATTATTTCATTTAAAAAAGAACTGAATTCAAGCGAGCTTGTTTCAGACTTTTTATGCCGTGTTAGTTCAAAGATAACTTTTGGTGGTTTAATAGTCCAAGGTGGTATAGATTCAACTTTAGTCTTTTCAACTAAAGACAAATCTATATCACTATTTTGAAAACTGTTTTTCATACGTATTCCGAAAGGTGGAATTACCTTTTCCTTAGATTCAAATAAACGTTGATATTTAGGTCTAAAAACATTTTTATGAGCGGGATTTGATGGGTTTGAAGCTAATTTAGAGGTATACTGCATGGATAGTTTTTCACGACGAGAGTAAAGTGATGGCTCATTCGCCTCAACATATAAACTTTTAGCAGGGGATGTCCTAAAGGCACCCAATGCTAAACGTAAACCTTGGTGATGAATTGGATCAAGCATCTGCAAGTATGATTTCCTTGCAGAGCCATATACAACACTACCATAATCCAGTTTGGACCTCACTAAACTTCTATACAATTTGAGCATTACATTGCGATCTGCACCCCATTCGGTATGTGCAAGAACGCGAAGCAATTTCAGAGTTTTCTGGCATTTAGCCTTTAAATATTTAATATGAGGTATAAAGGAAAGTTTTTTGTCAAAGATGACACCGAGAAATTTCGCCTGGTCTACAACAGGAATGGGATCACCATTCAAGTGCAACTCAGGATCATTGTGGAATTTTCTCAGTTGACAGAAATGTACACAATTATCAAGACAATCATTCTGACCTTGTTTCATGAAGATTGGACTAAAATTGTGACCACTAGAGTGTTCACAAACAAATTGTTTACGACGCACGACGCACACCGGACATTCAAGTACAAAAATGAATCATGCAGGAAACACATTCAAGTCTCTCAAAAGCTTACCCGAGCTTTGCTCAGGTGAGCTAAAAAACAAATTGAATTTGTACAGTCATTTATTGCTTACATCAGTTTACATTATTGACTTGCTATACGCATTGACTCTTGTTTGAGCCATCAGGTATATTTGTTCCACTGTATAGAAACAATCTGTCCACATGGTAGGCCTTTGACCTCTGACTTCTTGATCTCTTCACAAGTCAGATCAAGTAATCCAGAACCTTGGTAACTATATGGTTCCTTCCATTTGTTTGTTAGTTTTGAACAAATTCCAGCCCTCCGTGTGGGATCATGCAGCCACACTGCCCAGCATAGAATTTCCTCTGTTTTGCCTTTGTGTCATAGTATTTTTTCTGGTAATTTGAAGATTCTTTCAAATTTCTTCTTGCTAGCTCATGAATTTGTCCAAGTTTATCTAACAGTGTTCTGATGTAATCATCTATGTCCATCATTTCTGTTTCAGGTGCTGGACGTCCAATGTAGGATTGAATAGGCAACATCATCTCTCTCCCAAACATTTTATTTGGTGACATTTTTGTACTGGCATGAGGTGAAGATCTGTATGCCATCATCACCTGTGGTAGATATGTCCCAGTGTTTTTGGGTTTCCTGGCAGTACATGGATAGCATGGTACGGTTAAAGCGCTCAACTATACCGTTTGCCTAAGGTCTTAAACGTGTGGCCATCGTCTTATCAATATCCAGCAAGGATCACAGAAAAGCAGACTCAGTTTGTACCCTGATCAGTGTACACGTGAAGGGGAGTTCCAAATCTTGAAATGAAGTTGTTTACGATTGCATCTGCCAGTCCTTGCCTCCTGATTTGGATATGCAATGGCATCTGTCCACTTTGTGAAGCAGTCCATCAATACCAGCACATATCTGTTGTCATTGTCTGTTACTGGCAGAGGTCCCAGTATGTCCAGAGCTATTCGACATACTGTCCTAGTGGAGTTCGATTACTTTCTCTTGAAAGTTTTCGTGCAGTGCACTTGTCATACAGAGGACTCCTTTCATTTGAGGGCAAAACTATTAAAGAGGTTTCACCGTTTACACATACATTAACAGACGTTTTGGATGCCCTGTTAAAGACCATTAGCATTTGTAATTCAACTAAGAAAAACATTGATTTGGAGGTTGAAGGAAACGAAGTTTCCTCAAATACGAAAGAAAAGAAGCAATAAGGTACGAAAACAGTCTGAGATTCACGTGTCTCTGAAAACAGAAGTGAGGGCCAAAGGGATGAATGACGTTTCATGGGCCATCGACACTGATGTCACGTAGATCCGAATAATAAGGACTAACATAATCGACATTCTAAAAATATACCTTTTTAAAGTACAAAAATGAGTCAAGCAGGAAACACCATATACAGAACAAACAGCCGCTCGAACAAAATGAATGAATAAATGAATGGTGTTTAATGGCCCATCGACACTGATGGTCATTTAGAGCCGAATGAATAATGTAGATGAAATCAAATAGACAATCTCACTAGATTATAAATGTCAGTCCCGTTTATCTGAAAAGGTACTTAGCTTTAGAACTTTAGATTTGACAAAAACCTCTTGAAAGGGTCGTATTTCTCTGAATTTTTTCTTCATTTTTATTACATAATTTGGGTTGGGGCATGTATTGTTTTTAAATCTCTTCACGTTTCTCTATGTACATATGTTCAGATTGATGATAGGTGTTCTGACAAGCAGACAGATGGGGGTATATTCGTTAGCCTTTGGCTTACAGTTCTAGTTTACATCTTGTTTGTTGTTGGTTGGCTACTACCTAAGGTATCACCCTCGGTAGCTTGTCGTTACAAGATTAAATCAGGACATTCAATGAGAATGTGCTGAATTGTATAAGGCTCAAAACAAAATATACATCCAGGTTGAACTTCGCCTTTCAGCAAAAATGAATGTGTTAAAAAAGAATGTCCAATTCTTATTCTGACCAATACGACCTCTGACTTCAGCAAAGTCGTTGAGAACATATTTGTCGGATTGTCAGTTATTATGCTACGTTTTACATGTCCTGTGTTCACCGTCATCTATGTGAGTGAGTGAGTGAGTTGGGTTTTACGGCACCGCGACCCTAAGTAGGTCATATAGCGCCAATGACGAAAATTATGATGAAACGATAAAAATCAATAAAAAATTTCGATCAACGTGTATATAAATCATTAATATACGAAGATGAAAATGTAGAAAGGAATACAGAAAAAAATAATAGAACTGGTTAAACATATTTATATTTTAGAATAAAGACCATTCTCTTTCAAAAACGAAATCATATTCTCGTATGGAACTGTATTAAATAACTGTTGCATAGAATCAACAGAAAAGTATTTATGTCTTATTATAGAAAGGTCAATACATTCAATCAAAAAATGTTTTACTGTGTATGGCTCTTGACAGAAGACACATTCTGACTGAATTTCGCGCTTTAGTAAACAGGAATGAGTAATATGAGTGTCCGATGCGACAGCGAGCTAGGACCACCTCATCTCTTCGTACAGCTCTATAATTTAACAGAGAATCACCAATGGTTGGTTTGATGGCATGAAGTTTATTGTTAATATTGCTGTCCCAAGAAACCTGCCATTTGGAACATGTATGCTGTTTAATCAATGGTTTAAAATCAGTATATGGTATTTTGAAAACTGCCTCATTCAGATTCAGGGATGACTTGGCCGTTTTATCTGCCTCTTCATTTCCCCGAATTCCAACATGACTAGGTAGTCAACAGAAAACAATATTGTTTGACAGAGATAATTAATGGTGTTTAAGAAGAATTTGCTGAACTAATGGGTTAATCATATTTCTGTTGTTCAACGCTTGAAGAACAGAGAGCGAATCTGAAAAAATTATGTATTTGTTCATATTGTGCACCGATATGAATCGAAGGGCAAGGTCAATTGCTTGGACTTCAGCTGTAAATATGGATGATTTGTCGGGTAGTCTTACTTTAGAGGTATGAAATTTACTGACAGATGCACAACCGACTTTATTTTCATCTTTAGAACCATCAGTGTATATGGGAATATGGTCAGGATACTGTGATTTAAGTTCTTCAAATTCGGATTGAAATTCTAGTGCATTTGTAGAAGACTTTTTTTGAAGACAGATGTAAGAATGAATGAATGAATGGTGTTTTACGGCCCATCGACACTGATGGTCATATAGAGCCGAATAAATAATGTAAATAAAACTATATGATGAAATCAAATAAAGACAATCTCACTAGATTATGTAAATGTCAGTCCCGATCAACTGTTGAATATTTATTTTTGCCGTCATCTATGTTGTGGGTAATTCCGACGGGGATACCTTTTTTACACTATTTGTAAAGCTAGGGTGACTTTGAGAGAAGTGTGAGGTTAGGACGTCCGTAAACCGGTTTAAACCCCCAGTTGTGTTTTTGCTACTGACCGTGCCAAGGCGGTACTCTCTTTGTCACCCTTCCTTTTGTTTTCCTTGCGTCTCTGTGCTTGTGATTTTGTTCATGTGTGGCGTGTTTGTCTCTGGTTCTTGTGTGTCTGTGTTCATCTCGTGCGTGTGTGCGTTTTGGTGTGTGGTTGTGTGTGTATGTGTGTCATGCTGTCTATCGGTGTTTTGGTGGTGGTTGCGTCTTGTATGTGGCTTTGCCTGCTTGACTTTACTACTTTTCCACTCATCACGCCGAATTGGCAGACATGAATTAAACAGCAAGGAGACTGTTATGAGTTTCTTCATTTCAAGACTCCTGCCATTTTTCGTTATTGTGACCGCGATCCGTCTGGCCACATTTTCAAAAGACATCTCCTCTGAAACTGCTGACCAAATTTTGTCAGAAGCATCAGTGGCCAGGGGGAACGAAATGTTAACATTATGACCCCTGACCAAAAATAGCCCCGCCCAATGGCTTATCAGTTTTTCATAGGAAAATCTTTAAAAAAATTCTCTGAAACTGTAAGGTCTAAACCTTTTATATTTGGTATGTAGCATGATCTAATGGTCCTTTACAAAGATTGTTCAAATTATGACCCGGAACCAAAAATGGCCCCGCCCAAGGGCTTATCAGTTTTTATAGGAAAATCTTTAAAAATATTCTGAAACTGTAAGGCCTAGACCTTTGATGTTTGTTGTGTAACATGATCTAATGGTCCTCTACAAATATGTAGATTTGGCTTGTGGTCCTCTGCCAAGAATGTTCAAGTTACGACCTTGACCTCTGGGCGAAATTTGGCCCTGCCTTGAGGCTTATCAGTTTTTCATGGGAAAGATATAAAATATTTTTCTCTGAAACCATAAGGCTTACACCTTTAATGGCATACTGATTTGCCTAGTGGTTCTCCAGACTTCTTGGTCAAAAATGGCCCAGCCTCTGGGTTATCTCAGGTGAGTGCTTCAGGGTCTCATGGCCCTCTTGTTGTAGAATATGTCTAGCAATTTGTGGTTTGAAATCCGAATGAATGAATGAATGAATGGTGTTTTACGGCCCATCGACACTGATGGTCATATAGAGCCGAATAAATAATGTAAATAAAACTATATGATGAAATCAAATAAAGACAATCTCACTAGATTATGTAAATGTCAGTCCCGATCAACAGGATTGTAAATAAAATAAGGACAAAACATAATCGACATTCTAAAAATATACCTTTTAAATTTTAGAATATATATTAATGGCTTTTAAAAAATCAAATATTTTGGGTATTTCTACCAGCTCAAACAGTTCCCTCAAGGAATCTGCTTGAAAGAACCTATCTCTGATTAAAATTAAATCAGGACATTCAATGAGAATGTGCTGAATTGTATAAGGCTCAAAACAAAATAAACATTCAGGTTGAACTTCACCTTTCAGTAAAAATGAATGAGTTAAAAAAGAATGTCCAATTCTTATTCTGGCCAATACGACCTCATCACGCCGAATTGGCAAGCATGAACAAAAATGTTCACCTAAAATAGGTTTAACAGCATGGAGCTTGTTATGAATTTCCTCATTCCAAGACTCCTGCCATTTATATAGAATATGTCTAGTAATTTGTGGTTTGAAATCCGAATACGGTATTCTCATATCAGATTCAGGCGATTCAAGGGCAGACTTCGCTGCAAGGTCCGCCCTCTCGTTGCCATGTATTCCACAATGACTAGGTATCCAACAAAATATTACATCTTTTGAATTAGACATTTCATGGTATTTTAAAACAAGTTTTTTAATAAGAACATTTTTTGTAGAACATTTACTCAGAGATTGTAAAACAGAAAGAGAATCCGAAAAGATTATATGTTTACTATATGATTTTCCAGCAATATAATCAAGAGCTAAATCAATAGCTTTGATCTCTGCTGAAAAAATGGAGGCATTATCAGGAAGCCGAAATTTTGTCTCTGTGTCATCAGCCACAAATGCAGCTGCGACTCTCTCATCATCTTTTGAACCATCAGTATAAACTTGTTCATAATCTTCAAATCTTGAAATTATTTCATTTAAAAAAGAACTGAATTCAAGCGAGTTTGTTTCAGACTTTTTATGTCGTGTTAGTTCAAAGATAACTTTTGGTGGTTTAATAGTCCAAGGCGGTATAGATTCAACTTTAGTCTTTTCAACTAAAGACAAATCTATATCACTATTTTGAAAACTGTTTTTCATACGTATTCCGAAAGGTGGAATTACCTTTTCCTTAGATTCAAATAAACGTTGATATTTAGGTCTAAAAACATTTTTATGAGCGGGATTTGATGGGTTTGAAGCTAATTTAGAGGTATACTGCATGGATAGTTTTTCACGACGAGAGTAAAGTGATGGCTCATTCGCCTCAACATATAAACTTTTAGCAGGGGATGTCCTAAAGGATGTCCGAGTACGGAATTCTCATACCAGATTCAGTCGATTCAAGGGCAGACTTCGCTGCAATGCCCGCCCTCTCGTTGCCCTGTATTCCACAATGACAAGGGGGAAGATGGAACGGTCAGTGACAAAAGTCACAAGGGAGGGGGGGGGGGGGGTGTTAAACCGGTTCTTGGGCGCCGAACCTCACACCTATTCCATCTCCATCCTAAAAGACAGTGTAGATAAACGTATCCACTCTCCTACTAATCTATATACAGTCAAACCCGTGTCAACGACCACCCTCGAATAACGGCCTCCTGCTTACAGAATGAATGAATGAATGAATGGTGTTTTACGGCCCATCGACACTGATGGTCAGCTACTTTAAATTTCCCCAGTGAGTGAGTGAGTTGGGTTTTACGGCACCGCGACCCTAAGTAGGTCATATAGCGCCAATGACGAAAATTATGATGAAACGATAAAAATCAATAAAAAATCTCGATCAACGAGTATGTAAATCATTAAAATATACGAAGATGAAAATGTAGAAAGGAATACAGAAATAAAATAATAATAATAGAACTGGTTAAACATTTATATTTTAGAATAAAGACCAGTCTCTTTCAAAAACGAAATTATGTTCTCGTACGAATTTGCCTCTTTAATTACCCTAGAATAAAGACCACCTGTCAACTGCGACCATGCAAATTGGCTGATTTTGATAAATTGGTCTTTCAACAACGACCAGTCATAGGCACTCGATGACAGGAACGAATTAAATCGATGAAATCGTTATAAATGAATAAAAAACACTTTGCTTTGTCCAAATCTTACGACAGATTGCCCAAAAATTCAGTTTTTATACAAGCCTGAATTCTCGTGTCATGGTGTTTATAAAAAGACAAGGTTCCCCTCTCGCCATTTTTTTAAACAACGGAAGTGCTTGATATTTGACACTGACCCGGCTAGCGCGGTTTGTACGTCCACTTCGGGAACCAGCGTATTGAAAATATATATTGAAATAATATGTTATTACCATTTTTCCAAGTTGGTATGGCTCGCCATTGCAGGTTCTCAAAAAAAATCCGGTTTCAAAATATCTGTCAGCAAACAACGGTTGAATTTGGCGCTATTGAATAACAATTCGCTGGTTCCCGAAGTGGACGTACAAAACTGCGCGCTAGCCGTGTCAGTGTCAAATATCAAGCACTTCCATTGTTTAAAAAAATGGCGAGAGGGGAACCTTGTCTTTTTATATACACCATGACACGAGAATTCAGGCTTGTATAAAAACTGAGTTTTTGGGCAATCTATCGTAAGATTTGGACAAAGCAAAGTGTTTTTTATTAATTTATAACGATTTCATCGATTTAATTCGTTCCTGTCATCGAGTGCCTATGCGACCTGTGTGTTTGAAAAATCCCGGTCCGATCGGCTGCCATCTTTGATGTTGTGGCTGCTTGATTGATTTGACTGGGGGCGTAAATGATTAAAGAACATCTATACATACCCATATACATGTACCATGTATAACACGAAGGCAAACACTTGCAAATATTGTTTGATTTGATTGTTTGACCCGAGTTAATCCAAAAGTTCGGTCGCTTGATTGGCGAGATTGGGAACTTACACAATAGAAGCATATGCTGTTAGAGACCAGTTATATTGTACATATTAAAAGGTGTTTAAAACTTTCAACCAGTAATAGTTGTTTGTTTTCCAAATCTTGTTGTGATTGGATAAGGCGTTTTCTAATCAGTCGATAATTCTTTACTTGATGTGAATAGCCAATCATATTGTACATGTACGTTCCATAATTTTCATTTTTTGTTTAATGGGTCTATGAAGATCATTCTGTCATTCTTACGATTGTCTTTCATTAATTAACACATCTAAAATTATCTGATCTGAACTGCAACAATGCCACCGAGGAAGTTTCTCACGTTGGATGGGCGTGTAAATGTGCTGAAATTAGTTGACAAAGGGAAAAGCTGCAGATCTCTAGCTCAGGAGTTTGTAGTTGGAAAGGCCCAGATTCAGGGGATTGTGAAACGAAAAAGAGAGATTTTAGAGGAGTATGACGGAAACAGCAACATGAACTTGAAGAGGCCATGGAGAGCTTCACCATTGGATGATGTGAACGAACTTTGCTTGAAGTGGTTTTCAGAGGCGACCAGCAGAAAACTCAACGTTTCAGGACCCTTGTTGAAGGAGAAAGCGCTAAATTTTGCTAAGGACTACTATGGTGACTTTAAGGCATCTAATGGTTGGCTGGATAGTTTTTTTGAAGAGGAACAATATTGTGTTCAAGACGATGTCTGGGAAACGAGGTTCAGTGAACATGAACGTGGTTAGTGAGTCGAAGGACAAGTTGTCTTGAGGTGTGTGAAGGCTTTCAGCCATGTGATGTGTGGAATATGGATGAAACTGGACTTTTCTATCGGGGCACTACGAAGACGACATTCTGCAAGAAAGGGGAAAACTGTGCCGGTGGCAAGAGGTCGGAGGATCGAATAACAGTGGCTTTGTGCGCCAGTCAGACAGGTACGTAAAACACTCGATTCTGACTGGAACATGTTCTGCTAAATTTATATGGGTAAAGCTGTTCAGCTTGGTCCGTGATTTAGACCCAGCCTATTTTATTATCAAAATGGCTGACCATTTAACTTCCTGTTGAAAATATCGTCAAAACAAAATGAAACGGTAAATATTAACCTGTGAACCGAATTATGATCCCTTCTATCTCTGCCAAAATATTTCACATGTAAACAAATCAACACAATAATTTTTTCGCAGATTTGACTGTAATCAAACATATACAAAGATATAACATTTAATTACATCTAAGTATTTGGAATGCATTAATGAATGGGGGCGAGATCTGGCCCGACCTTTCCTATCAGACTGACTGCTGTCATCACAGTCCATCCGATTAGGGTCAGCCGAACCAGACACCTTCCAATGCCCTTTCACTTTGTTGCGGCCGGCAACAGGCTGTCTGGCAGAATCTTTCTGTCCTTTTTTATTTTTACTTTTTGACGCGGGTTTCCCCGGCTTCACTGTACTACCAGTACAACCAGTAGTATAAGTACTACCACTACTGTACTACCAGTACAACCAGTAGTATAAGTACTACCACTAGCAGTAGGTACACCAGATACCGGCACATTAGATGTACCAGTACTGGGTGTAATAACAATTAACTCCGGAGTCTGAGTAGACGAATCTTTTTCTTGTTTCTGGGTATGAAATATTGTTGGTGAATTTAATACGTGTAATTTCTTTTTCTTTTTTCCAAACAGGGCATTGGTTAGATTTTGCTGGATGAGGGCCATTGCAGTTGGCACATTTTGTAGGATTCTTGCAACTTTCTTCATGGTGGTTCTCTATTTGTGCACAGTTGACACATACATTATTGTTTCTGCAATTGTTCTATTGGTGTCCGAATTTCTGACATTCAAATCAGCGAAGAGGATTTGGAATATATGGGGTTACAGGAATTGATTTATAGAAAATTTTGAAATTAGTTGGTCGTGTTGGTTTATTGAAAGTAAGAATTCAATTGTATGTTTTCACATAAGAACCATTTTTCCTAATTTCAACTCGTCGAACATTTGAAACGGCCTGTGCTGATTTCATCTTCGGAACAGCAGTACAGTCTCCTCTCCGAATACAATCTTTGAAGAGTTCAACGATCTATGAGAATTATAAACTTTGACTTTTAATCCACAAAACAATTCCAATTTTTGTAAATTTAAGTTTAATTTGTGGGTAAATCCGGCGGGGATACCTTTATTTACACTATAAACTCCAGTGGTGTTTTGCTACTGACCGTGCCAAGGTGGTACTCTTTGTCACCCTTATGTAACCAGGGTAAACCTTATGGTACATGTATACCAGCAGTAAAGTGAATTTACCTGTGCTTACGAGTATTGGGACAATATACACGTGTAGACTATTGAGTCATGGGTGAATGATTGCGAGAGAGCGTTTCACGCATGCGTTAACTTCTCTGCACAGAGCTCTTTTCCTTACTGTCACTTCTGGTCAGACTTTCGAAGCATACACGTCGACAAGTGTTACTTTTGGATAACACTTGTGAGTACCACGGTACCTCTGCTTGGTAAGTTCCTCCCACCGCACTCAATAGGGCTCTAGGTTTACATTAGGTTTTTAACCGTCTCGTGTGGATTGTTCTAATATCTTTATAACTCTTCCTTTATTCATACTTCTCTTCATTATCATTCCAGGCCATTTGAACTCACATGTATATAATAAAAATATAACATTGGAAAGGCTGTACCTGATATATTGACCCTGTCACACTTACTTTTGTTTGTCTTTCGTCTTTGTACTTGTGTGTTTTGTTCATGTATGGAATGTTTATCTCTAGTACTTCTGTGCCATTAATGTTTTCTGTGTTCATCACGTGTATGTGCATTTGTGTGTAATTCTATCTATCGATGTTTTGGTGGTGGTTGCGTCTTGTATGTGTCTTTGCCTGCTTGACTTTACTACTTTTTCATCAAGTAGGCATAAATGATTTTTGTTGTAAGTTTGAAACTTACGAACTCCTATAGTTTTAGGCCAATCTAATTCCTACTATGAATGTTTATCATCCTATTGATTTTGGACCCCGGTTCCAAATGTCAAGGTTACTACGACCTTGAGCCCGAAAATAGTTTCTGATCAATAACTTGACAGCGAATGGGTCCAGGATCTTAAAACCTTACATTGCGGTTCACTGATGAGTATACCTTTGGAGCCCGGGTCCTAATGTCAAGGTCACTGAACTCGACGCCCAGGATCCTGAAACTTTACATGTGGGTTCAGCGTGATGAGTAAATGACCGGTTTGATGTTGAGCCCGAAAATGGTTTCCAATCTGTAGTGTGTAACACAAAAATCACTGTTCTATCCTGACTCGTTATGGAGTTATGCCCCTTTTCGAGTAAAATGTTCACTGCCTGACAAGGCATCGACGAGCGTATATTGTGACCACTGGCGCTCTTGCTGTCAATTAGAACTATATTTTCAGATCGCTACATTCTTCACCATGGTGACCATTTTATTTTGAGAAATGCCGCTCTGCTCTGGAGGTCAACGACTGCAAACGCCAAAAAGTCAAGTCTCTCTGTCGATCTCTCTGGGTAGAACGTCACGATACCCTTGGATTTTTATATTGGTTTTCTCCCAGACATGGTTGACGCTTATGTCTCAACTAATGGAGAAAGAAACCGGGTTCACCACCTCTGCCGAGATCTCTGGGTTCCTGATGGTCATTACTGGGTTCCGGTTCATCGTCAAGCCGATCTGTTGATGTGGTGAAGGCTATGTCTGAGATCACTGTAGTTTTTCACGACGAGAGTAAAGTGATGGCTCATTCGCCTCAACATATAAACTTTTAGCAGGGGATGTCCTAAAGGCACCCAATGCTAAACGTAAACCTTGGTGATGAATTGGATCAAGCATCTGAAAGTATGATTTCCTTGCAGAGCCATATACAACACCACCATAATCCAGTTTTTTAATAAGAACATTTTTTGAAGAACATTTACTCAGAGATTGTAATGTTAATTGGCTGTTAATTACAGTTAACAAAACACTTAAAGTTACTTAAAGCTTTTGTAGTGAGAGGCGTTTGTGATACACTCGATCAGACGGCTCCTATAGGATCTGATCTGGGTCTACTCTGTTTGCAAATGCTTATATGTTGGAACAAGTTAATACACAAACATTTTCCTTTATCTGATTCCATATCTTACATTTCAAACAGAGTAGACCAAAACCAAATATACATATATCTGATCTGAACCTACCCTGTTTGATCAATGACAAGTTTTTAAACATTCATTAACCTTTCGCTTGCTATTCATGTCAATATACCTGTCTGTAAATAGTGAAGACCCAGATGAGACAGCTCCTGCAGGAGCTGTCTCATCAGGGTCTGCACTATTTACAAGTTGATTGTGCAACCAGTGCACACCACAGCAGTGATTGCACAGCGAAATACTTGTACACAGTGAAGATATATGTAATTATACAACAGGGCACGGGTAAGAAATGTAAAATGTCTTTTAAAATTCAGCAAGCGAAGGGTTAAGTAAGGTAATTAGGCAGTTCAGTTAATGTTTTTATTTATTTTTTTCAGTGGTGGTGCTTTTGTAAACCTTGACAACATATATTGAATATTTAACATCTCACAACACCACAAACACTGAAAAAGTCGGTAGTCACCCTAAACGGGATGCGGCGCCTTGCGCACCGACTGTGACATTTAAATCAGGCCTAGAACAATTACCAAACTCTACACAATCACCCACAACGAACAATACCAATGTCACGGATGTCGGCAGTCACCCTACTCGGGATGCGGCGCCTTGCGCACCGACTGTGACAATTGTCTCTCCAAATTGTTCATTGAGTTCGCAACACACACGTTCTCCATCAGACCACGACCGTAGTATTGACAGTACTGAGTCTACTGACGATTTTACACCAGGTCCTCTAGGTAACAAGTTTATGGACATTAAAGAAGTTATTACCATCTTGAGTGGATCGTATGTTGCTTTAGAAAAAGTTCCATGCGGACGCAAAGATGGGAATTATTATGTTCTTGATAACTCACTTAATGCTGACAGAAGACGAAATGGACAAAAATCTGAATTTTGGGACGACTGTGGATCTTGGACAAAGGGTACCTTACCAACCTTTAAGTTCATTCAAAACGAGGGTAAATTACAAACACTACACAAAAGACAGGGTATATATTGTATTGAAAAGGTGATAAATAAAAAAACCATACCATTGGAACCACAGCCACTTGCCAACCAAATTCTCACAATCAAGAGACTGTACAATGTGCACAGCTCTGACCATGTACAAAGTCCATTTGAGAGACGCTGTACCAACATTCTAAATGCCCCTGTGAGCATGCCATTGTTATCTACCGACGTGGCAATAGTATAATACATTGGCAACTTTCAGGGGAGGCAACTTTCAGGGGAGAAGACCACACGGATCTTCAAAAACAAACATATCACAACCCTACATAAGAACCAAACCAAGGGTACATCAACAGCTTAAAGATAAATTGAGCACACAATCAGTTAAGACAGTTCAACATGAAATGAATAGAGATATTTCGGATGATCTGTCTAAACAACGCAATGAAAAACAACTGCGCAACATCAAACACCTACTAATCAAAAACCTAAATCCTACACCTGCTAATGCAGCAGAACAGATCAGATCCGTTGAGGAAATGGTCAAAACAACACACCTGGTGTACAGTGTAAAACACCTGTCACCACATCCAGATCACCCAATTATCACATTAATGGATCAACAAATGATAAAAGATATCCAAAGGTTTTGTGGTACCGGACGGACGATTTTAGGTATAGATAAGACGTACAACTTGGGGGACTTTCACGTGACACCGACGGTATACAAGGACATTTCTGTGGTCAGGAGAACAACACAACATCATGCACTCACATTTGGGCCTCTTTTCATCCACACTCACGTACAAGTCGTGCTTCCACGAAATATCTGATCAATTGACCGACGCCAATATTGAAAATCCCGTCATTGGAACATACGAGGAATTGGCGTTTAAAGTGTCAATTAAGAGATGTATTGTTGGAGCGTGTCATGTACTCTGTACACGTCATCTCAAACAAAATACATCCAAATACCTAGAGGACATCGTTGGATTACCGAAACAGCACAGACAACAAATCACGGTCGCAATCAACGGAGAAGACGGCCTGACCTCAGCCAGAGACATCGACACATACAATTACAATTTAATTAATTTTCATGATGCCAGTCAGAAATTTTCAACATATTTTAATAAGAGACTTTTGCCGATCCTGAAACAACTCGTCATTGATCCATATAACAGAGGAAAGGTTGACTACGGGTGGACCAACAATAACTGAGTCTGCGAACCATATACTGAAGTCAGCATCTGGCTGGAAAAAGCAAGACATTCCAAAATTTATTGATATGTTTCAGAACATTATAAACAGTGAACAGGCAGAAATTGAAATTTCGATTTAGATAGACGTTATGAACATCATCGAATAGACATAGACAGATGGGCAACATTGTCGGATGAGGGAAGAAAAAACCGGGAGAAGAAATGTTTAAGTGACAAGGGAAAAGAACACCCCAATCTTGTCGTGTCACGCGACGGATTGAGGACCGTTCTTAAAACCCCTGGTGGCGGAAAAAAGCCAAATCAAGGAAAACGACAACGTGAAGAAAAACGAACACCGTCTGCGAAGAGGTCATTGACTTGTCAGTTGTAATTTGTGTAAATGTTCCTTTAATAATACAGTGAAACCTCTGCAGCGACCCATATTTTAACATCATTAAGGTTAGATCCAGATCAGAAGTTGAGTATCTGTCTGATCTGGATCTAGATCCAAACATTAATTTAGATCAGATACTAACTCGGCATCGGACCTTGGTCCAAAAATCGATCTAAATTAAATTCTGGGTAACTGGGTGCCTGATCTGAATCCAATTATAGATCCAGATCAGATGTTGAGTTTTCCGGTGCCTTATCTGGATCTAAGGTATTGAACCCGTCCAGGTTAGGGCCTGGCTCCAAAACGAATGCCGCCACCTGAAACAAAATAATCGGAAGACGAATTTTATCTGCATGTTCACTGAACTAAATGAATAAAACTTTTCTCTATCATGAAATTCCGACACATATAAATTATGCTATTTATTGTTCTTTGAAACATTTTCCGTTTTTATAATGCATTTGAGTAGGACACAAGGGAAATGGAGAATGTGTTGCATTTCAAACAGTGTAGACTCCGATCAGCTGCATCTCACACGCAGCATCTGCTTCACTTACAGTTTCAGAAGATTTTTAAAGATTTTCCTATGAAAAACTGATAAGCCCTGGGGCGGGGCCATTTTTGGCCCGGGGAACATAATTTGAAAAATCTTTGTAGAGGACCATTACATCATACTACATACCAAATATCAAAGCTCTTGGCTTTGTAGTTCCAGAGAAGATGTTTAAGTAAATTGTTGACGCCCGCACGTACGCACATAGACGGACGCCGGACATAGGATCATCCCAATAGCTCACCTTGGCACTTTGTGCCAGGTGAGCTAATGAATGAATGAATGAATGGTGTTTTACGGCCCATCGACACTGATGGTCATATAGAGCCGAATAAATAACGTAAATAAAACTATGTGATGAAATCAAATAAAGACAATCTCACTAGATTATGTAAATGTCAGTCCCGATCAACAGGATTGTAAATAAAATAAGGACAAAACATAAACGACATTCTAAAAATATACCTTTTAAATTTTAGAATATATATTAATGGCTTTTAAAAAATCAAATATTTTTGGTATTTCTACCAGCTCAAACAGTTCCCTCAGGGAATCTGCTTGAAAGAACGTATCTCTGATTAAGATTAAATCAGGACATTCAATGAGAATGTGCTGAATTGTATAAGGCTCAAAACAAAATAAACATTCAGGTTGAACTTCACCTTTCAGTAAAAATGAATGAGTTAAAAAAGAATGTCCAATTCTTATTCTGGCCAATACGACCTCATCACGCCGAATTGGTAAGCATGAACAAAGATGTTCACCTAAAATAGGTTTAACAGCATGGAGCTTGTTATGAATTTCCTCATTCCAAGACTCCTGCCATTTATATAGAATATGTCTAGTAATTTGTGGTTTGAAATCCGAATACGGTAATCTCATATCAGATTCAGACGATTCAAGCGCAGACTTCGCTGCAAGGTCCGCCCTCTCGTTGCCCTGTATTCCACAATGACTAGGTATCCAACAAAATATTACATCTTTTGAATTAGACATTTCATGGTATTTTAAAACAAGTTTTTTAATAAGAACATTTTTTGTAGAACATTTACTCAGTGATTGTAAAACAGAAAGAGAATCCGAAAAGATTATATGTTTACTATATGATTTTCCAGCAATATAATCAAGAGCTAAATCAATAGCCTTGATCTCTGCTGAATAAATGGAGGCATTATCAGGAAGCCGAAATTTTGTCTCTGTGTCATCAGCCACAAAGGCAGCTGCGACTCTCTCATCATCTTTTGAACCATCAGTATAAACTTGTTCATAATCTTCAAATCTTGAAATTATTTCATTTAAAAAAGAACTGAATTCAAGCGAGCTTGTTTCAGACTTTTTATGCCGTGTTAGTTCAAAGATAACTTTTGGTGGTTTAATAGTCCAAGGTGGTATAGATTCAACTTTAGTCTTTTCAACTAAAGACAAATCTATATCACTATTTTGAAAACAGTTTTTCATACGTATTCCGAAAGGTGGAATTACCTTTTCCTTAGATTCAAATAAACGTTGATATTTAGGTCTAAAAACATTTTTATGAGCGGGATTTGATGGGTTTGAAGCTAATTTAGAGGTATACTGCATGGATAGTTTTTCACGACGAGAGTAAAGTGATGGCTCATTCGCCTCAACATATAAACTTTTAGCAGGGGATGTCCTAAAGGCACCCAATGCTAAACGTAAACCTTGGTGATGAATTGGATCAAGCATCTGCAAGTATGATTTCCTTGCAGAGCCATATACAACACTACCATAATCCAGTTTGGACCTCACTAAACTTCTATACAATTTGAGCATTACATTGCGATCTGCACCCCATTCGGTATGTGCAAGAACGCGAAGCAATTTCAGAGTTTTCTGGCATTTAGCCTTTAAATATTTAATATGAGGTATAAAGGAAAGTTTTTTGTCAAAGATGACACCGAGAAATTTCGCCTGGTCTACAACAGGAATGGGATCACCATTCAAGTGCAACTCAGGATCATTGTGGAATTTTCTCAGTTGACAGAAATGTACACAATTTGTTTTAGATTTTGAAAATCTAAAGCCGTTTTCAGTAGCCCATTTTTGAGCTTTATCAATGGACTGTTGAAGTTGACGTTCAACAGTACGCATGTGTTTAGAACGGTAACAAATTAAAAAGTCATCAACATACAATGAACAGTCAGTGTCACTAGTAATAGATTTAACAATATTATTAATTTTAACATTAAATAGAGTGACTGACAAAATACTTCCTTGTGGAACACCCATTTCCTGTTTTTGCATACCAGAAAGAGTAGTTCCAACACGGACTTGAAATTCCCTATCATTTAAAAAGTTTTCAATAAAAACTGGAAGTCGACCTTTAAGTCCAGATTCATGAAGGTCTTTCATTATGCCATACTTCCAAGTTGTATCGTAAGCTTTCTCAAGATCAAAGAAGACAGCAACTAAGTGCTCCTTCTTGATGAAAGCTTCACGAATAAATGTTTCCAACCTAACTAAATGATCATTTGTACTTCTTTGGCTCCTGAATCCACTTTGATACTCCGTAATGAGGTTGTTGGATTCAAGATACCAAACAAGTCTTGCGTTAATCATGCGCTCTAAAGTTTTACATACGCAGCTCGTCAAGGCTATAGGACGATAATTATTTGGATCTGTATTATCTTTCCCTGGTTTTGGAACAGGAATAACTGTAGCCTGTTTCCAAAACTTGGGCAATTTACCACTTGACCATATATGGTTAAAAATATCTAAAAGAACATGCATACAAATTGAGGGCAAGTGTTTAAGAAATTGATAATGAATGTCATCAGGTCCAACAGCTGTATCGTGCGATTTAGTAAGAGAATCAAACAATTCTCTCTAGCTTTCAGTGTTGTGAGACGTAAAATTAAGTTTTTCCTTTTCTTTATTCTTTTTAATATGTCTAAATTCAGGAGTAGACTTAGCTGATGAAGAGTTTTTAGCAAAAGCATCAGCTAAGGAATTGGCTATATCTTTTACATCTGTTATTTTTTTATCATCTGCATTTAAATGTCCAAAAGAGGATTTACCTTTACCACTTATTTTACGCACCATATCCCATACCTTCTTTACTGATGAACGACAATTTAATTTAGAAACATATTTCTTCCAAGACTGTGATTTAACAGTCTTGATAGTACGACGAGCTTTAGCCCTAAATACTCTAAAATGATTTAAATTTTCCTGAGTAGGACTGACTTTAAATTTTCTAAGAGCTGCTTTACGCTTTCTAATAGCCTCCTTACATTCATCATCATACCACGGTTTAGGAGGTTTCTTTGGGTTTGATGAGGACTTTGGAATGCATTCTTCTGCCACTGAATATAAAATGGATGTAAATGTTTCAATGGGGTCATCAATGTTTTCAAATACATCTGATCTAATCTTTTCCCTACACAATATTTCAAACTTTTCCCAATTTGCTTTCTTGAGTTTCCAGCGAGGAACACATTCCTCGACTGGAGAAGCAATATGGTTTAGAAATATTGGAAAGTGGTCACTTCCACATAGGTCGTCACCAACTTTCCAATCATAATCCAAGTAAATGGTTGGGTAACAAATAGAAAGATCTATGCAAGTAAAAGTTCCTGATGCCGGGTGAAGATAGGTTGGGGACTTATTGTTGGAGATGCACAAATCGTGCTCACCAACAAAATCCTCAACAATTTTACCTAAAGCATTAGTATTTGTAGATCCCCATAGAGGATTATGGCTATTAAAATCCCCTAACAATATAAATGGGGCAGGCAATTGTTCAACAAGGGAGTCAAGTTCTTTCTTGTCAACTGTTGTCCTTGGCGGAATATAAATAGAACAAAATGTAATGACCTTATGAAGGGTGACACTGACAGTAACAACTTGTAAATTAGTTTTAATAGGTAAAAGACTATGAACAACAGAGTTGTTCACAATAATTGATGAGCCGCCAGCAGCTCTTTCACCATCGTTAAAAATATGATTATAAATAGAATGATTTCTAAAGTTGACTTGATCAGTGTCCTTCAAGAATGTTTCTTGAAGACACATTATGGCCGGGTCATATTTATTCAGCAACAGAAGAATCTCATTATAATTTGCCTTAAGTCCTCTACAATTCCATTGTATTACGCAATTTTTCATTACTGATTAATGAAAATACATTTAGTTAGGATGGAGGCGTAATAGGAACAAGCTTCTTGTCCTTTTTCTTTTTGGGAGATTTGGAAGAAGGGACAATGGATGTATGTACATCCATCACTTCTTCCTCATCCAAGCTGCTATAAGTGTTGTGCAGCTGTACAGGATTTCCTTTACCAGATGGTAAAGGATCATTACTACTAGATTTACTTTTAGAATTTGAGTTTTCCTGACTCTGAGGCGACTCCTGGGTCGCCTGACATGCCATGTCAGACTTGCCAGAGACGACAGAGTCGGAAATCTTTTTGTAGTTTGGCGCACCGTGTGGCCAGGTGATTACTGTTTGAGTTTCAGCGTTCTTAGTCTTAATCTGATTTTCCTTCACCTTATCTGCATAAGATGGGCCCGCAACAGTGGAAGGTTTTGAAGCTTCCACAATTTTACGGGCTTCAGGAAAGGATACGTTCTGCAGAACCCTAATTCTCTGAATTTCCTTTTCCTGCTTCCACTTTGCACACTCTTTCGAGTGAACATAGTGATCCCCTTTGCAGTTAAAACACTGCACAGGGTTTTCACAGGTCGAGGAATCATGATCTTCCTGACCACAACGAGCACAAACTGGTTTTTTCGAACATTTGTCCTTATGGTGACCAAATCTCTGGCAGTTGAAACACCGGAGAGGATTTGGGATGTAAGGGTCGACATCTACGCTTAAATAGCCACATTTAATTCTTGGTGGAACAAATGGGATGTTAAACTTAAGTATGAAAGTATTGGTAACTATTTCGTTACCATTTCTGACAAACCTAATACGTTTAACCTCCGTAACATTCTGATTTTTCAGTTCTGTTAGCATTTCTTCCTCACTGGTGTGTCGAAGATCACGGTCTCGCACAACTCCTTTACAGAAGTTCAGAGACTGGTGAGGAGATACCTGAATAGAAATGCCAGCAAACATTGAACTTTTAAGTAAATTATCAGACTGTTGTTTCTTGACACATTCCACTAGAATTTTGCCTGAACGAAGAACCTTATCATCTTTTGGCTCACCTGCCAATCCTTGCAGTGCTTTCGCAACTGCAAAGGGTGACAACTTTGCCAGAGATTCGTCATTATTGACTGGACAGATTACTAAGAATCTTGGCCAATAGTTAGTCATCAACGGTGTTGAGTTTTTTTCACGATCAGACTCTGATGACTCAGAGTCCTTACGTGACCTTTTGAAATTATTTGGTTTCTTTGAACCTGAGCGTTTTTTGGCGGGGGTTGCCATAGCGCTTAATTATAGTTCATCACCCATGCTCCCCACCCACCTCGGAGTCCAACAAGGGGATGCCTTCGGGATATCTCCAGCGAAAGACACCGGGGTTACATGGGTGATATACTCAGATAAATAGCAAAGTCGAGCCAACGCCGTACCTCCAATGCGCTACCGCTAAATAGAACACCTTCTGGCCAATAGGTTAATCGACGCAGGAATCGCTGGTCAACTATACACAAAATCTACCTGATTAGCCCTAAACCACCGCCTTCAAAGACACTTCAGCATAAAGTTAATATTAGCAAAACTAATTAAATGTATTAAAACAGAGAAAATAAGTCATTTAATAGAGAAATGACGAACTCTCAAGATATGAAGTATCCTTGGGCAAGACATGGTAAGCCGATTGATCAGACTGGGCCAGGCCTGACCGCTCGTCTGCGCCCAGATTAAGGGCCAAAGCAGTGTGTTGCATCAGAGGTCATACGCTCAGAGACCTCTTTTGCTCAACTACCAGGATCCCATCACCTGGGCGATTCGAGTCGCAACCCACGGCAAACAGGTTGCTCCTATTCGGGGGGATCTTACCCCTCTGCAGGAGATGCAGCTGGCGAATTCTAACCCCCGCCAGCAGGGGGTCCAGGTGAGCTAAAAACATTACAGAATTTTGTCTACCACCGCACCTAATGGGTCATCACATCATAAAAGGGACAAAGTTCAAGTGGCAAGTGGACTTGGTAAAATAGTTAACGAAGGTGATATTGTCAATAGCAAAGGGGACAGTATAGGACTGGTTGATGAAGTTTATACAAGTGATTAGGACGATATGCTGATTGATGATGATGATGGTAATAATGATGATCAAGTTAAAGTGGCATGTGGAAGTGCTAAAATAGTTGATGACAGTGATAGTGTCAGTAGCAAAGAGGACAGTATTGGACAGGTTGATGAAGTTTGTACAAGTGATTAGGATGATAGGCTGATTGATGATGATGATCAAGTTAAAATGGCAATAGGAAGTGCTAGTGTCAGTAGCAAAGAGGACAGTATTATACAGGTTGATGAAGTTTGTACAAGTGACCAGGATGAAAGGCTGTTTGGATATGATGATGATCCAAGTTAAAATGGCAAGTGGACGTGGTAAAATAGTTGTTGAAGGTGATAGTGACAATTGCAAAGGGTAAAGTATTGAACTCGTTGATGAAGTTTGTACAAGTGAACAGGTCACCATTATTATTTTTAGAAATCGTATGTAGTTTTGATTGTCTGCAGCTTTCAGTAATCAATGATTTTTTTACGAAACTTCATACAGTTGTTCATTGCAACAGTTTCCCAGAAATAACAAGGTCGTGATATGCAAATGTAGGTCACAGTTACTATTTTTAGACATCTTATATAACTGCTTGTCCATGGCTTTCTGAGATCAGTAATGAATGAATATTGATGAAACTTCATAGATTTTATGCTTGCAACTAGTTTCTGAGGGAAGTCACATTTCAAGGTCATGCTATGGAAATGTAGGTCACAGTTACTCCTTGCAACAAGGTTTTTACAAGCTTAATGTTATTTGTTTCCAACTGTGCATCGCCTTTCATGGCGGGTGTATTATGTACCATACGGGATACTCTTGTTAAGAATGTCTATGGTTGGAAATCCTACAGCAAAGCCATTTTTGCTCTCAGGGGATCATCTCTCTTCGGAACTTGTAATATTTGCATAAACTTAATTTTAAATGATGTACAAGGCAGAAAACTTTCACTTGAGCAATGTCTTATGTAGCAACTATTTGATGTGTTTTTAACTCAACTGGGCAGTTTTTGCTTTGACAAGGTAATTTAATGCCCAAAATGTTACAAAGCATTTAAATATTTAACTTTAAATTTCAGACAAAACTTAAAGAGAAAACTAGGTAAATATGAAAGACTTTCCTGTTTCTTTCATTTTTTTGTCAATTATTATGAGTGCAGTCAGGCTCTGCAGTTTGTTTCTGATGAGGAAATAGACATTTATGATTTTTATCAGCATGGTGTAAATCTCATATGCTTTTTTTTTCATTTGGAAGCTACGAAAAATGTAAAGAATGTTGTGTGAACAATCAGTTCACATTTGTTTCATATGTGATTCAGTTAATCAACACGTAATTCTTTAGATTTTTTAGCTCACCTGGGACGAAGTGCCTAGTTGAGCTATTGTGATCGCCCTTTTCCGTTGTCAACTTTTCTTAAAATGACATCTCCTAAACCACTTGCTGGAGTTTTGCCAAATTTGGCAGGAATGGCGTGCCTTAGGCTCGTCCAAAAGTTGTTCATATAATTTGATTCTATGCTGACCTGAAATAAACAACAAGAAATAAAAACTTTAAAAAATGTTCTTCTAAATTGGTCCAACCCAAGGTGTCAAGTTTTACACTTGATTATACACTTTAAAAATCTTATTGTCAGAAACCTAAAGACTTAGAACTGTGATATTTGGTATCAAGGATCAACTGATGGACCTTTACCAAGAGTGTTCAAATCTTGCTCCTGGGTTCAAAATTGACCCCGACCAGGGGTCACAAGTTTTACATATAGGATTATATAGTAACCACTTCTTGTCAGAAACCAAAAAGCTTAGAGCTGTGATGTTTGGTAAATAGCATCATCTTGTGGACCTTTACCAAGTTTGTTCGAATTTTGCCCCTGAGGTCAAAATTATCTCCACCCTAGGGGTCACAAGTTTTACATAGGACTATATAGTAAAAACTTTAAAAATATTCTTGTCAGAAACTTGAATGAATGAATGAATGAATGGTGTTTTACGGCCAATCGACACTGATGGTCATATAGAGCCGAATAAATAATGTAAATAAAACTATATGATGAAATCAAATAAAATAAAAAATATTCTTGTCAGAAACTGGAAGGCTTAGGGCTGTGATATTTGGTTTGTAGTATTAGTTAAGACTTCATACTAGACGTGTGTACAATTGCTAGAGCTGCACATTTTTATTGGCAACATGTCATGATTAAGGTCATACCTAAAGGTCAAATGTCAAATATATGTAAAAGCATTTGTTGGGGAGCCGAATAAATAATGTAAATAAAACTATATGATGAAATCAAATAAAATAAAAAATATTCTTGTCAGAAACTGGAAGGCTTAGGGCTGTGATATTTGGTTTGTAGTATTAGTTAAGACTTCATACTAGACGTGTGTACAATTGCTAGAGCTGCACATTTTTATTGGCAACATGTCATGATTAAGGTCATACCTAAAGGTCAAATGTCAAATATATGTAAAAGCAATTGTTGGGAGCATAGTGCTTCACAAACACGTTATGTTTATTGTTGAACACTTTCAATCCTTGTGACAAGTATACTTGTCATTTACAATCAGTTTACCAGTGGCAAGTACACTTAATTGCAAAGCAAGTAGACCTAGAGCAGCGGGCTCCTTAAGGAGCCCTCTGACTAGGGTCTATACTGTTTGTAGTTTTGCCATATTTTGTAAAAAGGGTCCCTAAGCAGTAGAATATGGACTAGACTTGTACGGAAATTTGGAATTTTCCATTTAAAGTTTCAGGGGTGAATGATAAAAATTTAGGATATCAAAACTGTTCATAAAACTTTCCTTATACAACTGTGGTTTAAATATATACATACATGTATATATATCATGCATCAAAATAATACCAATTTATTATTTCTTTTTTATTTGCAGGTAAGTGTTTATTTACAATGACTTAATTTTTGGTTCGAAATCTGTTTAGCTTATAAGAATCTGTTATGGCTGGGGATGGTTTTCATTTTGGGTATTTGGTATTCTTTGAAAGCATAACATTTAATGTGTTTTAGAAATATTGCCAAATCATGTTGTACGATGCTAAAGGAAAAGACCTCATAATCTATATGTTTGATTGTGAAGAGGTCAAAGAGACTTTAAAAATTTGCAATGCATATGATGATTTTTTTAAATAACATACAATGGTGCAAAATACAGGAAAATAAATTTGACCAGAAGGTACGAAAGATTGCTCCAACATTGTTCATGGTCAAATATATCTAGTTTAGGGGTTCAAATGTGAAGGAATTTAAAAGTTGCTGTAATGCATGTCTGATCAGTTGACCAGAGGCAATACATGCCATCATTTATAGTTGTACGACATATTACGCAGTTTAATAAAGATAGAATTGTCATTTGTACATATAGACGATT
Source organism: Azorinus chamasolen (assembly GCA_963576725.1). Classification (NCBI taxonomy): domain Eukaryota; kingdom Metazoa; phylum Mollusca; class Bivalvia; order Cardiida; family Solecurtidae; genus Azorinus; species Azorinus chamasolen. The sequence goes on along the minus strand of OY755241.1, from coordinate 62,743,072 downwards.
TGGTGAAACATGTCAGAAATATTCTTTTTGTACTTAATTTGATAAATATTTTGAAAGCAATTCTTCTTACAGACAGATAATCATGTTTTGATAATCAAAATGTCATTCTGTAGACCCCTCTCTATTATGGCCAATTTAATGTTTGAAAGACAGATGGCAGCTTAAAGCAAAGTGAAAATAAAACAAAGCTCCTAAAGGAGCTTTTTTGTTTTACTTTCACCTTGCTTTAAGCAGCCACCTGCCTTAAACACAAGTAACTATCTCTTTCCTTCATATAAATATGTTTATGTCTGCAATCAGAATAGTGGGTGAGTGAGTTGGGTTTTACGGCACCGCGACCCTAAGTAGGTCATATAGCGCCAATGACGAAAATTATGATGAAACGATGAAAATCAATAAAAAATCTCGATCAACGAGTATGTAAATCATTAAAATATACGAAGATGAAAATGTAGAAAGGAATACAGAAATAAAATAAAGGAACTGGTTAAACATATTTATATAGACCCAGATCAGACAGTTCTCAAGTCTGATTAAGGTCTGCTCATTTTGGCTACTCAAATTTGATAGATCTGTCTTTACTTTTTAAAATGTCTACAATGTTCGAACTTAAGAAAATTTAATGGTCTAAATGGAGAGGTATAACTGTTTCTTGATTTCTGATATCCAATGTTCATGTTGACCTAAAGTTCATGTTCATTCCTGCATTGGCGTTTCAATGCTTTCAAAAGTAATAAGTAATTTTGAAAATTTATGGTGATGTAAGAGCCTTAGATCACAATCAGGTATATGGTAATGTTTGTTATAATTTAGTTTTCAATAGTCATTTATAGTTTTATGACCTTTTAAGTATCCTTTGAAATTATTTTCATGCTATAATATTGACAATTAACATTTTCATCGGATAATAAACTACAGGATCTTGTGCATGAAAGTCAATTGGTAATACACTCATACAGGACATATTTGTCTGGGTATTTTCTGTCTGTTTATGCATGAAAACATGGTTCTTTGAGGGAAAGGTTTTTAAGAGGGAAATGGCACAAGGTGCCTGTTTTGTAGACATGCCTTTAGTAGGATACTTAATAGGTAAATTATAGCAGGCTGGCTATTGCTGTGCAAATTATCTTCCACCTTGAGAAAAAGTCAGGGCGGGTTCCAGTTCATTTAATTCTTTCATTTGGTTGCCAGCTAATGGCCCTCTTGTTTTATAATACAGTGCTACCAGATAACTTTTCGTTATGTTTTGATTGTTTGTTCGTTATTGCAGTGACACTCAGTATTTTGCGATTAATCATACCCTTGCAAACTAAGTTTAAGAGGGGGTCAGTGAGTCGGTCAGTGATTTGATGACAAAAACAGACTGGGGGCCTTTTCAGAGGTTGACAGGTATACAAGGGACCATTTTACAGCAAGGGGCCATGAGCCCTCTATATCGTTTACAAGTCATCAGGGTCAGGGGGCTGTTGAAAATAATACAGAACAGAAATAACCCTTAAAAACCTGTCGGGAGTTTGGTGTCATGGACGAAAGGGCCCCTTTAAGATACCTGTCAGATGGGAAGGGGCCATATCGGACCTACAGTGGCCCTTTAATTTGTACAAATGGCCCTTTGGTATGGCCCCTTCTTCAAAGGCCCCTCAGTCTCGTTTCGGCCGTCCGTGGCACAACTCCTGTGACACAACCTCTAGATTTCTTTACCAATTTCATCAAACTTTGCATATACATTAATTATGAAGTGTAGATGTGTATGACACAATATCACTTGTTTAGCCCTGGGCATTGTAGAACTATCTCCCCTTGAACTTTGAGTATTTTTTGGCATGAAATATGAGGAGTGTGTCGGCGTAGAAACTCCTTCAGTTTTAAAGTTATTGAATTAATATTTGGTATACATAATGTGCAAGAAACAATTTTCATGTGTTGAATGCATTGCGGAATTATCGGAGTTATCTCCACCTGAACTTTGAGTATTTTTTTGTTATTTTGTCATGAAATATGGGGAGTTAGTGTTGACTTTACTACTTTTCCAATTACAAACTCCTCACCCAATTTGAAAGTAGTTGAATTGATACTTGACATACAGAATAACTACAAACAGAACTAGAATTTCCTGTGTTTAGTAGCAGGCATTACAGAATTATCTCCATTTGGACTTTGAGTATTTTTGTCATTTGGTCCTGTTACATGGGCAGTTGGTGTCACAAACTTGGATTTGCAATCATGGCCTCTTTGCGAGAGGAGGGGGGTCATCACCTTTAGTGATAGTTCTAGTTTAAACATTGAAACACAGTTCATTAAAGGAATGAACCATAAGTCTGCAGTCATATTTGGCATATGTCTATTAAAACATGTGCATAATAAATATGTTATTATATAAGTTTTTATATAAGTTACACACACGGTCGATATAGTTCGAGTTGAGGAATGTTCTATTGTTTTAAAGGATAATCAATATGATAAATTGAAACAACATTTTATCAAAGAAAGTCATTATGCCATTGTATCATAAACATGTATCTAGGCTAAATAGTATTTTTGCTTTCGGGGGATCACCTGCCTTCAGAATTTATAATCTTCACAACAGCAGGTGTTAAATTCTTGTGTGGCGGTCGTAAAACGTCGCCCCGTACTTCATTCTCAGTGTTATACCTTCTTATTCTTCGAGATCATGAATTTCAGTACTTCTTGTTCTGAAAATTGAATACAGCCTAAGCGGGTGCTAGGGGGCGTGAATGAATGAATGGTGTTTTACGGCCCATCGACACTGATGGTCATATAGAGCAGAATAAATAATGTAAATAAAGCTATATGATGAAATCAAATAAAGACAATCTGTCGGGGGATCTACTGTAGAGATGGTTACAATTATGTATGTATGTATTTGAATTTGGTATAGTGTTAATAATTTACATTCTTTTTAAATATTTTTGAATGTTTAAACTCCAGACTGTCGTTATCCACGTCAGGACCAACAACTTTGCAAGGCGGACTGTGCTGGAAGGTTTCGACAACCTTCTGTCTGTGATCCGGACCCATGCACCGTCGGTCCGGATTGTCCTCTCGGCAATCCTGCCGAGAGGTTTCGACGCGTTTCCAGGAGCGACGAATTCCCCTTGGAGAATAGATAAACTCAATCGGATGGCAGCAGAAGTCAACGAAGCACTGTTGAGGTGCGTAATGTGATGTTAATGATTTAATTACGAAGTTGTAATTTATTACGATGTAAACGGCATAATGTGCAAATTATATGTATGGTCATAGTAAGGTCTAGTACAGTGAAGTTGAATACAGATATGAAATATTGAATGTGAATTTATGTTGAGGAGTCTTAATTTAAATACTAATTTTAATTTATTACGATGTAAATGGCATATTGTGCAAATTATATGTATGCTCATAGTAAGGTCTAGTACAGTGAAGTTGAATACAGAATAGTGAACATGAATTTGATTTTGAAGCCTATGGTATGCGTGTAGGCAGTAAGAATTACATGGAAATGTAGAATATATTGTCAAATTTGATATTGAAATAATGATCTTTTTTTGAAAATAGTTTACATGTATTATAATCTTTATGTTTTTATTTCAGGCTACCCGGTCAACAAGTTGTTTCCCACCCTGATTTTGGTCAGGGCAGGGCCAACTTTCAGAGATCCCTCCTGTCCAGAGTCGGCCTGCATCTATCGCCCCACGGATTGAACACGCTCAAGGATGACCTAACGTGCCGCACACTGCCGTCGTGAAGCCAACAGCGAGGGATACGACTAATGGGACTCTGTTCACACCGGGGGACTTTTCACCACTCACACACGGGTCTAAGCCTATGGTGGCTAAGACCTAATCACCACACAGTCCGAAGCCACCTAGCACTGCCTTAAGGGCAACACACCTGGGTCTAAGCCGACGGTGGCTAAGACCCAACCACCACACAGTCCGAAGCCACCTAGCACTGCCTTAAGAATGAATGAATGAATGAATGGTGTTTTACGGCCCATCGACACTGATGGTCATATAGAGCCGAATAAATAACGTAAATAAAACTATGTGATGAAATCAAATAAAGACAATCTCACTAGATTATGTAAATGTCAGTCCCGATCAACAGGATTGTAAATAAAATAAGGACAAAACATAAACGACATTCTAAAAATATACCTTTTAAATTTTAGAATATATATTAATGGCTTTTAAAAAATCAAATATTTTTGGTATTTCTACCAGCTCAAACAGTTCCCTCAGGGAATCTGCTTGAAAGAACCTATCTCTGATTAAGATTAAATCAGGACATTCAATGAGAATGTGCTGAATTGTATAAGGCTCAAAACAAAATAAACATTCAGGTTGAACTTCACCTTTCAGTAAAAATGAATGAGTTAAAAAAGAATGTCCAATTCTTATTCTGGCCAATACGACCTCATCACGCCGAATTGGTAAGCATGAACAAAGATGTTCACCTAAAATAGGTTTAACAGCATGGAGCTTGTTATGAATTTCATCATTCCAAGAATCCTGCCATTTATATAGAATATGTCTAGTAATTTGTGGTTTGAAATCCGAATACGGTAATCTCATATCAGATTCAGGCGATTCAAGCGCAGACTTCGCTGCAAGATCCGCCCTCTCGTTACCCTGTATTCCACAATGACTAGGTATCCAACAAAATATTACATCTTTTGAATAAGACATTTCATGGTATTTTAAAACAAGTTTTTTAATAAGAACATTTTTTGTAGAACATTTACTCAGAGATTGTAAAACAGAAAGAGAATCCGAAAAGATTATATGTTTACTATATGATTTTCCAGCAATATAATCAAGAGCTAAATCAATAGCTTTGATCTCTGCTGAAAAAATGGAGGCATTATCAGGAAGCCGAAATTTTGTCTCTGTGTCATCAGCCACAAAGGCAGCTGCGACTCTCTCATCATCTTTAGAACCATCAGTATAAACTTGTTCATAATCTTCAAATCTTGAAATTATTTCATTTAAAAAAGAACTGAATTCAAGCGAGCTTGTTTCAGACTTTTTATGCCGTGTTAGTTCAAAGATAACTTTTGGTGGTTTAATAGTCCAAGGTGGTATAGATTCAACTTTAGTCTTTTCAACCAAAGACAAATCTATGTTTTTCATACGTATTCCTTAAGGGCAACACACCTGGGTCTAAGACCCAACCACCACACATTCTGAAGCCACCTAGCACTGCAGCTATGGTGTTTAAGGGCAGCACACCTGGGTCTAAGCCGACGGAGGCTAAGATCTAACCACCACAGTCCGAAGCCACCTAGCACTTAAGCTATGGTGGCTAAGGGCAGCACACCTGAGTCTAAGCCGACGATGGCCAAGACCCAACCACCACACAATCCGGAGCCACCTAGCACTGCAGCTACGGTGGCCAAGGCCCAATCATCACACACTCCAAAGCCACCTAGCACTGAAGCTACGGTGTCTAAGGACAGAGCACTTGGGTCTAAGACCCAATCACCACACACTCCAAAGCCACCTAGCACTGCAGCTACGGTGGCTAAGACCCAACCACCACACACTCCAAAGCCACGGTGGCTAAGACCCACATGCCAGTTCATCAATAGTTAGGTTCACAGAATATCAAGGAAAATGTAAGAAAAATCAACAAATTCTCAGTCCCAAAGAAAAGGTTATATTGTGGAGGCCCATCAGAGTTATGCACAGGCAGTGTGTTTAGAACATTTGAAGAATTCATACAAAGAATATGAAGAATGGAAGTTTGAAACGAATGGCCCCGATGAAGATTTTAGACTCTAAAAAAGGCACAGAAGATTGAGTTCCCTACGAACACATTGTCTATGCTTGCAAACATTACGGAAAACCTAGGATGCGTGGAAATGCCGTCCGAAGCTTACAATAATATTTTGCGTCTGACTGCAAAGTAAAAATTAGGGTAAAAGATCAAGGAGACTGCTTCAAAGTAACTCGAATGGACTCAATTCATCGCCCCAAAAACGGGCTAAAAAGTTCCAAGTAAAGGATGTTCACAACATTCATCAAAAATCAAAATTGATGCTAAGCAAGGCAGATCAGAAGCGGAATTACTGTGATTTAATTGCAGATTTTAAGAATACAGATAAAAATGTAACAGTAGTTTTTGAACTGAATGACGCTGGGGTGTTAGAAATGCTTTTTATACAAACGTCTGAAATGAAAAACACCTTCCAAACATACCCAGGTTTTCTTTTCATGGATACAACGTACAACTTAAATATAGAAAACTATCCTTTATTCTCAATTTTGGTAGAAAATGGCAATCAAACTGGTAGACCTGTAGCATATTGTTTTTTAAAGTCGGAAAGGAAAGACAATCTCTCTCGCCTCTTAGATATTTTCATTGAACATAACAACATAAATGATGTGAAAACTGTAATGGTAGATAAAGATGCCAATGAAATGAATGTGATTTCCAACAAACTTCCAAATGCATCCCTATTTCTTTGCACTTTTCATGTTTTAAAGTATTTAAAAAAGAAAGTTAGCGAATTGAAAATTGATATCAGTAAGCTCTAACATCACATATCAAAATCTGTCCGTCGACTTCTAAAATACATCAGGGATTCTAATGAGGCTATGCAAAAATTCAATTCAACAATCTAAAGCAAAGAATTAATTGTAAACACTGTTCCGCATTATCTGACAGGTGTGAAAATGCTGCATAAGACTGATTTCAAATCAGATTGGTAAACTTAAAAATTACCAATATACAATAATAGCAATTCTGAAGGGAGGTGATCCCCTGAGAGCAAAAATTGCAACACAAAAAGAGAAAATTGCACTCGGTTTTATTGCGTCTGTTCAAGAGCAGTAATTGAAAGTGCAACACTGCTCACGCCCCCTAGCACCGGCTTAAGCGGTATTCAATTTTCAGAACAAGAAGTACTGAAATTCATGATCTCAAAGGATCAGAAGGTATAACAACACTGAGAATGATAATATTCACCAAATCCGGTACAATGATAAGTTATTCGAAGTGTCAGATACCTTCAAATGTAGTTGCCAGTTAAGCCGTTTTTCTCACCTTACAGTCTTCGTGTCACCATGTTATGTCAGTGAGAGAATACCTAGGTCTGAAAAATTATAGATTATTCCAATTTGCCTACTAAATGGCTGGAAAAACCCCACAGCCAACTGCAAGACAAAAATATAATGTTGAAATTCTACTGGTGAAAAGGTCACAGAACTATTACAATCCGAACCCCAGAGATAAATATAATCGAGCAATGCTGTTCTTTAAGGAATTTGCAGGTTTCCTATCTGGTTGTGGTGAAAAAGCGTCCAAGAAAAAATTACAAAACCTGGAGGACATAAAAACATCTTGGCAATCGAAATTATCCACTTCATTGGAAATCCCCAAAGTATCCTATCAGATGACATATTAACGGGCGAACCCCCAAGACCGGACGAAGTATTTTAATCTGTAACAGATAACGCTACTTTGTCTGATTCTGAATGAATGGTGTTTTACGGCCAATCGACACTGATATAGAGCCGAACAAATAATGTAAATAAAAATATAAGATGAAACTATCGGCTATGGAAGAACCTATTTCTGATTAAGATTAAATGAGAATGTGCTGAATTGTATGAGGCTCAAAACAAAATAAACATTCAGGTTGAACTTCACCTTTCAGTAACAAGAGGGCCCTTAATCGATCACCTGATTAAAATAGATTTAAGATTTTTGCAGGGTAGCCCATGGGTAGGGTCAATATTTAACTTAGGGACAATATATGAAAAATGTTGATAGTGGATCATGAGCAGTGGTTCTGCAGAACAAGATTTTCAAAGATTTAGTATATTGATTTTATTAAGACAATGATTCTGACCAATGAAGATTGGGCTAAAAATGTATTTTTTCTAAGATTTGACCTAGTGACCTACTTTCTATTCCCACCCAACCCATGATCACACTCAACCTTGATATCACCAAAACAAACACTCTGAGCTAAAAATGTGGCCACTGGAGTGTAAACTAGATTTCTCTAAGATATGACCCAGTGACCTACTTTTTGACCTCACATAACCCACTTTCAAACTTGTCCAAGCTTTTATTAGGATAATCATTCTGACCAATTTTCATGAAGATTTGGCTATAAATGTGACCTCTAGGGTGTTCACAAGGTTTTCGTACTATTTGACCTAGTTTTTAACCCCACATAACCCACTTTCAAACTCTTTTGAGATTTTATCAAGACAATCATTATGATTTATCATTTGTACTGGATTCCGAAACTACATAAAAACCCTTATAAGGCGCGTTTTATTGCCAACTCTAGCTGTTGTACCACTACTAAATTATCTATACTTTTGACGTGCTGTTTTACTACGATCAAAGAACATGTAAAACGCTACTGTGATAAAATATGAAAATTCTGGTATGAATGTTTTTTGGTCCATCAAAAATTCAAATGATGTTTTAACAAAACTTGAAAATGAACAGTATAACATTTCTTTACTGAGCTCTTATGATTTCTCTACACTCTATACTACTCTACCTCGCCATCTTATAAAGGATAAACTTATTAAATTAATAGAAAAAACCTTTGCCAGAGAAAACAAAATGTTCATTGCTTGTAATCTTCAACTTTCTTTGCTTCAAGATTTTAACAGAGGTAATTTAGTTATAACTGATAAACTTCTTAAGCAAGGTTACATATATCACAAACTTCGGAAAACTTTTTCAAAATTTTACTCTCATTAGTAAATATAATTGCAATCTACGGACGTTACTGCGACAAGGCATTTCTCAACCAGAATTTTATGGGGATGTTATCTACAAACTTAGGAAAGTTCGGGTCATATCCATTTTCATGATTTGTTTATAAAACGCATTAAAACATTTAAAAAGAAAGGTTATGATCATATTATATTGCAACGCACTGCATTTTTGGTTATCGACCCTTTCCTCTTTGCTTGCGCGATGACAGGCATATTCTTAAACATGGATACAGGATGAGCTTACCAGACTCGTGTATTACTTTTTCCCTGTCGTGCCCTTAACGGCTTACCTGCAGGTGCTCTGACTTCAGCAAAGTCATTGAGTACATATTTGACGGATTGTCAGTGATTATGCTGTTTTCAGACTCGCTGAACAACAGAAATATGAATAACCCATTAGTTCAGCAAATTCTTCTTAAACACCATAAATTATCTCTGTCAAACAATATTGTTTTCTGTTGGCTACCTAGTCATGTTGGAATTCGGGGAAATGAAGAGGCAAATAAAACGGCCAAGTCATCCCTGAATCTGAATGAGGCAGTTTTCAAAATACCATATACTGATTTTAAACCATTGATGACATGTTCAAAATGGCAGGTTTCGTGGGACAGCAATATTAACAATAAACTTCAGGCCTTCAAACCAACCATTGGTGATTCTCTTAAATTATAGGGCTGTGCGAAGAGATGAGGTGGTCCTAGCTCGCTGTCGCATCTGACACTCTCATATTACTCATTCCTATTTACTAAAGCGCGAAATTCAACCAGAATGTATTAAATGTATTGACCTTTCTATAATAAGACGTAAATACTTTTCTGTTGATTCTTTGCATGTTAATTAATACAGTTCCCTACGAGAATATAATTTCGTTTTTGAAAGAGACTGGTCTTTATTCTAAAATATAAGTATGTTTAACCCGTACTATTATATTATTTCTGTTTTCCTTTCTACATTTTCATCTTCGTATATTTTAATGATTTACAGACTCGTTGATCGAGATTTTTTATCGTCTTTTATCATTTCATCATAATCGCTATATGACCTATTTAGAGTCACGGTGCCGTAAAACTCAACTCACTCTTTTCGAATTCAGAAGTTGAACATTACACAATGTGGACTTGCCTTGATGTTTGTAGATCTCTTACCTTTCTTTTAGATAATGTATTTGTGCGTTATGGGGATACCATATATCGTCAAGTTGTTGGTATACCCATGGGTACAAATTGTTTTTGTATTGCTATGAGAGGGATTTTATGCTTAGCTTAAAACCCGATACACAGACCGGCATTGTTAATGCTTTTAATAAAACTTCAAGGTATTTAGACGATATTTTGAATTTAGATACTATGATTTCTTCAACTTACCCAAAAGAACTGTCTTTAAACAAAGCGAATCAATCTGACATTATAGCTTCATTTTTAGATTTGAATCTTTCAATTACAAATGATAAAGTTTCGTCCAAAATATACGATAAAAGAGAAGATTTTTATTTCAAAATTGTTAATTATCCTTTTCTAGAAGGAGATGTGCCACGTTCTACATCTTCTGGGGTTTATATTTCTCAACTTATTCGGTTTGTCAAAGCCTGTTCTTTGCTTGAAGATTTTAACAGACTTGATTTAGTTATAACTAAAACATTTCGTAAGCAATGTTACAGATATCACAATATTCGTAAAACTAAATTTTTTTTATAAATTTACCACTCAATAGTAAATATAATTGCAATCTACGGACGTTACTGCAACAATGCATTTCTCACCCAGAATTTTATGGGGATGTTATCTATAAACTTAGGAAAATTCGGGGTCATATCCATTTTCATGATTTGTTTATTAAACGCATTAATCATTTAAAAATAAAGGTTATGATCCTATTATTTTGCAACGCACTGTTTTTTGTTATCGAACCTTTTACAGTCGGTAGCGCAATGACAGGCCGAGGGTAGTAATCTATGATGGTATACTCTTAAACTTGGATACATGATGAGCTTACCAGACTCATGTATAACTTTTTCCCCGTCGTGCCCTTAACGGCTTACCTGCAGGTGCTCTGACTTCAGCAAAGCCATTGAGTACATATTTGACGGATTGTCAGTTATTATGCAATGTTTTACATGTTGTCCTGTGTTCACCGTCGTCTATGTTGAGGGTAAGTCCATTGGGGATACCTTTATTTACACTATTTGTAAAGCTAGGGTGACTTTGAGAGAAGTGTGAGGTTAGGACGTCCGTAAACGGGTTTAACCCCCCAGTGGTGTTTTTGCTACTGACCGTGCCAATGCGGTACTCTTTGTCACCCTTCCTTTTGTTTGCCTTGCGTCTTTGTGCTTGTGATTTTGTTCATGTGTGGAACGTTTGTCCCTGGTTCTTGTGCGTCTTGTCTATGTTGAGGGTAAGTCCAGCGGGGATACCTTTATTTACACTATTTGTAAAGCTAGGGTGACTTTGAGAGAAGTGTGAGGTTAGGACGTCCGTAAACGGGTTTAACCCCCAGTGGTGTTTTTGCTACTGACCGTGCCAATGCGGTACTCTCTTTGTCACCCTTCCTTTAGTTTGCCTTGCGTCTTTGTGCTTGTGATTTTGTTCATGTGTGGAACGTTTGTCCCTGGTTTTTGTGCGTCTTTTGGTGCTTTCTGTGTTCATCTCGTATGTGAGTGCGGTTCTGTGTGTGTGTATGTGTCATGCTGTCTATCGGTGTTTTGGTGGTGGTTGCGTCTTGTATGTGACTTTGCCTGCTTGACTTAACTACTTCTCCATTGATAAATTCCTCCTCACAACCTGTACTGGTTCATTCTTTTGCAGTGAAACTTGTAATAAACGTTCTAAAAAGAAACTGCAAAATCAACAGTAAAGTTCCTTTCCTATTTTTTATATTGATGTGCTATATGTGATTGTTTTATGCCTTATAACATGCGCTACTATGTTTGCTTATTCTTCATGCGATCTTATTCTATCTGTGTTAATTGTTGTGTTATTATGTTACATGTATATGTTGATTCTGTACAAACTTTTAAATAAATATTACTTGGCTTGGCTTGACTTTTTTATGGCAGTTTATCGGTCATTTGCTGCTACTTTCTGTGATTTCTCCCATATTTTACTACCTATCATTAAAATTTTCATTGTAAAAACTCATTCATATATTAGGACTTTAAATACAATGTAGTTTGTTCGACAATCTGGAGCTAAATGGTATCAAATGTGTTGTAACTAAACAAGAGGGCCAGAATGGCCCTGAAGCGCTCACCAGACAATCAGAGGAGAAGATTTTCAAAGTTTTCACTATATGTTTCTACAAAGAACTAGCCGGCCCTGGGGCGGGCCAATTTTGACCCCAGGGAAATAATTTAGAAAAACTTGTAAGGGACCTGAACACGATGCTATGAGCCAAATATGAGAGCTGAGATTAACCTTCCAGTTTCAGAGAAGAAGTTTTTCAAAGTTTTCTCAATATGGGGCAAATTTTGACCCCAGGGTCATAATTTATACAAATTTTGTAGAGGACCTGAACATGATGCTCTGTGCCAAATATGAAAGCTGAGAGCCTTCCAGTTTCAGAGAAGAAGATTTTCAAAGATTTCACTATTTGTTTCTATTGAAAACTGGCCACCCCTGGGGCGGGGCCAATTTTGACCCCGGGGCCATACTTTATACAACTTTTGTAGAAGACCTGAACATGATGCTATGTGCCAAATATGAGAGCTGAGAGCCTTCCAGTTTCAGAGAAGAAGATTTTCCTATTTGTTTCTATTGAAAACTGCCCACCCCTGGGGTGGGGCCAATTTTGACCCAGGGGCCATACTTTATATAATTTTTGTAAAAGACCTGAACATGATGCTATGTGCCAAATATGAAAGCTGAGAACCATCCAGTTTCAGAGGAAAGGATTTTCAAAGATTTCACTATTTGTTTCTATTGAAAACTGCCCACCCCTGGGGCGGAGCCAATTTTGACCCCGGGGCCATATTATTCACATTGAAAACTGCCCACCCCTGGGGCGGAGCCAATTTTGACCCCGGGGCCATAAATAATATAACTTTTGTAGAGGACCTGAACATGATGCTATGTGCCAAATATGAAAGCTGAGAACCTTCGAGTTTCAGGAGAAGATTTTCAAAGATTTCACTATTTGTTTCTTTTGAAACCTGCCCACCCCTGTGGCGGGGCCAATTTTGACCCTGGGGCCATAATTTATATAACTTTTGTAGAGGACCTGAACATGATGCTATGTGCCAAATATGAAAGCCTTCCAGTTTCAGAGGAGAAGATTTTCAAAGATTTCACTATTTGTTTCTATTGAAAACTGCCCACCCCTGGGGCGGGGCCAATTTTGACCCAGGGGCCATAATTTATATAACTTTTGTAGAGGACCTGAACATGATGCTATGTGCCAAATATGAAAGCTGAGAGCCTTCCAGTTTCAGAGAAGATTTTCAAAGTTTGCACTATATGATTCTATTGAAAACTGCCCACCCCTGGGGCGGGGCCAATTTTGACCCCAGGGCCATAATTTATATAACTTTTGTAGAGGACCTGAACATGATGCTATGTGCCGATTATGAAAGCTGAGAAGCTTCTGGTTTCAGAGAAGATTTTCAAAGTTTTACTATATGTTTCTATTGAAAACAAGGCACCCCTGGGGCGGGGTCAATTTTGACCCCAGGGGCATAATTTATATAACTTTTGTAGAGGACCTGAATATGATGCTATGTGCCAAAGATGAAAGTTGAGATCCCTGTAGATTCAGAGGAGAAGATTTTTAAAGGTTCAAATTGTTGACGACGGACGACGAACGACGGGCGATCACAATAGCTCACCCTGAGCACTTTGTGCTCTGGTGAGCTAAAAAAAAAGTGTCACTAGCAAGTGAACCAAAGGCAGATCACCGCTGAAAATTCTATTATATCGTGGTAGGTTATCGTTCCTTTGCTGCCACTTTCTGCGATTTATCCCATATTTTCAGACTTATCAGTATATTTTTCATTGTAAAATGTTCTGCATATATTAGGGTTTCATATACTAATTAGTTTTTTAGGAAATCTAGAGCAAAATGGTTTTAAATGCGTTGTCAAAGAAAACAAGTGTCACTAGCAAGTGAAACAAAGGGACATCACTTATCGATCCTTTGCTGCCACTTTCTGTGATTTCTCCCGTATTTTCTTCATTTTGTAAAAAATATTGTTCGGAGAGTGGATACGTTTATTTACACGGTTTGTCTTTAAGGGTGGGGATGGAATAAGTGAGTTTGTGCGCCCATAAACCTGTTTAAACCCCAGTGACTTTTGTCACTGACCATTCCGAGTCGGTACTTCCATCTTCCCCCTATTGTATGTTTGTTCTGTCTTTGTGCGTATCTTGATGTTTTTATAAGTTATGTACATTTGCTGTTCCTTGTGTTGCTGTTCAAGCGAGTGTTTGTTCTGTGTGTGGTGTTTCCTGCACGACTCATTTTTAGGTTTCGGACTACTTTCCGAAACCTAGTAGTAATGCATCCCCATGGCATGCCTCAAGCAAATTTATAAAGAAAATCATATCCCATAATGCGCAATCAGACCACTGTTATACTACGAAATATCGATTTATGCTTACAATGTATACATTCATTAGCCCAAATGCAGAAATTTTGAATGGTTTAACGTTTACAGAATGTTGATCACATAGCGCCGATTAAACGATTTAGTTGTCCATGGGTGTATTTCACCCGTATTTCTACTTTCATTTTGCTAACACCCCTAGACAAAAAATATAGTTCAAAGTGCAATGCTCAAAGTTGAATAAACGATAGCGATAATTCTTCATTTGGTATTTGTGTCAATTATTAAAATGCGGATGAAACTGTTTCAATTACCAATAATTTTGCCATGTAAAATGCTACGTAATATGATAAAATTGGTCGCGTACGGATAAATACCACAGAGCGCCGGTAAAAATGGCCCAGAAAGTAATCGCCTTCTGAAAGTCGGGCGGATATTTTGAAATCTACAAGCATTTCTTGAATTTGTCGGATTGGTACAGACGTTACGGAGAAAACAGTAATGAATAATGGTCGAATCATCGCCAATCTCTACACATTACACACGAACTATGGGAATGAAGATAACGACTGGAAGATACAGTATAAACACCCGATATGACGGGTATGACTCATATCCCCGGATATGAATTTCGCGCCCTAAAATCGGCCACAATTTAAGCATTATTTTTTTATTAGAAAATCCTTTTATCGAGCTTATTGGCTAATATTGTCCATATTTATTATTTGAAATACGTAAATTTAATATTCAGTGCTCATTGCATATATAGTTATAGTTGAAGTTGCAGAAAGCTAACAAAACAAGAGGGCCATGAGGCCCTGAAGCGCTCACCTGAGATAACCCAAGGGGCGGGGCCATTTTTGACCAAGAAGTCATCATTTGTACAACGTTGGTAGAGAACCACAAGGCAAAGCAGTATGCCATTAATTAAAGGTCTAAGCCTAATGGTTTCAGAGAAAAATATTTCATATTTTTCCCATGAAAAACTGATAAGCCCCAAGGCAGGGCCAAGTTTTACCCAGAGGCCAGGATCGCAAGTTGAACATTCTTGGCAGAGGACCATAAGCCAAGCTACATATTTGTATAGGACCATTAGATGATGTAACATACCAAACATCAAAGGTCTAGGCCTTTCAGACAAAAAGATTTTCCTATGAAAAACTGATAAGCCCTTGGGTGGGGCCATTTTCGGTCCAGGGTCATAATTTGAACAATCTTTGTAGAGGACCATTTGACCTTAGTTTCAGAGAAGAAGATTTTTAAAGATTTTCCTATGAAAAACTGATAAGCCCTTGGGCGGGGCCATAATTTGAACAATCTTTGTAGAGGACCATAAGATCATGCTACATGCCAAATATCAAAAGTCTAGGCCTTACAGTTTCAAAGAAGATTTTTCAAGATTTTCCTATGAAAAACTTATAAGCCCTAGGGCGGGGCCATTTTTGGCCCGGGGGTCATAATTTGAACAATCTTTGTAGAGGACCATTAGATCATGCTAAATACCAAATATCAAAGGTCTAGGCCTTACAGTTTCAGAGAAGATTTTCCTATGAAAAACTGATAAGCCAGTGGGCGGGGCCATTTTTGGCCCGGGGGGTCATAGTTTGAACAATCTTTGTAGAGGACCATTAGATCATGCTACATACCAAATATCAAAGGTCTAGGCCTTACAGTTTCAGAGAAGAAGATTTTTAAAGATTTTCCTATGAAAAACTGATAAGCCCTTGGGCGGGGCCATTTTTGGCCCAGGGGTTATAATTTGAACAATCTTTGTAGAGGACCACAAGATCATGCTACATGCCAAATATAAAAAGTCTAGGCCATAATTTGAACAATCTTTGTAGAGGACCATAAGATCATGCTACATGCCAAATATAAAAAGTCTAGGCCTTACAGTTTCAGAGAAGATTTTTAAAGAATTTCCTATGACAAACTGATAAGCCCTAGGGCGGGGCCAAAAAGGGGCCATTTTTGGCCCGGGGGTCATAATGTGAACAATATTTCGTTCCCCCTAACCACTGATGCTTCTGACAAAATTTGGTTAAAATCGGGCCAGTAGTTTTAGAGGAGATGTTTGAAAATGTGGACGGACGGAAGGCTCAGGTGAGCTAAAAACCATAATATTCGGCACGAAGGAGCATGGACCATAGTGAAACGCCCCAGAGATATATGGATAACCTCGAGTCTCAAAAGCAATCTGTATTCTGAATGCATCAGAAGTATTTATGTTGAGTTTGGAAGATCATAATTATATTTTTACATCATGTGTGACAAGCATCGTAAACATTGATCATAGACTTTTCAGTTCTCTAAGATCCATGTTTATAATGCGTGTAATGTCTTTATAGGAGACTTGGTACCAGGTTGTAAGCATTTAAGGATAATTACTCCAATTATAGAGAGTTAGTTGTTATAAAAGAGATATAGTGGAATTATTCTATTGTATGTTTTACATAATGTTAACATATGCTGAACGTATATAATTCTTGACAAGTTTGTGTTTGTAGTGTGTGTTTAAGCTTTTTCCCCAGCATTAATCTGTGTTAACATACAAGCATGCTGTTATTTTCACCACCTGGTATTTAATAATATCCCAAAATGAAGTAGAGGGACATATTGTGTTTTCTCTGTTTCTTATTCTTTCTATTCTTCTTCTTCCGTCGTGAACTTGTCCAACGCATTTCTCAGTAAGACTAAGTAATTGTCCGATCAAATGAAACTTCATATGAATATTGCTCGATACATGCAGATGTACATCCCGCTTTTTATTTTTTGAAAATCACCATAACTAAATGGTTGGCTATAATTGGTAGAAATTTAGATATTGTTTGGCGAAGTTATATTTCATTCGATTTTTTGCTGAAAATAGGTATGCTGGGATATTTTAGTACTCCAAATCAATTGGTATGGGTTTCGAAAGTACATGTATTGGTTGATTTTGCTAACAATTGGTATGACGGTATATTTTGGCACTCAGGACTAAATTGTAGGTCTTTTTAAAGAAGTGGTTGCCATGGTAACTGAATTGTGGCTCTGATTGGTCGAAAATTTAGATTTTTTTTCGACAAATTCAGATATTGTTCGATTTTGCCCCAAAAATATTTTGACACTCAGAATTGATTGGTATGTCTTTCGAAATGATTTGTTGGTATGGAAACTGAATGGTGGGATCTGATAAGTCAAAATTTTAGATATTCAACATTTAGGGGTATTTGGGTACCACAAACTCAGTCAAGTTGTTTTGAAATACTTGGTTGCCATGGTAATGGAGTGGTGTCACAATTTACATATTAGATTTTTCGGAAAATTGATCAGTAGGGATATATATGCAGTTGTCTCAAAATTGCTGTCCTCTGAATGGGTCACAATTTACATATTAGATTTTTCGGAAAATTGATCAGTAGGGATATATATGCAGTTGTCTCAAAATTGTTGATTGCCATGGTAACTTAGTGATCACTAATGGCCTGTTATTGGTTGAAATTTAGATATTTTGCTCACCAATACCAGTATAAGTTTTGTTTAGGGGACATTCTGCAACATATGGTATAATTAGATCTTGTTAACTCTATGATATTTAGATTCACATATATAATTTATCCAAACTGGGTTGTAGTGTATAGATGGATAAGTGATTGATGCACGCCAAATACTGTTACAATCCACCAGTTAGTAGCAGAAATATGACCCTTTGTTGCTTTCAGATAGCCATATAGGAAATGTGACTGTTAGAAGTCATATCTTGGAACAGCTTGATCAGATTTCATTTAAATTTGACGGGGCATTTACATGGATAAGTGCATGAGGCACATTATATGACACCAACGTCGGTCAAATAATAATAGAGTAATGGCCCTTTACTACATTCAAATATCAATTTAAGTAAACTTCAGGCACACAGCAAATTGAGCTATTGGAACTGCACTGTGTGCTACTAGTCATCAATTTATGTCTTTAAACAATATCTAAAACACTGACTGGATTTTCAGAAAAGTTCACAGCAATTATGTCCTATGTTCAGATAACAAACAGTTCCATTAAGCACCATTTTAGTTCAGGAAATAATGCTTTAGAGGTCATCTTACTATGTATCAATGGTACCAGTCCTTCCCTACCAAGCTTTTTCGTATTGTATAGTCACAATCGACATATATATGGTCCGAAACCTTCAGTACTGTCAGTACTTTGATTGTACTTGTAGATATTTGGATGATATTTTTAACTTAGTACTGTCAGTAATTTGATTGTACTTGTAGATATTTGGATGATATTTTTAACTTAGATAACCCTTTCTTTGATGCTCTGATTCCTACAATTTATCCTAAAGAACTGAAATGGAATAAAGCCAACCCGTCCGACAACTATGCAGCGTTTCTTGATCTAGACCTTAAAATTGATAATGGAATGATTTCTTCTAAAATATATGACAAAAGAGATGATTTTGATTTTAATATTGTAAATTTTCCTCATCTTTACGGGGATGATCCCTGTGCTCCATCTTACGGGGTTTATATATATCTCGAACTTATTCGTTTTGCTAGAGCTTGTTCATCTATTGACGATTTCAACAGTCGAACTCTCATTTTAACTGAAAAACTGCTTAAGCAAGGATATAGATACCATAAACTAAGAAAAACTTTCTCTAAATTTTACTATCGAAATATCTCGCTTATTGACAAGAAGCAATGTAATCTCAAAGCGCTTCTGCGACACCGTATTTCACACCCTGAATTTTATGGTGATGTGATTTACAAACTTCGTAAAATTATTGGACATACCCATTTTCTCACTTTGTTCATCAAATATGTTAATAAATTCATTACAAGCGGGTCAAGATGGCCCTTAATCGCTCACCTGATTACCATAGATTTAAGATTTTTGCAGGGTAGCCCATGGGTAGGGTCAATATTGACCTTACGGACAATATATGAACAATGTTGATAGTGGATTATGAGCAGTGGTTCTGCAGAACAAGATTTTCAAAGATTCAGTATATTGATTTTATCAAGACAATGATTCTGACCAATGAAGATTGGGCTAAAAATGTGCTCTATAAAGTAATTTTTCTAAGATTTAACCTAGTGACCTACTTTTTATTCCCACCCAACCCATATATCACCAAGACAAACACTGGGCTAAAAATGTGGCAACTGGAGTGTAAACTAGATTTCTCTAAGAGTGAGTGAGTTGGGTTTAACGTCCGACCAACAGTATTTCAGTTATTTGCAGACGGCTAAGATATGACCCAGTGACCTACTTTTTGACCTCGCATTTTATTAGGACAATCATTCTGACCAATTATCATGAAGATTTGGCTATAAATGTGACCTCTAGAGTGTTCACATGGTTTTCGTACTATTTTGACCTAGTGACCTAGTTTTTAACCCCACATAATCCCCTTTCAAACTCATTTGAGATTTTATCAAGACAACCATTATGACTAAGCTTCATGAAGATTGGACTAAAATTGTGATCACTAGAGTGTTCACAAGGTTTTTCGTTCTGACCAAGTTTCATGAAAATTGGACTAAAATGTTCACAAGGTTTTTCTACTGTTTGACCTAGTGACCTAGTTTTTAAACCACTTGACCCACTTTCAACTCATCCGAGATTTTATTAAGACAATCATTCTGACCAAGCTTCATGAAGATTGGACTAAATTTGTGACCACAAGAGTGTTCAAAAGGCTTTTCTACTGTTTGACCTAGTGACTAACTCCACTTTCGAACTCATCCGAGATTTTATCAAGACATTCATTCTGACCAAGTTTCATGAAGATTGGACTTAAATTGTGACCACTAGTGTTCACAAGGTTTTTCTACTGTTTGACCTAGTGACCTAGTTTTTTACCCAACATAACCCATTTTTCAAACTCCTCCGAGATTTGATCAAGAGTCATTCTGACCAAGTTTCATGAAAATTGGGCTTAAAATGTGACCTGTATAGGGTTCACAAGGTTTTCCTACTATTTGACCTAGTGACCTAGTTTTTAACCCAACTTGACCCACTTTCGAACTCGTCCGAGATTTTATCAAGACATTCATTCTGACCAAGTTTCATGAAGATTAGACTACAATTGTGACCACTAGTGTTCACAAGCAAATTGTTGACGACACACGACGGACATTCAAGTCTCCCAAAAGCTCACCCTGAGCTTTGCTCAGGTGAGCTAAAAAAGGGATATGATCCTGTATGTTGGGTTGTCAACCTTTCAGTTGGCAATCACGCTTGCCTCTTTGCATGTACGCCGACAAGAAAGGTTTAGTATTCTATGAAGGAGACCTCTTAAATCCAGAAACGGAAGAAGAACGTCAACCTTTCACAGTTGGCAATCACGCTTGCCTCTTTGCATGTACGCCGACAAGAAAGGTTTAGTATTCTATGAAGGCGACCTTTTAAATCCAGAAACGGAAGAAGAACGTCGGATATCTGTACTATTTCGTTTTTGTCGTACCCTTTATTACATTTCTACAGTTACACTGTTTTTCAATTCAATCATTAAGTACACTAGCGATAGGTGGATACAGTTTGTTCACTCAAAAATTTAGTATATTGATTTTATCAAGACAATGATTCTGACCAATGAAGATTGGGCTAAAAATGTGCCATCAAGAGTAATTTTTCTAAGATTTAACCTACTTTTTATTCCCACCCAACCCAGGATCACACTCAACCTTGATATCATCAAGACAAACACTCTGAGCAAGTTTGAGGAAGACTGGGCTAAAAATGTGGCCACTGGAGTGTAAACTAAATTTTTCTAAGATATGACCCAGTGACCTACTTTTTGACCCAACATAACCCACTTTCAAACTTGTCCAAGATGTTTTTAGGACAACCATTCTGACCAATTTTTATGAAGATTTGGCTATAAATTTGACCTCTAGAGAGTTCAAAAGGTTTTCCTACTATGTGACCTAGTTCTTAACCCCACATAACCCACTTTCAAACTCGTTTGAGATTTTATCAAGGCAATCATTATGACCAAGTTTCATGAAGATTGGACAAAACATGTGACCATTAGAGTGTTCACAAGTACTGTTTGAGCTAGTGACCTAGTTTTAACCTCACTTGATCCACTTTCGAACTCGTCCGAGATTTTATCAATACATTCATTCTGACCACGTTTCATGAAGATTGGACTAAAATTGTAACCAGTTTCATGAAGATTGGACTAAAATTGTAACCACTAGAGTGTTCACAAGGTTTTTCCAGTTTGACCTAGTCACCTAGATTTTTACCCCACATAACCCACCTTTTCAAACTCCTCCGAGATTTTATCAAGGCAATAATTCTGACCAAGTTTGATGAAAATTGGGCTAAAAATGTGACATCTAGAGGGTTCACAAGGTTTTCATACTATTTGACCTAGTCCTAACTTGACCCATTTTCGAAACTCGTCCGAGATTTTATCAAGACATTCATTCTGACCACGTTTCATAAAGATTGGACTACAATTGTGACCACTAGAGTGTTCACAAGCAAATTGTTGACGGACGACACGACGGACATTCAATTCTTCTAAAAGCTCACCCTCACAATATAACAGGTAGGTAAACAAGAGGGCCAAGATGGCCCTTAATCGCTCACCTGATTACCATAGATTTAAGATTTTTGCAAGGTAGCCCGTGGGTAGGGTCAATATTGAACTTAGGGACAATATATGAACAATGTTGATAGTGGATCATGAGCAGTGGATTATGAGCAGTGGTTCTGCGGAACAAGATTTTCAAAGATTTAGTATATTGATTTTATCAAGACAATGATTCTGACCAATGAAGATTGGGCTAAAAATGTGCTCTCTAAAGTATTTTTTCTAAGATTTAACCTAGTGACCTACTTTCTATTCCCACCCTACCCATGATCACACTCAACCTTGATATCACCAAGACAAACAGTCTGAGCAAGTTTGAGGAAGACTGGGCTTAAAATGTGGCCACTGGAGTGTTAACTAGATATGACCCAGTGACCTACTTTTTGACCTCACATAACCCACTTTCAAACTTGTCCAAGCTTATATAAGGACAATCATTCTGACCAATTTTCATGAAGATTTGGCTATAAATGTGACCTCTAGGGTGTTGACAAGGTTTTCCTACTATTTGACCTAGTGACCTAGTTTTTAACCCCACATAACCCACTTTCAAACTCTTTTGAGATTTTATCCAGACAATCATTATGACTAAGTTTCATGAAGATTGGACTAAAATTGTGACCACTAGAGTGTTCACAAGGTTTTTCTACTGTTTGACCTAGTGACCTAGTTTTTAACCCCACTTGACCCAATTTCAAACTAGTCCGAGATTTTATCAAGACATTCGTTCTGACCAAGTTTCAAGAAAATTAGACTAAAATTGTGACCACTAGAGTGTTCACAAGGTTTTTCTACTGTTTGACCTAGTGACCTAGTTTTTAACTCTACTTGACCCAATTTCGAACTCGTCCGAGACTTTATCAAGACATTCATTCTGACCAAGTTTCATGAAGATTGGACTAAAATTGTGACCACTAGTGTTCACAAGGTTTTTCTACTGTTTGACCTAGTGACCTAGTTTTTTACCCCATTTGACCCACTTTCGAACTCGTCCGAGACTTTATCAAGACATTCATTCTGACCAAGTTTCATGAAGATTGGACTAAAATTGTGACTACTAGAGTGTTCACAAGGTTTTTCTACTGTTTGACCTAGTGACCTAGTTTTTTACCCTACATAACCCACTTTTCAAACTCCTCAGAGATTTTATCAAGACAATCATTCTGACCAAGTTTCATGAAAATTGGGCTAAAAATGTGACCTGTAGAGGGTTCACAAGGTTTTCCTACTATTTGACCTAGTTTTTAACCCAACTTGACCCACTTTCGAACTCGTCCGAGATTCTATCAAGACATTCATTCTGACCAAGTTTCATGAAGATTAGACTACAATTGTGACCACTAGAGTGTTCACAAGCAAATTGTTGACGACGCACGACGGACATTCAAGTCTCCCAAAAGCTCACCCTGAGCTTTGCTCAGGTGAGCTAAAAAGATTTGTTTTAGAATAGAGACCAGTCTCTTTCAAAAACGAAATTATATTCTCGTAAGGAACTGTATTAAATAACTGGTGCATAGAATTAACAGTGAAGATCTCGAAGATGATTAAGATTTAGACTTTATAGCTGATCCATATACAATACTTCCATAGTCAAATTATGAACGGATTAATGATCTATAAATGCACAACAGCACTCTTCGATCAGCTCCCCAGTCAGTGCGAGCTAGAACTCGAAGATTAAGGGATTTAAGACATTTTGTTTTCAAATGCTTAATATGGGGTACAAGTATTGTCAAATAAGTCCTTAATATTTTATTAATATTATTAAAACAGGGTCTTTGTGACATTTTCTTAACTGACAGAAATGAACACATTGCGTTTTAGACGTTGAAAATTTAAAGCCATTCCAAGTTTGTTAAGGCATTGTTGAAGTTGTCTTTCAATGATATGCATATTTTTGGAACGACAACAAGAGGGTCACGAGGCCATAAAGCGCTCACCGGAGATAACCCAATGGACAGGGCCAATTTTAACCAAGAAGTCATCATTTGTACAATCTTGGTAGAGTACCATAAGGAAAAGCAGTATGCCATTAATTAAAGGTCTAATATAAATTCTGAGGGGAGATGGTCCCCTGAGAGCAGAAATTGCAACACAAAAAGAGAAAATTGCAGACTCGGTTTTACCGAGTCTGTTCATAAACAGTAATTGAAAGTGCAACACTGCTCACGCCCCCTAGCACCGGCTTAAGCGGCATTCAATTTTCAGAACAAGAAGTACTGAAATTCATGCTACGGTAAGCAGTCCTTCAGGTATGAGGCCACCCAGATCTGGAACAGCCTGCCAAATCAGATCCGACAAGTCGATAACTACAAGGAATTTGTCAGACTGATCTGGACCTGGAGTGGCCCATCCTGTAAGTGTGCTATGTGTTCACGAGTTATACCTTTCTGTGTCAACATCCAGCATTTTGCATTGCATGAACTTTTATTTAGTTGCTTTAGTGTTGTTACTTGTAAATTACATGTTTGTTGCTTTGCGCTATGTTTCTTGCTTTGCTTTATGTTTAATTGAAGTTTTTTATGTGCTTATTCCTAGATGATAATACACTGTGAAGAAGTTGCTGATCAGTTCTTCCCAAATCTGATTTGGGTGGATAAATGGTTTTACTTCAATCTTAGCTGTCGCACTTTTGTGCCTTCTTTTGACTGTCAGACTCTTAGTTATACTCTTTTTAAGGCAGTTTTTAGGCTTCTGTCAAGATCAGCAACTTTCACACAGGTTTTTAATTTTAAAACTAGGTAATCTGCAGATTGGCACATGTTAAGGGGCCAGAAATCCTGGCCCCTTGACAGGATCTTATCCTTATGTGTTCATGAGTTATACCTTTCTGTGTCAATAACCAGCCTTTTGCATTGCATGAACTTTTATTTAGTTGCTTTAGTGTTGTAACTTGTACATTACATGTTTGTTGCTTTGCTCTATGTCTCTTGCTTTGCTTTATGTTTAATTGAA
This sequence comes from Azorinus chamasolen, assembly GCA_963576725.1. NCBI lineage: Eukaryota > Metazoa > Mollusca > Bivalvia > Cardiida > Solecurtidae > Azorinus > Azorinus chamasolen. Next base: position 62,718,243 of record OY755241.1, on the reverse strand, counting down.
GTTTTTATGATTTTTGATGTGCTTATTCCTAGATGTTAATACACTGTGAGGAAGTTGCTGATCAGTTCTTCCCAAATCTGATTTGGGTGGATAAACGGTTTTACTTCAATCTTAGCTGTCGCATTTTTGTGCCTTCTTTTGACTGTCAGACTCTTAGTTATACTCTTTTTAAGGCAGTTTTTAGGCTTATGTCAAGATCAGCAACTTTCACACAGGTTTTAATTTTAATTTTAAAAACAGGTAATCTGCAGATTGGCACATTTTAAGGGGCCAGAAATCCTGGCCCCTTGACAGGATCTATGAACCCAGAGTAAATCAATTACCAGGTGCAGACAGTCATATATCCAAATTGTGCACCACATTTTCGATACCTGATCTGGATCTATGCTGTCTGCACATGACCCCCCTTTTTTTTTTTTACTTTTTATTCTTTTTCCTATTATGCATGCACTTACATATATACAGGTAGATGTAATATACACTGTATGCTGTATTAGGTGTATATAAAAATGCATTTCATGGAATTCTTACTTTTTTAAACTTGATAATGTACTTTTTTACAGGCTGTTAGTTAATTTTATTAAGAAACTTATGTTATTATGTCGGTAAATAGCTTTTAGCTAATGTTAAATATGTTGTGAAAACAACCCGACTATAAATAAAGTTTCTTGTATCTTGTATGATCTCGAAGGCTCAGAAGGTATAACACTGAGAATGAAGTACGGGGCTAAGCCATATGATTTCAGAGAAAAATAATATATATTTTTCCATGAAAAACTGATAAGCCCCAAGACAGGGCCAAGTTTCGCCCAGAGGTCAAGTTTAACGTTTCGCCCAGAGGTCAAGTTTAACATTCTTTGTAGAGGACCACAAGCAAAAGCTATATATTTGTGGAGGACCAATACATCATGTTACATACCAAACATCAAAGGTCTAGGCCTTACAGTTTCGGAAGAATTTCCTATGAAAAACTGATAAGCCCTTGGGCAGGGTCATTTTTGGTCCGGGTCATACCTTAAACGGATATGTGCAGAACTAAATTGATCGAGTGAGTGATTTTGATAAATCTGGTGCATATCCAGCGTGGTAAGGGGATTCTACACCGACATTAATAAAAAACATGACTAAATGCGCGTGGCTAACTAATAAACAGGTTGATTTGTGTTTATATATATATATATATATACACACAGTATATATATACAGTGCTCCCTCTCTACAGCGACACCCTTTGGGATACGTAGATTGTATGTGTTGTTCAGAGGGAGTTGTTATAGGGAGGGAACATCAAAAATAATTAGCTTCTTTCTTAGGCCTGTTTGAAGCTACAATCTGCACGGATATTGGAAATATTTCTTTTGGTGCATATTCTGTTTTTCATGACTATAAAGTGGGACAGTTTTCTATAGTGGAGGAAATATGAAATAAGTATATATGGAGTAAAGGGTTAATCAAAGCGCGCGAGTAGCAAGAACAGACAAATATTCAGAATCGCGCGCTTCGATTGAAAAATAATGAAATCTACGGATTTTTTTTCTCAAAGTTATGGTCACCCTGTCTTTGCAGATCCACAGATAAGGTGTATTTCGAGAACTAAAACCGCTATGCCTCTATCAAACCCTATTTTGTGACCACTCTTTAGAATCGTCACAACGTGACGATTCTAAAGAGTGGTAACAACATAGGGTTTGATGGAGGCATAAAGAAAATACTGTAGTGCGCTCGTGAAGCACGTGCCGAGCAGTCTCTCGGTATATGGGTAGCGTGATCAGACTCGCTCGACACAAAAAGTTTGTAAATAAGTAAACTAAAATGGACTTCGCTTAAAGAAATTAAAAGAGAACAGGAAGGAAGTGTGAAATAAAGATAGCAATGTAATTCTGGTTCCCTCTCTTTATTCACCAGTACAGTCAACAAATATCTGGATTCAAATGGGAACTGATCAATATATCTGTCTCAGATCTATGCCTAACAATAAACAATTAAAGTCTGGGTCTACCCAGTTTTCACTATAGATCTATCACTATTAATGACCATCCAGTATTTCCCCAAGGAGTGAACAGTAAATGTTTAATTCCTAATATCAAGAGTCAGCGATCATAATTTAGATCTATAATTTATTAAAGAAAAATAGAGTAAAAGAATAAAATATGTCTTCTATTCCAAATGCGTTAAGTTCAGATAAAGAATTATTATCTCTAAGGCTACTCTTAAAGCTTGAGCATAAGATTCAAGCAACAGTAAAGCCTCACACTAAGTATTCATTAAAAGTATTAAAGTAGATCTATGAACTTATTAAAATAAAAGAGTAGAATTAAATATCAACCTAAAAATAGCGATTAATATAGAGGTGGTTTCTATGATTAACCAGTGCGAAGTCCCTGAACTGCCGAAAACGGCGTCTTTTATAGCCCAAAGAACGAAATTACGTGCCAAACACGTGAATCCAAGGTAACAATTGCACAAAAATCTCACAAACGTCGCTTGTGGAACTTTGCACGTCGTTCCACATCAACATTGGTGTGAAAACTGTGGGGTTTGGTGAGATTCTGGTGCAACGTCATTGCGCTGTACATGTTAAGAATACCAAAAACACAGTACACATCGATAAAGAATTGAAAATTAAACACTTTCTTAAATTAACTTTCGATAACAAAATTTACCTTTAAATTCTAAAATGTCTAAGGTTTGTTACTGCCACTCAGGATCAAACTGCAGAAATATGGACTTTGTAGACTTTTGGATTAAACTTAATAAACTAGAGATTTTGACAGAGAAGAGACGCGGATATAAATAGAATGTATCAAAATACCTGTCCCACAATGCAATTCCAATATGGCGGCAGTTACAAACTACTCAAAGTTCCATCAACATAAAACCTTATTATCATCGTGGAAATCAAGGATATAAGGTAAAATCTGATAGTTCTAGGAAGATCTAGTCCTATTACACATTGCTAGATAACTGTCACATTGCATAGTAGAGAATTAAAGGTAAAATCGGTCTTTCTTTACATAGTCATGCTTGACCCCATTTGACCTGATGTTACGAGAAAACTGGGTCACTACATTACCCCCCTCTTAAAGTGTTTAAGTTCCAACAAACACCTAACAACAAAAATATATTAAACCGCAAACTACGTAACCATCTATGGCTAACACTTAAGTCTTAACACCTTATCACAAATATACCAACAAACTCTATACCAAGTTTCATAAACATAGCATCAACCCCAATAAACATGAGTTTTCCTGAGATAAATGAATTGAAGAAGTGGTTATGGTCCTTTTGAAATTGGCTCAATTCTGCCTTTAAGTAACCAATTCAATTTCAATTATGAAATCGGTCCAAAACACCAGTCCTATACAAGTTTAGCTAAACTGTATGGCGCGCAGAACTCTCCATCCATTTTCAGCAATGCACTCTCTATATATAACACTTCTTGTGAACACATACAATTTAAGGCATAACTCCTTATCTTATACCACCTGTTTTGATGCAATAAATCATTTAACAAAATGCCCATGCACATAGTGCATTCGAGACTAACAGTTGAGAAATACTAACAATAGTAATAATAACATCAAACCAACAATTGTCGAAACATGTGTACACTATTGTACAAATACTAGAATTACCACAACGATACATTTCTGCATTGGAAAATGTAACACTCCAGTGTAAATTTATCATTTGCACTGGAGTGTTGATCTACCAACAACATCTTTCCTAAATTTCAAGTTAAAACTACCGCGTACAGAGCGGCTACTACAGCGATAAAAACATCAGACCAATGATTATAGACACAACCGTACATCATTGCGAAAATATTAAAATTACCACAACAATAAAGCTGCTGCATTAGAAGACGTAACACTCCAGTGTAAATTTATACTTTGCACTGGAGTGTCGGTCCACCAATCACATCATTCTCAATTCCAAGTTACCGCATACAGAGCAGGTACTAAAACTGTAATAGCAGCAATGATTGTCATACACATTAAAATTACTACAACAGCAAAGTTGTTGCATTGGAAGAAATAACACTCCAGTGTAACTTTGTACTTTGCACTGGGGTGTTGATCTACCAATCCCATCTTTCCAGACTTCAAGTTACCTAATACATAGCGGGTACAATATATCTGGTTAAGTAGTTAACACAACCTGCAACTACTAACTTCATCTCTAAGTCATTAATGCAATCACTCGAGTGCTTAGACCGTTTCATGTTATCTAATACTAGCTCTCAAAAGTAGCTCTCACTGCCTAACATAAGTAATGCAAGACAGATTCTCTCATCTCACAGGCATGTACACCTATAATATCCACCAAGTTAAATTGGTCTTCACAAACATGTTTGTGGTTCACCCTAGTGATTCATATCAACACCGGTCATCTGGATGATTCCCTATCAACGTAAGGGCTACCCTAGCAACTTCAAGCTGCTATGTCTCAATACTCTGAATGGTTACTTTGTCATTCAAAGTAAATATCAGTAATACCTTCAGTCATTACTCAATGTCATCAACAGTTATGAACTGTTGGTTTTATACACCAATGTAAGTGAATTTGGCTCAAATATGGCCTAAGAATTTCCCATTCCATAAACATTAATTTACATCACCAAGACCTATTTAATATTAATTACTGAGTATCATGTCATGCTCTGGTGGTTCACACCAATTCCAACCACTTGGCTAACTTTGATATTACTCCTGAATGCACGTAAAGTCATTACCTACTTTAACATTTGAAGACAAGTATTCCTAATAGCTAAATGTATCAACTATATAGTCACCAAGTTTACTGTTTGCAAATGTTAGCATTGATGCTAACAATTATTTTGCACTTGCATAATTACTTTTACAACGGAAGCTTTCAGACCATCCTCATTATATTACCTTATCACCACCAATAAGATACAAATAATGCTAGTTATTTCATATAACCATGTTTGCACTAAGACATTAAACATGTTATCTAAACTGTTGAATGACACAAATAGTAAGACTAAAAAACAAGCAGCTTAGTGTCAGAATTTAATAATTGATTTACTTCTGTCTATCAAACAGTATCGTGCAGTCAAATTAGACATAGTTTGGGTGTGTGGTTGTGTGTGTGTGTGTCATGCTGTCTATCGGTGTTTTGGTGGTGGTTGCGTCTTGCATGTGGCTTTGCCTGCTTGACTTTACTACTTTTCCATAGTACTAGATACAAAATGTATGTTCGTACCATGTGACAACTTTGACTTCTATTAGTGCCATCACCATTTTGACCAGGCATTAGGAAGATTGTTCTCAAATCAATTTACCTATGATTACTGTAACTGTTACAATTACTAGTAATTCAAGGTAAGAGCAGTAGCTGTTTGACCTAATCACGCTAAATTTGACCATCACTTCCTAATGTCTGGTTGTTACTATCTTAATCTATTGTACAGAAAGGTTATGTTTTACAATTCTGTTGAGCGAACAATTCATATGGCCGACCCTGGCTCCTTGGTTTGGATACATCGCTGGGTTATTATAACAGTTCATTGTCCATAGATAATTATTCAGAAAACTACCACACAGGTATTTATTTAGAGTTCACTTGTTTCCACTTGATCGCGATAGAAAATGAGAGTTAATATCACCATCATATCAGATGTATCACTATTACACTTATTAGAAAAGTTCAGTATGTTATTCACTTCGCGACAGATATAAATTTTACAGTCTCTGTATTGAATTAGGTAAAGTTTAACATTATTAGCACTAGAAAGCGTAAGATAACAGCACAATATGTATCTGCAATGGTCTTCCCTCAGTTCCTGCGTGGTTTAGTTTGGTTATGACCTAACCCATGCCTTTGGCTGGTAACCGTCGGTGACCTTCGACTTTTCTCTGGCACCCGTTCTCTTCTCCGCTCTTCCCTCTCCAATGCCCCTACTAGTTTATTTGTGGCCTTTGTTAGCTCCTGTAGAGCCCTCTCCATACACCGCGTGGCCCTGGTGTTGCGCTCCACTTCACGAGCCATGGACTGGCTTGATCGCTCCATGGCCCGTTCCAGTCGCCCCATTACATGGGCAATTGTGTCTACCTGCTTCGGCGGTGGTGGTGATGGAGAGGCCACTCTAGCCCGCTTTGCTGGTGGTGAAAAAGGGGAGGGGAAACGTTTGCCAGCTCCTGGTGTCACGCACAGTGTATCCACCTCACTGGTCTCCTCCGGCAGGAGTTGGGGTAAACTATTCTCGTCTTGCGTGGGGGTGGCCATCCCAATCTGCCTTGTTGATTGTGGGGTACTAGTAACAGGCGCTGGCGTGGCTTGAGGACCTTCAACCTGGATGGGTTTTGGTGCCTCAGGCTTAGGAGTCGACGGGACCTGACTGGGAGTGCTGGTTAGGCCAAGGAGGGTTTTTAGCACTGTGCCACCCACAAGCTTTGACACCTCCTCCATCATGTTTGCCTGTGTAGCGGCTATTGGGCTGCTCATGGTGGGGTTGGCCTGGTCAGAGGTATTATCTTTCCCCACGGCCCTAACTGGGGTTGCAGGCTGACTCACCTCTGCCTGCAGGCCATTCGGAAAAACAGTTTTCACTGCGTCGGCCAAGCAGTCCGGTTTCTTCTGCCTCTTACTCCAATGGGCCGCAGAGTCCTCTTGGGAGAGCGTGAGGATATCACGCTCCCCAATGACGTATGGGTTGCAATTGCTCACCAGGCAGGCTGAGTGGTCCACTACGCCCTTTTCCGATGCCAGGAGGGCGTGCCTCTTGTAGTTGGATACGTGATCCTCTAACTCCTGTCGCCTCTGACATCGGAAAAGGCACAAGGTACAATAATGTGGCACCTCATCCAGTCCCAGGTGTTGTTTGAGGATGTGGTTCTCCACTCTGTAGCGGGCATCCACCATCTCCTTGCCGGATCGGTGTAAACACCGAAGGCATTGATGGGCTCTTCCCCTCTTGCTGGCGCTGCTTGGGGTCCTCAACATACTAGATGCCATAATTGCTGGTCAAGACTGCAAAATATAGATGAATAGGAATGGTTATGGATAGGTTCAGCCATTTTGGGTACAATCCATGATAGACCGCTGACTCATTAGAACAGAACCCCCCAGGACTCATGTGGGTTGTGGTGTAAATGCCTTCATTTGCATATATATATATATAATTTATTTGATTATAACAATGTTTCACAAACATGACGTGTATAAGGCCTTATGTCATATTATATCTTCACACTGTCAGGAATTCATTGGTTGACCATTTTGTCAAGATTCAGGCTCGTCCCTCTTCTTCTTATCAGTCCATTCTCATCGTCTCTATGTATTCTGAGACCTCATTCTGTTTTCTTCCCAGGCTAACCACCTTTACTTTTCGTCACTTTGACACATGCTACTACTTCATGAATTAAAACTGTCGCTTCAACAACGCTTTCCTCTCCATCTCTCCTCGACTGACATTTTCTTCTCTGCTACGAGCCGTATGTCATCTACCTGTATTCATCATTTACTGACAGGTCATATATCATCTGTTTAACTGTCTACTCGAATGGTCAGTAAAAGGACTTGTCCGCGACGGCCTACTGTGTATGGATTGGTCTCCCTTGGAGCTACTTCTAAATAATCTGCTTCTGCGCTCAGCCAGTGACAATCAATGGTTAAACATAAATAATGTAGGTTTTCAACATACAAAGAAAATCTTTAACAATATATAAACAACAGTTTTCTTTACAAATTCAGCTTTACTGGATCAGATCTATTGGGGCGGAATGTGTCCACTTGGGACCACAGCCAATTTCTGTCTTGCCCTCCTGACCCACTTAGGAATGTTTGTACCCTCATAAGGCTTGAGCTTGTCATGATGGACCAGTCGTTCTGTCCCATTAGAATCCATCTGCAGAACAAAATTCTGGTCAGACATTTTTCTCTTGATGAGATATGGACCCTGGTAAGCCTTCTCTAACTTAGGGGTCACACCGAGCTTCCTAGCCTCAGAGAGGAACCAAACTACATCCCCTTGATGATATCTGTGAAGCATCGTTTTTACATCATAGGCTTCTTTATTCCTTTTAGCAGCTGTAGTCAAGTGTTGTCTGGCTATCTCGTGTGCATGTTGCATTCTCTGTCGCATTCCATGGACGAAGGCACCGTAAGTGGTTACCTCCTCTTTACTCTTTTGTATGGTGCTTGAAAATACTAGCTCTGATGGAAGTCTAATTTCTCTTCCCATCACCATCATATTTGGTGTTAGACCCGTCGAAGTGTTGGGTGTAGCCCTATAGGCTCCAGCAATACAGCCCAAATTCAAATCCCAGTCAATTTGCTCGCCACACAGATAGGCCTTTATCATCCTTAACATAGTGCGGTTAAATCTCTCTGTCTGGCCATTGCACTTTGGATTTCTGGGGCTTGTTCTTGTCTTTCTCACCTCTAACATCCGGCACAACTCCTGAAACACGATGCTCTCATAGTTGCGCCCCTGATCACTGTGTAAGTTGAGTGGGCAACCCCATCTGGAAATGACATCATTTAGTATAATACAAGCACAGGTCTCGGCTGTTTGATCTGCTACTGGGAAGATTTCCACATACTTTGAAAACAGGTCAGTTACCAGTAGGATGTACCTATTACCTCGAGTCGTCAAGGGAAGGGGCCCAAGGTAATCTGTTGCTAGCACATCCAATGGAGCGCCTGTTTTTATTGTCCCCATAGGGGCCCTAGGTGTCTTCATTGGCTTCTTGTCAGCTGCGCAGACATCACACCCCTTGACATACACAGCGACATCTGACTTCAAACCATACCAATAAAACCTTTGTAATGTCTTCTCCGTTGTTTTCTTGGACCCAAAGTGTCCTGATAGGAGCGAATCATGCGTCTGGTGTAGTATATTACTCCTCATTGTCTGTGGCACCACAAATTGGAGGTATTCCCCTGTACCATCTCTCTTTGTAAATGTTCTAAACAGCACACCATCCAGCACTGATAGCATATCCCATATCACCCAGTAATGTCGGGAAGCTGGGCTCAAACCTGCTACCTCCTGGCTACTTGGTCGATCGCCTTTCTGTTTAGCTTTAAGTATGGGACCAATTGCCACATCTTTCTCCTGAAGTTCTCTGATGTCATCTATTGATTGACCTCCAGCCCATGTCCAGGTATAAGGTGAGGTCCTTGGCTTCGAGTTACTTGATGGTTTGACTGGTCGGATACAGCTTACATCGCCAACTGTCTGAGTTTGCTTCTCGTCTGCTATACCGGACACTGTCTCCTGATTTCCCTCAGATAGTGTGGGAAACTGCACTTCATCATACAGACCTTGTAGCATCATGTCCTGACTTCGTTTCCAACATTTCTTACATGGGCCACACTTGAGTGGTTCCATGGTATCCACACTTGGGCAATCACATTCTCTGGGGTTTTGGCATCTTGACAAGGCATCACAGTGTCCCTGCTTCTTACCTGGTCTGTACTCGACCTCAAAGTCGTATTGGGAGAGAATCTCAATCCATCTAGCAGTCTTGCCTTTTGGCTCCTTCAGTCTAAATAGCCACCTTAATGCTTGGTGATCTGTTCGAACAATGAAGTGTCTGCCAAGCAAATATTGTCTGTAATATTCTACGAAGTACCTTACTGCTAACAACTCCTTTTCCGTAATGCAGTAATTCTTCTCAGCCTTGTTCAAAGCTCTACTGCCATAAGATATGACCATCTCACGGTCATTTTGCGCTTGATGAAGGATACCCCCTATTCCGACATCTGATGCATCTACATCTAGTATGAAAGCTCCTGCATCTTGCAATGGGTAGCTCATGATTTCTGGGCTCACAAGCGCCCTTTTCAGGTCTTCAAATGCAGACTGACATGCTGAGCTCCAAATGAATGTACTGTCCTTCTTTGTGAGATCTACCATAGGTCTCACAATCTTTGCGAAATTTTTCACAAAATTTCTGTAATAAGATCCCATTGCTACGAATTGTCTTATCTCTTTTGCAGTTTTGGGTACAGGCCATTCCATTATCTTGGAGATGTTGGAAGGATTAGGCCTAATCCCCTCACTTGAAACCACATGTCCAAGGAAGATAACTTCTGTCTGGAGCAGTTTGCATTTATCAGGTCGAAGCTTTAACTCTGCCTGCTGTATTATCTCAAGCACCTGTGTTACTCTGTCCATGTGCTCTTGAAATGTAGTTCCAAAAACTATGACATCATCAATGTATATGAGGCAAGTCTCCCATTGAAGGCCTTGTAGTGCAAGTTCCATTGTACGCTGGAAAGTGTTACAGCTATTATTTAAACCAAATGGCATTCTTGTCATCTCGTACTACCCAAATTTACAAACAAATGCACTCTTTGGTATGTCCGATTCCTTAAGTGGGATTTGAAAATATCCACTGGTCAAGTCAAAAGTGCTAAACAGAGTTGCGCCTGCTACTGCATCTAAGCAATCCTGCACTCTTGGCATGGGGTAGCCATCTGGTTTCACCAGTTGGTTAACACGACGGTAGTCTACACATGGCCTTACATCTCCTGATTTCTTTCTGACTAAGACAATTGGGCTTGCCCATGGAGATACGCTCTCTCTTATGACCCCCTTCGCCAGTAAATCCTCAATGGCCTTCTTCTCTTCATTGGCAAATGCTAATGGCACCCTCCTAGGACGTTGCTTAATGTCTCTATGTTGTGTTCCGTAAGGTTAGTCAAGCCAATATCCCATTCATGCCTCGAGAAACAGTCTTGAAACCTATGGAGCATGTTTGCCATCTGCTGCCTTTCCTTAGGGTCCAGCCTCTCTGCTGAAGATTTGTTTAGATCATGTAAATGTTCTGGGACTCTTGCTTCACTTGTGGTATTTAATGGGTGGGCTGATGCTTGCCTCGCACTCTCAAATATAACCCGCCGCACGCTGCAGTTACTTGATTCTTCTGGCTCATACTCATGTCTTGTTAGTATAGACTGTATACCCTCCACTGCTTCTGCCTGTCCAACAACAGAATCTTGTTTAACGGTCACCGCAGTAAGAAATGGGTTCAGCACTCTCACCTTACTTGTGGCACCATTATTTATATTGACGAGCACCCTCGCCATCTGCAATGGGTATTCTTCACGGAAATGCTCAGTGGGCTCTACTATGTAATTGCAGGCCTGGCACCAGTCATCTGACTCTTCTCTCTATAAACACATCAAGCACTGCCTCGCTTTGTGGTGGAATGACAAAGTCATCTGCTGATGGAACTTTTCTCATCTGGTCAGGAATGCCAATTTGAATGAGCGGTACTTCTCTCCCTTGAAGTAAAAGTTTCCCTTTGCTCAGTAGCATGTCTCCTGGACCCCCTTTGCCATTCTGCAAAATATCTACTCCAAGTAGAGCCTCATCATCTATGTCAGCTACTATCAATTCCTGCTTAAAATGCACTGGTCCAAGATCTATGTCGAAGACAGCCTTGCCACATTGCCTCAATGACGACCCGCCTGCACCAACCAAACTAACTGATTTACCGAGTTGCGGTCGTGTCTTGACATCAAGTTTGTCATACACATGTTTTGCTATCACTGTCTGTGATGCTCCACTGTCTGCAGCAAATAATACGGGCAAGCCTTGAACTATTCCTTTTACATTAACTCCATCTGACAAGGTTTTCTTTCTTTTAACAGATTTCAAATTTTCTAAGTATTCATGGCCCCTTTTATCCAGCTGGGCTTCCCTCTGGCCTTGAGAGATAGCCCTTTCTAGTTTAAAGTACTATTACTATTGTTCTGAACCGGTCTGCTTATTCCCTGTCTACCGCTATGTAATGGATGGTTGTTAGCATTGTTGATGCTCTGCCAGCCATTATATCTGCATTCTCGAGCATAATGTCCTGTCTTACCGCATTTGAAGCATGTCACATTAGTTCGTCGGCCAGGCTCCTTCTTCAGTGCTGGCTTATCTTGGGAGGCTCCATTTTGTATATTTGGACAACTAGGTTTAGACAACTCTTCTATCTTTTGCAGTAACTGTTTCAAAAGCTTTGTGTTCTCGGATGCTTCATCTTTCATCTGCTTTACTTCGTTATCAGGTGACGTTTTCCTTTTACTTGCCTGCTGCTTTCCAATTTCTTTAACTGGGACCCGTCTGGCATTTTCTAAGTTATCTGTATTCTCGTCTTTTGAGCTATCTTCGCTACCACTGTAACCATTGTCAAGCACTGTTCTACAAGCATACTTCTTTGCCTTCTTATCTGGGGGATGGTCAGTATAATACTGTCTTCTAGTTTGTATGAAATTAACGACATGGTAGACTGCATCATCAATATTATCTGGTTCCTTATGAAACTCAACCTCAAATCTTGCTTCATCATCACGAAGACCATCAAGGAATCGTCTCACAAGGTCCTCTTGCCTGATATGTTTGTCTCTTGACTTGTGTGCCCTGTCGTATAATCTTTTCAACTCAGCTGCAAACTCCTCTGCTGTCTCTCCAACCCTTTGGACTCTCCTTGAAAACTTGGCTGCAAATGTTTTTGATGTTTCAATTCTCCTATATCTGCTATTTAGTTCCTTTATGAGCTCATAATAATCAGACCATGTAGACCTTGGCAGTTGAATAAATACAAAATCACCTGCTTCTCCTTGGAGTCTAGGCAATAACTGATCCAACATGGTGTCTTCATCCCAGACACGTATAGCAGCAATCATTTCGAAGCGGTTTATCCAGACTTGCCAGCTTTCCTTTCCTGTAAAAGCCGGTAACTTTAACTCTGCAGCATTTGGCATTGCTCTGGTTATCCCCCTTGGTCCAAATTGTCTCCCTTGCAATCGAGCATTCCGGGTTGGGGAACTGACATCTCGCTGATTTGCCTCTCTGTCATATTGATTTCCCTCATAATGTCTCGGTACCCGCCTATGTTCATCTATGTGTCGTCTTTCATCAGAGAATTGAGCTGGAGTGTATCTGCTAGCTGTTACCATAGAGCTTCTTCTGGAACCTTCTACCCTTGGTTGATGTGAATTGTTTGCATCAATGCCTTCTTGCTCAGCTTGTGACATATCACAGCCCCTGTGTGCATGGTGTCTAACCCGTCGGTCCTCTCCAGCTGCTGCTGTAGGACTTGTCATAGACCTGTTCTGCCCTGATGTTTCACCATCAGCATGTCGCACCACAGTTTCTCTCTCATTAGGCTGTGTTGTATCAGAATTATTCTTGAGCTCCAGTAATGCTGAGACGACAGATTTCAAGACCTGAGTTATATCACCCATGTTTCCGCATGCTTGTTCATTGTTCAGGTGGATACCGCTATGACGTCTACCAACTTCATATGACTGTGACTCTCACTCTGTATGCCTATTGTCAACCAGACCCATTGGTATGGTACTCCCATTACCGTGTGCCATCATAGTTGGTGGACTTTGATTGATTAGAATCTCGAGATCTCTGTCCCCATTACTGTTGGTAACCTCTGCATCTTCTGGATACACCCTGGTTTGTTCAATGTTGGTTAGGTCAACATGCGCCTTGGTCACCTCCTCTTTCTCGAGGTCGATCTCAGATATTTCGTCACCCTCGCCTTCAATCACTGATAGTCTGTCACTCATCAGCTTTCTTCTAGGCATCTTATAAGGTTCGTATCACTGGATCTACTGTGTTAAAATTTAGCAGATCCCACCGCTGCTACCATGAAATATGTAGTGCGCTCGTGAAGCACGTGCCGAGCAGTCTCTCGGTATATGGGTAGCGTGATCAGACTCGCTCGACACCAAAAGTTTGTAAATAAGTGAACTAAAATGGACTTCGCTTAAAGAAATTAAAAGAGAACAGGAAGGAAGTGTGAAATAAAGATAGCAATGTAATTCTGGTTCCCTCTCTTTATTCACCAGTACAGTCAACAAATATCTGGATTCAAATGGGAACTGATCAATATATCTGTCTCAGATCTATGCCTAACAATAAACAATTAAAGTCTGGGTCTACCCAGTTTTCACTATAGATCTATCACTATTAATGACCATCCAGTATTTCCCCAAGGAGTGAACAGTAAATGTTTAATTCCTAATATCAAGAGTCAGCGATCATAATTTAGATCTATAATTTATTAAAGAAAAATAGAGTAAAAGAATAAAATATGTCTTCTATTCCAAATGCGTTAAGTTCAGATAAAGAATTATTATCTCTAAGGCTACTCTTAAAGCTTGAGCATAAGATTCAAGCAACAGTAAAGCCTCACACTAAGTATTCATTAAAAGTATTAAAGTAGATCTATGAACTTATTAAAATAAAAGAGTAGAATTAAATATCAACCTAAAAATAGCGATTAATATAGAGGTGGTTTCTATTCACACTAAGTATTCATTAAAAGTATTAAAGTAGATCTATGAACTTATTAAAATAAAAGAGTAGAATTAAATATCAACCTAAAAATAGCGATTAATATAGAGGTGGTTTCTATGATTAACCAGTGCGAGGTCCCTGAACTGCCGAAAACGGCGTCTTTTATAGCCCAAAGAACGAAATTACGTGCCAAACACGTGAATCCAAGGTAACAATTGCACAAAAATCTCACAAACGTCGCTTGTGGAACTTTGCACGTCGTTCCACATCAACATTGGTGTGAAAACTGTGGGGTTTGGTGAGATTCTGGTGCAACGTCATTGCGCTGTGCATGTTAAGAATACCAAAAACACAGTACACATCGATGAAGAATTGAAAATTAAACACTTTCTTAAATTAACTTTCGATAACAAAATTTACCTTTAAATTCTAAAATGTCTAAGGTTTGTTACTGCCACTCAGGATCAAACTGCAGAAATATGGACTTTGTAGACTTTTGGATTAAACTTAATAAACTAGAGATTTTGACAGAGAAGAGACGCGGATATAAATAGAATGTATCAAAATACCTGTCCGACAATGCAATTCCAATATGGCGGCAGATACAAACTACTCAAAGTTCCATCAACATAAAACCTTATTATCATCGTGGAAATCAAGGATATAAGGTAAAATCTGATAGTTCTAGGAAGATCTAGTCCTATTACACATTGCTAGATAACTGTCACATTGCATAGTAGAGAATTAAAGGTAAAATCGGTCCTTCTTTACATAGTCATGTTTGACCCCATTTGACCTGATGTTACGAGAAAACTGGGTCACTACAATACGATGGAAAAAAAGTTGTTTCTGGAGCCTTGTTGCTTCGGAAACAGTGACATGTGTTGTTGTAAGGAGGTAATCGTTATTGAGAGGGGCGTTATAGGGAGGGAGCACTGTATATATATATATATATATATATATATATATATATATCTTTACATGGATATAAAAGAAATTAAAAGAATAATTAGTTCAATAAGTTTCTAGCCAGCCTAAAACTTACCTTCCTCACCCATCCGGCACTGTATATATGTTACGTAAGTCTGCGCATCTAGAGGCTTGTTCGAGATGAGGCCCATATGAGGAAATTATGGAAACACAAGTATATAAATTTGAACTGAGTTTTTCCATCATTTTGGAGGTTTTCAGTGTTCACTGAACTTAATTTTTCACATAAAAACATGTTGAATGAAGCATCAAAATTTAAACACTAATATATCTACAGGTATGAAAAATAAAGAAAAAACAAAAAAAACCAAAAAAAACACCATAAAACTTTATCGATTTCTTTGTATGAACCACTATTGCTCATTTGAGCAATATGGACACACAAAATAATCGTCTTCCTCTAAGCTTTCTACTTCTGTGCAAAATTTCAAATGAACACATTTATCACAATTATTGCACTGCACCCAAGATACAAAATTTTAGTGACTTTTCAAGTTGAAGGCCATCTGGCTGCCATTTGTTGCATACTGAACATTTTTCCTCATCAAATAAAGAGTTTTCATTTTCAGGTTGCTTTTGTGTTTTGGTTAAGGCTTTCTACTATTTGGAAGGGGACCCTTTCCTTTTTAGCTCACCAGAGCACAAAGTGCTCAAGGTGAGCTTTTGTGATCGCCTGATGTCCGTCGGCGTCTGTCGTCAACAATTTGAACCTTTAAAGTTCTTCTCCTCTGAATCTACAGGGGTATCAGCTTTCATCTTTGGCACATAGCATCATCTGTAGGTCCTCTACAAAAGTTATATAAATTATACCCCTGGGGTCAACATTGGCCCTGTCCCAGGGGTTTTCAGTTTTCAATAGAAACATATAGTGAACACTTTGAACTTCATCTCCTCTAATACTAGAAGGTCCTCAGCTTTCATATTTGGTACATAGCTTCAACTTCAGGACTTCTACAAAAGTTATATAAATTATGCCCCTAGGGTCAAAATTGGTCCCACCCCAGGGATTGCCAGTGTTTTGAAGCTGACTGCTAAACAGCCTATGGGATCACTAGTTATGCATAGGAACAACTTTAAAAATATTCTTGTCAGAAACTACATGTCCCAGCTTAGATATTTGGTGTATAGATTTACTTAGCATAACTGTATGAGTTTTATAAGTATCATAGTTCTGGGGTTAAAACTGGCCCTGCCCTGTGTGTATAGATTTCTTTACACCAGAAACTACATTCTAAAGGTTTCTCCCTAATATCACTCTTAGCTGAGACCAGTCAGTGGGGATTCGTATATAATCACCCTTAGCCTGATCAGTAAAGTAGAAATTGTGTTTAGACTAATAACACACATTCATTTAAGATTGAGAAAACTGGATAATTCTCAAAATGCAGAACAGTCTTAAAGCTTTTTTTCATACCTATGCCCTGCATTAAGCTACCAGATATTAATATAGAGCATATCTGTTGTGAATTTCAGCTAAACTCTTTGCATGCTGGGTAATTTTGTCATCTGCTAAATTGTTGTCTGCAGCATATTCACAAGTTATCATAACTACACACTTTCTGTCCAAGTTTTTCAGAAGTTCAGTCTCATTGACAAACAGTTTGGATATCAGATCAGGCACCACATTATGTTGGCCCTGATCTGGATCCAAACTGTTTCCATAGGTCATTAGTGGTGGGAGAATCCCACTACACACTTTCTTTCTAAGTTTTTCAGAAGTTCAGTCTCATTTACAAACAGTTTGGATATCAGATCAGGCACCACATTATGTTGGCCCTGATCTGGATCCAAACTGTTTGCATACGTCATTAGTGGTGGGAGAACTCCACTACACACTTTCTTCCTAAGGTTTTCAGAAGTTCAGTCTGATTTACAAACAATTTGGATATCAGGTCAGGCCCCACATTATGTGGGGCCTGATCTGGATCCAAACTGTTTGCATTGGTCATTTGTGGTGGGAGAATCTGCCTCTAACATCCAAAAAATTAATACAAGTTCCAGTGGTCTAATGCTCTATCCATTCTATCACTACATTCTTTTAGCATCATGTTCAGGTCCTCTACAAAAGTTGTATAAATTGTGTCCATGGGGTGAAAATTGGCATCGCCTCAGGGATGATAAGTTTTCAATAGAAACATATAGTGAAAACTTTGAAAATCTTCTCCTCTTATTGTCTGGTGAGCGATGTCAGGGCCATTCTGGCCCTCTTGTTTGATGTACAGTTTTGCTTTTTTGTTTTGATTTTCAATCTCTTGGTCTGTTAAAACACTGAATAGCACGTAAAAGTTAGGTTTGCGTTTTTAGCTCACCTGAGAAAAGCTCAACCATTGAGTACACTAGCGATAGGTGGATACAGTATGTTCAGTTAAAAGTTGTTTTCGTTATACATGCACTTTACCATTGTATTTGCCGTCGCAATTGTTGTAGATTAGTCGGAGAGGGGATACGTTTATTTACACTGTTTGTCTTTTAGGGTGGGGATGGAATAAGCGTGAGGTTGGGCGCCTATAAACCGGTTTAACCCCCCAGTGACTTTTGTCACTTACCATTCCAAGGCGGTACTTCCATCTTCCTCCTATTGTATGTTTGTTTTGTCTTTGTGCGTCTCGTGTTGTTTTTTCTTGTTATGTACATTTGCTGTTTCCTTGTGTTGCTGTTCGGGCGAGTGTTCTCTATGTGGTGTTTCCTGCACGACTCATTTTTGTACTTGAATGTCCGTCGTCCGTCGTCAACAATTTGCTTGTGAACACTCTAGTGGTCACAAATGTAGTCCAATCTTCATGAAACTTGGTCAGAATAAATGTCCTGATAAAATCTTGGACGAGTTCGAAAGTTGGTCAAGTTGGGTTAAAAACTAGGTCAAATAGGAAAACCTTGTGAACCCTCTAGAGGTCACATTTTTAGCCCAATTTTCATGAAACTTGGTCAGAATGATTGTCTTGATAAAATCTCGGAGAATTTGAAAAGTGGGTTACGTGTGGTAAAAAACTAGGTCACTAGGTCAAACAGTAGAAAAACTTTGTGAACACTCCAGTGGTCACAATTTAAGTCCATTCTTCATGAAACTTGGTCAGAATACATGTCATGGTAAAAACTCGGACGAGTTCGAATGTGGGTCAATTGGGGTTAAAAACTAGGTCGAACAGTAGAAAAACCTTGTGAACACTCTAGTGGTCACAATTTTAGTCCAATCATCATGAAACTTGGTCAGAATGATTGTCTTGATAAAATATCGGACGAGTTCAAAAGTGGTTTACGTGGGGTCAAAAACTAGGTCACTAGGTCAAATAGTAGGAAAACGTGAACACTCTAGATGTCACATTTTTAGCCCTATTTTCATGAAACTTGTCCTACTGAAATCTCGGATGAGTTTGAAAGTGGGTCATGTTGAGTCAAAAACTAGGTCACTAGGTCAAATAGTCGAAAAATCTTGTGAACACTCTAGAGGCCACATTTGTGGCCTAATAATCATGAAACTTTATCAGAATAATTGTTTTGATAAAGTCTTGGATGAGTTTGAAAGTGGATCATGGTGGAGTCAAAAACTAGGTCACTAGGTCAAACAGTAGAAAAAACTTGTGAACACTAGTGGTCACAATTTTAGTCCAATCTTCATGAAACTTGGTCAGAATGAATGTCTTGATAAAATCTCGGACGAGTTCGAAAGTGGGTCAAGTGGAGTTAAAAACTAGGGCACTAGGTCAAACAATAAGAAAACATAATGAATACTCTAGGTCACATTTTTGCCCCATCTTCATGAAACTTTGTCAGAATGATTTTCTTAATAAAATCTCAGTCGAGTTTGAAAGTTGGTTATGTGGGGTCAAAAACTAGGTCATTAGGTCAAACAATGGGAAAACATTGTGATCACTATAGAGGTCACATCTTTCGCCCAATCTTAATGAAACTTGATCAGAGTGATTGCCTTGATAAAATCTCGGACGAGTTTTGAATCTTATGGCTAGTACCCCACTTTCTCAGGTGAGCGATATAGGGCCATCTGGGCCCTCTTGTTAACTAAATTTTCACTGCTTGTTTTTTTTCTTTGATTCTTTCTCTTGCATTTTTTTCTCTTCTTGCTTCTTTGCCTCAATTAAATACTTGTCCACTGTTATAACTGCACCAAAGGGAGGAATAAATGTTTTTCTCTTTCTGTTTGTAACACACTCCTCTTTTGTTTTCAAGAAATTACTGTCCTTTTTGTCGAAAAGAACTTTGACATTTATGTTGTTCTTTCTCTCTCTCCTAGTTATGTCTTTATTTTTGTTAATTTTGTTTACAGTAGGTGTTGTCACAAGAGGTGCTGAAGGATTTAGAGGAAATATTCCCGACTTTCTGAAGCCTGCCATTATATTTTGTACAGTCATTGCACTATTGTAACAATTTGCAATCAACTCTGGCAGCAAGTCAATAGTGATTACACTGTTAGGATGAAGGTGAAGAAACTTGTGAAATTGTGTTGAGGCTTTTCTTGAAGGGGCTAAAAACTGACACATGAGGTTGTAGAATGTGACTGGAATGTGGTGGAAGAACAAACAGATGGACATCTTCATTGCGTGCTGCTTGTATGACATATGCATTTATATGTGTAGAGTGGCCATCATAGAGAAGAAGACAAGGTCTGGCTTTGACATGGTGCAGAAAGTGGCTTGTAAAGAAGTTGCATTTGACCACCCAGTTGTTGTTGCTCCGTACTGATTTCCCTTCAACCCTTTAGAGCAAGATTCTCTCGAGTCTTTTACCCTTAAATTATGTAAGGGGGTATAGTCTGGCCCAAGGCACTGCCTGCAGCAATCAATGTTGTATTGGCTGATCTGCCTGCTGTTACTACATGAGGGTGGGTACCTGCTTTTGGTAGGATTTTGGGAGGGCTATATTCCATATTTATTGCAGTTTCGTCAATATTCCAAATGTTTGCTGGGATATCCTTTATGTTCAGTGTCTCATGAATTTTGGATAAAGATTCTGGTGTTTACTGAATTATCTCTTGCTTTCTCTCTTTTTTAAGATTTACCATTTTTATGTCATTATAACGATCAATAAATCCGTAGAACCAGTGTATTGATGGTTCTTTATCTGGTCTACCTGTGGCATTACACATGTTTTTTGCAATGTGCATAATCTGCCACCTTGTGTAGCCATATCCCAAGTGTGCCATTTTAATGCAATGTTCTGCTAATTGTTCCTCTCGAACATGAGTGAACAAGGTTGGGGCACCCATTTTAGCTGTAGGCTGTCCATTTGATAGTCTGAGTCGTAGGGTGGATTCTGGCAAACCATGATTTCTTGCAGCTTTCCTTATAGCCATGCCTCGAAGCCTGACATCATCATACGCCTCTTTCATCATTGCTGATGTGTACTGCATTTTGTTCAGAGACATTTTATTTATTTATTTATTGCCTGAAAGGAAAAAACACACTGTAAGACTCTCATGTGTATGACTTTAATGTCTCCTGTAAAAATATAACATCTGTTGTATTGTTTATAAATATGAAAAGAGATAAAAAAAATAAATGAAAAACAACAATTAAATGTGTTTGTCAATTATTTAATTATTCAATATTTTGCGTTCCAAATGCTCTGGTGGATGGGCCTCAATACTGGAAATGTGACGTCACAACATGGATGACAATTTTGTCTGCCAGCGTCTGCATTCAATATAACAGTGTTACTATGATTTAGAGCAAGTGACAGCAGTTATAATGGATATTTGAAAGAGAAAATTTATTAGGAAAACATGTGAGAACAATAAGAGTATTTCCTGAGATTTTAATGCCTTTAATCAAATGCATATTATGGCAGCATCCAATGAGATGGCTTGCGAAATCTAGGTTAACAGGTCATGAACTTCCGATGAGGCTAGATGTAAACAATGAACCCGAATGTGGGAAATACTATATTAAATGAATTTGGGGTGAATTATGAATTAAAAAATATAGAACATACTTACCTTAAGTGATTTTTCACAAGTTTTGATGAAATTTTCAATGACTTTTTGCAAAAATCAGCCTTTTGTGCGTTTCTTGACAGTCGGAAGTGAATCGATTTGTTGATGCGCAGACTTACTGAATGCGCAGACTAACGTAACTCTACTGTATTTGAAGAGGTGTATTGGTAGTATTTATGAAATCCTCGTTTCGCTCCCATTTGGGTTCCTGGTTGTTTCGCCCCCATAACCTGGTCGTTTCGCCCCCCAACAAAACTGGTATATATGAAATCAGATTCCCGAAACACGTTAAAGGTTTTTATTAACTGTAACGTATCCTTTTATTTTTAGCTCACCAGAGCATAAAGTGCTCAGGGTGAGCTTTTGTGATTGCCTGATGTCCGTCGTCGTGCGTTGTGCGTCGTCAGACGTCAACAATTTGAACCTTTAAAAATCTTCTCCTCTGAATCTACAGGGTTCTCAGCTTTCATCTTGGGCACATAGCATCATCTGTAGGTCTTCTACAAAAATTATATAAAGTATACCCGTGTGGTCAAAATTGACCCTGCCCCAGGGGGTTTCAGTTTTCAATAGAAACATATAGTGAAAACTTTGAACATCATCTCTTCTAAAACTAGAAAGCCCTCAGCTTTCATATTTGGCACATAGCTTCAACTATAGGGCTTCTACAAAAGTTTGATGACTTTTTAATTTGTTACCGTTCTAAACACATGCGTACTGTTGAACGTCAACTTCAACAGTCCATTGATAAAGCTCAAAAATGGGCTACTGAAAACGGCTTTAGATTTTCAAAGTCTAAAACAAATTGTGTACATTTCTGTCAACTGAGAAAATTCCACAATGATCCTGAGTTGCACTTGAATGGTGATCCCATTCCTGTTGTAGACCAGGCGAAATTTCTCGGTGTCATCTTTGACAAAAAACTTTCCTTTATACCTCATATTAAATATTTAAAGGCAAAATGCCAGAAAACTCTGAAATTGCTTCGCGTTCTTGCACATACCGAATGGGGTGCAGATCGCAATGTAATGCTCAAATTGTATAGAAGTTTAGTGAGATCCAAACTGGATTATGGTAGTGTTGTATATGGCTCTGCAAGGAAATCATACTTGCAGATGCTTGATCCAATTCATCACCAAGGTTTACGTTTAGCATTGGGTGCCTTTAGGAAATCCCCTGCTAAAAGTTTATATGTTGAGGCGAATGAGCCATCACTTTACTCTCGTCGTGAAAAACTATCCATGCAGTATACCTCTAAATTAGCTTCAAACCCATCAAATCCCGCTCATAAAAATGTTTTTAGACCTAAATATCAACGTTTATTTGAATCTAAGGAAAAGGTAATTCCACCTTTCGGAATACGTATGAAAAACAGTTTTCAAAATAGTGATATAGATTTGTCTTTAGTTGAAAAGACTAAAGTTGAATCTATACCACCTTGGACTATTAAACCACCAAAAGTTATCTTTGAACTAACACGGCATAAAAAGTCTGAAACAAGCTCGCTTGAATTCAGTTCTTTTTTAAATGAAATAATTTCAAGATTTGAAGATTATGAACAAGTTTATACTGATGGTTCAAAAGATGATGAGAGAGTCGCAGCTGCCTTTGTGGCTGATGACACAGAGACAAAATTTCGGCTTCCTGATAATGCCTCCATTTTTTCAGCAGAGATCAAAGCTATTGACTTAGCTCTTGATTATATTGCTGGAAATTCATATAGTAAACATATAATCTTTTCGGATTCTCTTTCTGTTTTACAATCTCTGAGTAAATGTTCTTCAAAAAATGTTCTTATTAAAAAACTTGTTTTAAAATACCATGAAATGTCTAATTCAAAAGATGTAATATTTTGTTGGATACCTAGTCATTGTGGAATACAGGGCAACGAGAGGGCGGACCTTGCAGCGAAGTCTGCCCTTGAATCGTCTGAATCTGATATGAGATTACCGTATTCGGATTTCAAACCACAAATTACTAGACATATTCTATATAAATGGCAGGAGTCTTGGAATGAGAAATTCATAACAAGCTCCATGCTGTTAAACCTATTTTAGGTGAACATTTTTGTTCATGCTTGCCAATTCGGCGTGATGAGGTCGTATTGGCCAGAATAAGAATTGGACATTCTTTTTTAACTCATTCATTTTTACTGAAAGGTGAAGTTCAACCTGAGTTTTTATTTTGTTTTGAGCCTTATACAATTCAGCACATTCTCATTGAATGTCCTGATTTAATCTTAATCAGAGATAGGTTCTTTCAAGCAGATTCCCTGAGGGAACTGTTTGAGCTGGTTGAAATACCAAAAATATTTGATTTTTTAAAAGCCATTAATATATATTCTAAAATTTAAAAGGTATATTTTTAGAATGTCGATTATGTTTTGTCCTTATTTTCTTTACAATCCTGTTGATCGGGTCTGACATTTACATAATCTAGTAGTGAGATTGTCTTTATTTGATTTCATCATATAGATTTATTTACATTATTTATTCGGCTCTATATGACCATCAGTGTCGATGGGCCGTAAAACACCATTCATTCATTCATTCTACAAAAGTTATATAAATTATGCCCCTAGGGTCAAAATTGGTCCCACCCAGGGATTGCCAGTTTTTTTTTGTAGCTGACTGCTTAAACAGCCCATGGGATCAATAGTTATGCATGGAAAAACTTTAAAAATATTCTTGTCAGAAACTATGTCCCAGAGCTTAGATATTTGGTATATAGATTTACTTAGCATAACTTTATGAGTTTTATAAGTATTGTGGTGACCTGCGGCAGCGCTCGGTTTATGCTAAGTTACTTCAACATTTCCTCCCGTTTGATTTTTTTGACTGTACTATATTCCCAGTCCGTATTCTTTAACTGCATGTATTTCAAGTTTAAATACAGTACCTGTAAAGTAATTCCTTAGGAAACCGCTACATTATGTTAGTGTTTGTATCCTGTGTAGACTGATGCTGCACCAGTGGAAGTGACGTGTGTTTACACAATTGCTAGGCATCCGGGTTTTACTGTTTAGCCGTGGGTACTTTATAAACTCCAGCATCAACCCTTATCTTCACTTCATCTTGATAACGGTTCAATACAAGTCATCCACAGGTATTAAATTCCACTATTTACGGCGAAGGTTTATCCAGTTTAGTGTCCACCATTTTGAGTATCATTTCATTCTACTCCGACGTTAGCGAGTGTGACCAAATTTTAGCTCACCACAGCACAAAGTGCTCAAGGTGAGCTATTGTGATACCCCTGTGTTGGTGAGCTATTGTGATACCCCTGTGTCAGTCTGTCTATCCGTCAACAATTTCAAACAACTTCTTCTTTGAAACCGACTGCCCAATTGTAACCAAACATATTGTGGACGGGTGCTTAAAAAGTTGTTTAAAGATAGTGGGTGGGGCCATCGGTCTTGTTGCCATGGCAACCGTACACAATATGTCGAAACATCTCAAGAATGACTTGTCCGATTTGAATATAGTTTTCACCCAAAATATTTCTAAGTTGATAGACTACAAAAGTAAAAAAAAATTTGATCCTGCAAAAAACATGGCCACCAGAGGGCGTGGTCATTTTTTCCATATATGGTAATATGGAATTTTCATAGGAAAATCTTAAAAAATCTTCTCTGAAACTGTAAAGCCTAGACCTTTGATGTTTGGTATGTAGCGTGATCTTATGGTCCTCTAAAGAGATTGCTAAAATTATGACCCCCGGGCCAAAAAATGGCCCCGCCCAAGGGCTTATCAGTTTTTCATAGGAAAATCTTTAAAAATGTTTTTCTCTGAAACTGTAAGGCCTACACCTTTGATATTTGGTATGTAGCATGATCTCATGGTCCTGTACAACTATTGTTCAAATTGTGACCCCTGGGCCAAAAATGGCCCCGCCCAAGGGCTTATCTGTTTGTCATAGGAAAATCTTTAAAAAAAATATTCTTCTTTGAAACTGTAAGGCCTAGACCTTTGATATTTGGTATGTAGCATGATCTTATGGTCCTCTACAAGTATTGTTCAAATTATGACCCCGGGCCAAAAATGGCCCCGCCCAAGGGCTTATCAGAAAATCTTTAAACATCTTCTCTGAAACTGCAAGTCCTAGACCTTTGATATTTGGTATGTAGCATGATCTTATGGTCCTATACAAAAGTGGTTCAAATTATGACCCCCGGGCCAAAAATGGCCCCGCCCAAGGGCTTATCAGTTTTTCATAGGAAAATCTTTAAAAATCTGTTCTCAAACTGTAAAGCCTAGACCTTTGATATTTGGCATGTAGCATGATCTTATGGTCCTCTATAAATATTGTTCAAATTATGACCCCAGGACCAAAAATGGCCCCGCCCAAGGGCTTATCAGTTTCTCATAGGAAAATCTTTAAAAATCTACTGAAACTGTAAGGCCTAGACCATTGATATTTTGATGTAACATGATCTAATGGTCCTCTACAAATATGTAGCTGTGGCTTGTGGTCCTCTGCCAAGAATGTTTAACTTACGACCCTGACCACTGGGCGAAACTTGACCCTGCCTCAGGGCTTATCAGTTTTTCATGGGAAAATATAAAATATAATTTTTTTCTGAAACCATAAGGCTTAGACCGTTAATTAATGGCATACTGCTTTGCCTTGTGGTTCTCTACCAAGGTTGTCCACATGATTTCTTGTGGTCAAAAATGGCCTGCCCCTGGGGTTATCTCAGGTGAGCGTTTCAGGGCCTCATGGCCCTCATGTTGGTCACATTTGTTGACGTCATGTAGAACGTGATGTCATCGCCCCAATATTTGGGCGCAGTGACCAAGCGTCGGGTCACTTGTGACTAGATTTTGGGGTGCATCTCCCAACCAGTATATAAAGACCCGATATTTTTCATTCGGGAGCTCACTTCCATTATCAACCTTTTGGTTACGGACGCCGTTATTTTTAATTCTCAAACTGAGCCGCCTAAGTTAATCTTACAGTATATATTACGAGAATCAGACATTTTATGGATATAAATCTACTATAATTTCCTGTATAATGAGAACTTATTTAATGTGCACTGTTAGCACTTATTGACATATGATCTAGATCTAGTTAAGATCTAATCAGTTTGAACCTTATATCTTTAATACAAGTCCATAGGTCGCCACTTTTACCCTACCCAAAGCCTATATCATACCATAAATGGGAACTCAACGTTGAGAGTGTAAATATATTAGATGCCTAGTTATTAGTTGATTTTTATTAGTCACTTTAGACCAGACAACAGTGATATGGAAATAGAGTTTCTAGGTTTCTAGGCCGCGAAGAGTGTCATCCAGAAACTCACTTGGAGATAGATAGATCCAGATCCAATGAACGTTCTGCCATAGTCTGGGAGAATAATGAGAGCAATAACTGCAGTACCGGTGAACCCGATGAGGCAGATTCCTGTGAAGGCAATGAAGAAGAAATACCACCGAGTCAACTGTGTAGACCCAGCCCAAACACACAACCCAAGTACAGGAAATGATTCAGCAGATGGGTCATATGATGAACAGTGTAGTAGGTCGTCTAGGCAATTTGGCTGAAAAATTGGCTGATATACCTAACAAGGGGGCATCTCAAAGTAATGAGAACCATGATGAACCAGATTGTTGGGACGTGCCTATTCAAACAAGGATGTCTCGATCTAGATCCAGAAGTGTGAGCCCAGAATATAGGAGATAAAGGCAGAATGTCGAAAGTAATAGGTCAATGTTTGCTCTAGAGAGCAAGGCTTGCCTCGACATACCCGCTGCCCATACGCCGGTGACCATACAATTTCGGACAAACATGCTACGCCTGAGAGATTCGGTAGGTCCAGTCCTTACCCGAGGCTTGGACCCGTTAAAATATCAGCTTTTACAGGAAAAGACTTTCCCACTTGGATTGCAAGGTTTGAGACGATTGCCGCCAAGAGATATAGATGGTCCATGGACGAAAAGATGAATACCTAATATAAAGGGTCAGACAGCAGAATTTGTTTTCTCTCGGCTCCCAACTGAAGTTTTAGACAATTACGACGACCTCGCACAGGAGCTCTACAGCAGGTACAGGGTCATAGAGACACCACGATCGTTTGCTGTGAAGTCTAGCAGAAGAACGCAAAAGTATGGAGAAAGCCTAGAGGAATATGCCGCAGAGCTCAAGATGCTATATGATAAAGTCCATGGTGACAGAGACAGACGGACGAGAGAAGATTTGGTCCGACAGTTTTTAGATGGAATCTTGGATGACGATATCAGATTCGCAAAGAGCCCCGCAATATCGATGAGGCAGTTTTATATGCTGTGAATATGATCCACATGAAGGATGGAATTGAGCAGGACAGGAGGTCCAAAGAAACGCCAGGCGAACAACAGAGGAAAATTCTGAAATCAATTCAATTGTTGGTCGAGCTGTACACAACATGAATTCGCCCACTGGTCGACCCATGTATAAGCCGAATCACGATATGCATCTACGAGAAAGCCACGTAGATGTCCACCAAGATGAAATCACATCCAAGTATCCTAAAAAGTCATACGTGACGCCAGCTAGAAACAATTCTAGACTGGGAAAAAGCGTCGAGAAATCTACCAGTGGGTGACAGATTTTCACACGATCAGCACACTAACAATGAAGTGCAGGACCAGTCCAATGACATTCTGATACAAATTATGGAGACCCAAAAATCGTTTCCAGAAAGAATGGAAATACTGGAGAGGGCAAACAACTCCAAGAAAAGACGACACAGTATCGAATGCTTTGAGTGCCACTGAATGGGTCACTTTGCCAGAGACTGTTACAAGAGAAAAGTGAATACACGTGACAAAGCAGAGCCAAGAAACCGCCAGCAAGAAGCTACAGCAGGGAATTAAACTGGAAAGGACCAGCTCTTGCGACGGAAGGGCGGTCCAACTAGATTTGGAAATAGGTCAACGGGAGAATACAATGCCAAGGAATAAGTGAGTGAGTTGGGTTTTACGGCACCGCGAACTAAGTAGGTCATATAGCGCCAATGACGAAAATTATGATGAAACGATGAAAATCAATAAAAAAAATTCGATCAACGAGTATGTAAATCATTAAAATATACGAAGATGAAAATGTAGAAAGGAATACAGAAATAAAATAAAAGAACTCGTTAAACAGATTTATATTTTAGAATAAAGACCAGTCTCTTTCAAAAACGAAATTATATTCTCTTACGGAACTGTATTAAATAACCGTTGCATAGAATCAACAGAAAAGTATTTATGTCTTATTATAGAAAGGTCAATACATTCAATCAAAAAATGTTTTACTGTGTATGGCTCTTGACAGAAGACACATTCTGGTTGAATTTCGCGCTTTAGTAAATAGGAATGAGTAATATGAGAGTGTCAGATGCGACAGCGAGCTAGGACCACCTTATCTCTTCGAACAGCTCTATAATTTAAAAGAGAATCACCAATGGTTGGTTTGATGGCATGAAGTTTATTGTTAACATTGCTGTCCCAAGAAACCTGCCATTTGGAACATGTATGCTGTTTAATCAATGGTTTAAAATCAGTATATGGTATTTTGAAAACTGCCAAGGAATAATGCGCAGGAACCCGAATTAAACAATAGAGAATAAAACACAAACAGTAAACCATCTAGAAAACGAAGACACTTGAGTGACGGCATTTACAATGATGCGGCCAAGGATCCAGCTGAGAAGTCCATGCTGCGAAGTGTTAAATCCGATAGCAAGTATGACGAGCATAGTGCTGGTCCCTGGATTCTCTCGCCAGAAGAAATTGCAAAGCAGCAAATGAAAGACGAGTCTATTATAACCATTCTAAAGGCCATGAAAGAAAGTAAGAGACCAATTAGCCCTGATATAGCACTAGAGGATAGAGCCACCAGACACTACTGGATAATCTGGGACTCACTCGCTCTAAAAGATGGGATTCTGTTCAAACAGTTCAGAAAGGAAAATGGTATTGATGCATACTGGCAGTTGATTGTTCCAAGGACATTGCGAAGAGAGATATTTCACCAGATGCACGACTCCATTATCTCTGGCCACATTGGAGTGAAAAAGACCTCCAGAAATTACTACTGGTTTGACATGAAAGCAGAAGTAGCAAGCTATGTCAGGATGTGCGATATCTGTGCTGCAGATAAGAAGCTGAACAAGAACCCAAAGGCACCACGTGGTACCCATGAGGACTGGAGCTCCATGGGATGTTTTGGCTATAGATTATACCGGACCTTTAACGAAGACACCAAGAGACAACCGTTACATTTTAGTCCTCACAGACCACTTCACAAAGTATGTTGAAGCCATCCAAGTTCAAACCAAGACAGCCGAGGAATGTGCAGATACAAACCTAAATGTAATATCCTTTCCAGGTGGGGGACGCCCCTAACATATCACAGTGATCAAGGGCGTGCTTTTGAGAGTAGAATTTTTAAGGACCTTTGCAAGTTGCTGGAGATAAAGAAATCAAGAACAAGCCCACGGCACCCACAAGGAAATGGCCAAACAGAAGGATTCAATAGGACCATGTTAAAAATGATGAAAGCATATTTGGCTGATGAGCAGGAAAATTGGGATCTACATCTCGGATGTATTGCGGGTGCATACTATATAATCAGCGTTTGGGTTTATTTATTCCAGACTATGAACCAAGTAGGCGCCAGACGTGGAAGAGCTTACCAGTACATACGATGCCAATACTTTGGGGATACAAGGATCGACCGGCGCAGCAGACTGGTCCACCACCTGTTGAAGCACCACGCCCCCCTTGACGAGGTTCCCTTTTCCTGTACCCTGTCTTTTCAGGTGTGTAGACCAGGCAGCACTCTACCGCCACGTGACCCTATACACCAGGCACGTAAAGATGACTAAGGAATACGGCATACTCGATCATCGACCATACTTGACGGTGTCTAAAATCCCCGCAAAATTCAATGCTGGATACATGCGGGTTCTATCCAAAGAGGAGTAGATCCAGTGGTACGCCAAACGGGCACCAGGATCCGACGAGCCATCGGAGTATTGTGACGATGATGACGACATCTCAGATGTTGAATTTGACTTGCTGGTGAGCCCTGTCCGCCGACCTATGAACCATTTGGCATCGCAACTTGTTTTACAATAACACTTAACAACTCCAGAATTGACCTTCCAATCCCCATCTGACAACGACATCTGCCCTCCCGAAGCCCTGTCCATCCGCCCCAGCAAATTAGAAATCTGCCACGGACAAACACATGGTCAGGCCCAGCCTTTGTACCACCAATATGCACTCTGACACCAGCAGGCCAGTAAATTTTTCAAATGCCTCCTAGTGTGCAACAGGGCCAAATCACCCAGATGCCGGTACCGAGTAGACCAGGACCATGGCCTTTGACCCGGGTATCACCCCAGTTAGGAAAAGGCCCTCACCAGCTCTACCTAGGCCCTCACCAGTGCAGATCAACTTATCCAGCCAAACCCAGTCAACCAGCCAAGGGATTACCAACCCCTTGCTGTCGATGCCAGTCATAGCACAAAATGATCTGCCTAAGGTCACCTCACATGCGAGCACTCCAGTCCTAGATGAAAACAACACCATCAGCACTGAGGATATAATGGCTCAGCTCCTCCCTAATATAGATATGACAGATCCCCTTACCATAGAAGCTGATACAGTAAAACCGGCAACGTCAAAACAGTACGGGTCCAGAAAGAGGCCGGCTAACGACGAGGTTACCATGGACTTTCCAAAGAGAAGCCGACCAGAAGGCGTAGATACTGACCGTGTTGTCAACGCAATCACGGAGGCGGCAAAAACAATAGCTGAAGCCATTGACCGGAATTCGCGTGCGGTACGCTGCCAGGGGGCGACGCTGACCAAGATGGTGGAAGAGCTAGAATGAATGAATAGATCATTACAACCCCGACGGGCCAGAGACGTTCCTGAGCCAGGGATGAAGGAGAGACCAAAAAGTAGACACGTAGAAGCTGAACTGCTTGATTAACAGGATATCTTGAACCTTAAACTTTTATCAAAAATTTCTCGCTTATTGGCAAGTACCAATGTAATCTCAAGGTGCTTCTGCGACACGGTATTTCACATCCTGAATTTTATGGTGATGTGATTTACAAACTTCGTAAAAGTTATAGGACATACCCATTTTCTCACTTTGTTCATCAAATGTGTTAAACAATTCATTAAAAAGGGATATGATCCTGTTGTACTACAACATACTGCATGTTTGGTTGTGAACCCTTTTACAGTTGGCAATCACGCTGGCCTCTTTGCATGTACGCCGACAAGAAAGGTTTAGTACTCTATGAAGGCGACCTCTTAAATCCAGAAATGGAAGGAGAACGTCGGATATCTGTACTATTTCATTGTTGTCGTACCCTTTATTACTTTTCTACAGTTACTCTGTTTGCAGCTCAATCATTGAGTACACTAGCGATAGGTGGATACAGTATGTTCAATTAAATGTTTTTTTGTTATACATGCACTTTACCACTGTATTTGCTGTCGCGGTTGTTGTAGATTAGTCGGAGAGGGGATACGTTTATTTACACTGTCTTTTAGGATGGGGATGGAATAAGGGTGAGGTTGGGCGCCCATAAACCGGTTTAAACCCATGGTGACTTTTGTAGATTTGTCGGAGAGGGGATACTATTAGTTATGCAGTGCTTAGTGTCCCTAATATGGAATATACACTGCCAGCAAATATTTATATGGGACGAGGCAAAGCCTCGTCCCATATAAATATTTGCTGGCAGTTTATAGTCCCATATAAATATTTGCTGGCAGTGTATAGTCCATATTAGGGACACTAAGCACTGCATAACGAATTTATCTTACCGACTACCTTTAATTTCAAGTACTTACACGCATGTTTGCATCATAGGCCTGCGTGTTTGGCTTGCCATAGGGAAGCAAGGGAATTACCTCCCTTTAATAGAATTAAATAAAATATTTTGTATTTGCCTCAAATCTCGTTTATATATTTATTTTTTATCATTGTAAAACTAATCAATGTTTATATTTCAAATCAATTAAAGCATAAATTATATGTATGCATTTTTAGCTCACCAGAGCACAAAGTGCTCAGGGTGAGCTTTTGTGATCTCCTGATGTCTGTCGTCCGTCGGCGTGCGTCGTGTGTCGTTCGTCGTCAACAATTTGAACCTTCAAAGTTCTTCTTCTCTGAATCTACAGGGGTCTCAGCTTTCATCTTTGGCACATAGCATCATATGTAGGTCCTCTACAAAAGTTATATAAATTATACCCCTGGGGTCAAAATTGGCCCTGCCCCAGGGGTTTTCAGTTTTCAATAGAAACATATAGTGAAAACTTTGAACATCATCTCCTCTAAAACTAGAAAGTCCTCAGCTTTCATATTTGGCACATAGCCTCAACTTCAAGACTTGTACAAAAGTTATATAAATTATGCCCCTAGGGTCAAAATTGGTCCCACCCCAGGGATTTCCAGTTTTTAATAGCTGACTGCGTAAACAGCCTATGGGATCACCAGTTATGCATAGGAAAAACTTTAAAAATATTCTTGTCAGAAACTACATGTCCCAGAGCTTAGATATTTGGTGTATAGATTTACTTAGCATAACTTTATGAGTTTTATAAGTATCATAGTTCTGGGGTTAAAATTGGCCCTGCCATGTGTGTATATATTTCTTTACACCAGAAATTACATTCTAAAGGTTTCTCCTTATATCACTCTTAGCTGAGACCAGTCAGTTGGATTTCTTATATAATCACCCTTAGCCTGATCGGTAGAGTAGAAATCGTGTTTAGACAAATAACACACACTCATTTAAGATTGAGAAAACTGGATAATTCTCAAAATGCAGAATACTCCTAAAGCTTTTTTTCATACCTATGCCCTGCATTAAGCCACCAGCTATCAATATAGAGCATATCTGTTGTGAATTTCAGCTTAACTCTTTGCATGCTGGGTAATTTTGTCATCTGCTAAATTGTTGTCTGCAGCATATTCACAAGTTATCCTAACTACACACTTTCTTTCTGAGTTTTTCAGAAGTTCAGTCTCATTGACAAACAGTTCGGATATCAGATCAGGCACCACATTATGTTGGCCCTGATCTGGATCCAAACTGTTTGCATAGGTCATTAGTGGCGGGAGAATCCAACTACACACAGAAGTTCAGTCCCATATACAAACAATTTGGATATCAAATCACATAATGTGGGGCCTGATCTGGATCCAAACTGTTTGCATAGGTCATTAGTGGTGGGAGAATCCGCCTCTAGTATCCAAAGAATACAAGTTCCAGTGGTCTAATGCTCTATCCATTCTTTCAGCATTATGTTCAGGTCCTCTACAAAAGTTATATAAATTGTGTCCCTGGGGTCAAAATTGGCACCGCCCCTGGGGTGTTAAGTTTTCAATAGAAACATATAGTGAAAACTTTGAAAATCTTCTCCTCTTATTGTCTGGTGATCGATGTCAGGGCCATTCTGGCCCTTTTGTTTAAATATGTAGTGATAAACATAAAATATTATTATAAGTAACAGAAAAGCATATGACTGTCAAATAAGGGAAGTAACTCTTGTAAAGCCATGATAAGGATTTTAGTACCCCCATAAGGAATCTATGGGGGTTTCTCGTGACCTCTATTGACCAATGGAATGACAAGAATTTTGTAGGAGGTAAGATAAGTTTATTTATACTGTTTGTCTTTTAGGGTTGGGGTGGAATAAAAGTGAGGTTGGGCGCCCATATACCGGTTAAACCCCCCATTGACTTTTGTCACTGACCGTTCCAAGGCGGTACTTCCATCTTCCTCCTTTTGTATGTTTGTTTTGTCTTTGTGCGTCTCTTGTATTTTTTTCTAGTTATGTACATTTGCTGTTTCCTTGTGTTGCTGTTCAGGCGAGTGTTTGTTCTGTATGTGGTGTTTTTCTAGTTATGTACATTTGCTGTTTCCTTGTGTTGCTGTTCGGGCGAGTTTGTTCTGTATGTGGTGTTTCCTGCATGACTAATATTTGTACTTATAAACGTAATAGCTCCATAATTGACCGAATATTTGTTTATATGTGGGAGTATTATTGACAATTTTGAAGAGGGACTTCATCCAGCGACTCACGTGTTGTGATTAAGACGTTATGCTTCAGTTAACTTTCCAGTGAACAGATGTGTAAAGGCTTAGTGTGCCTTTGTAGCGTATTGACTTTAACAGACTGATCATATGTATAGACTAAGGCTACACGTGCCTTCTTAGTGTTTTGACTTTAACAAATTGTTTATTGTGATTGTTTTAACTTAAGGCAGTCGGAGCTTTGCCTTTGTTGGAGGGGTGTTTATTGTGATTGTTTTAACTTAAGGCAGTCGGAGCTTTGCCTTTGTTTGAGGGGGGTAATGTGGTGACCTGCGGTAGCGCTCGGTTTATGCATAGTTACTTCAACATAGACCGACAACGCTGCTGTTTTACGATATCGGAACTGTTATGTTCCGTGTGGTTCCTACCGTTTGATTTATTTAAAATATGTACTATATTCCGAGTCCTTATTTTTTTAAACTGCACTTATTTCAAGTTTAAATACAGTACCTGTAAAGTAATTCCTTAGGAAACCGCTACATTATGTTAGTGTTTGTATCCTGTGTAGACTGATGCTGCACCAGTGGAAGTGACGTGTGTTTACACAATTGCTAGGCATGCGGGTTCTACTGTTTAGCCGCGGGTACTTTATAAAACTCCAGCATCAACCCGTATCTTCGTTTCATCTTGATAACAGTTCAATACAAGTCATCCACAGGTATTCAATTCCACTATTTACGGCGAAGGTGTATCCAGTTTAGTGTCCGCCATTTTGTGTATCATTTCATTCTACTCCGACGTTAGCGAGTGTGACCAAATTTGGTCACTTTTATTGACGTCATGTAGAACGTGATGTCATCGCCCCAATATTTGGGTGCAGTGACCAAGAATCGGGTCACTTGTGACCAGATTTTAGGGTGCATCTCCCAACCAGTATATAAAGACAAGATTTTTTCATTCGGGAGCTCACTTCATTTATCATCCTTTTGGTTACGGACGCCGTTATTTTTAATTCTCAAACTGAGCCGCCTAAGTTAATCTTACAGTATTTATTACAAGAGTCAGACATTTTATGAATATAAATCTACTATAATATAATGAGAACTTAATTAATGTGCACTGTTAGCACTGATTGACATATGATCTAGATCTAGTTTAGATCATATTAGTTTGAACATCTTTAATACAAGCCCATAGGTCGCCACGTATACCCTACCCAAAGCCTCTATCATACCCTAAATGGGAACTCAACATTGAGAGTGTGAATATTTAAGATGCCTAGTAATTGGTTGATTTTTGTGAGATAGAGTGCACAATTAAAAGTATGAACTGAGAACTGGTTCGGGTATATTTTGATTCCCTTAGAAAATTAGACTGAATAAGAGACGAGTATAAAATGTGTACCCCTATGCCCCCGCTAGATACTGGAGCGTAACAGTATCATAGTTCTTGGGTTAAAATTGGCCCTGCCCTGTGTGTATAGACTTATTCACATCAGATACGACAGTCTAAAGGTTTCTCCTTAATATATCGGCCTACAGAGCTGAGACCAGTCAGTGTGAGTTCCTACATAAGCACCCTTAGCCTGATCAGTAGAGTAGAAATTGTGTTTAGACAAATAACACGCACTCATTTAAGATTGAGTAAACTGTGGATAGTTCTCAATATGCAGAACACTCATGAAGCTTTTTTTTTATACCTTTGCCCTGCATTAAGCTACCAGATATCAATAGAGAGCATATCTGTTGTGAATTTCAGCTTAACTCTTTGCATGCTGGGTAATTTTGTCATCTGCTAAATTGTTGTCTGCAGCATATTCATAAGTTATCCTAACTACACACTTTCTTTCTAAGTGTTTCAGAAGTTCAGTCTCATTGACAAACAGTTTGGATATCAGATCAGGCCCCACATTATATTGGCCCTGATCTGGATCCAAACTGTTTGCATTAGTAATTAGTAGTGGGAGAATCCCACTACACACTTTCTAAGTTTTTCAGAAGTTCAGTCTCATCTACGAACAGATATCAGATCAGGTCCCACATTATGTGGGGCCTGATCTGGATCAAAACTGTTTGCATAGGTCATTAGTGGTGGGAGAATCCGCCTCTAGCATCCAAAGAATTAATACAATTTCCAGTGGTCTATGTTCTATCCATTCTTTCACAACGTTCTTTCGGCATCATGTTCAGGTCCTCTACAAAAGGTATATAAATTGTGTCCCTGGGGTCAAAATTGGCACCGCCTCTGGGGTGGTAAGTTTTCAATAGAAACATGTGAAAACTTTGAAAAATCTTCTCCTCTGATTGTCTTGTGAGCGATGTCAGGGCCATTCTGGCCCTCTTGTTTTAATATTTACCTCTATTATGTATATGATGCTATAAATTACAGGTGTTTAAAAAATCATCTAAAGTGTTAATTTTACTTGCTAAATAGACCGAGTCGGCTGCTACGAGATCTTGACCTATTTCCCTGTTGATTCGTGGGCTGTAATTGGTCAGTTTTAAAATATTATTTCCGTGCAAGAAAATTCATGTTGCGGGATTTTTTGCGGGACAATTCGGTCTGACCAAAAAAATCGTAACACTGAATATTTGAAACAAATGGTTGTATGTAACACAGTTGAAGAAAAATAAACATAACCTTTGATAACGTAATGGCGTTTAACAAAATGGCGGATAAATAAAATCCAATTAAATGTTTTGATAGATGGTCCCTTGTTTTGGTAGATGGCCCCAAAAAGGTCCATATAAGGGTCTGCAGAAAGGTCCACATATTAACGAGCCCTTTTCATAGAGGTTATTGACAAAAACTGGGTCACGGAAATTAACTGTTTTTGTAACTGTAAGGCATAGACATTTGGTATGTAGCATCATCCAATGGTCCTCTACTAAGATTGTTCAAATTATGAAACCCTTGGCCAAAAATGGCCCCACCCCGGGCTCATCAGTTTTTCATAGGAAAATCTTTAAAAATCTTCTTCTCTGAAACTGTAAGGCCTAGACCTTTGATATTTCGTATGTAGCATGATCTAATGGTCCTCTACTACGATTGTTCAAATTA
Source organism: Azorinus chamasolen (assembly GCA_963576725.1). NCBI lineage: Eukaryota > Metazoa > Mollusca > Bivalvia > Cardiida > Solecurtidae > Azorinus > Azorinus chamasolen. Next base: position 62,680,920 of record OY755241.1, on the reverse strand, counting down.
TGACCCCCGGGACAAAATTGGCCCCGCCCCAGGGCTTATCAGTTTTTCATAGGAAAATCTTTAAAAATCTTCTAATCTGAAAATGTAAGGAATAGACATTTGGTATGTAGCATGATATAATGGTCCTCTACGAAGATTGTTCAAATTATGACCCCCAGGACAAAAATGACCCCGCCCTAGGGCTTATCAGTTTTTCATAGGAAAATCTTTTCTAAAATAATAAGGTATAGACCTTTGATATTTGGCATGTAGCATTATTTAATGGTCCTCTACCAAGATTAATCAAATTGTGATCCCCGGACCAAAAATGGCCCCGCCCAAGGGCTTATCAGTTTTTCATAGGAAAATCTTTAAAAATCTTCTCCTCTAGAACTGTAAGGTCTAGGCCCTTGATATTTGGTATGTAGCATCATCTAATGGTTTTCTACCAAGATTATTCAAATTATTACCCCTGGGTAAAAAATGGCCCAGCCCTGGGGTTATCAGTTTTTCATATGAAAAGCTTTAAGAATCTTCTCCGAAACTGTAAGGCAGACACCTTTAATATTTGGTATGTAGCATGATCTTATGGTCCTCTACAAAGATTGTTCAAATTATGTCCCCCTGGCTAAAAATGGCCCCGCCCCGGGGCTTATCAGTTTTTCATAGGAATTTTTTTTAAAAACTTCTCTGTAACTGTAAGGCATAGACATTTGGTATGTAGCATCATCCAATGATCCTCTACTAAGATTGTTAAGATTATGACACCCATGACAAAATTGGCCCCGCCCTAGGGCTTATCAGTTTTTCATAGGAAAATCTTTAAAAATCTTCTTCTCTGAAACTGTAAGGCCTAGACCTTTGATATTTGGTATGTAGCATGATCTAATGGTCCTCTACTACGATTGTTCAAATTATGATCCCCGGACCAAAACTGGCCTCGCCCAAGGGCTTATCAGTTTTTCATAGGAAAATCTTTAAAAATCTTCTCCTCCATAACTGTAAAGTCTAGGCCATTGGTATTTGGTATGTAGCATCATCTAATGGTTTTCTATCAAGATTATTCAAATTATTACCCCTGGGTAAAAAATGGCCCCGCCCTGGGGCTTATCAGTTTTCATATGAAAAGCTTTAAGAATCTTCTAATCTGAAAATGTAAGGAATAGACATTTGGTATGTAGCATGATATAATGGTCCTCTACGAAGATTGTTCAAATTATGACCCACAGGACAAAAATGACCCCGCCCAAGGGCTTATCAGTTTTTCATAGGAAAATCTTTGAAAATCTTCTCTAAAATGATGAGGTATAGACCTTTGATATTTGGCATGTAGCATTATTTAATGGTCCTCTACCAAGATTAATCAAATTGTGATCCCCGGACCAAAAATGGCCCCGCCCAAGGGCTTATCAGTTTTTCATAGGAAAATCTTTAAAAATCTTCTCCTCCATAACTGTAAAGTCTAGGCCATTGGTATTTGGTATGTAGCATCATCTAATGGTTTTCTATCAAGATTATTCAAATTATTACCCCTGGGTAAAAAATGGCCCCGCCCTGGGGCTTATCAGTTTTCATATGAAAAGCTTTAAGAATCTTCTCCAAAACTGTAAGGCAGACACCTTTAATATTTGGTATGTAGCGCTATCTAATAGTTTTCTACCAAGATTGTTCAAATTATTACCCCTGGGTTGAAAATGGCCCTGCCCAGGGGCATATCAGTTTTTCATAGGAAAGTTTTCAAAAATCTTCTCTTAAAAATATTTAAAAGTGTTCTCTGAACTTGTAAGGCATAGACCTTAGATATTTGGTATGTTGTTATCTAATAGTCATCTACCAAGATTTTCAAATTATGAACCCCGAATCAAAAATGGCCCGCCCTGGCGCTGAACAGTTTTTCATAGGAAAATCTTTATATCTTCTCCTCCAAATCTGTAAGGTCTAGACTCTTAAAATTTAGTATGTAGCATCATCTAATGGTTTTCTACCAAGATTTTTCAAATTATGTAATCTGTCATTAAAATCATTAATCTGTTATGAACAGGTGAGCGATTAAGGGCCATCATGTCCCTCTTGTTTTGTACAAGCCCAGTGCATGACTACCAGAAAAAAATCTAGTTGCCCAGATATTTTTTATTCCCTTTCCAGATGGTAAGACCTTCCATCCGTGTTTAGTGTATGTACTCATTCAGACTTAATATCCCTAAAGAATAATGACAACATAATCATGAAACTAGATCTGTATTACATTTTGTACTGTGATTACTGTCTTCTATGTTGTGGGGAAGTCCGGCGGGGATACCTTTATTTACAATGTTTGTTTAGCTAGGGTGACTTTGAGATAAGTGTGAGGTAAGGACGTCCGTAAACCGGTTTAAACCCCCCAGTGGTGATTTTGCTACTAACCGTGTCAAGGCGAACCTTTCAATGATCTGGTTGTGTCACGCTGCTGATCAGATTTTTTTTGCCTGTGTCACAAAAAAGTGGACACCTCGAAAACCTCGTAGCATGGTCTCACCGTCTATCGCACCTCTTAATCTTTGACCAGGAACAGAAAACGTTTACCGTGAGAATTGAAGAAAACAAGATGTGTTTGGGAAACACTATGCCCCCTCGATATATTTGACCCTTAAGGATGACCTTGATCTTGACATGTCACCCCTCAAACTGTGCAGCTTCATGGGGTGCACATGCATACCATATATCAAGTCTGTATCTCTACTGGTTCAAAAGTTATGGCCAATGTTAAAGTTGGTGACCTTTGACCATGAAGGATGACCTTGACCTTGACATGTTACCCCTCAAACTGTGCAATCAAATGAGAAACACATGTATACCAACTATCAAGTCTGTATCTCTACTGGTTCAAAAGTTATAGCCAATGTTAAAGTCGATGACCTTTGACCCTGAAAGATGACCTTGAAATGTCACCCCTAAAATGTGCAGTTTTATGATATACACATGCATACCAAATGTCAAGTCTGCATCTACATATTCAAAAGTTATGGCCAATGTTAAAGTCGGTGACCTTTGACCCTAAAAGATGACCTTTACCTTGACATGTTGCCCCTCAAAATGTGCAGCTTCATGAGATACACATGTATACCAAATATCAAGACTCTATCTCTATTGGTTCAAAAGTTATGGCCAATTTGAAGTCAGTGATTTGACCCATGTGTTTGACCTCTGACCTTTAAAGATGACCTTGACATGTCACCCCTCAAAATGTGCGGCTTTATGAGATACATATGCATGCCAAATATCGAGTCACTAGCTGTACTGGTTCAAAAGTTATGGCCAATGTTGAAGTCAGTGATTTGACCCATGTGTTGGACTGCTGACCTTTAAAGATGACCTTGACATGTCACCCCTCAAAATGTGCGGCTTTATGAGATACATATGCATGCCAAATATCAAGTCACTAGCTGTACTGGTTCAAAAGTTATGGCCAATGTTGAAGTCAGTGATTTGACCCATGTGTTTGACTTCTGACCTTTAAAGATGACCTTGACATGTCACCCCTCAAAATGTGCGGCTTTATGAGATACATATGCATGCCAAATATCAAGTCACTAGCTGTACTGGCTCAAAAGTTGACCAATGTTAAAGTTACATACAAAGAAACAGACAATTTGACCTTTGACTCTGAAGGATGACCTTGACCTGTTATCCCTCAAAATGTGCAGCTTCATGAGATACATAAGCATGCCAAATATCAAGTATCTATCTCTATTGGTCCAAAAGTTATGGCCAATGTTAAAGTCGGTGATTTGACCCATATATTTGACCTCTGACCTTGAAGAATGACCTTGACCTTGAGATGTCACCCCTCAAACTGTGTGGCCTTATGAGATACATATGCATGCCAAATATCAACTCTCTATCTGTACTGGCTCAAAAGTTATGATCAATGTTAAAGTTGCGTTAATGTTACAGACAAAAAACAGACCATTTGACCTTTGACCCTGAAGGATGACCTTGACCTTGACATGTCATCCCTCAAAATGGGTGGTTTCATGAGATACACAAGCATGCCAAATATCAAATCTCTATCTCTACTGGTCCAAAAGTTATGGCCAATGTTAAAGTCGGTAATTTGACCCATATATCTGACCTTGAAGGATGACCTTGACCTTGGCATGTCACCCGTCAAAATGTGCGGCTTTATGAGATACATATGCATACCAAATTATTCAGTGGAACTGTCGAGGTCTTAAGGTAAATTATAATGAAATTCTTTTGCTTTTCTCTTCTTATAAACCAGCAGTTTTTAGCCTTCAAGAAACATATCTTAAAACATCTGATAATATTAGCTTAAACGGTTACGCTCTTTACAATTTTATTAACAATAATTTGGGCAGGGCCTCAGGAGGATGTTCTTTGGCAATTAATAATAAATTACCTCATAGCTCTGTTACTCTAAATTCAGCGCTGCAGGCAGTTGCTGTTCGTGTAACTCTTGACAAAGCTATTACTATATGTTCAATTTATCTCCCCCCAAATGATGTTGATATATTAGAATTGGAAAACTTAATTGGTCAGTTACCAGAACCATTTATTCTTCTAGGTGACTTCAATGGGCATAATCCTTTGTGGGGTTGTTCCAATCTCAATAACAGAGGAAAAATTATAGAAGTTTTTATGTCTAAAAATGATATATGCTTACACAATGATAAATCTTCCACTTATCTACACCCTGCCACTGGACATTATTCTTCTCTTGATCTTGCAATGAGCAGCCCATCGATATTTCTTGACTATACTTTTAAGGTTCATGATGATTTGTGTGGTAGTGATCATTTCCCTTTAATCTTATCTAATACATCAGCTTTTACATCTGAATCTGTCCCTCATTGGAAATTTTCGAAAGCCAATTGGGAAATGTTTGATTTTAAATGCCACTCAAAACTTATAACAGAACTGTTTGAAAATACTGAAGATCCTATTGCAGAATTTTCTTCTGTTTTAATACAAATAGCAGAAGAATGTATACCTAAGACCTCGACTAATTTTAAACGTGCAAGGCCATGGTTTAATGATGATTGTAAAAATGCTGTTAAAGAACGAAGGGCAGCAATTCGAAAATTTAATATTCGTCCCACTCGTGAAAATCTAGAGTGTTAAAATATTTAGAGCAAAAGCACGTCATACAATAAGACAAACAAAAAAGAAGTCCTGGCAATCATATGTATCAAAACTTAATTCTCGTACATCAGTTAAAAAGGTTTGGGAAATGGTAAGGAAAATTAGCGGCAAGAATAAATCTTCAACAGTTTCTCATCTGAAGCAGAATAATGATACAATAACTGACAAAAAAGATATTGCTAACACTTTGGCTGAAACATTTTCTAAAAATTCATCGTCATCTCACTATTCGGAAACATTCCAATCATTTAAAAGAAAAGAAGAAAAATCAAATAATGATGAAAATTATAACAAACCGTTTTCTTTATTAGAGCTCAGGGATTCTTTGAGCAAGTCATCTGATACTGCTACAGGACCAGACGACATACATTATCAGCTTTTAAAACATTTACCTGATGTATCTTTGCAAGCACTTTTATCAATTTTTAACCATATCTGGGATTCTGGTGTCCTTCCACCTTCATGGAAGGAGGCTATTGTTGTCCCTGTTGCAAAGCCAGGTAAGGATGCATCTAATCCTACTAATGATCGCCCTATCGCTCTTACTAGTTGTGTCTGTAAGACACTTGAAAGAATGATTAATGCACGTCTTGTTTGGTTTCTGGAATCTAACAATCTTATAACTAACTTTCAAAGTGGTTTTAGAAATCAACGTAGTACAAACGACCATCTTGTCCGTTTAGAATCATTTATTCGTGATGCTTTTATTAAAAAAGAACATCTTGTTGCAGTATTTTTTGATATGGAAAAAGCCTACGATACAACATGGAAGTACGGAATTATGAAAGACCTGAAAGATCTAGGTCTGAAAGGTAGGCTACCTACTTTCATTGCGGATTTCCTTTCTGACAGAAATTTTAAAGTGCGAGTTGGGGCGACACTCTCTGACACACAACAGCAGGAAGAGGGTGTCCCTCAAGGAAGCATTTTATCTGTAACTTTATTTGGTTTAAAAATTAATAATATTGTCAAATGTTTAAATTCAGGTGTTGACTGTTCTTTGTATGTAGATGATTTTTTAATATGTTATCGCTCCAAAAATATGCATACTATTGAAAGACAACTTCAACAATGTCTCAACAAACTTGAAACATGGAATAATGAGAATGGCTTTAAATTTTCAACGTCAAAAACGCAATGTGTTCATTTTTGTCAGTTACGAAATTGTCACCAAGACCCCGTTTTAAATCTTAATAATATTCAAATCCCTGTGGTTAATCAAGCCAAATTTTTAGGACTTATATTTGACAAAAAGTTAACATTTATACCTCATATTAAGCATTTGAAAACAAAATGTCTTAAATCTCTTAATCTTCTTCGAGTTTTAGCTCACACTGACTGGGGAGCTGATCGGAAAGTGCTGCTGCGCCTTTACCGATCATTAATTCGCTCTAAACTGGACTATGGAAGCATTGTATATGGATCAGCTAGAAAGTCTTACCTGAAGATTCTTGACCCAATTCACCATCAAGCACTTCGGCTTTCCCTTGGTGCTTTTAAAACCTCACCAATCGAAAGTCTTTTAGTAGAAGCAAATGAACCATCTTTATACATTCGAAGAGAGCAAATAGCTCTTAATTATGTCACTAAAGTGAAGGCAAATCCTACCAATCCTGCTAATGAAATAATTTTTGAACCCAAATATGAAATGCTTTATGAAAGGAAACCTAATGCTATTAAGCCTATCGGTCTCCGTCTTAGATCGGCAATTGACGAGGCGGGTCTGAGAATGGACTCTGTTAGGCAACATAAATTTTCAAACATTGCGCCATGGACTATCAAACAACATAATGTTTTCTTACATCTGGCTTCAAAAAAAAAAGTCTTCTACAAATGCACTAGAATTTCAATCCGAATTCGAAGAACTTAAATCACAGTATCCTGACCAGATTCCCATATACACTGATGGTTCAAAAGATGAAAATAAAGTCGGTTGTGCATCTGTCAGTAAATTTCATACCTCTAAAGTAAGACTACCCGACAAATCTTCCATATTTACAGCTGAAGTCCAAGCAATTGACCTTGCCCTTCGATTCATATCGGTGCACACTATGAACAAATACATAATTTTTTCAGACTCGCTCTCTGTTCTTCAAGCGTTGAACAACAGAAATATGAATAATCCATTAGTTCAGCAAATTCTTCTTAAACACCATAAATTATCTCTGTCAAACAATATTGTTTTCTGTTGGCTACCTAGTCATGTTGGAATTCGGGGAAATGAAGAGGCAGATAAAACGGCCAAGTCATCCCTGAATCTGAATGAGGCAGTTTTCAAAATACCATATACTGACTTTAAACCATTGATTAAACAGCATACATGTTCCAAATGGCAGGTTTCTTGGGACAGCAATGTTAACAATAAAGTTCATGCCATCAAACCAACCATTGGTGATTCTCTGTTAAATTATAGAGCTGTTCGAAGAGATGAGGTGGTCCTAGCTCGCTGTCGCATTGGACACTCTCATATTACTCATTCCTATTTACTAAAGCGCGAAATTCAGCCAGAATGTGTCTTCTGTCAAGAGCCATACACAGTAAAACATTTTTTGATTGAATGTATTGACCTTTCTATAATAAGACATAAATACTTTTCTGTTGATTCTATGCAACAGTTATTTAATACAGTTCCGTACGATAATATAATTTCGTTTTTGAAAGAGACTGGTCTTTATTCTAAAATATAAATCTGTTTAACCAGTTCTATCATTTTATTTCCGTATTCCTTTCTACATTTTCATCTTCGTATATTTTAATGATTTACATACTCGTTGATCGAGACTTTTTATTGATTTTCATCGTTTCATTATAATTTTGTCATTGGCGCTATATGACCTACTTAGGGTCGCGGTGCCGTAAAACCCAACTCACTCACATATGCATACCAAATATCAAGTCTCTATCTGTACTGGCTCAAAAGTTATGCCCAATGTTAAAGTTGCTGACAAACAGACAGGGCAAAAACAATATGCCCCCCAGATCTGATCTGGGGGGCATAAAAAATCAACAGTTCAAAATAATTTTTTTACACACATTGAAAAAGTAATTTTATTCTCATCAAGTAATCCCTGAACAATCCAGTGTTCCCCACCATCCGCATACCAAAAACAAAATGGCTGCCCGAAAAATATCACCTGCTTATCGAACCTTTAGTTTAGATATTGTTTACTGTAACATAATACACGTACTCAGTCACGTGATTTCATCATGGGTACGTGACCTTTGCATAAGCTGAAGGGGTCAGAGCTGTCAAATATTTTCAATGTGGTACACTTTGCAATTTATGTTGATATTCTTTAACGTATTTAGTTGTCTCATGTTTAGTATAGCTGAAGGAAAAAATAAACTGTATTGACCTGTTTATGACGCATATTTCGTTTTCAAAGCTATGAGGCGTTGTTTACAGACAAAGCAACCTTACTCATGATTTTATGACGTAGTGTGCACTTATGCATGCATAAAAAAAAAAAAATGAAAGGTTCGAAAAACAAGTGGGGTTCGATAAAAGGCGAGTCTACGACTATCAATTTTGGCAACTTTACAGAAGAGGAAAAAACCTGAATATTTTTACTTACTTTTGACGTAAAACTATACTATTTAAGCCAAATCGCCATTGCCAATGCCAAGGCACTAAATCAGCTATATACGAGGATTTCATCCTTATTGTTATTTCTCTTTTCTCGGATGAGAATTATACGTGGAAAAATGAATAAATGTTAGAGAAATATTGTACGTGTTTTTCGCATGTGTGATGTAACGTTATTACATGTCGTTATTAGATCTTAACCATGATACATTGCACATGACCTGCAAAAACGGTAGTAGATTTAAATAGTGTTGTAGATCATTTGTAACCGAGATCCTGTAACCTTAGTCGGTCTTTTAGAAACAATGACATGTAAGGTGGAAGACATATTGTAATTCAACATGATAACAGTTTAAAACTCAAAGTTTACAGTTGCACTCTCTGGGAAAAGGTACCTTGTTGCATAGCAGTGTATACCCAGACCAGTTACTTTGCTAAAATGCGGATTCTGCAGGGTTTTCACTGTTTGCAACAGTAGAGAACAAAGTACTGTTGCTCTGTTGTGTCCAAATATACAGACTGATTTGACGCGAATGCACCAAGACACCTTTTACCAGAGAACGTCACCGTTTACAAGTGTCCACTTTCTTGTGACGCAGGCAAAATAAATCTGATCAGCAGTGTGACACAACCAGATCATTGAAAGTTTCGTCACATAGTCAGGTTTTACACTGTGCCACATTCTAATCATCATGTAAAAGTGCGTCGTAAAAAGGATGATGGTCTTTTGGATTGACTGATTTTAACTGCTGTAGATGTTGGTATTGAGTATCTTTGATGGGTAATGGTCCCTGGTACAATGTCGTCACCCGGTGGTTTCTTCCAGTTACTGCGTTTAGGAATCTCTATGAACTCATCATTGTGAGAAAGTTTATACTGAATTATACCCTCTGGTAAGTATCTGAGACAGCGAATGTCTGTCACAAGAGGATCCCCTACTTTGTTTCCTGGGCGAATGGTGTAATATTTTAAGCTGCTGAATTCACCAAAGACCTTGTAGTCTAGGTACATGACCTGATAAAGCATGTGTGTACGGGCATTTCGTCAAGGTCGTCGATGGATGCAACGTTCAATAGTGCTGTGTACCGAATCCACATCCATTTGTGTGTGTTCTTTCTCTAGAAAGCTTTGCTTCACTATTATTTTGTATTTCACTGCAAGTCTCATAAGCGTGTTTGACAGTGTCGCATTTCTATTTTTATAGCCACACCCGTTACTGTATAATACGATCTATTCGGTGTCTGGCCTGGTAATGAATTCAATATAGTTATTGATACATGATGCAAGATAATTTGCTGTCAGTCCAGCTTCGCCTTCATGCCAAAAATAACAACTTGCGTGTTTGATTGCTAAATCATAGACTGTAAAGTTATGACACGATAACTTTGTTTTTGTAGTACATGACATTGGCCTCGATCTTTTGACACAATAACACAGACTGAACATCCATGGTCAAAACTTTTACTTTATCGGTTTCTAATGCTCTCAGTTTGTCGGTGTTTTTTGAGTCTCTTGCAGCCTTCTTTAGGCTAATGTGAAGTGTGTACTCTTGTTCGTTTACATTTTGAGTTTTATATCCCACACAAAAGTCACGTTGGTCCTTCTTTGGCCGAAATAGGGACACATTCATTTATCATAAATCCTCTGAAACGTCTTTCTCCCCAGCTTTGGATGTTCTTTTTCATTGCAGCGATTTTGGTACAGGTCACACAGATGTTGCTGTCTGTCTTTGATTTTGAGAAAGCTTACGATACAACTTGGAAGTAAGTCATAATGAAAGACCTTCATAAATCTGGACTTAATGGTCGACTTCCAGTTTTTATTGAAAACTTTTAAAATGATAGGGAATTTCAAGTCAGTGTTGGAACTACTCTTTCTAGAAGGTATGCAAAAAAACCCAACAGGAAATGGGTGTTTCACAAGGAAGTTTTTGTCAGTCACTCTATTTAATGTTAAAATTAATAATATTGTTAAATCTATTACTAGTGACAGACTGTTCATTGTATGTTGATGACTTTTTAATTTGTTACCGTTCTAAACACGTGCGTACTGTTGAACGTCAACTTTAACAGTCCATTGATAAAGCTCAAAAATGGACTTATGAAAACGGCTTTAGATTTTCAAAGTCTAAAACAAATTGTGTACATTTCTGTCAACTGAGGGAATTCCACAATGATCCCGAGTTGCACTTGAATGGTGATCCCATTCCTGTTGTAGACCAGGCGAAATTTCTCGTTGTCATCTTTGACAAAAAACTTTCCTTTATACCTCATTAAATATTTAAAGGCTAAATGCCAGAAAACACTGAAATTGCTTCGCGTTCTTGCACATATCGAATGGGGTGCAGATCGCAATGTAATGCTCAAATTGTATAAAAGTTTGAGTGAGGTCTAAAATTGATTATGGTAGTGTTGTATATGGCTCTGCAAGGAAATCATACTTGCAGATGCTTGATCCAATTCATCACCAAGGTTTACGTTTAGCATTGGGTGCCTTTAGGACATCCCCTGCTAAAAAGTTTATATGTTGAGGCGAATGAGCCATCACTTTACTCTCGTTGTGAAAAACTATCCATGCAATATACCTCTAAATTGACTTCAAAACCATCAAATCCGTCATAAAAATGTTTTTAGGCCTAAATATCAACGTTTATTTGAATCTTAGAAAAGGCAATTCCATCTTTCGGAATACGTATGAAAAACTGTTTTCAAAATAGTGATATAGATTTGTCTTTGGTTGTAAATAGTAAAGTTGAATCCATACCACCTCGGACTATTAAACCACCAAAAGTTATTTTTGAACTAACACGGCATAAATGGAAAAGTAGTAAAGTCAAGCAGGCAAAGCCACATGCAAGACGCAACCACCACCAAAACACCGATAGACAGCATGACACACACACGCAACCAAATGCACACACACATACACACGAAATGACCTTGGCACGGTCAGCAGCAAAAACACCACTGGGGGTTTAAACCGGTTTACGGACGTCCTAACCTCACACTTCTCTCAAAGTCACCCTAGCTTTACAAATATTGTAAATAAAGGTATCCCCGCTGGATTTACCCACAACATAGACGACGGTGAACACAGGACAACATGTAAAACATAGCATAATAACTGTGACAATCCGTCAAATATGTACTCAATGACTTTGCTGAAGTCAGAGCACCTGCAGGTAAGCCGTTAAGGGCACGACAGGGAAAAAGTAATACATGAGTCTGGTAAGCTCCTCCTGTATCCAAGTTTAAGGGTATACCATCATAGAGTACTACCCTCGGCCTGTCATCGCGCAAGCAAAGAGGGAAGCGTAGCTACCGACTGTAAAAGGGTCGATAACCAAACATGCAGTGTGTTGCAATATAATAGGATCATAACCTTTCTTTTTAAATGTTTTAATGCGTTTAATAAACAAATCATGAAAATGGATATGACCCCGAATTCTCCTAAGTTTGTAGATAACATCCCCATAAAATTCTGGTTGAGAAATGCCTTGTCGCAGTAACGTCCGTAGATTGCAATTATATTTACTAATGAGAGGTAAATTTCGATAATAAAATTTAGAAAAGGTTTTCCGAAGTTTGTGATATCTGTAACCTTGCTTAAGAAGTTTATCAGTTATAACTAAATTGCGTCTGTTAAAATCTTCAAGCAAAGAACAGACTCGGGCAAACCTAATAAGTTGAGAAATATAAACCCCATAAGATGTAGAACGTGGCACATCCCCATCTAGAAAAGGATAATTAACAATTTTAAAATTAACATCTTCTCTTTTATCGTATACTTTGGACGAAACTTTATCATTTGTAATTGAAAGATTCAAATCTAAAAATGAAGCATTAATGTCAGGTTGATTAGCTTTGTTTAAAGACAGTTCTTTTGGTTAGATTGAAGAAACCATAGTATCAAAATAAGGATTATCTAAATTCAAAATATCGTCTAAATACCTTGAAGTTTTATTAAAAGCACTAACAATATCGGTCTGTGTATCAGGTTTTAAGCTAAGCATAAAATCCCTCTCGTAGCAATACAAAAACAAATCTGCAACAAGAGGGGCACAATTTGTACCCATGGGTATACCAACAACTTGACGATATATGGTATCCCCATAACGCACAAATATATTATCTAAAAGAACGGTAAGAGATCTACAAACATCAAGGCAAGTCCACATTGTGTAATGTTCAACTTCTGAATTCGAAAAGAATGAACGTTGAACATTACAAGCAATGAACATTTTGTTTTCTCTGGCAAAGGTTTTTTCTATTAATTTAATAAGTTTATCCTTTATAAGATGGTGAGGTAGAGTAGTATAGAGAACTCATAAGAGCTCAGTAAAGAAATGTTATACTGTTCATTTTCAAGTTTTGTTAAAACATCATTTGAATTTTTATGGACCAAAAAACATTAATACCAGAATTTTCATATATTTTATCACAGTAGCGTTTAACATGTTCTTTGATCGTAGTAAGACAGGACGTCAAAAGTATAGATAATTTAGTAGTGGTACAACAGCTAGAGTTGGCAATAAAACGCGACTTATAAGAGTTTTTATGTAGTTTCGGAATCCAGTACAAAGTAGAAAGTTTATGTTGTTTTATGTTAGGACCAGACTTAAAATTATTGCACATTTTTACATGTTCCAAGACTATATCTTTTTCAGGTGTTTGAACTGTTATATAAGTTTTTGAAACAATTAGCTCCTTCTTTAAAACATCAACATAATACAATCTTCAAATAATGATTACATTGTTTGATGCCTTGTCAGCAGGAACAAGAACATAATCTGAATGAAAATTAGAAATGTTTTTCTTCAAGTAGCGAAATGTAACTCGAGGTCGAGGTGGTAAAAGATGGTAATTAGATTTGTAAAAAGTTATTCGCGTATCAATAATATCGAAAATACATTTCTTCCAATCCGAAAGGGCATTAACATCAGCATGTTCTCGTCGACACCATTTGATGCAGAATTCTTGAATAGCTTCCGCATTATGAGTTCGACAAGAGTCAAAATCAATAAGGGAAGGTAATCTATATTTAGGTCCTTTAGTTAGGAGGGTCCTGAGACGTTTATCCTTAATGATATCAAAATTACCAGTAATGACATGACCAACTGGTTTATAGCAAAAGCTAGAAATGCTACAATCTCAAGAAATAGGGGTATAAACATCAATATTTAAGTCAGAGACAATTTTATTGTAGTTAAAAATAACATTTCTAATAGGTTTATTATATTTATAACAGATGATAGGTGATTCAGAGTTGATGAAATATTTGGGAATAGCATCGATTACATTCTTATCACGAAATATACTTTGAATATCAATAAAATTGATACCTTTATTTAGGAACTGAAGTTTCAGAAAATGTCTTTTATGTTAAGATTCTTTATCAATACGTGGACGAAGAACATGCTGTGTGTAACTTTGTATAAGTGAGGCAGTATTAATTAACGGATCTGTACGCATATAGATTTTATCAGCCTCTTCGTCTATTGACTTAAGACAGGAAAAGGGTAAAGACGATAAACAAGATAACATAGAATGTTTACCAGTTTGTTTTAGAATAGTATGTAAATCATGAATAGACATATTACGACGTAATTTACGCTTAATATTACCATTTCTACGTCTGCCATGTCATCTACTTTTACGTTTTCGAATAGAAAATATAGAGAAAATATCGATACTTGGATCTTTAGAAATGTTGCCGCTTTGGAAAATGTTATCATTAAGACCTAAAGGAAAAGGTGTTTGTAATTTCTTTATCCAGTCTAGCTCTGTGATAAAACGAGCTTTAGATTTTAAACTACCAGTAGTTTTAGAATCATAATAAATTTGTTCTACTGGTTGAACCGAAACATATTTGAAAGAATGTCCTGTATGACGAAAATGCTGGTAAAGAAAATTGCGTACTTTTTTGATCCGGCAATGGTAACTGTGTTCACGAAACCTAGTTTTTAAAGAACGTCCTGTCTGACCTACATATTGAATGCCACAGCGTGGCGCATTTCATGTAAGAACATATAATATTAGATGAGTTTCAGTCTAAATCAGAATTAATCTTCACACTAAACACTCTACCATTAACAAGAGATTTAATTGTTGATCTAGTAGAAATGAAATTGCAACACATACACCTCTTACTATTGCACTTAGTAATTATTGAATACACCCTATGTCTTTTGTTCAAATAATGTGAATTTAGATGGACTTTACTATAACGAATGATAGATTGCTTTAAAGGAGACAAAACGATTTTAGGTCCATTATGAAGTCTGAAACAAGCTCGCTTGAATTCAGTTCTTTTTTAAATGAAATAATTTCAAGATTTGAAGATAATGAGCAAGTTTATACTGATGGTTCAAAAGATGATGAGAGTCGCAGCTGCCTTTGTGGCTGATGACTCAGAGACAAAGTTTCTGCTTCCCGATAATGCCTCCATTTTTTCAGCAGAGATCAAAGCTGTTGACTTAGCTCTTGATTATATTGCTGGAAAATCATATAATCTTTTCGGATTCTCTTTCTGTTTTACAATCTTTGACTAAATGTTCTTCAAAAAAATTTCTTATTAAAAACTTGTTTTAAAATACCATGAAATGTCTAATTCAAAAGATGTAATATTTTGTTTGATACCTAGTCATTGTGGAATACAGGGCAACGAGATGGCGGACATTGCAGCGAAGTCTGCCCTTGAATCGCCTGAATCTGATATGAGAATACCGTATTCGGATTTCAAACCACAAATTACTAGACATATTCTATATAAATGGCAGGAGTCTTGGAAGGAGGAAATTCATAACAAGTTCCATGCTGTTAAACCTATTTTAGGTGAACATTTTTGTTTATGCTTGCCAATTCGGCGGGATGAGGTCGTATTGGCTAGAATAAGAATTGGACATTCTTTTTTAACTCTTTCATTTTTATTGAAAGGTGAAGTTCAACCTGTTTTGTTTTGAGCCTTATACAAATCAGCACATTCTCATTGAATGTCCTGATTTAATCTTAATCAGAGATAGGTTCTTTCAAGCAGATTCCCTGAGGGAACTGTTTGAGCTGGTAGAAATACCAAAAATATTTGATTTTTTAAAAGCCATTAATATATATTCTAAAATTTAAAAGGTATATTTTTAGAATGTCGTTTATGTTTTGTCCTTATTTTATTTACAATCCTGTTGATCGGGACTGACATTTACATAATCTAGTGAGATTGTCTTTATTTGATTTCATCATATAGTTTTATTTACATTATTTATTCGGCTCTATATGACCATCAGTGTCGATGGGCCGTAAAACACCATTCATTCATTCATTCATTCATTCTATTGAAAACTTAACACCCCAGGGGCGGTGCCAATTTTGACCCCAGGGACACAATTTATATAATTTTTGTAGAGGACCTGAGCATGATGCTAAAAGAATGTAGTGAAAGAATGGATAGAGCATTAGACCACTGGAACTTTGGATGCTAGAGGCGGATTCTCCCACCACTAATGACCTATGCAAACTTCTGTGAGTAGTGGGATGTTTCCACCACTAATGACCTATGCAAACAGTTTGGATCCAGATCAGGGCCAACATAATGTGGTGCCTGATCTGATATCCAAACTGTTTGTCAATGAGACTGAACTTCTGAAAAACTCAGAAAGAAAGTGTGTAGTTAGGTTAACTTGTGAATATGCTGCAGACAACAATTTAGCAGATGACAAAATTACCCAGCATGCAATGAGTTAAGCTGAAATTCACAACAGATATGCTCTATATTGATAGCTGGTAGCTTAATGCAGGGCATAGGTATGAAAAAAGCTTTCAGAGTATTCTGCATTTATAGAATTATCCACAGTTTTCTCAATCTTAAATGAGTGTGTTATTTGTCTAAACACAATTTCTACTCTACTGATCAGGCTAAGGGTGATTATATAAGAACTCCCACTGACTGGTCTCAGCTAAGAGTGATATTAAGGAGAAACCTTTAGAATGTAACGTCTGGTGTAAAGAAGTATATTCACACAGGGCAGGGCCAATTTTAACCCCAGAACTGTGATACTTATAAAACTCATAAAGTTATGCTAAGTAAATCTATACACCAAATATCTAAGCTCTGGGACATGTAGTTTCTGACAAGAATATCTTTAAAGTTTTTCCTATGCATAACTAGTGATCCCATAGGCTGTTTACGCAGTCAGCTATTAGCTATTAAAAACTGGAAATCCCTGGGGTGGGACCAATTTTGACCCTAGGGGCATACTTTATATAACTTTTGTAGAAGTCCTGAAGTTAAATCTATGTGCCAAATATGAAAGCTGAGGACCTTCTAGTTTTAGAGGAGATGATGTTCAAAGTTCTCACTATATGTTTCTATTGAAAACTGAAAACCCCTGGGGCAGGGCCAATTTTGACCCCAGGGGTATAATTTATATAACTTTTGTAGAGGACCTACATATGATGCTATGTGCCAAAGATGAAAGCTGAGACCCCTGTAGATTCAGAGAAGAAGAACTTTAAAGGTTCAAATTGTTGACGACGACGGACGACGGACATCAGGCGATCACAAAACAAGCTCACCCTGAGCACTTTGTGCTCTAGTGAGCTAAAAATATTTGATTTTTTAAAAGCCATTAATATATATTCTAAAATTTAAAAGGTATATTTTTAGAATGTCGATGATGTTTTGTCCTTATTTTATTGACAATCATGTTGATCGGGACTGACATTTGCGTAATCTAGTGAGATTGTCTTAATTTGATTTCATCATACAGATTTATTTACATTATTTATTCGGCTCTGTATGACCATCAGTGTCGATGGACCGTAAAACACCATTCATTCATTCACAGATGTGAGAAGGACGTAAACACTGGTTCAAGGTACAGTTTCGATGAAGTCCACCGATAGTAAAGTGAGGACATTTTAGGGAGTGACTCCAAAATCTCTCTAGCAATTCTGTCTGTTGGTAACCCATGGTCGTCTGTAGTTTTTAACCAAAAGGCTCAAGGTGAGCTTTTGTGACCGCCTTCTGTCCGCCCACATTTATTTCAAATGACCTAAACCACTGGGAGGAATTCAACCAAGTTTCACAGAAATGTACCTTAGGGTGTCCTCTATCAAGTTTGTTCAAATCATGACCCCCTCCCCCCCGGGTTAACAATGGCCCCGCCCCACTACTTAAAGGTTATTTGTTTTAAATCTGGAATAAAAATTTCTAGAGATTTGGTATATAGCATCTAATGGTCCTTTACCAAGTTTGTTCAAATGATGACCCCCGGGCCAAAAATGGCCCTGCCCTGCGGCTTGTAATTTTTACATCTATAAGGAAACCTTTAAAAAAATCACCTAATATACCTCTACCAAGTATGTTCAAATAATGACCCCAGGGCCAAAATGGTCTCACCCTGGTGCTTTAGACTTAACATCAGAAACGAGTTTAAAAGTAACCCCCCTTAGCAATTTCCTCACAGTTATTTCCCTTGTATCATCAGTATAGCCGTAAGGGACAATGGGAGATAACTGCATTGGAGTTCTAGTACCTTCTGAATAGTTATTCTATTTATAACTATTTATAATAAGATATCGAAGGTGGATCAGTGTAGCTGTTTTAGAAGGTAAAGAAACAGATATATAATTCGATTAGCAAACAGCAGAACCTGGTCCTATAGGAGCCACCTTATCTGGGTCTACTCTGTTTGCAGATGCATGAAAACTAGTTTATATGAGGGACATTAAGGGTTAAATAGACTTCTTCACACCAGAAACTACAGTTAAAAGGTTACATCACTGGGCAGTAAAATCTCTCCAGGTCAATGCACGCTAGTGGTGAAACTGTGATTACCCATGCAAAGAGTTTGGATACTGTTTGGATGCGTCTCATCAGGATCCAAACTGTTTGTCATCTTAATATAAAATGAAAGTAGGTTTATTTTAAGAATTGAAGCAGATGACAATAACTTTTTGTTGCAGACGAAAAATTAAAGGCATTTTGTAAGGAATGTTGACCCATTAACCCCACAGTGTGTAGTGTGAGTGATTTGTTGTTTTACACAGCTTAATGTTATCATAGGTCTTTGCACAACATTATGTTTGTTTCTGTAGTTAATTTATGTGATTGGAAAAAAATAGTTTCATTATGATCATTTTTTTTAATAAATTTTATGAGAGTCTTCATTAAT
The DNA here is from genome assembly GCA_963576725.1 of Azorinus chamasolen. Classification (NCBI taxonomy): domain Eukaryota; kingdom Metazoa; phylum Mollusca; class Bivalvia; order Cardiida; family Solecurtidae; genus Azorinus; species Azorinus chamasolen. Next base: position 62,662,045 of record OY755241.1, on the reverse strand, counting down.
TGCATTTAGTTAAAATTTAGGTGTTTAATAAAGTCTTTTCTCCTTGCTACTAATTGTATTTATTTTTATTTGATTTTTAAACAAAAATGTCTTACAATCTGACAATAATTTTGATGTTACTCAAAAAATTATAAACTCTTCTCAGTTTCAATTGTTAAAAAAACTAATGGCCCGTTTAATTGACTTATCAGATATTCACACAGAGCTAGAATTATTTCTAAACACCTATTTACCCTTTACCTGTTTGCTTTGACAAAAATTGATTTTGGTCTACTCTGTTTGCTAATGCATAAACATGTTATTTCCATAAAGAGAAGTTTTAGCTTTGATAAAAACTGTATAATCAAATCTATATCTTGTCAAATGCAAACAGAGCAGACAGCTCCTATAGGAACCGTTTGATCTGGGTCTACTCCTATTTTTAATGCGTAAAACACGTTATTTATGTGAAGAGAAGTTTTTGCTTTGACAAAAACTGTAGAATCAGATCTATATTGTATCGAAAGAAACAGAGCAGACCCTGATCAGACAGCTTCTATTATGACCCGTCTGATCTGGGTCTACTCTTATTTTTAATGCGTAAAAACACTTTATTTCTGTGAAGAGAAGTTTTTGCTTTGGCAAGAACTGTAGAATCAGATCCATCTTGTATCAAAAGAAACAGGGCAGACCCTGATCAGACAGCTTTCGTATAATTCGTCTGATCTGGGTCTACTCTGTTTGCTAATGCGTAAAAATAGGTTTTATGTGGGAAAGGATTAAAATATTTTTTTAAAGATATTTTTATTGGTCATTTCACACAAAAACTGGCATTTTGTACTGCCTAGCACTTTATTTGCCTATATACCTGGATCAAGGTATAATTACATAGCTTTATTGACGTCATTTGAATTTCTCAAAGACAAGTTTTAGGCATTTTGGCCTAAGGCAAAATTGGCACAAGTTGTAAACAGTTTAGATCTTGGTCAACCGCAGTGATTCAGTTATTCAGCAGTGAAAGCAGTGCACTATGCTTCTATCATCTGCTAGAAATGTTGTCAACTGAAAAAATAACATTGTCAATATATTACTGTAACTCAGGTGAGCGATATAGGGCCAATGGTCCTCTTGTTATTGAACGCCATTTCTAACGTTTTCCTCGAGACGTCATTTTGTCTTATAATCTAGCATCCCTTTTTGCAATGAGGATGGAATTTCATTTCAACACACTTGTAGTTTCCGTTTGTTTTCGACGATAATATATCGCGGTGTTGTTTGTCTATATAGTGAGTAGTATGTATTCTGTAGAAAGTTAAATTGCTTCCCATTTGAAGCATAGTTAGATCTACCTTGTTCCCGTTGTATAACACGTTTACAAATGTTTACTGGTTTACTGTTTAAGCACATGTCGCCATTGCAACCATTTACTAGACATGTTCACAATAACAACAGTAATAGCACGCTTCAATCTCTTCTGGCGAGTCAAACACACATTGGAGGTGGAATTTAAGTCCACAGCCCTCACAATGCCAAAGATCACCGTTAGAATCCGCGATTAACACTATTTACTGGCAACAGTTGCTATTCAAAATATACATTTAAATGCTGTGTTATGATTGGCTTACATGATAAAAAAGAAATAAAACACATTCTTGTTACAACCTTGGAGATATTTGGCAATAAGTATTATACTTACCCACCCACCAATTTTACAACTATTGTGACTATTCTTTTGTTAAAAATAGTCACATGAAATGGAAATATAGTCACACAAAAAGAAAAGGAGGGAACGAAATGTTCACATTATGACCCCCGGGCCAAAAATGGCCCCGCCCAAGGGCTTATCAGTTTTTCATAGGAAAATCTTTAAAAATCTTCTTCTCTGAAACTGTAAGGCCTAGACCTTTGATATTTGGCATGTAGCATGATCTAATGGTCCTTTACAAAAATTGTTCAAATTATGACCTCCGGGCCAAAAATGGCACGCCCAAGGGCTTATCAGTTTTTCATAGGAAAATCTTTAACATTCTTCTTCTCTGAAACTGTAAGGCCTAGATCTTTGATATTTGGCATGTAGCATGATGTAATGGTCCTCTACAAAGAGTGTTCAAATTATGACCCCAGGGCCAAAAATGGCCCGCCCAAGGGCTTATCAGTTTTTCATAGGAAAATCTTTAAAAATCTTCTCTGAAACTGTAAGGCCTAGACCTGTGATATTTGGCATGTAGCAGGATCTTATGGTCCTCTACAAAGATTGTTCAAATTATGACCCCCGGGCCAAAAATGGCCCCGCCCAAGGGCTTATCAGTTTTTCATAGGAAAATCTTTAACATTCTTCTTCTCTTAAACTGTAAGGCCTAGACCTTTGATATTTGGCATGTAGCATGATCTAATGGTCTTCTACAAAGATTGTTCAAATTTATAATGACCCCAGGCCAAAAATGGCCCCGCCCAAGGGCTTATCAGTTTTTGATAGGAAAATATTTAACATTCTTCTTCTCTGAAACTGTAAGGCCTAGCTCTTTGATATTTGGCATGTAGCATGATCTAATGGTCTTCTACAAAGATTGTTACAAATATGACCCACTGGCGAAAAATGGCCCCGCCCAAGGGCTTATCAGTTTTTCATAGGAAAATATTTTAAAAATCTTCTGAAACTGTAAGGCCTAGACCTTTGATATTTGGCATGTAGCATGATCTAACGGTCCTCTACAAAATTTGTTCAAATTATGACCCCGGGCCATAAATGGCCCCGCCCAAGGGCTTATCAGTTTTTCATAGGAAAATATTTTAAAAATCTTCTGAAACTGTAAAGCCTAGACCTTTGATATTTGGCATGTAGCATGATCTAACGGTCCTCTACAAAATTTGTTCAAATTATGACCCCGGGCCATAAATGGCCCCGCCCAAGGACTTATCAGTTTTCCATAGGAAAAAAATATTATTTTTCTCTGAAGCCATAAGGCTTAGACCTTCAATTAATGGCATACTGCTTTGCCTTGTGGTTCTCTACCAAGGTTGTACAAATGATGGCCCCGCCCCTGGGGTATCTCAGGTGAGCGCTTCAGGGCCTCATGACCCTCTTGTAATATAAAAGCAATCCTCGAAAGCAAACACACCAGTATGCGATTGTAGCAAAATTACATCTTTAATACAAGTATTAGTTGTACTATATCAGCTACTGACCATGCCAAGGCGGTACTCTCTTTGTCACCCTTCCTTTTGTTTGCCTTGCGTCTTTGTGCTTGTGATTTGTTCATGTGTGGAACGTTTGTCCCTGGTTCTTGTGTGTCTTTTGGTGTTTTCGGTGTTTATTTCGTGTGTGTGTGTGTTAGGGTGTGTGGTTGTGTGTGTGTGTCGTGCTGTCTATCGGTGTTTTGGTGGTGGTTGCGTCTTGCATGTGGCTTTGCCTGCTTGACTTTACTACTTTTCCATTTAGAATCGACAAAATATCAAAATATAGTCTTGAGGCCGACAAGAAAAGCAAAACCATTGTCAGACCATCCGGATCCACATAGCATGCATATATCGTAAACTGACAGAAACATCGTCTAGTCAATATGTGTCATATATAAAATTTAGCCTACTGTGGTGGACGTGGTTACTGTCGCGAACAGTTTGAATCTCTATGTAACGATAAGTATTTCAACGTCCTATCCGCGATACAAAACAGTTGTCATTCCGCATTGAGTAAAAAATTGAATAATTCTCGTATTGGGATAAGAAATGTGCGAAAACGAAGCAAACGAAAATTTGCTCAGTAGGATAAAGGTTAATTTTCTAGCATATACGGTATACGCAACGAAACCACGGCCACTACAGTCAAGCTAAGTCTGATGACTGTGTGTCCGCTTTAGCCTCACCAGATTTCCCAAGAGACCAAACAGACGCCGCAGTCTGGTATGAGAAAATAAGTTTCACAACATCAATTATTAGTATAACGAGTAGTAACATAGACACCAAATAATACATAGGATAACGGAGTTAATAGATTCCCTCAAATGCTATATTTAGATGCATCCTCCCCGAACAAACCCACGGAGAGGGAGCATCCGATAGAGGATTTAGACATGTGTAATTTAGAAACCATAAATAGAGAATTGCTCCCATTGTGATAGAGAATTGTTTCCATAGAGCAATTGCTCTATTTATCACAACGATTTCTAAAAGTGACTTATAAAGTGGCATTAAAATGAGCCAGTATAAAGGAAAGGGTTAAACGATAACTGTACAAGATCAAACTAGATCATACCAAGTCTGTTTGAAATCCAGATCAAGCTTACCAGTTCATATACAAAACAACGTTCTCGAATGCAGCAGATTAAGTGTACAAGCGTTGTCATCCTTATCAAGAATTTAACTGAATCATGACAAACAAATTATATGTAGCAAACTAGATACTGCTAAACAAAACGCATTTTGAACGCATACTAGGTGCGAGATAGTTTGGATCCAGATTGGATGGGTTTAAACACTATACACAAATAATATTAAGCAAGCTAGGCTATACATCAAGTGCTAGATTGCATGTTAAAAATGTAGACTATTTGTGCAGCTATTGATAACTCGATGAAACAAACCTGTAACTTTTACTCATTGACTACACTTTTTAACGCATCTGCAAACTGAGCACACCCAGATCGGTTTTCTGATCAGAGTCTGCCCTGTCCAACGTTGGAATAATATAGATGTAGAACTATAGCACTTCAAAATCTGCCTTTTCAATCTCATGTTTACATGTCATTGTAAAATGCAGCAAACGCTCACGGAGTTTTTTGGTTAAAAGTTGTTCAATCGGACAATGCTATAAAATGTTAGAATTCTGCACTCTCATCGAAATTCAAATTTTAAAAAGTCACAAACACCGTTACAATTTAGACAATACATTTAACGGTAGAATTCATCTTATCTTTATAATATGTACAAAACGCGCATTTGATCCTGTTGTGTTAACCAGTTTGGGTCCTGACGAGGATTTCAGACATGACCGTTTCATACATATGTACTTGTAACACCATTCTGCTACATCCAGCTTGCTCGATAGCCCAAGGCCAATGTTATTGGACATAATCATCATTAATGAACTCATGTTTGGGTTGAAGTCATTACAACGTCGGATTCCACCATGAAAGTTTTCATATTTAACACACGCGCTTGGAACAACATTTCACAACGTTATTGGCAATCAAAATTTCGGGGAACTCTTGTTTACTTGTTGTTTGCATTTGATTGCTAATTTCATATGAAATCGGATAAATACGAGAAACAAGGGAAAGCCAAGAAATACATTTCTTTCTTCACAGTCCAGTAACCTTGGCCTATCGAGCATGATTGAGTTTACGCTCAATGAAGTGGAATGGTGTTACCAGTGTATGTGTGAAATATGAAAACATTTCAAAGTGAGAAAAGAGAAGTTAATGGAATAGTAAAAGTGAAGGGTATACTTATGGGTATACATAATAATTACATTGGTTCATGTCAAACTTGTTACGTTTAGCAGAGTTTCATATTTACGCACAAAAAGTGTGATAACCCCAACCAGATAACCAACATTTAACCCAATTCAAATACAAAACCAGTCTCTTGCTCTAGCCATGAATGTTTTACACGTAGGAATGCTCATAACTTTTTTTATTGATCTTCGTCCTGATTGGAACTATCTACAGGTGCCATTTATAGGAACCATATAGATATATCATCGATACACATCAGTCGATATGATATCGATACTAGTTTCAATCTATCAATACATTCATTTTTGCCTGTTTCCGCTGTTTATTTGATGCGTTATGCCTAATTCAGCGACATTGTCTAGATATTTCCAAAATGGAACTCTTGAAACTGTTGACTGTTATTTTATGAACGACTGGTTGTACAATATAACTCTGCTTTTGACTTTTTAAACTCAAATGGATGTAACTACAGAGCATAAATCAAGTTCGTGTATATAAATGTATATATCGATATATAGTCCATATTTTGCCATCGATATGTCGATACAGATATTTCCATCCATGACACCTAGAGGTATCCAGTTTAGACTTAAGCTTTACATTTTTCACAGATGTGATATTTACAAGACTGTACCATCTTGTCCAGACCTGCACATTTGGTGTGAAACCAGAGTCGACACTTACAACAAAGGACCTGCAGTTGAAGTGAAGGCCCCTGAACATGTTGAAACTGCACACTGTGACCAGTTTTTGCTCAAGTTGAGACTATCTATGGTCTGAAGTAGTGCTGCTTGTAGTGGCTTTTCTTCAAAGGTCAAACTGCATGGGGATATTTTTCCAGTTTTCCACAGTAATCTCCTTGATCTGGCCTTGGGACATTGCGGTAAAAGATGTTTATTATCGTACCCAGTGAGGATAATGACTTTCAACCACTGACGGACAGTGTTGCTGCAAATATCAGAGTAAGGGGTCTTTGATACTAAGCTGTATGCAGTAAGAATGATGTAAACCCCACAGTCAAATGCATTTGGTTGTTTGGGTGTGTCCGTAGAGAAAATGCATCGCCATTGTGAGCTGTTAAATGCTGTATCTGCAATTTAATACGCAGCTGCAACAATCCACAATATATTTCTGAAAATGACCAGCGTGTCTTCATTTGCCTCTGATCTCATTGAATCCAAAATCCAAACCTCCTTTGTTCTGAAAGTGCCAATTCCCAGACACCAGTGTGTCCCTTTACCTATAGGATCGAGGTTGAGAGGAATTATAAGAATATCTTTGTTGAATGCTTCCTTTCGTCTAAGATATATGTATGCGACATCGTATACATCCATGGCAACAGACTGGTATATATAGGTTGGGCACAGCAGACATACATCATGCCAGGATGATGATGTTAGCAGACCTTGTATGGTTTCATCAATTGCATCACTGCATACCCATTCTCTTGGATTAAGAGTTGATAGTGTATTTTTTATGTATGTAGGTGCTGTGCCCAGACAGTGCTCAAGCTGTGACAGAACTGGTGCAATATCTTCCTTCCATGGGTGGTGTTCTCGTTGTGTAGAGACCTTTGGTCAATTGGAGTATCTATGGGTGTAGTAATGGGTGACTGGCCCAATTCGCGCAGGTGCTTTGGCAGTCTAAATGGAGATGATGTTGCTTCTTCTTCTTCTTGTATATATAGGCAACATACAGCTGATTATTCTATATATACATTATACATGCAGTGAATGGGTTATGTGTTACCGGCAGTGTACAAGAAGCAAATAGACACAAGAAGTAACAAGAAAATAGATATTTGGCATATACATAAACACACTACACACGAAGATGGAGCATTATCAGACATTTCTGTGTCCTGTTACACCCATTCTCTGTTGAAGTGCAGAATGATAAATATCAAGCCTGTAGTACATTTGTTTTAGCTCTTGACACAAATTTGCAAGGATTACTTTATACTAGAGACACAATTAAATCCATCAGTAAAAGAAAGCATCATATATTGAGCTTTCAAATTATAGTCTGTGTCCAACTGTTACACTCAGTCGGATATACATGTATACAAAGACCTGATTTTCTTGGGTAAACATTTACATATTATCTTCCCCTTTCTCATGGAAGTTAGGGATAGTATTCATGTTCAAGTGAACTATGCATCTATTATATGTAGTGTATGACTTTGAATATTTGGACACCAAATGGTTATGGGTGAAACAAACAAGAGGGCAATGAGGCCCTGAAGCGCTCACCTGAGATACCCCAGGGACGGGGCCGTCATTTGTACAACCTTGGTAGAGAACCACAAGGCAAAGCAGTATGCCATTAATTAAAGGTCTAAGCCTTATGGTTTCAGAGAAAAATGATATAGTTTTCCCATGAAAACTGATAGGCCAGGGCCAAGTTTCGCCCAGAGGTCGTAAGTTGAACAATCTTGGCAGAGGACCACAAGCCAAAGCTACATGCCAAATATCAAAGGTCTAGGCCGTACAGTTTCAGAGAAGAAGATTTTTAAAGATTTTCCTATGAAAAACTGATAAGCCCTTGGGCGGGGCCATTTTTGGCCCGTGGTCATAATATGAACAATCTTTGTAGAGGACCATTAGATCATGCTACATACCAACTATCAAAGGTCTAGGCCTTACAGTTTCAGAGAAGAAGAATGTTAAAGAGTTTCCTATGAAAAACTGATAAGCCCTTGGGCGGGGCCATTTTTGGCCCGGGGGTCATAATTTGAACAGTATTTGTAGAGGACAATTAGATCATGCTACATGCCAAATATCAAAGGTCTAGTCCTTACAGTTTCAGAGAAGAAGATTTTTAAAGATGTTCCTATGAAAAACAGATAAGCCCTTGGGCGGGGCCATTTTTGGCCCGGGGTCATAATTTGAACAGTCTTTGTAGAGGACCACCAGATCATGCCAAATATCAAAGGTCTAGGCCTTACAGTTTCAGAGAAGAAGATTCTTAAAGATTTTCCTATGAAAAACTGATAAGCCCTTGGGCGGGGCCATTTTTGGCCCGGGGGTCATAATTTGAACAATCTTTGTAGAGGACCATTAGATCATGCTACATGCCAAATATCAAAGGTCTAGGCCTTACAGTTTCAGACAAGAAGATTTTTAAAGATTTTCCTATGAAAAACTGATAAGCCCTTGGGCGGGGCCATTTTTGGCCCGGGGTTCATAATTTGAACAATCTTTGTAGAGAACCATAATATCATGCTACATGCCAAATATCAAAGATCTAGGCCTTACAGTTTCAGAGAAGAACATTCTTAAAGATTTTCCTATGAAAAACTGATAAGCCCTTGGGGGGCCATTTTTGGCCCGGGGGTCATAATTTGAACAATCTTTTGTAGAGGACCATTAGATCATGCTACATGGAAAAGTAGTAAAGTCAAGCAGGCAAAGCCACATGCAAGACGCAACCACCACCAAAACACCGATAGACAGCATGACACACACACACACAACCACACACCCAAACGCACACGCACACACACATACGAAATGAACACAGAAAACACCAAAAGACACACAAGAAACAGGGACAAACGTTCCACAACATGAACAAACCACAAGCACAAAGACGCAAGGCAAACAAAAGGAAGGGTGACAAAGAGAGTACCGCCTTGGCACGGTCAGCAGCAAAAACACCACTGGGGGTTTAAACCGGTTTACGGACGTCCTAACCTCACACTTCTCTCAAAGTCACCCTAGCTTTACAAATATTGTAAATAAAGGTATCCCCGCTGGACTTACCCACAACATAGACGACGGTGAACACAGGACAACATGTAAAACATAGCATAATAACTGTGACAATCCGTCAAATATGTACTCAATGGCTTTGCTGAAGTCAGAGCACCTGCAGGTAAGCCGTTAAGGGCACGAATATCAAAGGTCTAGGCCTTACTGTTTCAGAGAAGAAGATTTTTAAAGATTTTCCTATGAAAAACTGATAAGCCCTTGGGCGGGGCCATTTTTGGCCCGGGGGTCATAATGTGAAGAACGTTTCGTTCCCCCTAGCCACTAATGCTTCTGACAAAATTTGGTTAAAATTGGGTCAGCAGTTTCAGAGGAGATGTCGTTTGAAAATGTGGACGGACGACGGACAAATAGCGGTCACAATAGCTCATCCTGAGCCTTTGGCTCAGGTGAGCTAAAAATCCTGGACAGTGAATTCATTTGCATGTCTAAAATATTTGAATAGAGCTAGATTCCTTTGCTGTGGGAATATTTTCAATTGCAATATAGGAAGCTGTTCTCATAGCACTTATCAATGCCTTGGTCCTTTCATCTAATTCTGACACAAAGTTTGAAACTTTTAACAACTTACTTTCAAAGAGTGTTATGTGACCGGCATACTCAGTCTGTCTTATTAGAGTTGATGTGCGGTAGTTAACGCATCCATTTGCACAAGTGAACGTGTTGGTTTTCTTTCTTTCAACACACAAAGTAAAAGTATATTTTAAAACTTGATGATTTGAGACAAGATAGCTGATATTTTGAGGTCCTTCCATTTTTGTCGGATTGGACATTTTCTTAGGATCATCATCATGTTCGTTTTTCGAATCCGAAATAGCTGGAGGCTTTTTAATTTTCTGCTTGCATCTCCAAGTTTTCCAAAGATGAACTCACCACGGGGCGAAAGAACTCACTTATTTCTCTTTTATTGCTAGACATTTTTTTCTGTCGTCTGCAGCATGCACAAAATGTCGAGAAAGTAAACCGGAAATGGTGTACATAGGCGTTTCCCCGCTTCATTCGTTATAGATTTTTCAAAATGCGGGAACCAGTGTCAATTGTCAATTACAGGTATCCCTCTAGGGAGTTATTGATCGAATGCGAGAGCGCTAAAAATAGGATTTGGGGTATTCCAACTTCAGTGCTATTTGCGATGCCTATACACAGACCTTTCTGTTTGGATTTATTTTGCACGCACAAGATAATATTTTTTGCAGGACAATCTTTTTGACTGCGGGATAATGCCCTCACCATTTTGAGAAAATAGAGGGCCAGAATGGCCCTGACATCGCTCACCAGGCAATCAGAGGAGAACATGTTCAAAGTTTTCACTATATTTTTCTAGAGAAAACTAGCCACCCCTGGGGCGGGCCACTTTTGATCCAAGGGGCATAATTTATACAACTTTTGTAGAGGACCTGAACATGATGCTATGTGCCAAATATGAAAGCTGAGAACCTTCCAGTTTTCTGAGGAAAATATTTTCACATTTGACACTATATGTTTCTATTGCGAACTGGCTACCCCTGGGGCAGGGCCAATTTTGACCCCGGGGGCATAATTAATATAACTCTTGTAGAGGACCAAAACATGATGTTATGTGTCAAATATGAAAGCTGAGAACCTTCCAGTTTCTGAGGAGAAGATTTTCAAAGTTGTCACTATACGTTTTTATTGAGACATGGCTACCCCTGGGGCGGGGCCAATTTTGACCCCTTGGGCATAATTTATATAACTTTTGTAGAGGACCTGAACATAAGCTATGTGCCAAATATGAAAGCTGAGAACCTTCCAGTTTCAGAGGAGAAGATTTTCAAAGTTTCACTATATGTTTCTATTGAAAACTGACCACACCTGGGGCGGGGCCAATTTTGACCACAGGGGCATAATTTATATAACTTTTGTAGAGGACCTGAACATGATGCTATGTGCCAAATATGAAAGCTGAGAACCCTGTAGATTCAGAAGAAAAGATTTTCAAAGTTGTCACTATATGTTTCTATTCAAAACTGGCTACCCCTGGGGCGGGGCCAATTTTGACCCCAGGGGCAAAATTTATATAACTTTTGTAGAGGACCTGAACATGATACTATGTGCCAAATATGAAAGCTGAGAACGCTGTAGATTCAGAGGAGAAGATTTTCAAAGTTGTCACTATATGTTTTGATTGGAATCTGGCTACCCCCGGGGCGAGGCCAATTTTTACCCCAGGGCCATAATTTATATAACTTTTGTAGAGGACCTGAACATGATGCTATGTCCCAAATATGAAAGCTGAGAACGCTGTAGATTCAGAGAAGAAATTTTTCAAAGTTTTCACTATATGTTTCTTTTCAAAACTGGCTACCCCTGGGGCGGGCCAATTTTGACCCCAGGGGCATAATTTATATAACTTTTGTAGAGGACCTGAACATGATGCTATGTGCCAAATATGAAAGCTGAGAACCCTGTAGATTCAGAGAAGATTTTCAAAGTTTTACTATATATTTCAATAGAAAACAAGGCACCCCTGGGGCGGGGCCAATTTTGACCCCAGGGGCAAAATTTATATAACTTTTGTAGAGGACCTAAATATGCTATGTACCAAAGATGAAAGCTGAGAACCCTGTAGATTCAGAGGAGAAGATTTTTAAAGGTTCAAATTGTTGACGACGGACGACGCACGACGACGGACATCAAGTGATCACAAAACCTCACCCTGAGCACAAAAGTGCTCTGGTGAGCTAAAAAGGGGACCGAGGCAAAGATACGCGGGATCCCGCACCCTGACAGCATCTCTGCTGATGTCCGTCGTCTGTCGTCATGCGGTGTGCGTCGTCAACGATTTGAACCTTTAAAAATCTCCTCTGAATCTATGGGGTTCTCAGCTTTCATATTTGGAACATAGCATCATGTGTAGGCCCTCTAAAAAAGTTATATGAATTATTCCCCTGGGGTAAAAATTGGCCCGCCCCAGGGGTGCATTGTTTTCTATAGAAACATATAGTGAAATCTTTGAAAATCATCTCCTCTGAAACTGAAAAGTTTTCAGCTTTCATATTTGGCACATAGCATCATGTTCAGGTCCTATACAAAAGTTATACAAATTATGCCCCTTGGGTCAAAATTGGCCCCACCCCAGAGGTAGCCAGTTTCTTAGAGCAGGCTGCTGTTTCAGCTAATTCAAACTGGCCATTATTTACTGGGAGACTACTAGTACACACTCCAGATTTACACTCCAGAAAAATGCAGCTGCAATATTTTTCACCGTGCTCAATCAGCCTTACTGATGCCCAGGACCTCTTTGCTGTTTGATGTGTTGTAAACATCATGCAGGTTATTATGGAGGTCATTTGGTGTCTAGCATAATTTTCTCCAATCCCTTTTGCACTCTGAGCAATTACTGTCTGCAAATATTGTTATCTGCTGCATTAACCACATATATACTTTTTTACGCATTTAATTTATTTCTCCACTAAAGAAAATTGTACCACTTTATATAGTCATGAATATGTGCCATAAGAAAGATTTTCTATATCCTACTATTCCTACAGTGGGGAAGATGTTATTCCAATAAACGCGTTTATGCTAAAACAATTATTTATTTTGCAAACAGTTTGGTAACCCAGCGTCTGATCAGGCTCCAAACTGTTAGCCTCTCGGGGTAACATATGTCGTCAATATCTAAAACAAAACTTCCTTTTTTCTGCATTTTTTTGCATAGCGTTTGCGTTTAAATGCGTTTAAACGGGAAAGAATTACGTCTTCTCCACTGTAGCAGGTGTTAGCTAACAGCAGACTTGACAGTAAAGCAGAATTTCAGCCTGCTTTAAGTGATCACCTATCTTCAAAACTAGAACATACTATGCGTAATGGGTTAATAAAGACAATGATTGGGTACTTTAAAGAGGTTTTACTATACTGTTAAGTAGACACAAGCCTTTGGCATTGTAGTTGAAAGGTATTCAACATTATCTGAGAAGTTTCAAGTAAACATTATCTTACTGAAAATATTTTGTGTTAATTTAGCTGTTACCAAGTGTACTTTAAGTCACACCCATATTGTCATATTTTGAATAACACTAAAATTTAAAGATATTGTAATTAGTTTGACCCTCTGTCAAAGGTTTTACCATTACAACAAAACTATGTTTAGCGGTCATTCGATGAAAACATGCATGGAGATTTAAATGACCAGATGGCTACTTAATGAAGGACAAATGTAATGCAGAACACTCCCTTTTGTCTTACATGCAGTAGTCGCCTGTATTACAGCCTTTCCAATTTGTCTTCTTTTGAGTCACCGCTTAAACACAGATTTTAATTTTTAGCTCCACTTTTTCAAAAAGTGGAGGTATTGTCATGACCCTCTCGTCGGCGTCGGCGTCGGCGTCGGCGTCGGCGTTGGTTAACCTTTTTGTTAAGGTCCTTTTCTCAGAAACCATCAAAGATATTTGGTTCATATTTGTTATACATGTTAACTATCACAAGGGGAACCCATTTCACAAGGGTAGGTAACTCTAAAATTAATTTTGTCATAGTTATGCCCCTTTTTCGACTTAGAATTTTCATTGTTGGTTAAGTTTTATGTTCAGGTCCATGTCACAGAAACTGTCAAAGATATTTGGTTCATCTTTGGTATACATATTAACTATCACAAGGGGAACCCATTTCACAAGGGTAGGTAACCCTAAAATTAATTTTACCATAGTTATGCCCCTTTTTCGACTTGCACTTTTCATTGTTGGTTAAGTTTTATGTTCAGGTCCATGTCTCAGAAACTGTCCAAGATATTTGGTTCATCTTTGGTATACATATTAACTATTACAAGGGGGACCCATTTCACAAGGGTAGGTAACCCTAAAATTAATTTTGCTGTTGTTATCTCCCCTTTCTGACTTAGACTTCCACTACACTATCCAGCACTAAAGAAAGTGGAGCGCGCTGTCTGCGGACAGCTCTTGTCAAATAAACCATGGGCATTTGGCTGGAGGTTTTGATCTATTATGATTGAACTACATTGTACTTTGATTGGATAACAAGAGATCTGATTGACACTTGACAACAGGTCAATAAAATGGTAGGAACTAAAGTCTGTTCAGTGTTCTCGCCAACATGTTTCTTTTCAATACACCCTCAGCCTCATTTTCATGTACATTAATGTTTCCTTGCATAGCTGCATCATCAACATTCATATCTATGAACTCAATGTCCTCATGGTGCATTAGACAAATGTTGTGTAGTATGCATGCTGCCATTATGATCTCTAGTGCAGTCTGGATGTGTTGGGTGTCTAGATAATACAGTGCTCCCTCTCTACAACGACACCCTTTGGGATACGAATATTGCATGTGTTGTTCAGAGGGAGTTGTTAAAGGGAGGGAAAATCAAACATAATAAGCCTGTTTGCAAATCCCCAGATAAGGTGTATTTCGAGAACCGAAACCGTTATGCCTCAATCAAACACAAAGTGACGATTCTAAAGAGTGGTCACAACATAGGGTTTGATGGAGGCATAAAGAAAATACGATGAAAAAAGGTTGTTTCTGGAGCCTTGTTGTTTTGGAAACAGTGACATGCGTTGTTGTAAGGAGGGACTCGTTATTGAGAGGGTCGTTGTAGGGAGGGAGCACTGTATAAGCGCCGGAATATACCCTTAAGCAAAGCAAATGCTCACTCAATAACCACTCGGTTTGCTGACAACTTGTAGTTGAAATTCTTTTGTTCACCATTCAAATGACCATTATCCCTGTATGGAGTGATTAACCATCGACGTAATGGATAGGCACCATCAGCAATGATGTGATTACCATTACACATCGTGATTACCATTACACATCTGTAATCCACTTTCCCACAACCTAGAATTTCTCAATACACGAGCATCATGACAGCTGCCTGGAAATCAAGCAAAACAATCCAAAAATACCATGTCTGATTTACAAACTGCTTGTCGTTGCAACGAATGATATTTTTTCTGTTTACATAGGACTGGGGGTTGATTCTTGGAGCTTTTATCTTAATGTGTGTCCCATCCAAGGCTCCCACAATTCCAGGAAAACCATTTCGTCTTTGAAAGTTTTCAACAGTTTCTTGAATAGCTTCATTTTCTGGCCAAGTGATGAAAATTGTTTTAAGATTGTTCAAAATACTGCCAATAATTCTTTTTCTTGAAAGAATAACTGATGACTCCGATATTCCAAACCGATCAGAAACTCTGGTAATGCTACCAGTTCCACCAAGATACCATAATGTCATATAGAATTGCTTTTCTGTTGAGATTGGTTCTCGTCCTCCATTACCTTCTACGCCTAACTCTGGACATTGATCAAGAAGCTGTGCAATTACATTGAATGTCGCTCGAGACATTCTAAAAATTCGAATAAATTCTTCGTGATTATAATTTGGAACAACATCCTCAACATAACGCTGTATTCTTGTTCTATGCTGTGGCAACTTTACAAGTCTGAAAATATATACATATTTAATTATTTATGAACAAAGATACAGCAACTAGATTCTAGATCTAATTACTATTTAGACGGAAAATAAAAAGCACAAAGTGCAATTTCTTAGCCGACACCAACTCCGAAGTGACTACATTATTATAACCGCTACAATTTGACTGGTGTATAAACGGTCTTCAGTATAATTACTACTGTCCATTTCAATTTACTTTGTCACTGAATTTTAATCGATATTTTTTTTTTTATTTCAGGACAAATTGTACCGAAACATACCTATTCCGATTGCATCGTTTTTCAGGAACTCTCATGCCAAATTTCACTCCGACCCATGCATTACCAGCGAAGATACGGCAGAAAATACGTTTTCTCCATGCTACTTATTCAGTTGTGTCTTTGCAAATGGCAACCGTATGACGTAATGCGCATGTGTGTAAATAAAACGTGGAACGTACCATTTTTCAGCAGGGGTGAAACTTGTTTTGTATACATGTGTATGAATTTATAAGCGTTTTCGTGTACAATTAACTGGTAAAACATTTCCAATTTTTATTTAATATTTTATCAATATTTGTCCTTAGACATAGATCTATATTTGTAATTATCCATAATAAACATAAAAAGTATCACCTGACTTCTTTTTATTTATGTTCAGCATAGCCCATTAACGGATATATGACGTCAACAATGAGTTGTGTGTCACTAGCAGCGACGATAATGAGGAAGGTGACAATGAAATTGGAACAGCAGGAGATGCTAGTAAAGTTATTTCTGAAGACTTTGTAACATATTGTAACGTTTGCAATAAGGTGGGTCCGCCATGTAGAGGCAAACGCAACCAGCGTGTTACAGCTTGGGCGGAATGTAGCATGTGTGACCGCTGGGGACATATAGAGTGTACTGCTGGAAGAAAGTTTAATGTGGATGCTGTAAATAAATCCAGCAACTTTGTTTGCAAAATATGCAAGGATATTTTAAATTGTTCATTTAAATAGAGAGAGAGATATGAGAGAGACAGGACAGAGACAGATACATAGAGAGAGATATGAGAGAGACAGGACAGAGACAGATACATAGAGAGAGAGAGAGAGAGGTTGGTTCTTAATTTGTTTAACATAATTGTTCTGTACATGAATTTAAAGGTATGGATTTTGTGTATCCAATTTGACGTGCATACAAAAAAAAACATAAATTTATAACTTCATTAAAATATTGAACTTTATTTCATTTTATATGCACGAACTCAGTTGTTGTATTATGTTTAACACCCTAATTACTTCTCACATGTACATATGGACACAGGATTTGGCCATGGCAAAAATGCAGACTCCGATCTGTATAATACCATAAAACATATCTAAATAAACATTCATTTACCTACAGAAACAGTCAAATATGGGTCTACTCTGTTTACATACTAAATAGTGTGATCTGTTATGATACACATTCGTGGATCTAACTCGATAGATATGCAATTGCATTTTTATTGCAATTAGGATCCAGAATCTATTGGCACAGTATTTGCACTATCATGAACACACACACAAATGTTATTTATTTTGCAACGTGTTTATTAAAATCGTTCCAATTAAACCAATGCTCGTTTACCCAATAATAGCAAATGGACTTGCTAATGCAAGCATTTACGGATTGGCGTATGACGTAGTATATGACGTATTCATTGTACGTCATAAAAAAACCAGGTCGCAATGAGCTATCTTTACAAGAACCGAGGTAGTTATTTTTGAAACTTTATTAAGTCAATATACTTATCATTTATTTCTTATTACATAAATAGTTTGATATGCAATTACAATAGTTACACAAGTGTATTCCAGACATTATATACACTAGAAAACATTTCAGATTCTGGATCTAATATGTTACCAAACCTGAAACCCCTACTAAAAATTCAACATGGAAAGTCCCTGTTTCGAGCATGCGCATTACGTCATTAAGCAGCCATTTACATTTGTAAACAAACATTTTTTACAATGGAGAAACCACATTTTCGGTGTTTATTCCATTCGTACTGAACAGTTATGGGTGACACTTGGCATGAGAGTTCGTGAAAAACGATGCAGTGAAGTGAGGTAGGTTAAAATTCAGTTCGTCCTGAAATAAAAAAAAAATCTCGATTAAAATTCAGTGACAAAGTAAATTGAAATGGACAGTAATTATTACTTTTAAGAAGTTTAGCTAGAGACATTTATCTAATGCTGCTCTTGGATTTAAAACTATTCGCTGGCCAGGGTCGGAAGAAAACAACAACAGGTTTGGAATACTGGTTTATTACCGGCGGCAACAGTCTAAAGAAGGGAAAAAACTTGATTACTATACCATTATTTCTCATTAAAACAATGTTTTACTGTTCTGATATATGTGCCATCAAGGCCGTGACAAAAGCATCTTCACCACTAACACCGTCGTCGTCACCTTCCATGATCAAAGCAATTGCACCCACGAATTTATTTAACGCTATTTTGATTTTTTAACTTCCTGTTCTATTGCGTTCGATTGATGCATGTTCTGGAACAGGTTCGGGACAGTAAATCGAACGGGCCCTTTGAAACAGGAGTGTGTGTGTGTGTGGGGGGGGGGGGGGGGCAGGAAGTGTATTTTTTGTTTACATTAGTAAACTTACGGCTTCGTTCGTAGAAACCATGTTGAACAGACGCTGCACTGTCACCACGGGAGAACCTTACAAATTGATTCGCCATATTTGTAAGAGCTCTTGACACTCTCCAAACACACCGGTGTAACGTGATGAAAGTACCCCCGTGATGAAAGTTCCACATGTAAACAGTGCGCATGCGTGGATTGTTCATTCAGTATCCGGTATGAAAGTTCCCCCGCGTCTTTAGCAACGTATTTTGTTATATTCGTTGAGTCGAAATGACGATGTTTCTTTAGCTATCTAGAAGAATTACTTGGGCGTTAATGGCAAATTATACATTTAAAGCATTTGACTTCCAGGTCTGGTGCTTAGGAAAGTAATTCATTGATTGATAGAGTTAGATCTGTAGTAGATCTTTAGCAACGTATTTTGTTATATTCGTTGAGTCGAAATGACGATGTTTCTTTAGCTATCTAGAAGAATTACTTGGGCGTTAATGGCAAATTATACATTTAAAGCATTTGACTTCCAGGTCTGGTGCTTAGGAAAGTAATTCATTGATTGATAGAGTTAGATCTGTAGTAGATCCTATCGGATGAACGGTAGGTACAGATGAAATAAATCTACTTTGGTAAATTTTCAGCCATATCTGTCAACCTACGGAATACCACACACGGGAAACCACTAGAGAGAAGGGTACTGATTACCACAGAACCTGGTCTAGGCAGTGTATACTGCCAGACACTGTGGATCTCCTATAAACACAGCAAATGTTAATAAATAATAATATTAGTTATGTAGCAGTATAGGACTGAGTACCTCCATAGACAGGAGAACAACTGAGTGCCTCCATCAGACAGGAGAACGTACGGAACAGGATAAAATTTACTGAATTCTTCTGAAAAACCAAGTATTGTATACAAATAGTGTATGCTACCAGCAGGTGCTAACGTGCAAACGGTATAGGTTCATTTAATAGGGTAATCTCTAAAGTGTAAATAACAAGCAGTAGTAGATAATACCTAATATAGTAATAGATATAGACGTTGTACAGCAAGAGAATGTAAGAACGGAACAGAACTTGCTTAAATATAAGGTAGTTTAGGCAGTGTATACTGCCAGCTACCACCGGTGGAAGAACCGACTCGAGGAGGAAACATCTTAGACCTCATACTAACAAATAACCCGTCAAAATTTATGCGAACAGAGACAATCCCAGGTATCTCTGATCATGACATAGTATTTGCAGAAATTGACATGACAACCGAAAAGAAGACACAGAAGCCGCGAAATATCCCTCTATACAAAAAGGCCAATTGGGAAAACATTAAGGTAGCTATGACATCTATCGCCGAAAAGATAGGCCAACTGGACAGACAAAATGTAGGAGCCACGAAAATGTGGGAATATTTCAGGAACCAACTTGAAGAACAAATCCAAAAACACATACCCCACAAATTGGCTAAAGAAAGAAATAGCTCACCCTGGGTAACACCTGAAATAAAGAAGCTCATAAAGAAGCGAGACAGACTGTACAAAAGGAAGAAGAAGTCAGGTGACGCCAAAACAACTGAAACTTTCAAAGCAGTTAAACGGAAAGTCCAGAGAGAACTCAGGAGGGCCTACTGGAAGTACGTGGAAGACATAGTGACACCTCAGGAAGGCGACAGTCAGTATAGTGGCATGAAACGTTTTTGGACTTACATCAAACATAAACGCACAGACAGCAAAGGGACAGCCCCATTACGAAAGAATGGCATCCTCCACTCTGAACCAGCTGAACAAGCAACAATATTAAATAAGCAATTCCAATCAGCATTCTCAGGCAAATGCAAATATACATCCCGAGAATTCAAAAGTAAATGTCCCATGGAAGGGAACTATCCAGCAGCCCCAGAAATCAACATAACATGTTCAGGAGTACTAAATCTACTACAAGGATTAAACCCAAACAAAGCTGCTGGTCCTGATGACATCCGCCCAAAAATTCTTAAAGAACTAGCAACGGAAATAGCACCAATCCTGACAGTAATATTCAGAAAGTCACTGAAAACCGGAGAAGTACCACCAGAGTGGAGGTCCGCAAATGTCACCCCTGTCTATAAAAAAGGAGACCGCCACAAAGCAGAAAACTATAGACCCATCTCTCTTACATGCATCTGCTGCAAATTGATGGAGCATATCATCACAAGTCATATCATGAAATTTGCAGACTCAAATAACATTCTTTATCCTTTGCAACATGGCTTCAGAAGCAAAAGATCTTGTGAAACTCAGCTAATTGAATTCATTGATGAAGTAACCGCCAACATGTCAGCAGGTAAACAAACCGACATACTCATCATGGACTTCTCGAAGGCATTCGATAAAGTGAATCATAGTCTCCTGATACACAAACTTGATCACTATGGAATTCGCGGAAGAACCAATCAGTGGATACAAAACTTTCTATCTGACAGATCCCAAGCAGTAGTCATTGAGGGTGAAAAATCCAGCTACATTGACGTAGACTCCGGGGTACCGCAAGGCTCTGTGCTAGGGCCAGCTCTGTTTCTTCTCTACATAAATGACATCCCACAAGGTCTCAAATCAACTGTAAGATTATTTGCCGATGACACCATAGCATACCTTGCAGTAACATCTAAAACAGATTCACAAGTCCTTCAGACAGACCTAGACAGCCTCGGAACATGGGAAGAAAAATGGAAAATGAAATTCCACCCGGAAAAATGTAATGTCCTAACTGTCAGCAAGAAAATAAACCCTGTAAAGCTTGATTATAAATTGCATGGCCAAATCCTGAAATCAGTAAGTGACGCAAAATACCTTGGATGTTTAATTACTTCAGATCTGAACTGGTCCAAACATATCGGTAACATATGCGGTAAAGCCAACAAAACCCTCGGCTTCTTACGCAGAAACTTAAATATTGGATCAACAACAACAAAACAAAATGCATACAATTCCCTTGTTAGACCGATAGTCGAATATGCGTCTATAGTATGGGACCCATATACACAGAAGGACATACATACCCTTGAAATGGTCCAACGGAGAGGAGCCAGATACGTTTGTAACAAACATGGAAATAGATCGAGTGTGGAAGACATGCTAGACAATTTAAATTGGAGAACACTGCAGTGCAGGAGGAAAGAGGCAAGACTGAATATGTTTTATAAAATACAGCACCAAAGTGTAGCTATCTGCACAGAGAACAGATTGATCCCACCCAAAAGATTCACCAGAAATATGCACAACTTATCGTTCCAAATACCGATTACCAACAGTGACTACCGAAAGTTCTCCTTTTTCCCACGCACTATCAAGGACTGGAATTCTCTGCCCCCAGATATAGCACAATCTGAAACACTAGCCGCATTCAAGGCTAGTGTAGCTGCAATCATGTAGATGCAAACGAGTGTATATAGTTTTAAATCAATATTTTAAATTATAAATACAAATTTGACTGAAATTTGTGACGTATCGCATTCGAAATGGCAAAATAATCAACTAGTTGATGGTGGCCATTACCAGGAAGAAGAAGAAGAAGAAGAAGAGGTCTAATGTCAACCTGGCAAAATACTCGACAAGTCGAGGGTGGTCAGGAAACTGGAAGAAGAAGAAGTATTTTTCTGACTTTTTCAGCGTGCTGTATATCCTGGTGAATTTTAAACTATCATTGACAGAATTGAGCCAAATTTATAAATTAAACAACTAGGAAATAAATCTATATTATACATATAGTCATGATAAATGAAAGTTCCCTCAATGTTATACATAGTCCCTGTGATGAAAAGTTCCTCTACAATATTTTAGAGCTACTTAGCCATGATGAAAGTTGGCTCTATCAATCTATATAAATGAAAGTTCCCTCAATGTTATACATAGTCTCTGTGATGAAAAATTCCTCTACAATATTTTAGAGCTACTTAGCCATGATGGAAGTTGGCTCTATAAATCTATATAGATATTGTCGTGGTGAAAGTTCCTTCTATGGCCTTATAAATAATCCTGATGAAAGATCCCACCATACACCCATATAACAAATAGCCATAATGGAAGTTTCCTCTAGATCTATAGTGTTATCAAGAACCATGAAAGTTATCTCTATATAGTATAATGGATAGCCATGATGAACGTTGCCTGTATAGTCTAATACATCTACATAGCCATGGTGAAAGCTCCCTCTATACAGTCTAATACATAGCCATGTTGAAGTTCCCTCTGTAGTAATACATGGCATTGACGAAAATTTCTTTGATACTCTTAAGAAGGAGTGAGTGAGTGAATTAGTTTGGTTTTACGTCCGACCAACAGTATTTCATTTATTTGCAGTCTGTACCCGCATGAGACATATAAAGGAACTTTCATCATGGCTATATATTAGACCAGCAAGGTAACTATCATGATGGCTATTTATAAGACTAGAGAGAACTTTCATCACGGCTATGGATCGGACCATAGATGAATCTTTCATCACTGCTACTTATTAGACTATAAAGGAAACTTTCATCACGGCTGCTTATTTGACTATAGAGTGAACTTTCACGGCTTTTTATTAGACTACAGAGGAAACTTTCATCACGGCCATATATTAGACTGTAGAGTGAACTTATACCACAGCTATATGTGGCTTTATTTTTAATAATAAATTAATATAAAACACAGTAGCTGTAGCTTCACACAGATCAAAATTGATAGATCTATCAAATCCCTATAAACTCCTATGAACGATACAGACCCTTATGAGATATATTCGTGATACAGGCCCCTAAGGCTATGACGGCTGTTGCAACCTGAATTGTAATAACAACCGGAATTGTAATAAAATTTATTACAAAACTGGTTATGATGCGAAAACGTTATTACAATTGGTCGTCAACCTGAAGTGTAATAACAACCTGAAGTGTAATAAAATAATTTTGTGTCTGTATTTGTGTGTATGTGAGTATGAATGTGCGCACGTGCTAGTATGTTGATAGTATGTGTATGCGTGTAGTTTGTATGGGAGGGGCGCATGCGTGTGCGCGCATGTGTACATGTATGAAGTAAAACATCAGATATTCTAGAGGATAGTACAACGACTTAGAAATTTTTATTACAAAACTGGTTATGATGCGAAAACGTTATTACAATTGGTGGTCAACCTGAATTGTAATAACAACCTGAAGTGTAATAAAATAATTTTGTGACTGTATTTGTGTGTTTATGTGAGTATGAATGTGTGCACGTGCTAGTATGTTGATAGTATGTGTATGCATGTAGTTTGTATTGGAGAGGCGCATGCGTGTGCGCGCATGTGTACATGTATGAAGTAATACATAAGATGTTCTAGATGATAGTACAACGACTTAGAAATTTTTATTACAAAACTGGTTATGATGCGAAAACGTTATTACAATTGGTCGTCAACCTGAAGTGTAATAACAACCTGAAGTGTAATAAAATAATTTTGTGTCTGTATTTGTGTGTCTATGTGAGTATGAATGTGCGCACGTGCTAGTATGTTGATAGTATGTGTATGCGTGTAGTTTGTATGGGAGGGGCGCATGCGTGTGCGCGCATGTGTACATGTATGAAGTAATACATCAGATGTTCTAGAAGATAGTACAACGACTTAGAAATTTTTATTACAAAACTGGTTATGATGCGAAAACGTTATTACAATTGGTGGTCAACCTGAATTGTAATAACAACCTGAAGTGTAATAAAATAATTTTGTGACTGTATTTGTGTGTTTATGTGAGTATGAATGTGCGCACGTGCTAGTATGTTGATAGTATGTGTATGCGTGTAGTTTGTATTGGAGAGGCACATGCGTGTGCGCGCATGTGTACATGTATGAAGTAATACATAAGATGTTCTAGATGATAGTACAACGACTTAGAAATTTTTATTACAAAACTGGTTATGATGCGAAAACGTTATTACAATTGGTGGTCAACCTGAATTGTAATAACAACCTGAAGTGTAATAAAATAATTTTGTGACTGTATTTGTGTGTTTATTTGAGTATGAATGTGCGCACGTGCTAGTATGTTGATAGTATATGTTTGCGTGTAGTTTGTATGGGAGGGGCGCATGCGTGTGCGCGCATGTGTACATGTATGAAGTAAAACATCAGATATTCTAGAGGATAGTACAACGACTTAGAAAATTTTATTACAAAACCGGTTATGATGCGAAAACGTTATTACAATTGGTGGTCAACCTGAATTGTAATAACAACCTGAAGTGTAATAAAATAATTTTGTGACTGTATTTGTGTGTTTATGTGAGTATGAATGTGCGCACGTGCTAGTATGTTGATAGTATGTGTATGCGTGTAGTTTGTATGGGAGGGGCGCATGCGTGTGCGCGCATGTGTACATGGATGAAGTAAAACATCAGATATTCTAGAGGATAGTACAACGACTTAGAAAATTTTATTACAAAACTGGTTATGATGCGAAAACGTTATTTGTGTGTCTATGTGAGTATGAATGTGCGCACGTGCCAGTGTGTGTATGCGTGTAGTGTGTAAGTGAGGGCGCATACCTGTGCATGTGTGGGTATGTGTATGCGTGTAGTTTGTAGGAGAGGGGCGCATGCGTGTGTGCGCATGCGTACATGTGTGAAGTAATACATGAGTTATTCCAGATGATAGTACAACGACTTAGTAATATTTATTACAAAACTGGTTATGATGCGAAAACATTATTACAATCGATGGTCAACCTGAATTGTAATAATGACCTGAATTGTAATTAAATAATTTTGTATTTGTATTTTTCTGTGTATGTATGTGTGCACATGTTTGTATGTGTATGCGTGTAGGTTGTAGGAGAGGGACGCAAGTGTGTGTGCACATGTGTACATGTATGAAGTAGAACATGAGTTATTCTAGATGATAATATAAAGACTTAGAAATATTTATTTCAAAACTGATTTAGCAGCGACAATAGTATTACAATTGTAATAAAACGTTTTGTGTCTGTATATGTGTGTCTGTTGTGTGTGGCTTTTGATGGGGGACTTGTGCGAGTTCATGTGCGCATGTGTATGTTTAAAGTAGATCTAATACATAAATAATTCTAGATGATAGTAAACAGACTGTATTAGACAAATTAATTATAAATCCAGTTAAGTTTCGAAAATATTACTACAAATGGTTGTAAACTTGAATTGATACAACAACTTGAATTGTAATAAAAACGTTTTCTTTGTGTGTGTTTTTGTGTGGGGGGGGGGTGGCTTTAGCGTATGTCTACATGAATGAACTAACACACAAATTATTCCAGATGATAGCATACAGACAGTAGTAGAATACGATTTTTCGATGGTATTGATAAAATGAAGAGGAAATTTGATAGACAATATATCTTATAATATACACAGAGTTTCTTACAGTTACGGTTGACTAAGTGATGTAAACGATTTTTGCAGAACTTTTAACGACATGTATTACAAACCTGATTAAGATGCGAACATATTATTACAAATGGTGGCCAACTTGAATTGTAATGATAACAAATTGTGTGCGTGCGTTCGTGCGTGCGTGCGTGTGTGCATGTGTGTGTACGTGTGTTTGTATGTGTCTGTCTGTGTGTGTGTGTGTCTGTATGCATGTCTGTCTTCGTATGTGTGTGTGTGTGTGTGCGTGCGTGCGTGTGTGCGTGTGCGTGCGCGTGCGTGTGTGTGTTTAATATCCTATGATATAGTACTATCATCTAGAATAACTCATATATTACTTCATACATGTACACATGCTCGCTCACGCATGCGCACATCACCTACACATTACACGCATACACATACTAGCACTTGCGCACATTCATACACACACAGACACACACATACAGACACAAAAATATTTTATTACACTTCAGGTTGTTATTACAATCCAGGCTGACCACCAATTGTAATAATGTTTTCGCAAAATAACCAGTTTTGTAATAAAAATGTCTAAGTCGTTGTACTATCATCTAGAATAACTCATGTATTACTTCATACATGTACACATGCGCACACAGGTATGCGCTCATCACCTACACACTGTACTAGCACTTGTGCACATCCATACACACACAGATATACAAATATAGACATACAATTATTTTATTACACTTCAGGTTGTTATTACAATTCAGGTTGACCACCAATTGTAATAATGTTTTCGCATCATAACCAGTTTTGTAATAAACAATTCTACATACACATACTAGGACTTGTGCAAATTTCATGCACACACAGACACACAATTACAGACACAAAATTATTTTATTACACTTCAGGTTGACCACCAATTGTAATAATGTTTTCGCATCATAACCAGTCTTGTAATAAAAATTTCTAAGTCGTTGTACTATCATCTAGAACATCTGATGTATTACTTCATACATGTACACATGCGCACACACGCATGCGCCCCTCCAATACAAACTACACGCATACACATACTATCAACATACTAGCACGTGCGCACATTCATACTCACATAAACACACAAATACAGTCACAAACTTATTTTATTACACTTCAGGTTGTTATTACAATTCAGGTTGACCACCAATTGTAATAACGTTTTCGCATCATAACCAGTTTTGTAATAAAAATTTCTAAGTCGTTGTACTATCATCTAGAACATCTTATGTATTACTTCATACATGTACACATGCGCGCACACGCATGTGCCTCTCCAATACAAACTACACGCATACACATACTATCAACATACTAGCACGTGCGCACATTCATACTCACATAAACACACAAATACAGTCACAAAATTATTTTATTACACTTCAGGTTGTTATTACAATTCAGGTTGACCACCAATTGTAATAACGTTTTCGCATCATAACCAGTTTTGTAATAAAAATTTCTAAGTCGTTGTACTATCTTCTAGAACATCTGATGTATTACTTCATACATGTACACATGCGCGCACACGCATGCGCCCCTCCCATACAAACTACACGCATACACATACTATCAACATACTAGCACGTGCGCACATTCATACTCACATAGACACACAAATACAGACACAAAATTATTTTATTACACTTCAGGTTGTTATTACACTTCAGGTTGACGACCAATTGTAATAACGTTTTCGCATCATAACCAGTTTTGTAATAAAAATTTCTAAGTCGTTGTACTATCATCTAGAACATCTGATGTATTACTTCATACATGTACACATGCGCACACACGCATGCGCCCCTCCAATACAAACTACACGCATACACATACTATCAACATACTAGCACGTGCGCACATTCATACTCAAATAAACACACAAATACAGTCACAAAATTATTTTATTACACTTCAGGTTATTACAATTCAGGTTGACCACCAATTGTAATAACGTTTTCGCATCATAACCAGTTTTGTAATAAAATTTTCTAAGTCGTTGTACTATCCTCTAGAATATCTGATGTTTTACTTCATACATGTACACATGCGCGCACACGCATGCGCCCCTCCCATACAAACTACACGCATACACATACTATCAACATACTAGCACGTGCGCACATTCATACTCACATAGACACACAAATACAGACACAAAATTATTTTATTACACTTCAGGTTGTTATTACACTTCAGGTTGACGACCAATTGTAATAACGTTTTCGCATCATAACCAGTTTTGTAATAAATTTTATTACAATTCCGGTTGTTATTACAATTCAGGTTGCAACAGACGGCTATTCTATTTCTTCCATTTACTGTATATTTAATAATTTTGTTGGCAGTATTTTTTTTTGTTATTAAAACTTATTTTCTGTTTAGGTTATTATTGAAAAGATGAACAGAGGAGAAAATAATGTGCTTGCGATTCCTGTGGAGAAACAGCCGACTATTACTTTTGATATTCAAATCCAAAAGCTTCCACCCATAACCTGGATTCAGGAAATTATCCTGCCACATTGTGTCTGGTGATGTTGCAGTCCACAGTACTGAAGACCTACATACAGGTAATCTTATTTATATACATGCTTTGTATGTTCTGTATGACTAACTAGAGTCATCATATATTAATGAAAATTACCTTTGAAACATTGTATTATGATGACTTATAATCCGCATACACGTTTTCACCAATGTAGTACTACCATACTATGTGTTAGCTCTAATTATTAGTACATTTTGTTTTTATTTTGTGGTTTTATGAAAGAAAGAATTTCAAACCTTCAATTAGCTTAGTCCTACAAGTATTTCTGTCTATCGACTCCTTTTAACGCTTTACTCTATAAATACATATGTTTACGCCTTTGCAAACAGAGTAGATCTCGACCCAGAATAGATGACCAGAATAGGATCAGGGTCTGCTTTGTAATATTACAGATACACTATTCTACTAATTAATGTTTTATTAATACAAAATAATCTAATGAATATTCATGACATTATTTTTTCTCGCAAAAATATTAATGCAGGAAATGGGTTAGGCTTTAGATTTGTCCTAATTATAACTATGTTTTAAACTAAATCAATAGTCTTGCATCTCTTTGTTCTGTGGACCACTACATGAATTTATTAATATCATAACCATGTTTTTTTTATTTGTTTAGCTTGTGATGTAAATAGCATACCTCTACAGGCAGGACAAGAGAAGCTCAATAAAGTCAAATATCACATTTCCTTCAGACAGTTAACTCTAGTACTATGGCTATGTGCAGGAACTATGTGCACGATGTGCAGGAACACATCATTATCCCTATTATCTGGACAGTCTGGAGAAGTTCCTAGACCCATTCTAATATGTTGTTTTGAGGCATTTTATTTTGGTCTCTCAGATTTGCTTATGCTATTTTATATGTTTTTATACTTTCTACTAGGTTGAAAATAATCTGGTTAGTTTTCTAGTAAACAGATTCTGTCAATGGACATTTTGAATAAAGATTTGTTATGGAAAGAGTTAACCATAGCTATTATACATTGAACTGAACTTCACAAGAAATTGTAACTTTCAGGCATCAATTTTCCATATTTTAATTAGAAAACTACATGTAAATACTTATGTTTAAGCATGAAGCAGGATTTTATGTTTGGTGCACAAATAATGTCAAAACCACTGCAGATTATTCAATTTGTTCCTAATCTCAGAGCGGTAAAAGGGGCCTTTGTGCCTATTAGTTATGGTCTTCGACTAACAAGCGTTTAGCCCCTCATCGCTGTGTGTTCGAATCCTGGTCTGGGCATTTGGATTTTTCATGTGAGGAAGCCTTCCAGCTGCCTTGCGGTAGATCAATGGTTCTAATTGACCAAATACCATTCAAATATGACCACCCATGGTACTCTTTTTTTAATATAAGAAAAATGGCAATTTTGAAAGAGTCAAACGGGTGATTATTCCTAACAAATGCCATTCAAATTATACCGCTGGTTTAATGTTGTTGTATTTTCTAAAATTCCTTTATCTCTGCATCCATGTTTTTTCAGATATCAGCATGGTATAAGCAGTTTTGATAAAGGGTCGCTAGACAACTATTCTTGCCAAATACCATTCAAATTAGACCACCTGTTTTGGAGAAGATTCTTTTTACAGGTTTTGTTTCAGGTTGTACAAGGAAATCTATCCCCACCTGGTTGCCATGTTTTTTGAGATATAAACATGCTTTTAGTAATTATTCCTAGCAAATACCATTCCAGTTTGTCGAAGATGTTTAAAGGTTTCCTATATACAAATGTAGTTAAATAAGATTTTTAGCCCCCATCCTTGGCAGCCCTGTCTTATTTAGATATAAAGATAATTTCAGGAAATATGGTAGAGAATCACAAGAAGACTGTTTCTATTCATTAATTCTGATCATTGGTTTTGGACAAGTTTAATATTTTTCTGTTAGTTCTATAAGAAAAATAAGTAATCATTCAACAGTTTTGATAGAACATGATACATGCAGCATTTATGTAAAGTGTGGTTAAATGCTGCCATAATGTTTCATTAGAGATGTTGTTTAATCCTTTCCCTCATATAAATGTGCTTTCACGCATTTGCAAACAGAGTAGACCCAGATCAGACAGCTCCTAAAGGAGCTGTTTATTTTTGAAATTATGATACATCTGTAGGTCCAACTATGCAGTTTCTATCTATACCAAAACAATCCTGTCTACAAATGCCATTAGAAATATTAATGTAAGTAATATTCATGATGTCATTATTTCTTATATTAATACTGAACCAGGACAGCAATTGTTGATTGATGCAAGATACAAGAAGCTTTATTTCAGTCAGTTAACAACAAATAACATTAACTATATCAGAATTATACAGTTTAATTCTATAATATAACATTACTGTCACAGTTTAAGTCGGTAGTTATATTATCATAGGACATATAGAGACAGCATGGATCCTGATCAGATGCTTGGTGATCCAGTATGTAACCAGGACCCAAGCTGTCTCTGAATTCAGTGCAGCTTTTATAGTAAAAGCTTTTTGGCTCAAATGACATATAATGGTATAAGATAGCACATACAGTAAATAAAAGCTAACATTCATATATAAAGCAAAGCATTCTTATAGACAACAATAGGGCTGTATACATTGTAAAATCATGCTGCTCATGCTAAGAGAACATTTTTATCCGTTTATATTTGTTTGTTTGTAAATTTTGTGATATTTCTTATTCCTCTTGATCGGTGGGTGATCACAATAGCTCATCTAAATGCACCTACTTAAATGCAACAGCCGTAAAAAGTGAATAATAACAATGAAACTAACTAACTGCTCATATATTTGCATTAAGGGCTGAAATGATTTTCCCCTTTGTTTATGGTACTGCCTCAGAATGACCATTTCTATAACATTTATGACTGTTCAGCTTGGCTTTGTTTGTTTTTGGAAATGATGAATAAAATATGGACACTGTGCATATTAACTGTCTTTTGAGCTGTAACTTATAGACACACTTTTAATATTCACTTTACATCTCCTGTAGGAGTTGTTTTGTTGGGTATGCTTTTTTTTATTGTATTTACATGCTCAACACTGTATTGTCATATTGCTTTACATTGTTTTTGAGCAAGGTTTTCAAAAATAATAGACAATAATTCCATTAATTTCATTATCTTTATTTTCTCCAAAACAGCAATTATGTAACATTGTATTCATGCTTATTATTATCAATTGGGGATGTCAATAATCTTTCACCAACCGAATAATCATTAATTCTTTCGAATGGTTATTATTCAACATTCTTTTCAACTTGACCAAGTTTATGTGTATATAAACTGTATATCAAAACAGGGGATTGCAAGTATTTATGATGTTGTTCAATTAGATTTGTTTTCATATATATAACAGCCACTAAATTGGTATTTAGGGCATGTGACTGCTTAAAGCAAGGTGAAAGTAAAACTGAACGCCCCTGTTTGAGCATTGTTTTACTTTCACCTTGTTTTAAGCAGCCACATGCCTTTAACACAGAATAGTTGATGGAATTTAGTAGTCGTTATAGAGAGGTTTTACTGTACATGTATCCCCACCAAATGTTTTTTTTCTCATAGAGATGTACTCAACCCACTCAACAACAATATTTGTTCTGTCTAAATTTCATCAAAGAGATAAGGCAATTAAATTGCCAGCAATTTTTATCTGTGACTTGAATCACACTCTCTAATATATTTGGAAACTATTATTTTGATCATGTGGCTGTGCCTATTACAAACGTCAATGCTAACATCTATTTTTTCTGCCATTACATGCTTTTAGCAAGTCAAATTTGCACAGCTGAAAATTGACAGCCTGGTCTGATCTTTTGTTTTTTGTGAACAATTTGCAATCAGAATGAATTTCTGCAGTTTTATAACACAACACAAATGGACGTAGCTTGCGAAAAGAAGTGTTGATTGGTCACTGAATTTATATTGTGTCATTTTATCAAAAGAACCTGCAAACAACAGACTGCTCCAAATAATAAAGTTGTTATGGTTTGGCCCAGTGGTTGATCGGCTGAATGAATGGCTGAAGTTCCGTTATACTTTCACCTTGCTTTAACCCCTTCCCTCATATAAACGTGTTTTCACGCATTTGCAAACAGAGTAGACCCAGATCAGATGGTTCGTAGAGAAGCCGTCTGATCAGGGTCTGCTCTGTTTGCTATTAAAATTTCATAGATCCGTTTCTTTAGTTTCTAAAATGGCTATAATGTTTCACATTCCATATTTCATTATAACTATTTTGGCCATGAATATTCAGTAGGTATCGAAATTTGGTCTAATTATAGAACAGGGAAAGGGTTAAGCAGCCATCTGCCTTTAACACAAAATAATCTATGTAAGAGAGGTGTTACTGTATATACTAATACAACACAATTACAACGAGCTTCTTGTGACAACCATTTTCAACTTACCCATAAATTAGAATGGTTGAAACGTCTATAAATAGATGATATTACATACAAATTTGGTAGATCTAGGCCTTATAGAATTTGAGAATAAGATTTGTAAAGTTTTCAGTAAATTTGACCCCTGGGGACGGAGCCGATTTTGACCCTTTGTAAAAGTCTTAATAGATAATGCTACATACAAAATATCACAGCTCTAAGCTCTGTTCATCGCGAGACTTGAGTACTCGTGACCTCATAACATGTGTTCTCTGTTTATATAACACGTGGTTGATCTGAATTCGACAAGAGTAGCAGAAAATATAAATAAAATAATACAATAACTACATTAAAAGAAAGAAGTTTTTGGATTTTGTAGTTTACATGGAACGCAATTCTCGGTACTTAGAAGTTGGGAATTACAAGGAGAAGTTAAATCGTAACCAGAAAAAGTCCATAAGTTTTCCTCTGATGGCACAGTGTGTAAAATCTGTGGTAATCATCCTGCTCCCTTCTGATATGTCCAGAAATTACGACATTGTTTTTAGCCCTTTGGCAAGCACATTCGTCACCACCGCATCCATGTTGGAATACTGTTTCTTCTCTTTATCCCTTCTTATTCAATCTGTTGTTTTTCTTGTTGAAAACTTTGCCCATTCTTAAAACAATTAATGTAAAAAAACAGATTCAGAAAACATCAAAGCAATGTGCCTCTGCATTTAAACAACCAATTTTAAACAAGAACATTCTGTATAATAGTTGTCAAATAGTAAAACTATATTTAGTTAGTATTTGTTTGCCCAAAAATGTTTACAGGTGAAATTATATCCTAACTTTTCAGATGAAACATGCAAATTTTCTTGACCTCTTTCAATACCTGGAAAAAGCCCAAACCCTTTTTGAGGAATGACTCTAGACAGACCAAATAGTTCAAGGCCAATGTGAATGATACTTGTATTTTCTAATGCTATTTAATATTTACACATAGAAAAGTTACCAAATAGTTTTTGACAAACAATACAGTGCTCCCTCCCTACAACGGCCCTCTCAATAACGATTCCCTCCTTACAACAACGCATGTCACTGTTTCCGAAACAACAAGGCTCCAGAAACAACTTTTCCATCATATTTTCTTTATGCCTCTATCAAACCCTATGTTGTGACCACTCTTTAGATTCTAAAGAGTGGTCACAACATAGGGTTTGATTGAGGCATAACGGTTTTAGTTCTCGAAATACACCTGATCTGCGGATCTGCAAACAAGCTAATTATGTTTGATTTTCCCTCCCT
The DNA here is from genome assembly GCA_963576725.1 of Azorinus chamasolen. Taxonomy (NCBI): domain Eukaryota; kingdom Metazoa; phylum Mollusca; class Bivalvia; order Cardiida; family Solecurtidae; genus Azorinus; species Azorinus chamasolen. The sequence continues at coordinate 62,628,190 of OY755241.1, read as the reverse complement.
ATAACAACTACCTCTGAACAACACATACAATCTTCGTATCCCAAAGGGTGTCGTTGTAGAGAGGGAGCACTGTACATTTATTTTGCCCAATAAAAAGGGTTGTAAATATGAATGATGCAGGGCCTAATTTCCATGTCCTGATGCTACTTAACATTTACACAAAAGTTTCAAATGGCCATAACTCTGGTGTTCCAATGTCAATGTAAGCGATAAATGCAGATCCAAATTCTTTATTGTACTAAACATTTACATACTTTTTCAAAGATAAAATTCAAGCCGTTTCTGAGATGTGACCAGGTTGACTCAAAGACGCAGACAGATAAAGTGAAAGCTACATTGCTTCTGCATGGGATAACAAATTGCAATTCTTTACGTGGTATGTTGTTTTCTGAACATAATTTATACCCAATATCTATTATCAAGCTCCAATATTACCTTGTGCTAGTATTTTTATTTTGCTTTGGCTGTGTATTCAGGTGAGTATCATGGTTTACTGCTGCAAGTCTCTGTAGACTGTTGGGACATATCAATACCAGTTTCCTGTATACATGTATATGTTGATTAGGTTGTTGATGCCCTCCTGATCATATATGCTCCTGAAAAGATGAAGAGAGAGAGCTAGAAGCATATCTTAAGTGATGAATACTCCTGCATGGCAGCCTTGTGCTCATAACTCCTACATGTTAAATATTCAAAACTTCACACAGTGCCTATCTACACTTCACACACATTATATGTGTATCTCTTGTATGAATTATTACATACTGAAAAGAATTATATCATGCATACTTACACTTTAGATAGACTATGTGTACAAATGTTACAGAAATCTAATGAAAACTGTGTCAGTAGTCTATACCACATATTCTCAGTTACCCCTATATTACAGTAAACCATTACATCTAAGTTCAAGGGCAGGTAACTCTATATAAAGGAGAAGGGCCATAATTTAAGCAATTGCATAATTTCTAAAATTAGCACATTATTTATATAAATAAAAAACAAGCATTTGGTATAAATAAACCCTAAATTTAAACAGTACAGATGCTGAAAACCCCATATAAAAGAAAATTCCCACATGAGCATTTTTGTCGAATAAAAATTCCCAAAATCAGCATTTTTCGTGCTAAAAATCCCAATTTCGCTAGGGTTCTTTTCCCAAAAAGGCTAGGAAAACCCCTGGGTATCCAGACCCCAGTCTCAAAATGTCTGTAAAGTAAAATATTACTCATAAAGAAAGATAAATAAATCCATTTGGAGATTATCAATTACTTCCGACAAGCCTTCATTGCTGAGGAAAAACACGACGGTTAAGCAAAGAAACACTCGCTTGTTTTAAATTAATTCCCTTTAATTATTGATAAATGATCTGAAAGTAGAGAATCAGATCTATATTATATCCATTCAAAGCTAACAGAGGAGACTCTGACCAGACAGTTCCTATAGGAGCCGTCTGATCTGGGTCTACTGTCTTTAATACGTAGAAAGGCATATTTTGGGGTAAAGGGTTGAAATGATGAAGTTAAGGATTAAACAAGAGCTGCGTGTGGCACCAATGCTCGTTTGATTTGGTGATTTGGTGTGTGTCCAGCTAAATTAAAATCTTTGAAAACAAGAGGGCCATGATGACCCTGATATCGCTCACCAGACAATCAGAGAAGAATATTTTCACTATGTTTCTATAGAAAACTTACCACCCCTGGGGCCGGGCTTCATTTAAATCCATGGGCATAATTCATATATTTTTTTGTAGAGGACCTCAAGATGATGCTATGTGCCAAATATGAAAGCTGAGAAACTTCAAGTTTAAGAGGTGATTTCTAATTAGCACACAGTTTGGATTCTGATCTGGTGCATCTGTAAAAGTCTAATTTAAAGTATAACCAACAGGGCAGGGCCAATTTTAACCTCAGAACTATGATATTAACCAATTTCATTAAGGTATCATAAGTAAATCTATACACCAAATATCTTAGCTCTGTGACATGTAGTTTTTGACAAGAATATTTTTAAAGTTTTCCCCATGCCTAACCTAAGTGAACCCAGCATTCTGCTACTTGTACAGAAAACAGAACAACAGTCAGCTTGAAAAAACTGGCCACCCCTGGGACGGGGCCAATTTTGACCCCAGGGGCATAATTTATATAACTTTTGTAGAGGACCTGAACATGATGCTATGTGCCAAATATGAAAGTTGAGAACATTACAGTTTCAGAGGAGAAGATTTTCAAAGTTTTCACTATATAGTTCTATTGAAAACTTGAAACCCCCGGGACGGGGCCAATTTTGACTCATGGGACATAATTTATATAACTTTTGTAGAGGACCTATAGGTGATGCTATGTGCCAAAGATGAAAGCTGAGAACCCTGTTGATTCTGAGAAGAAGACTTTTAAAGGTTCAAATTGTTGACGATGCACGATGCACAACAAACGCCGACAGACAACAGACATCAGGCGATCACAAAAGCTCACCCTGAGCACTTTGTGCTCTGGTGAGCTAAAAAGGCCACAACTCCAAAATTTTGAAATCAAGAGTTATGGTTCTTATGTAGGGGCCTTTCCCTCAATGAGATCTACTAACGTATGAAGTTTCGTGTTTATACCTCCTATACTTTTTGAGTAATGAGCTACATAAAGTTTTTGCACATCGCCGCCACCGACAACAACCCAGTGATCACAATAGCTCGACTTTTCTTTTAAACAGATGAGCTAAAAATGAAAGTTGCAAATATGACTAGTTTAGAACAAGTCAGCTTGACAATGAATTGTCTGAGAAAGGTCACAGATTATTATCAATACTTACTCCGCTGATTTTTTTTATTTTCAAAGAATAATCGCAGATAGAGGTCGCTTAACTGACATCACATGTGCTTGGCACTGTTAGAACGTATCCAGGTGGAAGAACATATCACTGCTGGTAACACTATAGTTGTGGCCGAAAAATTCTGTTTATACTGTCAATGAATTTACTGCAAACAGAGAGAGAATAAGAGAGAGTCTTATAAATTTCTTGTGTACGTTTATTTGTATTATACTGCTTTACCCTTTACCTCATGAATATCCAGGTAAGAAATAATGACATCATACATTTACATGCTAATAAACTAGATTTTTAAAATGGCATTATGAACAAAACCATGTCAGTAACTGTAGAGCTAGACCTATGTAGTCTCGGTTTTCTTTAATGATCTACTACTAGACTAGTAGTTTTGACGGTATATGATGATGAGTATATCGGTCTTCATCATTCCTTAAGCAGATTAAGCAAACAGAGCAGACCCTGGACAGGCAGGTATTGCAGCAGCTGCCTGATCTGGGTCTACTTTGTTTGTATAGGTGCCAAAATTGTCTGTATGATGGAAGAGTAAACCCTTTGAATGCTGAATATGTATGGCGAATGGGTAATCATAATTAAATGATCTGAGCATCCATTCTCAATCCATTTGAATACAGAGTAGACTCTGATCAGACTGCTTCAGTAAGAGATGTCTGATCAGGGTGTGCTCTAAGATAAGAAAATCTTTATTTATAGTCAGTTTCCATCAACAGATAAACAATAGCTTTGAAGCTATTTACGACATAATCAGATTATCCACTAACAAACAACTATAAAAAAGAAACCTGTAAAAATATAAAGTCTGTGAAAATAAAAAGTATATTACATATAGTTTCATTAAATAGCATAATACAATTTATTACTGGAAAAAAATCACCAAGCCTATCTTGTCACATAAGACTTGCTCTCAACTTGCAATGAGAAACATTTGACATTGACGGTCAAAGGGAAGTAACTCGTACAAGGTCTAAAATATTAAAATATGAGTTAATTCCCTTGTTTGCTTTTGGTATTATATAGATCTTATTATAAATTTTCTGGCCAAATTCCCTTGTTCATACTCCATTGTAGAGTTTATAAATACTCATATATTTATTTCTTACATGGATATTTATTTGCTAACAGGACCTGAATCAATATTTAACTTTGTCTATATGGCATTAAGTAAAATTTCTAAGCTTTCTAGTTTCAAGACAAACACAACTCTGTCAATATGAATAATATGGACAAGTTTTAACCCTTTCGCTACAAATTTCCATATTTTTGATTTTCTTCATTTTTATTTCAAAAACATAGCAATAGTAACAAACAGTTTGGATCCTGGTGAGACGCCGAGTTACTTGGCGTCTCATCTGGATCCAAACTGTTTGCATAGGTAATCACAGATCCGGCTTTGGCAGCGAAATGGTTACTAGTGGCCCTATTGTGATTGTAAGCATGTAAAGTTAAACCTTAAACTTTATCAAAGTTTATGTCACCTGTTTTATTCGTTAATCTTGTGCAACATGCTTATGACCTTTATTACTTTGTTCATGTCGAATAATATTAATGGGTTATTGCTGACCAAAAGATGTGCCAACTTTTGTCTTATTTTTTAACGAAACCCAACGGTCAGGGTCTTCACTGTTTGCTGCAGTTTATAAACTTTGACACGGTCAAGAAAAGGTCGAGATGACTCAACCAAAATAGGCTGAGTTGACCCACCCAAATAACAGGCCTACTTGACCCCAGGCCGAATCGACCCGGATTCATCTGGAACACAGCCCTAGATATGTCAACAGCTTAACCCTTTCCCTGTTCTATGTTTAGTCATAATTTCAATACCTACTTACTATTCATGGAGAAAATAGTTATAATGAAACATGGAAGATGAAACATTGTAGCCATTTTAGAAAGGAAATAGACCTGTAGATCTTTCAAATTCCACTAGCAAACAGAGTAGACCCTGAAAAGACTAAATGTTATATGGCTTTAAAATCTTTAATTATTTAGTTTTATCAGATCAGATTTTTATTCCCTACCGGTTTAACTACTGCTCATCAGTATAGATAATATTGCGCCTGATGATCTGATGAAACGCGTCGCGCATTTTTAAGTTATTAATTAAAGATTTTAAAGCCATATAACATTTAGTCTTTTTTAATATATTTATAGCCTTTCTGGTTGTACTCTATTGCCAGTTATATAATGATGAGCAGTAGTGAAACCGGTAGGGAATAAAAATGTAAATCTCCACAAGTGGTGTCAGTTTATCTGTTATATATATATATATATATATATATATATATATATGTATACATACATACAATACAGTAAAACCCATCTGAACAAGATCAAGATGTTACATTCAGCTTTCTGCAGGACTTTCACTCTGTATTAAGCCACCACCTGTCTCCAGGACTGATAATTATACTAAATCCAACTTCCGTTTAGAGAGTTTTTACTGTATCCACAAACTTTGGTCAACCTACCCTATATACTGCAAAACCAATAAATATGTATATTAATCTTTCTCCTTGTTCTTCATTTTTCCATCTGTCTTTTGGCATGGATTGGATTATAAAAACACTTTTGTTCATTGTCCTCATCTGTTGCCTACAACTGAACCTTTAACTGGGGATTACACTTCTGTGTACTGTATCTGAAAACCAGGATGAAAGTCAATTAATTTAACCATTTCCCTCATATAAACAAAATATAAAAAATATTCATTGACAGGAAGCGTTTGAAAAAAAGGAAATGAAAGCTAATGGAAGGAAATTAATTTCAGAAAATAAATTCCATTGGGGCAAAAACACTTAAAAAGCTTATGCAAGAAAGGCTGCATCAGTTCTAGGAACTATACTATAATATAAATGCATATGAACATAGCAAACAATGTAGACCCTGATTAGACAGCTCCTATACGATTCTAACTGTTCTTTTGAAATTTGGGCTAAATATAGAACAGGGAAAGGGTTAAAGCAATTTAAGTGGGGTACGGACAAAACCCCACTAGGACGTAACCCCATAGGACACAACCCCACTGCCAACTGTGTCAAGGCAGACAAAATCCCATATGTTAACATAATTGGGATATAAATAAACTTTTAGATAATTTGAAGAACAAACACTCAATCAAAATTCAAAGCAAGATATTACATTTTCAAATTTACGTCTTAGTAGGGTTTTGTCCTACACCCAATTTAAGACAGTGCTCACAAAAGGCAGTGGCTATTCGTACGGTACCATACCGTACGAATAGCCCAAGCCGCTATTCGTATGGAAGTTCCGTAAGAATAGAAATAAGTACCGTATATATACGCTATTCGTACGGGAGTCAATGTCACTGCATGTTTTTATCCAACATACCATGTATTTACTTGTACTTTTCTCTATTTTTGCAGCAAGAAAACATTAGATTTTGTAAGCTGTGGATAATTTTGGAATATCCGCCATTTGCGATCCAGTCCAGGAAATTTCCAGCTCATGTTTTAATGATTTAAGGGCAGCGCTGTAGATCAGTGATCTCATTTGCAAACAGACTTAATTAGTCCGACAAAGAATAAAGCAACACATCAATTGTAATCCAATAATTAATCAGTTTTAATCCTTTAAGCCAATTAATTACAAATAATTAAGTATCGCGCTGTAGATCAATGCATGACCTCATTTGCAAACTGCAAATAATATAACATTTTTAATGAATGTCATACTTTAATTATCCACAGGTATCAAATTCTTGAATAACTCCCGTACGAATCCACAGACAAAGACCTACCCAACCTTGAGTCAAAAACAGATTTTCGTTACTAAATTTAACTCAAAATTTAATTTTCGAATTTCGATTGTATAATCGATGATTAATTGAAGTGGTGTGTTCGATTATATTCGATGATCGATTAAGAAAATCAGCCGATTATGAAACATAGGTCTAGATACAGAACACATATTATTAGAAAACTAACATTCATTCATGAACTATACTGTAGTTTACAAAACAATGGCTGCAACATTAGCGTGTTTTCCAGCTAGTTTTTTGCCTCCCTGACCTCCATCGTTCGCCTAAATATATAACAGAGATTTGCAATTTTTTATCCACACCTTCCATACGTATCCTTTTGTTATGGAATATCGGAAACTTTCTAACCGTCTGACTCAATCTTAAAATGTTTTCACGGGAGACGCCATCTTTCTTTCACGTTTGCGATGTGCGCATGCGCACGATCCTCACTCAAACTCGGAGAGTTGAATCGGAAAAGCCCGATCTATCTACAATTTTTTTTAAAAAAATAGATCTATTATATGATGAAAATGAATGAGTTTTTTTTACTACAATGGTATTTTCAAAATAACCTTCATAAGAATATTACAATATAACAAATACCATGCACTTTGCTATTATTGAAAATATACTAGATCTGTTAGATCTACTTTTATAAATCTATCTATTTGATGATGCATGTCTATCTTTAAATAGAACATACATTTACGTGAGTAGTATATAAATTATAAATGTTAAGCATCTGATACATACAACTAGATCTGTTTCATTTTTTATAAGCCCACGTTAGTTGGAGACTTCAGTAGATATGATTAGCCTCTATTTCTATATAAAACCAACTGAAAGGTGAATTTCTTTTTATGAAAATGCACTTGTTAAATTTATTTAATATTTCTACAAAAATCGATCTATTCTAATCAAGCCTGTAGAATGTATAAGCTCTGTTCATCGCGAGACTTGAGTACTCGTGACCTCATAACATGTGCTCTCTGTTTATATAACACGTGGTTGATCTGAATTCGACAAAAGTAGCAGAAAATATAAATAAAATAATACAATAATTAGATCTACATTAAAAATGGACCTGCAAGAAAGAAGAAAGAAGTTTTCGGAATTTGTTGTTTACATGGAACGAATTTCTCGTTATTTAGAAGTTGGGAAGTACAAGGAGAAGTTAAATCGTACACAGAAAAAATCCATAAGGAAAGCCACTTCCAATGGACAATACTCGTGTCAAGGTATCGAACTCTCTAGATAACAGAATCTAGATATATAATTAATAAATAGATCTAATATGAATATTAATAATCATAAAAATAATAAAAAACAAGTTCCCAGCATTGTGTATAGATTTTCTTTATGAACAAAAATGACAAAAAATATTGTATACATCTAAATGGTATTGAACAGCTTTAGATCGAGATAGATAACGACATGCTTAGTCTAGATTGCAAGACCCCAATATAGAATTTATTACGAATATAAATATAAAAGGATTTATTGAAATGAGTTCAGTATATTTGATACTTAAACACCCTATAATTTTAACCTGATGACGATTAAACTGAAAAAAAAAACCGGCAAAAAGACCACATATCTTTCGCCTCTCCACCACGACACTTTCGCAGTGTGTCACACCTCTCTTGATCTATCCATACAAACACATCCCTACAAACAAATCTCTACATCGTCTGATGATGTTAGTGGTGGTAATTTGATGATAATTTGCTGAATCTCTTCTTATTATTCGTCCTCCTCCTCCTGTTCTTCATTGACACCATGATCTGATATTGTTGTTGTTGATATGTTGTTGTTTGTTCTCGATGACGATGATGATGTTTATGATGATGATGATGATGATGATTATTATGATTACAACGACGACGACGATAGTGATGATGAAGATACTGAGATAATGCTGCTGATGGTGGTATTGTTGTTGATGGTGATGATGATGACAACGGCGAAGATGATGACGTTGCTGCTGGTGATGGTGATGACGATGGTGATTATGAGATAATATGAGATATTTCTGCTGATGATGTCATGATGATGATGATGATATATATACATGCCGTTTCTGATTATGATTGTGATGGTGTTACTTATTTTAATATTTTGTGTTGCCAGGAAAAACTCTTTTCTACAACCACCATGGGAGACAATTGAGAGTTATAACCACCGAAGAGGAAAGAGATACAGTCCTGAAGGAAAATCACAATACGTCTCATGCTGGCCACAGTGGCATTAACTCGACGATTGCCAGAATCAGCAAACATTTTTGGTGGAAAGGAATGGCAGAGGATGTTGTCGCCTGGGTGAGAAAATTGTCTATATAAGTGTAGTAGTAATCTAAATAAACAAAGATTTTATTTATATATTTTTTTTTAAAAAAAAGAGAGAAAAACAACAAGAGCTGTCGCAGGACAGCACACTCGACCATTCTCAGATTTATTCGTGTAAAAATGTTTGATGTGACCTAAAATGGTGTCCAATGATACTAGAAGCAAGTAATCGAGGTGTCAGTAAAATATCTTTAATAGTATTCAAGATGTAGGATCTCTTTGAAATGTTTAATGAAAAGAAAACCCTAAGTTAAAAAGGGCAATAATTTCTGTAAAAATGCTTGACAGAGTAATGTACTCTTGCCTACAGATGAAAATTGTTTCAAAGCTTTTATCCCAAAGGGTTATGTTAATCAGTGGACGTTGACAATAAAGGGAACTTTCATCACGGCTATATAGAAGACAATATTGGGAACTTTCATCACGGCTATATAGAAGACAATAGTGGGAACTTTCATCACGGCTATATAGAAGACAATAGTGGGAACTTTCATCACGACTATGTATTAGGCAATAGGGGGAACTTTCATCACAGCTATGTAGAAGACTGTAGGGGGTACTTTCATCACAGCTATGTAGAAGACTGTAGGGGGTACTTTCATCACAGCTATGTAGAAGACTGTAGGGGGTACTTTCATCACGGCTCGCTATGTAGAAGACTGTAGGGGGTACTTTCATCACGGCTATTTGGAAGATTATAGGGGATACTTTCATCTGGTCTATGTAGAAGACAAAAGGGGGAACTTTCATCACGGCTATGTAGCTCTGTTTGACAATAAAGGGAACTTTCATCACGGCTATATAGAAGACAATAGTGGGAACTTTCATCACGACTATGTATTAGGCAATAGGGGGAACTTTCATCACAGCTATGTAGAAGACTGTAGGGGGTACTTTCATCACAGCTATGTAGAAGACTGTAGGGGGTACTTTCATCACAGCTATGTAGAAGACTGTAGGGGGTACTTTCATCACGGCTCGCTATGTAGAAGACTGTAGGGGGTACTTTCATCACGGCTATTTGGAAGATTATAGGGGATACTTTCATCTGGTCTATGTAGAAGACAAAAGGGGGAACTTTCATCACGGCTATGTAGCTCTGTTTGACAATAAAGGGAACTTTCATCACGGCTATATAGAAGACAATAGTGGGAACTTTCATCACGACTATGTATTAGGCAATAGGGGGAACTTTCATCACAGCTATGTAGAAGACTGTAGGGGGTACTTTCATCACAGCTATGTAGAAGACTGTAGGGGGTACTTTCATCACGGCTCGCTATGTAGAAGACTGTAGGGGGTACTTTCATCACGGCTATTTGGAAGATTATAGGGGATACTTTCATCTGGTCTATGTAGAAGACAAAAGGGGGAACTTTCATCACGGCTATGTAGCTCTGTTTGACAATAAAGGGAACTTTCATTACGGCTATATAGAAGACAATAGTGGGAACTTTCATCACGACTATGTATTAGGCAATAGGGGGAACTTTCATCACGGCTATGTAGAAGACTTTAGGGGGTACATTCATCACAGCTATGTAGAAGACTGTAGGGGGTTCTTTCATCACGGCTCGCTATGTATAATACTGTAGGGGGTACTTTCATCACGGCTATTTGGAAGACTATAGGGGATACTTTCATCTGGTCTATGTAGAAGACGAAAGGGGGAACTTTCATCACGGCTATGTAGCTCTGTTTGACAATAAAGGGAACTTTCATCACGGCTATATAGAAGACAATAGTGGGAACTTTCATCACGACTATGTATTTGGCAATAGGGGGAACTTTCACCACGGCTATGTAGAAGACTTTAGGGGGTACTTTCATCACAGCTATGTAGAAGACTGTAGGGGGTACTTTCATCACGGCTCGCTATGTAGAATACAGTAGGGGGTACTGTCATTACGGCTATTTGGAAGACTATAGGGATACTTTCATCTGGTCTATGTAGAAGACAAAAGGGGGGACTTTCATCACGGCTATGTAGCTCTGTTTGACAATAAAGGGAACTTTCATCACGGCTATATAGAAGACAATAGTGGGAACTTTCATCACGACTATGTATTAGGCAATACGGGGAACTTTCATCACGGCTATGTAGAAGACTTTAGGTGGTACTTTCATCACAGCTATGTAGAAGACTGTAGGGGTTACTTTCATCACGGCTCGCTATGTATAATACTGTACACTGTAAAAATTCCCCGTAGCGTTTACAGGACATCCCGTTGTTTTTCCTACAGAACCGGTGCCGTAAACCAAAGTACGGGTTTTAGACCGTTACCGCAATGGATTCTGGGACGTTAAAAAGTATATCACGAGGGAAAAAACGTTTGGTAAAAATACAAAAAGAACTTATTTTTAATTATTTGATAATTCTTTCGTTTGCTAAAAGCATTATGGAGGTATAAACTGATATTTTGCTGGTATATATTCCATTCGATTCGAACAAATGTTAATAATGCATGGGGAAAAGTGCAAAATATGAAACTGATGATACCCCACCCATCCGCAGCCTTGTTTCTGCAATTTGAAATGCGGTATTTTCGGTTGCTTTCATGGAGACACGGAGAAGGTGAATGAAAAAAATGAGATCTTCCATTGAACTTCTCAGGAAAATGATAATGGAAAATCAGTCCAGCAAGTTATTGCCATTTGAGTTGAATGTCCTTACTGAAGCCAGTGTGTTGATGAAATGCTGTGAAAAGTTTCCATACACCAGTGTTTTGGGGAGGAGATGACCAATCTAATGTTTTCAGTAGATGTAAGTGTGTGGGTTTTTTTTGGTTTTTTTATTAATTTGTTTGTCATCTAAGATCTTATGGGCACTTTTGTTGAAACTTTGAAACAAATCAATTATGATACAAAGATAAATATTTTGTGTTAACCCTCTACCAAATGTTCTATTTCTGTTATACCAACCTTCTTCAACAGAAGCATAAATTTGATAAGTCACAGGTGTTCTGCGTGTGCTAACACTTTGCCCCCCCCCCCTGGCTGACCCCCAACCCCACAATCCCCCTCTACCTAAAACAAAAAGAATGAAGGACACTAAAACAAATATAGTGGATATATCTGCATCAAATAACAGCAGGTGTTACACAACTTACACAGTTAAGCAGTGTTAATCCCTACAGAATAGAATTTTTTTCCCCAAACTATAATTGACTGGAACTGCAGTGTGCGCAAACACAGTTGAGAGCTTCCGCCAGGCTCTCAACAATTGCTACTAATTCTGTCTCCCGGTGCACCCTATGCCGTAATCTACCCGGCACTGTATTACATTCAGATTCAGAACCCGTTGAATAAGTTCATATTGCTCCTCTTTATATGAAAATTAATTAGGCCAAATTTTATATACAGTAAAATCCCGCTAATGCGACCACCTAAAAGAGGTATTCTGGTTTCTAGATGCAGTTGGTAGCTTAATGAAGGACAAAAGTAATGTAGAAAGCTCCTAGAGGAACTTTCTGCATTACTTTTGTCCTGCATTAAGCAACCACCTGTTTATAAAGACACCCAAGTTTATTCATTGAGTGGTCACATTAAAGGGGTTCTACTGTAGATTGAGGGTAGGCAGCAAATTATTATGCTATGGCAATAGTATAGTATTAGTGTTTAGTAATAAATAACAGGATCTCGCTCATCTGGGTCTACACTGTTATTTAACCCATTCCCGCATATTGACGCCTTTTGACGTTCCTGTAAAAGTCACTTTGTGAAACCATTTGTCATTTGTGATAAATACAGCATTTGCTCCACAGGAACCATTTATCACAATGGTTTCAAAACTGCACAATTTTGAAAAATTCCTTTTCTCTAGTTAATGCTCCTTTTTGGTAGATTTAATGAAAGAATTTAGGTCTAAAAGTAGTGTAAGTGGGAATGGGTTAACCCTTTCCCTCATATAAACTCTTTTTCAAGCATTTGCAAACAGAGTAGACCCAGATCAGACGGCTCCTATCATCAGGCTATAGGAGCTCTGCTCTGTTTGCTAATGGAATTCCATAGATCTGTTTCTTTAGTTCCTAAAATTAAACAATGTTCCACCTGCTGTATTTGATAATAACTATTTTGTCTATGAATATTCAGTAGGCATTGATATTTGGAATAAACAGTAGAATAGAGAAAGGGTTAAGAGTTTTGTGCCAAAAGGGTTAAATCCGTGTGATATGTACAAGTTTAAAACTGTCATTTTTCTTATAGGAGATGGCTTCTAATGATGAAATACATGCCAACAGAGAATCTTGTCCAAGGCTTGCAATGCTTGGTATGTATGAAATAAACAAGGGGTATTGAGGGGGACAGGGGTTGGCATTGATTGCACGGGAGTCTAAAGGCCCCACGCTATACATTGTATATATGGAAAGCTGGCATTGGAATTTCACTGGTAGGAGGGTTGATTTATCAAGAATGGCGAGTGAATTTTTTATTTGTCTTTATCAGTATAAAAACATCATGTACGGAATAATACAATTTTATAAAGTTTGAAACAGTGTAGAATTGGTTTGTATTTTGGAAATGAACATATTAGAAAGTTATTTCTCCTAGGTAAGGGCTAATAAAAAAAATTAATACAGAAATGGTGAAACAGAAGAATTGTGTTGTGTTACTAGCGCTGTTTGAACAACTTTTTGTTTGCTTGGTCTTTTTTGTTTACCTAAAATTAAGACCTGCAAAATTGTGACGCCCAACTTTAAAACTATAACAAAATGACGTCATTTAAACTTTAAACGTCATTTCTGTAACAATAACAATGTCATCATCTGGGTCAAAATCAATGATGGAAAGTGGTCGATGAAATAAATCATTTAAATTGGGTTTGTCACTGACTCACTTAGGGAAATATAGGGGGTATGTACCTGATGAATAGGGGGACTCGGCTATCGCCTCGCCCCCTATTCATCCTACAGTCCCCCTATATTTCCGTAGTGGGTCAGTGACAAACCCAATAACTAATAATGTGAGGGTATGTTAACTGATATAATGAAGAAGAGCAGCATTTGAAAATGCTATTTTTAAATGGAATATACAAATTATAATGATTTGTTATTTCCTCAGATGGAGAATAAGTATTGTCACTTAACCCATTACGGTTTACCTCATTGACACCAAAGGTGCTCGACGCATGCTTGGACTCACCCAGGGACCCCCCCCCCCCCCCCCCCCCCCCCAAAAAAAAAAAAAAAAAAAAAAAAAAAACTAGGCTAGGCTAGTATGTTAAACTAGCCTAAAACTATCTATTTGAACCTTAAACCATTCCGAAAAACGAGAAAAGCACGACCCGGAAATTTTTTTCCTATCGGGTCTATATATGTATTGAAAGGTATCTAACTACGACAGATCAGCGGCGGAAAATACAACAGTCATGTTTTTAAAAGTCTTACAGCAAAGCCAATTCAACACCGATTTTAATCAGTTTGGTCTTGATCCGTTCCAAATTCCATATGCTAAGCGGCACTGTTAGTGCTTTCCTTAAATATTGCCCCGTCTTGTCACTGCAAGACCGCGAATTTGAAAATACGCTAGAGCGAAACGATGTGACTCCCGCCAGGATGTATAGAAGTATATAGGGGGATCTGTATTCGTTAAACTTTTCAGCAAAAACGCGAATTATGCTGAAACACATTCGAAAAACATTCAACTTACCGCAGTTAAAACGGTGCTGGCTATTTGTAGACTGCTATGAGACGCCAGTTTACTTTCTCCTACTTTCGTTTTGAACGGAGGTGGCCAAATCGCTGTGGCCCGGATATTTGCATATCGAATAGTTTATGAGCCGGGTCACACCAAAATGGTCGCATCCGTTCAAAAGGAAAGTTGGAGAAAGAAAGCTGCCGCCTCGTAGCTGACTGGAAATAGTAAGCGCCGTTTTAATCGCGGTGAGTTTAATGTTTTTAGATAGTGTTTAACCATAATTCGCGTTTTTGTTGAAAAGATTAACGAATACAGATTCCCCTATATACGTCTATGCATCCTGGCGGGAGTCACATCGTTTCGCTCTAGCGTTTTTTCAAATTCGCGGTCTTGCAGCGACAAGACGGAGCAATATTTAAGGAAAGCACTAATTGTGCCGCTTAGCATATGGAATTTGGAACGGATCAAGACCAAACTGATTGAAATCGGTGTTGAATTGGCTTTGCTGTAAGACTTTGAAAAACATGACTGTTGTATTTTCCGCCTCTGATCTGTCGTAGTTAGATACCTTTCAATACATATATATAGACCCGATAGGAAATTTTTTCCGGGTCGTGTTTTTCTCGTTTTTCGGAGTGGTTTTAGGTTCAAATAGATAGTTTTAGGCCAGTTGAACATGCTTCGATCACAATTTTTTTTTTTTTTTTTGGGGGGGGGGGGGGGGGGGAGAGGTGTTCCATGGATGAGTCCAAGCATGCGTCGGGCACCTTTGATTGACACTTAATCCATTACCTCATATTGACCCCATTTGACACCTCTGTAAAGTAACTTTTTGAAACCATTGTGATTAATAGAGCATTTGCTCATAAATAGAGCATTTGCTCCATAGGACTTAGGAACAAATGCTCTATTTATCATAATGGTTTCAAATATACACAATGTCAAGTTACTGCTCCTTCTCAGTACATTTGTTCAACTAGATTGGGTAAAAAAACCTATGAGGGAATAGGTTACCGTTAGAGTATTTATACAATTTTTAGCTTGTCTGTTTCGAAGAAATCACGAGCTATTGTCGTAACTCTGGTGTCTGCGTCGTCGTCGTCCGAAATCTTACCATTGACCATAACTCGAAAAGTATAAGAGGTATCAACATGAAACTTCATAGGTTAGTAGATCTCATTGAGTGGAATGCCCCTACATAAGAACCATAACTCTTGATTTCAAAATTTTGGACCAGGAGTTATGGCCCTTTATATTTTTTGACAATGACGACAGACGAGCGTTGGCAACTGCTTGCGGTGCTCTTGTTGTAAAACATACCATACTATCTTGAATAAGAGTATGTATAGAACCTGAACCAGTATATGATTTCTTGTCAGGGTCCATGCTGTTTGACACAAGGTTTACTGTAATTATTAACCCTTTCCCTCATATAAACATGTTTTCACGCGTTTGCAAACTGAGTAGACCCAGATCAGACGGCTCCTAGAGGAGCCGTCTGATCTGGGTCTACTCTGTTTGCTAATTGTTTGCTAATAGAATTTGAAAGGTCTGTGATTTCACTTTCTTAAATGGCTATAATGTACCGCATTCCAAATTTAATTATACCTATTTTGACCATGAACATTCAATTGGTATTTAAATTTGGGTTTAACATAGAACAGGGAAAGGGTTAAATGGATGAGGTTTACAAAAATCAGATTTGCACAGACATTAAATTTTGAAGCAGTATGAATACTGGGGGTCCAAATTTAATATTGGATTTAGATTTAAAGATTTATTCAATCTCTATGCAAAGCCAAAGGCAGTCTTACTGCAGTAATACCATCTTCAGAGGAGCTAAAATGTTTTTTTTCAACTTGGTCAAGACACTTTTAAAACTTGTGATTTTATGGTGAGGTTTAACTTTTACCCTCTATCATTAATGCAAAAAAATCTGTGAAACTTTGGAGTCTGCTGAAATATGAAATTTACTCAAAGGATATTTTCAGCTGACTCAGACTGAAACATAGTTCTGTTAATCAGAAAATATTCTAACACAGCCAAGACTAATGGTCCAAGTTTCATGGAAATCTGTCAGTGATGTAGAGAAAATCATAATATTGTTTATTTCCAGGAAAAACCCATCTGACTGCTAGAGACTTTGGTTAAATAGTGGATGGACAAGTTATTGTTTGTTCCTCCAGTTACCAGGAAGCTGTTCCCTTGCTGTTCAGTGTGTATTGTATCTTCAATATACAGTACTCAGACAAGGCAGAATTCTGCCACATTGGAGTTCATACAGAGGTATACACATTACTCATTCACATTTTATTTAACCCATTAATTTACCTCATAGGCTATATTTATACTCAATCTCTATGAACATATCTACTGTAAAGGACTACATTTACTAGAACAAGGAAAAATTCAAAGTTCTGCACATTTATCACAATGGTTTCAAAAAGTGACTTTTACATTTATGCGTCAAAAGGCGCCAATATCAGGGAATGAGTTAATATACTTCTCCAGGAAAAAGAATTTCTAAACTCTAAATTTTGCTACAGGAGTGCATAGTTAACTTAGATGTACCTGTACATAATATATAAAAGTTGCATGCTGTACTCTGCATTTTTTTTTATCATAATCCAGATCCAAACTATTTCCAAAAGATATTCGCCTACAACATACTCATATCACTGTTAAAATTCAAATACAGCCTTGAGGAGACATTTGAGTGGCACACATTTGGTCTTGGTCAGATGCAATACATTGTGCACCAATATTTCCTAGCCGAGCTGTAATTTACCCTTTCCTCCATGAATATTCATGTAAGAAATAATGACATCATAAATATTTACTAGAATAATTTGTTATAATATCTAGGACATCGCAGTTTTGGTTTAAAAAACAATTCTAGTTATAATTAGAAGGTAATAACTTTCAAGAATCTTGCAATAATGTTGCTACCAGACTGCTAGTACAACAGTGTATCACCTCATTGGACAGCTGCTGTAGGATCAGTCTGGTCTTGAAATACACTGTATGTACGAGAAGTCATATTTGCGGAGTAAAGGGACTCCACAAATGGTTAACAAGATGTCTTTGTTTCTTCACTGCAGGAGCTTTGTGGGAATCTCAATCAATCAAGGCCAGGCCTGAAGACTTCAAAAAGGAGGAGGATATCACTGGTGAACGCAAAAGTTCTCACACTTATAAATGATATTACCAACGTCCAATGGATCGGACAATCTGATTAAGCTTTGTGCAATTGAGATGTTTGTGCAGACCAGTTGCTTTGCATATGAAAGTGAACTCACTCACTTATAAGATACTGACTTTTAGTGCTGCAAATTCTTTACTGTTAGCGCAGCTTATGATTGGAAATAGCATAGCAGAGCTCATATATGGTTGCTACAGGTTATAGGCAACAATGAGTGATCAGACTCAGTGTCATGTTGACAAATTAATATGGGAATATGCTATTTGCATCTGTTTGAATATATATTTCGATTATTTTCCAAAGTCAAAGCTCATATAACCCTTCAACGCAATTAACTTATATATGGTGTGTACAACTACAAAGTATGACTAGCGACATGTCATGGTCAAGGTCATCCTTCAAGGGCCATAACTCAATTTTGCTTTTTCTCAAGGGCCATAACTCTTAACATACTTTTACCAGCAGTTGACACATGCGTTCCATGGAACACAAATTTACGGTACAAATATTGTAATTGCTTATTTTACGGCAAAAATCCTGGCAGCTGGTTTCCAGGACATTTACCGTAAAATTTACGGTTAGGACTGTAATGTAAAAAACGGTCTTCACCGTAAACTTTACGGTAAATGTCCTGGAAACCAGCTGCCAGGATTTTTACCGTATTATTCTACGGTATATTTTTACAGTGTAGGGGGTACTTTCATCACGGCTATTTGGAAGACTATAGGGGATACTTTCATCTGGTCTATGTAGAAGACAAAAGGGGGAACTTTCATCACGACTATGTAGCTCTGTTTGACAATAAAGGGAACTTTCATCACGGCTATATAGAAGACAATAGTGGGAACTTTCATCACGACTATGTATTAGGCAATAGGGGGAACTTTCATCACAGCTATGTAGAAGACTGTAGGGGGTACTTTCATCACAGCTATGTAGAAGACTGTAGGGGGTACTTTCATCACAGCTATGTAGAAGACTGTAGGGGGTACTTTCATCACGGCTCGCTATGTAGAAGACTGTAGGGGGTACTTTCATCACGGCTATTTGGAAGACTATAGGGGATACTTTCATCTGGTCTATGTAGAAGACAAAAAGGGGGAACTTTCATCACGGCTATATAGCTCTGTTTGACAATAAAGGGTACTTTCATCACGGCTATTTGGAAGACTACAGGGGATTCTTTCATCTGGTCTATGTAGAAGACAAAAGGGGGTACTTTCATCACGGCTATGTATTAGAGTATAGGGGGTACTTTCATCACAGCGTTATATTTGTAGACTACTATAGGGGGTAATTTCATTGCGACTATGTATAAGGACATAGTGGGAACTTTCATCACGGCTATGTAGAAGACTATAGGGGGTACTTTCATCACGGCTATGTATTAGGGTATAGGGGATACTTTAATCACGGTTATGTAGAAGACTGACTGTAGGGAGTACTTTAATCACGGCTATATAGAAGACTGTAGGGGGTACTTTCAACACGGCTATATACGTAATAGAGTATAGGGGGTACTTTCATCACGGCTATGTAGAAGACTATAGGGGGTACTTTCATCACGGTTATGTATTAGACTATACAGAGGGAACTTTAATCATGGATATGCATAAGCCTTTAGAAGGAACTTTCATCACGGCTATGTATCTATGAATGTTTCAACACAGCTATTTATTAGACTATAGACATCAATATAGTGTCTTTGTTATGAATGTTGAAAAAGGAACAAATGACTTTTTATCTTAGCGGAAACTTTCATCAATGTTATTTATAAGAGTAGATCTCGATCTATCGTATGAATTATAGCACGGCTGTCTGGTCGATGCGTCTAGATCTACATCTTCTTTGTTTGTAAAATCGTGAACTGTTTGCAAATGTGTGAAAAGGCGTTTATATAGGAGTTTATTTTCTATCTGTATACATGTAGATCTATATAGTTTAAGTCTTCCGTTTAACGCGTATTTGTGTTAAAATATAAAACGTTCACTCTATTTAGAAGCTATATAGATCTAATTCTTGATTTATATTAATAAATGTCATGCAGAATTTGGATCGTATCAGGATCTATCTGTGGTGTTTTCACATACTCGTTTAAATAGTTTTTGTTATTCTTAATTTCAAAAGGTAACTTTCATCACGGGGGGAACTTTCATCACGTATATATCACATTTTGAAAGTTCCGCGTAGCAACGCGCATGCGCATAACATCCAAGTGGAACTTTCATCACGGGAGAACTTTCAACACGCTACACCGGCTGACTGTGGCCTCCGAGAGTCCAAGCGAATCTCCGATCAAACGGAAAAATGCCCCCGTTGCGAAATAACGAAGGGCAGCCAACAACTGCAGCATCGGAGGCACTGCCATGCTCCTTCCCGTCTGGTGTCCTATTGCATCCCCAATTAAAGACAGGATGAATGTGATGGATGCCATGGAAAATCTAAACCTCTTTATCAGTTCGTCGTCCGTCAAACTGTTCACAGAAAAACGGCTCCTAAAAACGCGCCGGGCTCTTCTCATTCTGCGACGAACGCGGAAACGTCCAACTAACGCCATTTTGAGATTTAGAATGAGACAACGTCATAGCTGTCTCACAATATTCTGAGCAAATTCTCATTATGTGAGACAGAACTCATCTCATTCTGTTTAGTGAAAGCCAACATGAGATTTTGATCGTCTCAAGTGAGCAAAATCTTACTTTTTGAGCATGAGTCGAGTTTGAGATCGATTGTGAAAGGGGGGCCAGGCCCCGCTTTCACAAACGATCTCATTTTGAGAAAATCTCATACTCAAGAAAATGCTCAAACTCTTGCTCACTTGAGATTTCTCAAAAATCGGCTTTCACGAAGCTGCTCATCTCACGTTGAGATCGGTCTCATTCGAGTCGAAACTTGAGCAAAGTTATTAACGTTGTAAGCGGCCTCAAAAATAGAAGTTTTCAATATCGGAGGTAAGAATCTAACGTCTCGCGCTCGTTCCCGCAATCTGTCAGTCTTTTGCGCGCAAAAATAGCAATGGAAGCTGTAACACCGACCGACACACGGCTCAATGAGAAAGAGATAATGGCCCTTGTTCAGAATATGATAGATAGTGACCGCATTCCAAACGTGAAGCTCAAATGACTAGGGTCTGGTGGCGTTACTGCAATTACCAAGGAAAAAGCGTGGCAAGAAATCCCTGAGAAAGTAAATGCGTAAGTATTTTCCTCAATGTTTTATGTACCATCATTGCATAAGGAATTTCATTTCCCCAATTCTTTGGATTATTGTTAACCTCTATTGAATTTAATACACGAAGTTTCATTAACAAATAATGGAAGTTGTCTTTGAATTCGGCTAGTATTAAGCGTTATAAATTGCTGTTATATTTTCTCCAGTATCAAATTCATCTTTTCATGGTTATAGGTTTATTTAAACTTTTAGTACCAACTGAATATTCAGGGACAGAACAGTAAGATTGTATAACCATGTTAGAAAGTAAAGATTCAGAACTATCAAATTCCATAACATGTAATTAGCAAAAAAGAGCAGACCTTGATCAGTCCTCTGATCTGGGTCTGCTCTGTTCGAAAATGTGTGAAAATTCGTTTAGCATGGATAGGTTAAACTGAATGTATTAGCAAAACATGTTTTGTGTATAGATGGCCTATTATTTCAAGAATAATTTAATTATAAATGAAATTGATTAAATTCGTAAATGTAGGGCCCATAAATATCACAGGAGTCTGGACCGCTTCATGGGGGTCTACATGTACTGTAAAATATTATATAGTACATGTAGACCCCCATGAAGCGGTCCAGACCCCTGTGCCAAGAAAGTCATAGAAACTCTCCGTACTGTATCTGAGATATGATTACACTCAAATCTGACCAATCAAAAGCTTCAGAACTCAAATCTGACAAATTAAAAGCCTGAGAATGAACTCAGACTCAAATAAAAAGCTTTATAATCATGGACTATGATTTCACTCTAGAATCACAGAATCTGATTGAGATATGACTGTGGATAGATTGAATGACGGACATGCAGACGGACGAAGTATATGCCAAAACTATATCCACCTGTCTATGACTGGACATTCAAATATATAAATTTGCATTTCTTTGGAATGTATTTTTATGCCCCCATTGACGATAGTCGGGGGGCATATTGTTTTTGCCCTGTCTGTCTGTTTGTCCGTTTGTCTGTTTGTCTGTTTGTTTGTCAGCAACTTTAACATTGGTCATAACTTTTGAGCCAGTATAGATAGAGACTTGATATTTGGCATACATATGTATCTCATAAAGCCGCACATTTTGAGGGGTGCCGTGTCAAGGTCAAGGTCATCCTTGAAGGTCAGAGGTCAAATATATGGGTCAAATCGCCAACTTTAACATTGGCCATAACTTTTGGAC
The DNA here is from genome assembly GCA_963576725.1 of Azorinus chamasolen. NCBI lineage: Eukaryota > Metazoa > Mollusca > Bivalvia > Cardiida > Solecurtidae > Azorinus > Azorinus chamasolen. The sequence goes on along the minus strand of OY755241.1, from coordinate 62,606,010 downwards.
CAGTAGAGATAGAGACTTGATATTTGGCATGCTTGTGTATCTCATGAGGCTGCACATTTTGAGGGGTGACATGTCAAGGTCAAGGTTGTCCTTCAAGGTCAGAGGTCAAATATATGAGGGGGCATAGTGTTTCACAAACACATCTTGTTTTTCTACGCTTTGACTCTATGATAAGAAATGGAACAACAGTCAGTGAAATAATTTTAGATAGCCGTATGATTACTTACATTTTCATATTACTTGTATTGGAAATTTCAGGTAAACACACAAGACAATGTTATAAAATATATAATTTATTGCAATCCAAACTGAAGAATATATAGATGACATGGTATGCAAAGTATTTCATATTCAAAATATTTTTGACATGAGAACCTGTTTAATAATTTCATAATTGATTGTTGGATACAAGGCCAAAGATGTTTGGTAAAACAAAGTCAAATGTCTTAAATTAAATTCACTAATATTTTTCTTGATATTCTCTGACCTAATGCCTATGTTAAGTTAAGTCTAATGCATATGTTAAGAAGCTTAACAGTTTCCCTGTTCTGTATTCATGTAAGAAATAATGTCAGCATGGGTATTTATTAGCGGAATTTTTATACTATAACCTTTTCAAAGGAAAGTTTAGCCTTGATAAAAACTAAAATCATATCTATATCATGTCAAAAGCAAACAGAGCAGACTCTGGTCAGATGGATCCTATAGAAGCTGTCTGATTTGGGTCTACTCTGTCTGCAAATTTGTGAAACGGTCATTATATGAGGAAAAGGGTTAATATTATCAATACAGCCAAACATACATTTGGACAGAGCATGGTTGCTATTTGTTTATGTCAATCCATTTAGCATAAATGACATTCATTAAGTAAAAGGTAAACTAGAACTACCACTTAAGGTGATGAATACCCCCACTAGCACATTTGACACAGTAATGGGGGCTATAGAAATAAAGTTCCTGACTGCTAAATTTTAATTTGTTAAATTACGAAACCATATTTAACCCTTTCTTCCCATTGTTTGAAGTCAATAGCTTGTATACTTTGGAAGTTATGATCCGGACAAGCCTGACGAACGAACCACCGGACAGACATTGTGACTCCAGTATAAACCCTCCCCCCATTATATATAATGATTAAATATAATGATTAAAAATTGATTTGTTTTCCAGGGAAATCAAAGAGTCTTAGACAGAAGAAACTAGAAATGTTACCATAGGACACTGATGCCCTCCAATTCAGATTTTTGGTCTCAGAAACTAAGGGCCATAATCATGACCAAGTGATATAATGGCCACAGACATGTGTGTAAAGTTTGGTGAGGATTGGACAAATACTAATCTATCCAAGAAAGAGTCCGGACAATATATTCTAAAGTCATTATCAAAACTTAGTCATTTTGGCAAATAAAGAGCCGCAACTCCTGAATGACTGAAGCGATTTACATGGCTATCAAACTTGACCAAGTTTAATTGTCACAAACATGTACATGTATGTATAGTTTGGTTGGATTGGACAAATACTTTCCAAGAAAGAGCCCGGACAAATTCTTCTAGATCAGCGTACCTATGTACTATGTTGGGGGCAGAATGAAAGAAAAAGAAGAATAGACAGAATAGAAGAAGAAAACTTACTATCAGACAATGAAAGAATAAACTTATTAATTAACAGATTCTCTAACAGCTCATCAGCATCAAACCTCCATTCAGCATTTTAATGTCAAGCTTGAGCAAATAGGGCAGACCCTAATCAAACTGCCAATGAAGGACAAATTTGAATAAGATATACACTATATGCTTCTGTGTTAAGTCTAATTTCTTATTCATTTATCGTGAATATTTATTATTTGAATTATTATACTCGTATGTATACATAAGAAGCTTTGGTGCTGGAAGAAACTGTATAGTCAGATCTATCATAATTTCATAAATAAACATCCTGATCAGACGTCAGGGACTCATATATATATCTCTCATCTGGGTCTACTCTGTTTGCAAAGATGTGACAAATAATTTGTATTAGGGAAAGGGTTAAGCCTTTCACTGTGCCATATTCATTTAAAAATTAATGATATTATACAATTTCTTAGCTATGTTATTTTTACAAAGGCATATACAGGAGTAGTATGTTCTGGGTATGCCCAGTTTAACAAGGTGTGAAAAAATGTTTGTTTAACCCATTACCTCATAGGCTATTTTTACACTCAACCTCTTTGAATTAATTATTAAAATGTAGCATTTACTAGAGAAAAGGAAAACTTTAGATCTGATTAGTTTTGAAACCTATTTGATAAATAGAGCATTTGCATAATTATCAGGATCAAATGCTCTATTTATCACAATGGTTTCAAAAAGTGACTCTTACAAAGGTGTCAATATGAGCAAATGGTAGAAAATAATTGAAACTAAGGTCTGTGACTGTCATATTATAAATCGGCTGATTAAAAAAAATCAATGAATATCATGATCTGTTGTTGTATTTCACAAGTACTTAAGGACCACTTTGTAGCGTCCACTACATGATTAACTGTAGTGGTATTAAAACACAAGTGGTTGCTTAATGCAGGATTAAAGAAATGCAAAAAGCTCCTATTGGAGCTTTTTGCATTACTTTCATCATGCATAAAGATAACATGTGCCTCTTTGACACATATTTATATCTTTATTTGGCGGTCACTTTAGAGTGGTTATACTGTATTGGAAATTCCAATTTTTAAATAGCAGTTGAGCTAAAAATAATGCTGACATATATGCCGGCGAATGTTTGTTCCATAATTTCCAATTTGCAAATATCATCATCATTGTCATCAGGCTCTTTATTACTTTCCATTTCTATTGGTTCACTCCTTCCCATTGCAAAATTATGCAGCACAACACATGCCATTACAATATATGCTGCTGACATCTTGGTGGAACTCTCAATCCAGTTTGAGACATGGAAAGCGACACTTTAGTATGCCAAAGAACTGTTCAATCATTGGACAATGGTAACTCTTAACTCTACAAAGACTGTTTTTTAAAATTTCCTGGTCTGTTGATGGCTCATGAAATGGTGCCATCAGCAATGGTCAAACTGTATAGCCTGAATCTCCTAATAAATACCTTCATATGTGCCTGAAGAAAAGCAAAACATTTGCTTACACACTCATTTTTCAAATAGATTTGTAAAATGTTTATCAATCAAAGTTGTTACTGTAAAACTCCTCTTAACCAGATGTTCAATTCAGTATAAATATTGGTATTGGAGACAGGTGGCAGCAGAATGCAGGGGTAAAGTCATGCAGCCACCTGCATGAAGTATGTAAATGCTTCTCTGTACCAGAATTCCAGGTTAGAGAGGTTTTACTGTATGCATATAATTTTCCTATGTTTTGTCTACAGGTAAAACAGTTTAATTCCTAGTTTGGTTAAAATATTTTCAAACGATACTGAAGTTATATTGTAAAAACAAAACTTGAAAATGTAATATTTAGACATAAATGGACAGACAAGGGTAACACTTTACACCTTGCAAATATTCATTGATTGTCTTAACCCTTTCCCTCATACAAACACACTAGTAAGCATTGTAGACCCGGATCAGACGGCTCCTATATGAGCCTTCTGATCTGGGTCTACTATGTTTGCTCATGGAATTTACAGGATCTGTTTCTTTATTACTTTTTAAAATGGCTACAATGTTCCACCTTCCATATCTCAACTATTTAGCCCATGGAGATCCGATAGATATTGAAGTTTGGAATAAATATACATGTATATATACACGTAACAGATTTTATCATAGTTTTTGTCTCAGTAAAAAAATCCTTTTAAATATTCATATGAATATAAGAATTAAGTGTATGAATATTTAATGAAGTTAACAATTCATGCTAAAATATTCTGACATTAACCCCTTACTCCATTAATATGCTTTTCTACGCATTTGCAAACAGGGTATACCCAGACAAGACAGCTCCTATAGGAGCCATCTGTTGTTTGCTTATGATATAATATAGATATGATTCTACAGTTTCTGTCCTGACCAAAAATTCCTGTGTCCATGTGCTATTGTAACTTATTAATCTAATTAATAATCATGATTTTCCACAGGGTATTTCTAGAGTATTTCAAAGACCAACTGTCATGTCCTACATGACTCCTAGTGAGGGACTTTTAACATGACAGTAAACAGCTATTTAACCCATCCCCATTCAGTTTTCATGAAAGAAATAATGACAACATGAATATTTATTAACTAGAATCAGACCAATATCATATCAAAAGCAAACAGAGCAGACCCTGATCAGACAGTTCCTATAGGATAATAGGAGCCATCTTATTTGGGTCTTCTTTGCAAATAGGTGAAAGCAATTTTATATGTGGGAAGGGTTAACTCTTTACTTTCTGACTTAAATGGCCTGTGGTTGGGAATTCTGCAGCAAAGCTCACGCATATTTTCATTGCATTGTTTACAGCAGATCTTACATTCCATTATATATTACTAAGATTTTTATAAATTTCAGTAACATGTGATAAATGAGCCAATCTAGATAACTTATTTCATATTGTTAATATAATAATAGTAGTTAATAGAGCATTTACATCAGTGATAAGCATAATTATCTTAAATTTGAAAAATTTCCATTTAAATAAATTATTTAATTTTCTTCATAATTCATGCCTCTCTATGTCAGACCATCAATAACAAGGACCACAGTGGAAATAAGAACTATTTTCTCTTTTTTTGTGTCATCCTTGATATAGATGTGACTGACATGGTTCATAACACACATATGACATTATTACTTTTATATTGTTTGTTCCATCATAACACACATATGACTTGAAAGTATGACTATTCCTTCCTTATTTTTGCAAAATTACATATCTCTAGATCTATGTCTGTGGTTTGTTGGGATGTTATATCTACTGTAGATTGTGTTGAAATTAATAGGTGGCATATAAATCTATCTAGCAAAATGTTTAAGGTATTCAATAAAAAGGTCAAAATATGGCATGTGTGCACTGTGCCTTCTGGCCATAATGGCACACCTGGTGTCACAATAGCCCTCAGGCTATTATGGCACCAGGTGTGCCATTATGGCCAGAAGGCATACCTAGGCCATATTTTAACCTCTTCATAATTTCAAAATATGTATGTGTTGTTGCTCAATATTGAAATAAACCAATCTATCTCTATCTATCTATGATGTCATTAGTTCTTACATGAATATGCATGGAGCAAAGGGTTAAAGAAAGAAATGGTTAATCTTACTGTTCCTAACAGTACATATATATTTATTCACAAACTGGAAACTGTATGCATGAAACCATACCATTTTCAAAATTTGTACTGTAGACAAAACAGTTTTGAAAGATTTACAATGTGTAAAATATAAATTAGTAACTGTATAACAATATATTACAAACCATTTAGACATTTTAATATTATTACCTGTACATTGAGTGGATGAAACCCTTTGCAGTTTACACAATCCACTTCATCTTTACTTGGTGACTGTATCTGTACATGCCAGGTGCAGTCAATTGTACCCACTACATTTGGAAACCCTGTAATAATTACACAAAATCTACAGAATAATGGAAAATTTTATACAAATTACATATAAATAAATACACAAATATAATATTTGACTTAGGTGTATTTTACTTCTACTAGCTGAGTCTACATTGATTTTAAATAAACATTTGTTCAGCAATTTACCTGATAAAGTGAGACCTGACAGTGTATGCTAGCTCAGATAAAATGACTGTAAAGTAGCATTTTGATCAGGTTCTACTCTGTTTCCTTATAGAATTATATAAATCAAATACCTATGATAACATGTTTTAGCATAGGTCTTGTATAACTCTTATTCCAGTTTCTGCCAAAACCAAAACACATCATACATTTGTGTCCATTACAACAAGTGGTGTTCACGGAACACACATGCCACCTGTCTATGAGGCAACATGTGACAGACAGACAGATAGATGATAGAAAAGTTATCCCTATTAGACACACTGTCTCTCGGCAGGTGACACAAAAATTGTGCAAATAATTCTACAAATAAGCTGACTACCTGGACAAGTGACACTTCCTATATTTATGAACAAATGTTGCAGGTTGATAGGTGGTGAGGGATAATGTAACAAATGAAGTGAATGGAATGTAATGTGTCTCATAAATACAGCATTAGTGTATTAATTTATTAACCCTTTAGTCCATCAATATTCCTGTAAAAAATAATGACATTATGAATGCTAATCAAGACCCAGGAGCAATGTACAAAGTTATGAGCAAAAAATGATAATTATTAATGACATTCTTACATTCAAGAGCATAATAAACGCTGGTAAACATGGCCATTGGTTGATCTGATATTTGCCGATTTATCGTGTGTAAATAAAAAGCAAGTATTGTAGAATGACGGTAAACTCATGGGTACGAAACATGCACGATACGATTACGATGTAAACATAATGATCAATGTCCTCCGCTATTTTCGCTACATTTCTTGCAAGCCTATATGGGGACTGTAACAGAGGATATAAAAAATAATATATCCTCTATAATGCGGATGCCTATAGAGAATAATACACGCAAAAATGAAAATATACAACCATAATTTCCTGCGCTTCCAACTGGGTCAAAATAAATAAGGGGACATCACCCATTGCACCACTTTATCGACAAAAATAGATTTCAACCTTGACATTGGATACAGTTTTAATTACATTAGTAACAACTTACGGCTGGGTTTGTAGAACTCATGCTGGATTCTCTCTCCCGTTTTCCACTCGGAAACTGTATGAAGCGGCTCGAAACAGAGAAAAAACAGTATAGAATCATAGGAGAATCTATACCGAGCCGGTAACTCGTCATCGGACAAGTTCTACATATGATGATATGTCGAATCGTCGGCGAATTTACCGACGACCCCTCCTTTGCCTTCGGACGACAAATCTTCTGAGTATCGCCATTTTGGATTTGAGACAACTACTATGCTGACTCAAGATTTTTGAGCAAAATCTCAATTATTGAGATGAGACTTTGCTCAAATTTGTTAGTGAAAGCCGACATGAGAAAATTCTCATCTCAGGAGACCGAGTTTGAGCAAAATCTCACTTTTTGAGCATGAGTCGAGTTTGAGATCGATTGTGAAAGCGGGGCCAGACACTCACTACACCTAAAAAACATCGGAAAGTATTTTATTTACAATCAGCAAACACTTTGAGCGATGACGTAGGCAGGTCGCACGCGCCATATCAAGCGCTTTTATGATAAGGACGGAATAATAGGAAAGAACGGAAATATAGGAATCGAGGATAAATAGATGTTAAATGAATGTTGGACACCACTGCTCTACAGATTTCATTTCTTGTCAATTTTTGATGACTTTACTCATGTTCACAAACATATCTCTTGTGTAAGTTCGCAGTTCAACTATCTGCCTTTGAAAACTAGGTCACTGTGACTGTGAATAGATATAGAATAAATTTTTGAGTCAGGAAGTTTACGGCACTACGACACAGAATAGGTCATATGGCGCCGATGAATTATGAGATGACATGATGATGGGGATGATATCAGGAAGACGATTTCGACTAATCTCATTCGCTACAAAGCAGTGCATGGGATCAAAACCACCGACCTGCCTTCCTTTTAGTTCTTGGCAGAGGGGATATATTTCTGTCAAATAAACAATAACATCCCCTGTGACAATTAAGCCCCAGAACCACGGCAAGGATGAATTTTTGATGTTATTACTCCACAGACTTCATTTCATACAGAAGGTCGTGGGTTCGATCCCCCGCCGCGACAGACCCAAAAGTCGTTAAAAGTTCGTACTAGTAGCACCCTTGTCTACGCTCGACATTAAAAGGTGTAGTTCTAGGACTTGTCCCGGTGTCGGGATAATATGACTGGGTGGGGTAGCCTTGCCATGTGCCCGCAGCAGGGGTATTACAGGATCATGTCTGGCTATGAAAGATACCTTATCGTTTGCCATGGCACCGATAACTTCTTTTTTGAATTCCTCGTTTTTACTTATGTTATTAATGAGAAGTGATGCTCCAGCCTTTTGATGTCTGGTACATTTTTCTGATAAAGACTGTGACGTCTGTGGACACTTCTTTGCATGTCTCCATAGCTCATGCCTTAGGTAAAAACCCAGACAGTTTTTGCAAGGAAGGTAGTCTGTTGCAGTAGTCTGTTTGTCTTTTCCTGGTCTTTTACAAGGTATAATGATACCTTTATTTTCATTGACAGCCTTTTGGTTGAATAAGAAGTCACCCTTGTTCGATAACTCCCTCCATTTTTTCTTTCTTTCTGTTGACTTTTTGGGCAAGTTGAGCACTTGAATAACTTCAATCTCATTATTGTGTTTCTGTTCAAAGTGCCTGGGCAGTTTTGCATAAGTCTTCAAACAATAAAAACAACAGTGTTTCTTGTCCCATATTGGACTGCCATCATCCTTTGTTTTAGCAAAATCAACATTCAAGTTGGTTTCTGAATCACAGACGACACCAGGCACATCATTTTCTTCATAGCTTGGGTCAGGCTCATTTTCAATGACAGCATGTCAATTTAAAACAGGAAATACATCTGAAAGACCTTCACTTTCTTCACTGTCTGAGACTACTGTCGTATCAGTATCAGGATGGTAACTACTGTCTTCATCAGCAGTAATGTCATCAACATCAGTAAAATCTTCTCCTGAAAACAATTGATCTTGTTAGCAAGTTTCAAATCTTTTTACAAGGGCGCCATAATGGCTCTTAATTCACTCACCTGAGGATATTGAACCCGAGTTTTACCTTTGAATTTCACCCATTATCAAAATCATCCTAGAACTTAAAGCCATATACAGTTTGTTGAAGTTTGATCAAAATCTATTTCAATTTGTTGACACTAGAATGTAAAATCTTGCCTTTTGTAACATATCTGAGAATATCAAGGGCTGATAACTATTGACCTATTGGGTCCATTTCACCCAAATTTCATCTCATGGAAGAACTTACAGTAACATACGTTGTGTATAAGTTAAACTAAAATCCATTAAGCAAGACAGTGTTCAATAAAGGTTTATGTAACCCCCCACCCCACCCTCCGGTAAGATGTGAGGACAAGAAAATACACACAGCAATATGAGGACCAAACATGCAGGAGTATTAGTAAATCGAAAAATGTCACACAGTATGGACTTGAACATAAACAACGCAGCATGAGCACCATACATGCAGGAGTGTTACTTAACCAATAATCTCATCACTGTGAGGACTTGAAAATACACATTCATATAAATGTTACTACATCTTAAGTGTGAGGACAAGAAAATACACACAGCAATAAGAGGGCCAAACATGCAGGAGTATTAGTGAATCGTAAAATGTCACCCAGTATGGACTTGAACACAGTATGAGCACCATACCTGAAGGAGTGTTACTAAACCAATAATCTCATCACTGTGAGGACTTGAAAATTCACACAGCAATATGACAACCATACATATATTCAGAAATGTTACTAAATCTCACCAGTGTGAGGTACAGAAAATACACATAACAGTATAAAGACCATATATGCAGGAATGTTACAAAACCTTGAATCTCATCCACTATTAGGACTTAACCAGAAATGGTGCCAAACCCACCTGATGCTTGCCTGTTTAAAAGTTATGTCTAAAACGTCATATTGAACACCAACAAGAGCACTGCAAGCGGGTGTGAACGCTCGTCTGTCGGCATTGTCAAGATGAACATGCATACCAAAAATGAAGGTTGTAAATGAACAATTAAAGTTATGGTCAATGTTAAGATTTCGGACAACGACGACGCACATGCCGGGGTTAAGACAATAGCTCGTGATTTCTTCGAAGGAAACAGACAAGCTAAAAAAGAAATTTTCAATTTAAATGTAACTGCATCAATATCAGAACCAAAATGAACCAAATACCAATCTTCAGCAACTTAAAACATTATTAAACAAGAAAGATATACCAAATATGGAAGCCCTAGGTCTATAGGTTCGAATGTAATAGGGAGTTAAAGATGTTTGCAAAAGTAGGTCAAAGGTGAAGGACAAAATTTTGGCATGGTCATACCAAGTACAGAAGTCCTATGCCCATCGCGTTCAATATAATAGGCATTTAAAGATTTTTGCAAAGTTACATCAAAGTCAAGGTCACACAGTAAAAAAATTGGTATGGTTGGAAAGTCTTAAGACAGAAAAGATACATACCAAGTATACTAGGCCTTTTGGTTCCAATGTTATAGGGATTTAAAGATTTTTGCAAAAGTAGGTCAGAAGTCAAGGTCAGGAGGGCAAACATGTTTGAATGTTCATACCAAGTATGAAAGCCCTATGCCTATTGGTTCCAATAATATAGGCATTTAGATATTTTTGCAAAAGTAGGTCAAAGGTCAATGTCATAAGGGCAAAAATGTTGGCATGGTCGGAAAGGTCTCGACAATATGAACCTTCTCACCAAATATCAGCATCATAGCACAAATATTAAGCTTTATACCAACCGGTCCCAAAAACTTGGTGATTTGGTGATATTTAAAACAGCCCGTCCAAAAACCCTTGGACACGCGCACGCCTACGATCACGCTCACGTCGGGGGTATAACATAAGCTCTGCTGTTCTACGAACAGGCGAGCTAAAATATGGCAATATAAGCACCATACATGCAGAAATGTTACTAATGGTATGCCTTCAACTTATTCCTGCCCCCTGCTGGCGGGGTTTAGAATCCGCCAGCTGCATCTCCTGCAGAGGGGTAAGATCCCCCCGAATAGGAGCAACCTGTTTGCCGTGGGTTGTGACTCGAATCGCCCAGGTGATGGGATCCTGGTAGTTGAGCAAAAGAGGTCTCTGAGCGTATGACCTCTGATGCAACACACTGCTATGGCCCTGAACCTGGGCGCAGACGAGCGGTCAGGCCTGGCCAAGTCTGATCAATGGCTTACCATGTCTTGCCCAAGGATACTTCATATGTTAAGAGTTCCTCACTTTTCTTTTAAATGACTTATTTTCTATTTTAATACATTTCATTAGTTTTGCTAATGTTAACTTTGTTCTGAAGTTTCCTTGACGGCGGTGGTTCAGGGCTAATCAGGTAGATTTTGTGTATGGTTGACCAGCGATTCCTGCGCCAATTAACCTATTGGCCAGAAGGTGTTCTATTTAGCGGTAGCGCATTGGAGGTACGGCGTTGGCTCGACTTTGCTATTTATCTGAGTATATCACCCATGTAACCCCGGTGTCTTTCGCTGGAGATATCCCGAAGGCATCCCCTTGTTGGGCTCCGAGGTGGGTGGGGAGCATGGGTGATGAATTTTATTTTAGCGCTATGGCAACCCCGGCCAATAAACGCTCAGGTTCAAAGAAACCAAATAATCTCAAAAGGACTCTGAGTCATCAGAGTCTGATCGTGAAAAAACATCAACACCATTGATGACCAATTATTGGCCAAGTTTCTTAGTAATCTGTCCAGTCAATAATGACCAAAATGGCCCACAGCAGATAGAGGCGGGCCCACAGGAGATGGAGACGGGCGCACATATGGAGATTGGGCCACAGGAAATTGAGGCTGGTCCACAGCAGATAGAGGCGGACGCACAGGAGAAGTATGTAAAATGGTGCTAGTGTAAAAAATTCACTTCCGGTAAGGCCAGGGCCAATTGAAGAAGAAGAATCCACGAATGGCCAAGTAAGTTGTGTAACTTGTCAGCTACAAGCTGATGAGGAAATAATTTTATCAAATGGAATAAAAATTAAACAATATTGTGAATAATTGCTTTAGAACCGAAAAACATAGTAAAATCTCGATTATTCGAACACTAAAATACGTATCATTATCGATCGTTAAGGCAGGTGGTAGCTTAATGCATGATGAAAGTCATACAGAAAGCTCCTCTTGGAGCTTTCTGTATGGCTTTAACCATGCATTAAGCAACCACCTGCCTAAAATATTCTAAGTTCTTCTAATTCGAATAATCGAGATTTTACTGTATTTCTAATTTGCTACACTGCGAACACACGCGGAACTTAACCGCGAGGGAATAACAAAGGTGACATCGATAAGTTCTACCTCTAGCTGAGTAAAGTTTTAGCAGATTACAAAGTCAAGTGTTCTCAAATGGTTAACATTTTCCCTGTTCAAATATCCATGTCAGAAATAATGACATGGTGAATATTTATTAGCTAAATTTTATAATAGCATATTTTATTCTGGATGTTTTGCTTCGAGTAGAACGTGTAGAGTCAGATCTGTTACGATTTCATTAGCGAACAGAGCAGACCCTGATTAGACAGCTACTGCAGGAGCAGTATGGTCTTGGTCTACTGTTTGCAAAGACGTGGAACGCATTTATATATCCGATCGAATTGCGAACGCTTTGTGATCTAACAAGCTGTGAGACGTTTAAATAGATTGTGTCCAGATTCGGCAGAATGATCCCGCCCTTCGTATGGAACGTACAGAACACGTAGGTTTTTTTTTTAAATAAGGGAGGTAAATGAATCAGTCAAATTTTTGCGATTTTGTTGTGGTTGCCCCCCTTATATCTTCTATTGAAAATGTATACTTTACAAGACGCTTAAACTAGAAGTAAATTGGTTAAGCCCATGAAACGTGTTCATTAATAAATATTTGGTAAAATTCAACCCACTATATTGAACTATGCTCAGATCTTTATATGGTAGAACATGTCTTAAAGCTCCTTCATATGTGACCCCTGGGCAAAGGGTCATAAGAGATAAAATTATGCAATTATATCTTGCTGCTCTGAAAGAAGCCCACCTTATTAATTTGTGTGTTAAATGCCAGAGAGTCGGCACTCTAAATACATTTTCATTCGAAATGCCTTTAAAGAGGAGGTCCCTACAATGATCGCATATTTTCAATAATATCATAAACCTTGGTATTTGTTATGCTCTATCATTATTATGAAGGTTCCCAAATTGAACTTATATCGAAAAATGCCCATGTGATACAAATAAACGGATTCCATCAATAACTGATAATTTTTGTTCTACAACACAATATTATCGGCCTTTTCCGTTAAATTCTTCCGCGTTTTGCCGATGATCACCCGATCCCTCCATTGTTTACGCAATAGCTTTCTCGGAAGTGGTCGGAGAATCGCGAATACGGCGAACAGTTACGAAACTAAAACTCAACCCGAATAAAACTGAAACATCGGGGAGTAAAACCGGGATCGGCGATATCAAACACATGGATGTGTTGTCATTATAAACGGTAATTTGATGGGGCTTTTTGTGATATACTACTGTTCAGCATATAAACAAATGAGTTTTGTATATTTTAAGTGATTATGAAACGCGTCAAATGTAGGGACATCCCCTTTAAGCGACCGTATACTGATAGGATTCAATAATCTTTAAAAAAAAAAAGCATGTGGTAGCTTAATATAGGAACTTTCAATTTGTACGAAGCTACCACCAGTCTTACAGACCTGTTTTTAATGTTGGCTTTAGACAGGTTCTACTGCAATTATATTTAGAAACAGAACACACAGTAAGCCTCTCTTTAACGGCCACTAAATTGTGTTAATTAGTTGGTATTAAGGGCACGTGGATGCTTAAAGCAAGGTGAAAGTAAAACAGAACGGTCCTATAGGAGCGTTCTGTTTTACTTTCACCTTGCTTTAAGCAGCCACTTGCCTTTAACACAAAATATTTGATGTAATTTAGTGGCCGTCATAGAGAGATGGCTCTAAATGACCATCAGTCTCGATGGTCCGTGAAACATTTATTCATTAATTCATAGAGAGGTTTACTGTACCCAGAGCAGACAGCTCTTACACAGGAGCTTCTAATATGGCTCTACTCTGTTCGTAAAAAGGTTTAAAAGGCGTTACTGTGTGGGAAACTGTTAAATACCATATTTCCTATCAGTGTCCTTACCAATTTGTTTTGCAGTATTTGGTCTGGGCAAGCCATGATGTCCTCTGTTGAAAACACAAACAAGTAGAACTCACTCGTGTTGACCTACGTCATCTTCAAACATATTTTGAAAATAGGGTCTTTAGGAGTTCTGTCTTGGCATGTAAGCTTTAACCCATTACCTCATAGAGCATGTGCTCCTATTTATTACAATGGTTTCAAAACTACATAATTCTAAATTCCCCCGGACCCTTATAGACACGTCGCGAACAACACGGAAAGGGTTAACCCTTTCCTTGTTCTATATATAGGCCAAATTTCAATACCTACTGAATATTCATTAAGAAAATAGTTAAAGAAATATGGTAGGTTGAACATTTAGACATTTAAGATCGTAAAGAAACAGATATATCAGATTCTTTAGCAAATAGAGCAGACCCTGATCAGACGACTGATCTGGGTCTACTCTGTTTGCAAATGCGTGAAAACATTCTTATATGAGGGAAAGAGTTAATCAGTCTTTAGATCCATGTGTTTGTATGATGCAATATGCACACACGGGTTAATAGGGTTACGTCTTTTTACTTCACGTATATTTATATAAGAAGAAATAACAGCATGCATACATGTAGTAATAAGCTGAGTTTTCTATAATGATATAAAATAGCACGAGTTTTGTTTGGTCCTTGTAGAGAGTGTAGAATATGGCATACAGTATTTGATAAACAAGCAGAACAAGAGACCCTGGTCATATGGCTCCTACAGGAGTTAACCTTTTCTCCAATATTAACGCATTTTCATGCATCTGAAAACAGAGTAGACCCAGATCAGACGGCTCTTATACTCTGTTTGCTTCTAACATAAAATATATTTTTTTCGTGCAAAGATAGCTTTATATTAACTCTTTGGATGCTAGTTGCAAATCAAAACTATAATAACAGATTTGATCCAGATTTGAGTTTTATCTGGACCCGAATGCGTATCATTGAAGAATCTGCAAATTGAAGCAGACAACAGTGTTGTTTTTTTTCAGACGCAACAATACTTAGCTTGTAAAGAGTTAATTTCTAAAACTTGATTTGTTGTTAGTGCATATAGATCATGTTTTGCCGTTTTGTATTTTGTATGAAATACCTGTTTGAGGGCATCAAAGTAGATTAGTCATTGTGAATAATCGAGCTACCCTCGTTAAATAAAGTCATCCATTCATTTAATTCATGCACCTGTTTCTACAGTGTTTGTCAAAGCAAAAAGAAATCCTTAAAACGTTACATGATGAAAAAAATCAGTTATTATTATTAGTCATTATTTCTTACATGAATATTGAACATCGAGAGGGGTTAAATGCATCAGTTGTAAAACGATTACGTAAATTACTATTTTTTTTATTTCAATCTCTTTTGCGGCACACGTGAGGTGTGGCGAGAAATTACGAACCTCTTTTGTGTGTTAGAGCAATAAGCCACATCAAACACATCAGATAAGAGTTTTGGGGGAAATTGCGAATGCAGATCTCATCACCAAAATAGTTTGAAAATGCAGCATATACGCTTTCCTCCACAAATACACCTTCCTATGTCTCTAAAAGCTACTCCTTGAAAGCAGTGTGATAAATAGAGCATTAATTTTGCTCCATAGGAGCAAATGCTCTTTTTATCACAATGGTTTCTAAACTACACAATTCTCAAAGTTTCTTTTCTTCCTTCATTAAGCTACCACCTGCATCTAGCATCCAGAATTATACCTCTATGTTGAAATAACGAAAAGGTACATTTACTAGAATGTATGAAACCTCAAAAGTGTCATGATCTATAAAATGTTAGAATATATCAATCGAGAATATAGTTACCTGTATAACTATTAAATTTATCGAGAGATTTATCATATCAAGCAGAATAAATATGGCGACTATTTGTATTATCGAAAGTTCCGCTGCGAATCACGTGATGTCCGGTTAGTATAAAATGTTAGTTTGAGTTATGTCCCTTCAACAGTATTAAACATGCGGATAAATGATGTGCGTGAAGTTAGCTGCCAGTTGCCAATTGAATCCTGAACACACGGCTGACGATTCAAATATAAGATACTCGCGAATCGTCAACTGGCAACTGGCAGCCAATTTCACTACACGGCTGCCAATTCAATATGATACTCGCGAATCGTCAACTGGCAACTGGCAGCCAGCTGCCAATTCAAATGAAATTTTAATGAATTGTGATCGCTAGTGAACCGTCAACTGGCAACTGGCAGCCAGCTGCCAATTCAAATATAGCATAAGAAACTGTGTTTACAGGCGAACTGGCAACTGGCAGCTAGCTGCCAATTCAAATGTAACTTCCGAAATTATGTTTACTGGCGAACCGTCAACTGGCAACTGGCAGCCAGTTGCCAATTCGACTTTTATTATACCTAGATACATGTTTATGTGAATTGTCAACTGGCAACTGGCAGCCAGCTGACAATTCACTCTAAACTTATTAAAACATAGTTGATCACGAATAGTCAACTGGCAACTGGCAGCCAGCTGCCAATTCAAATATAGCACAAGAAACTGTGTTAACAGGCGAACCGTCAACTGGCAACTGGCAGCTAGCTGCCAATTCAAATTTAACTTTCGAAATTGTGTTTACTGGCGAACCGTCAACTGGCAACTGGCAGCCAGCTGCCGATTCAAAAATAACAAAAGAAACTGTTTAAAGGCAAATCGTCAAATGGCAACTGGCAGCCAGCTGCCAATTCGACTTTTATTGTTAATAGATACATATTCATGTGAATAGTCAACTGGCAACTGGCAGCCAGCTGACAATTCACTCTAAACATATTAAAACATAGTTGATCACGAATAGTCAACTGGAAGCCAGCTGCCAATTCAAATATAGCATAAGAAACTGTGTTTACAGGCGAACCGTCAACTGGCAACTGGCAGCTAGCTGCCAATTCAAATTTAACTTCCGAAATTGTGTTTACTGGCGAACCGTCAACTGGCAACTGGCAGCCAGCTGCCGATTCAAAAATAACAAAAGAAACTGTGTTTAAAGGCGAACCGTCAACTGGCAACTGGCAGCCAGCTGCCAATTCGACTTTTATTGTTAATAGATACATATTCATGTGAATAGTCAACTGGCAACAGGCAGCCAGCTGACAATTCACTCTAAACATATTAAAACATAGTTTATCACGAATAGTCAACTGGCAACTGGCAGCCAGCTGCCAATTCAAATATAGCATAAGAAACTGTGTTTACAGGCGAACCGTCAACTGGCAACTGGCAGCTAGCTGCCAATTCAAATGTAACTTCCGAAATTGTGTTTAATGGCGAACCGTCAACTGGCAACTGGCAGCCAGCTGCCAATTCGACTTTTATTGTTAATAGATACATATTCATGTGAACTGGCAACTGGCAGCCAGCTGACAATTCACTCTAAACATATTAAAACATAGTTGATCACGAATAGTCAACTGGCAGCCAGCTGCCAATTCAAATATAGCATAAGAAACTGTGTTTACAGGCGAACCGGCAACTGGCAGCTAGCTGCCAATTCAAATTTAACTTCCGAAATTGTGTTTACTGGCGAACCGTCAACTGGCAACTGGCAGCCAGCTGCCGATTCAAAAATAACAAAAGAAACTGTGTTTAAAGGCGAACCGTCAACTGGCAACTGGCAGCCAGCTGCCAATTCGACTTTTATTGTTAATAGATACATATTCATGTGAATAGTCAACTGGCAACAGGCAGCCAGCTGACAATTCACTCTAAACATATCAAAACATAGTTTATCACGAATAGTCAACTGGCAACTGGCAGCCAGCTGCCAATTCAAATATAGCATAAGAAACTGTGTTTACAGGCGAACCGTCAACTGGCAACTGGCAGCTAGCTGCCAATTCAAATGTAACTTCCGAAATTGTGTTTAATGGCGAACCGTCAACTGGCAGCCAGCTGCCAATTCGACTTTTATTATACCTAGATACACGTGTATGTGAACTGGCAACTGGCAGCCAGCTGACAATTCACTCTAAACTTATTAAAACATAGTTGATCACGAATAGTCAACTGGCAGCCAGCTGCCAATTCAAATATAGCACAAGAAACTGTGTTAACAGGCGAACCGTCAACTGGCAACTGGCTGCCAATTCGACTTTTATTATAACTTCCGAAATTGTGTTTACTGGCGAACCGTCAACTGGCAGCCAGCTGCCAATTCGACTTTTATTATACCTAGATACATGTTTATGTGAATTGTCAACTGGCAGCCAGCTGCCAATTCAACAATAACACGAGAAACTGTGTTTAAAGGCGAACCGTCAACTGGCAACTGGCAGCCAGCTGCCGATTCAAAAATAACAAAAGAAACTGTGTTTAAAGGCGAACTGGCAACTGGCAGCCAGCTGCCAATTCGACTTTTAGATACATATTCATGTGAATAGTCAACTGGCAACTGGCAGCCAGCTGACAATTCACTCTAAACATATTAAAACATAGTTTATCACGAATAGTCAACTGGCAACTGGCAGCCAGCTGCCAATTCAAATATAGCATAAGAAACTGTGTTTACAGGCGAACCGTCAACTGGCAACTGGCAGCTAGCTGCCAATTCAAATAATACTTCCGAAATTGTGTTTACTGGCGAACCGTCAACTGGCAACTGGCAGCCAGCTGCCAATTCGACTTTTATTATACCTAGATACATATTGATGTGAATTATCAACTGGCAACCAGCTGACAATTCGCTTTTAACATGTTAAAACAGAGTTGATCACGAATAGTCAACTGGCAACTGGCAGCCAGCTGCCAATTCAAATATAGCATAAGAAACTGTGTTTACAGGCGATCTGGCAACTGGCAGCTAGCTGCCAATTCAAATGTAACTTTCAAAATTTTGTTTACTGGCGATTCGTCAACGGGCAACTGACAGCCAGGTGCCAATTTGACTTTTATTATACCTAGATGCATATTTATGTTAATTGTAAACGATACTCGCGAATCGTCAACTGGCAACTGGCAACCAACTTAGACGAATCAAAACACTGTCATGCGAATTTTCAACTGGCAGTCAGCTCTACTATAGTTTCTTAGCATGTTTTGGTCATCAAACAATATATGTAGTATACTGCACTAGTTTGCGTTTGCTCAGTTTTCTTTAACAAGTACAAGGTGGCTTGGTGAGTATTTAGATACCAAATCTGAGTTCAGATGTCGTAAGGCTCCAAACAGCCCATCATAGAATAGCCACCCAAAACGTTTTGTGTTTACTACGCAAGTATAATGCCCAGGTTTGTACATGGTTGCACCTACTAGCCGATATGTTCCTGATATCACATGCAGTTTCCCTTCATAGAGTTTGATATCCTTTGGAAACCCACAACTTTGAATCATTTCATACACGCGCAAACATATTACTGGTGGTAATTCATCCCCAACGACTTGTCGTTGATAGTGTCGTTGTCCTGTACAGCAATATTTCTCACTGAAAAACAACATACGAGTAAGTATTATTATCGCATTATCAGAGAAGTGGCAGTTTAATGCATGGTGAAAGTCACGAAAAACAAAGTTTTTTTTCAACTTTTTGCATGAGTTTAATCCAGCATTAACTAGTCGCCTGTCTAATGTTTTCAATGTTTCCTTCATTAAAGTTTCAGGCTAGTGGGGGTTTACTGTATGAATTCTTTTAATTAAAAAAAACCCCTAACAATTTGCATAAAGGTAGTGCCCTTACCAAATATTTTTTTGAAAACGTTATAAATGCTAGGTTAAACTTTTCAGCGTATCAACTCTGTCACTATAGTATTATAGATACGCATCAACCATATATATAAATCATGTAACTACCCAAATCTGTAAACAAACTGGTTATTGTGACTGTAATAATAAACTTTAAACAAAACAAGAGGCACATGTGTTCGGTTTTTTGTTTTGTTTTGCATGACAGGTCTACAATCTGAGTCTGCTATATGTTAAAACTCAATCAAATATTACCAGGAAGAGACGAAAGTCGAATCTGTTATATATATATTACTGAAAATTAAACATACATGTATATCTCTTACACTAATTTCAACTTCCGTTTCCCTGGAACTGCCTTCAACGTTTTTACGAAGCCATTGTTTGCAACATCATCATTGTTCTCTTCGTGCTGCGCATTGCATTCTGGAAATATATACGAAATGAACAAATATATAATGTATGTAGATAAGATTGATGGTTTAAATAAAATTGCCGCAGTACCGTTCAAAAGCCAGGTGCTTTGAGTTTCAAAATATTGCTAATTTGTAGACTGGTGTTTTTAGTTTTAGACATAGGCATTCTCTTATAGTGCATTACCCTTTTCTCTGTCTCTTCTTTTCTAAAGCTCTCTTTTGCACATCGAGGAAAACGTTGCAATTTTACAAGAAAAACAGCCTGCGTAACCTGTTACCTCATTAATATTCATGTACGGACATAATGATATCACTGTCTACTATGAATATACACTGTTTGCAATCCGTCGTTGACTGATGTTGAATTATTATTAAGTGCTATTGAACAAATTAATGAATAAAGCCCTCAACAAATGTTAAAGTGTTAAAAGTTCTAATGTAAATTTATTAACACCTAATTTAATCTCACCGGAAGAGAAATTATCCCACATTTCAAGTAGTGTGTCTAACGCCACTGTATGTGGATCCTTCAGACTCGTCCTGAAATAATTAATGAAACTCCACATATAAAAATAGCCAGTTATATTGATTAAATAAAATTAATCACCGTTGTGTAAGAAAAGATAATTGTTTCAAACTTCTTTCAGATATGCAGACAGCTAACTTTCTTTCACGGTGTAAAGTACTGAAACCCCCCCCCCCCCCCATTTTAAGCTTCAGGAAATTATTTTACGACGATATAAATCAAGTTGATATGTTTGTACACGTTTTAAATGCATCAATTTTCAAATAAATATTTCTTTAAGTATTACCTTGGAAAAATACCCCTATCTTCATTTGAGTCCTTATACGGCTTTGGGCAGCTTGGATTGCTACATCTGCTTGTCAGTTTTGAGACAAACGTTTGATCAATGTGGTTGACAAAAATGTCGTATTCATCTCCAAACACATTTGTTGTTTGTTGTATAATAGTTCCTGTGTTTTTTAACCAACAAGCTTTTGCTTCCGAAAATTTACCATTTTCCATCAATCCGCAGCACTCGCCCAGAATTGCGAATATACCATCTCTTAAGTTTTCCTTGAGGTATCTATCTTCTAAATATGTGAGGAAGAGAATGGTCAGGCAGTTGTCAACAGTACATGTGTTGATGAGTTTTGTGTTATTTGTCTCTCCACCCCATGATGGAACATCTGGCAACCCATCAGATACCTTTCTCTCTTAGGTGTTTGGTGATAAACCACACCCCGCCTTTCTTTTCGTTTGGCCCACACTTCTGTTTTCAGTGACACGTCAATCTCTGACTGTTTTCGTACCTTATTGCATTTTTTTTCGAATTTGAGGAAATTTCGTTTCCTTCAGCCTCCCAATCAAAGTTTTTCTGAGTTCAATTACAAATGCCGATGGTCTTTGGTGGCTTTTCTTACAAACATCTTTTTTTATGGCTTTAAACCAACCTTCAACAGGAGCATTGGTATCTCGAGTGATAATCACATCTTGTTTTTCCCCTGTATATCGGCCAAGCTGAAGGAGAAGTCCGCTCCAAAGCGGAAACAATGGAAGGAATACATCAGTAAGAATATGAAGAATTTCGGGAAAGTTGACGGTTCGCCTGTAAACACAGTTTTTTATGCTATATTTGAATTGGCAGCTGGCTGCAAGTTGCCGGTTGACTATTCGTGATCAACTCTGTTTAAATATGTTTAGAGTGAATTGTCAGCTGGCTGCCAGTTGACAGTTGACTATTGGTGATCAAGTCTGTTTTAATATGTTGAACTCGAATTGTCAACTGGCTGCCAGTTGACAATTCACATAAACATGTATCTAGGTATAATAAAAGTCGAATTGGCAGCTGGCTGCCAGTTGCCAGTTGACGGTTCGCCAGTAAACACAATTTCGGAAGTTACATTTGAATTGGCAGCTAGCTGCCAGTTGCCAGTTGACGGTTTGCCTGTAAACACAGTTTCTTATGCTATATTTGAATTGGCCGCTGGCTGCCAGTTGCCAGTTGACTATTCGTGATCAACTATGTTTTAATATGTTTAGAGTGAATTGTCAGTTGGCTGACAGTTGACAATTGACAATTCACATAAACATGTATGAAGGTATAATAAAAGTCGAATTGGCAGCTGGCTGCCAGTTGACGGTTCGCCAGTCAACACAATTTCGGAAGTTACATTTGAATTGGCAGCTGGCTGCAAGTTGCCAGTTGACGGTTCGCCTTTAAACACAGTTTCTTGTATTATTTTTGAATTGGCAGCTGGCTACCAGTTGCCAGTTGACTATTGGTGATCAACTCTGTTTTAATATGTTAAAAGCGAATTGTCAGCTGGCTGCCAGTTGCCAGTTGACAATTCACCTAAACATGTATATAGGTATAATAAAAGTCGAATAGGCTGCTGGCTGCCAGTTGCCAGTTGACGGTTCGCCTGTAAACACAGTTTCTTAGGCTATATTTGAATTGGCAGCTGGCTGCCAGTTGCCAGTTGACTATTCGTGATCAACTATGTTTTAATATGTTTGGAGTAAATTGTCAGCTGGCTGCCAGTTGACTATTGGTGATCAAGTCTGTTTTGATATGTTAAAAGCGAATTGTCAGCCAGTTGCCAGTTGACAATTCACATAAACATGTATCTATGTATAATAAAAGTCGAATTGGCAGCTGGCTGCCAGTTGTCAGTTGACGGTTCGTCAGTAAACACAGTTTCTTATGCTATATTTGAATGGGCAGCTAGCTGCCAGTTGCCAGTTGACTATTCGTGATCAACTATGTTTTAATATGTTTAGAGTGAATTGTCAGCTGGCTGCCAGTTGACAGTTGACAATTCACATAAACATGTATGAAGGTATAATAAAAGTCGAATTGGCAGCTGGCTGCCAGTTGTCAGTTGACGGTTCGCCAGTAAACACAATTTCGGAAGTTACATTTGAATTGGCAGCTGGCTGCCAGTTGCCAGTTGACGGTTCGCCTTTAAACACAGTTTCTTGTGTTATTTTTGAATTGGCAGCTGGCTGCCAGTTGCCAGTTGACTATTCGTGATCAACTCTGTTTTAATATGTTAAAAGCGAATTGTCAGCTGGCTGCTAGTTGCCAGTTGACAATTCACATGAATATGTATCTATTTATAATAAAAGTCGAATTGGAAGCTGGCTGCCAGTTGCCAGTTGACTATTCGTGATGAACTCTGTTTTAATATGTTAAAATCGAATTGTCAGCTGGCTGCCAGTTGACAGTTGACTATTCGTGATCAACTATGTTTTAATATGTTTGGAGTAAATTGTCAGCTGGCTGCCAGTTGACTATTGGTGATCAAGTCTGTTTTAATATGTTAAAAGCGAATTGTCAGCTGGCTGCCAGTTGCCAGTTCACAATTCACATAAACATGTATCTATGTATAATAAAAGTCGAATTGGCAGCTGGCTGCCAGTTGTCAGTTGACGGTTCGCCAGTAAACACAATTTCGGAAGTTACATTTGAATTGACAGCTGGCTGCCAGTTGCCAGTTGACGGTTCGCCTGTAAACACAGTTTCTTATGCTATATTTGAATGGGCAGCTAGCTGCCAGTTGCCAGTTGACTATTCGTGATCAACTATGTTTTAATATGTTTGGAGTGAATTGTCAGCTGGCTGCCAGTTGACAGTTGACAATTCACATAAACATGTATGAAGGTATAATAAAAGTCGAATTGGCAGCTGGCTGCCAGTTGACGGTTCGCCAGTCAACACAATTTCGGAAGTTACATTTGAATTGGCAGCTGGCTGCAAGTTGCCAGTTGACGGTTCGCCTTTAAACACAGTTTCTTGTGTTATTTTTGAATTGGCAGCTGGCTGCCAGTTGACTATTGGTGATCAACTCTGTTTTAATATGTTAAAAGCGAATTGTCAGCTGGCTGCCAGTTGCCAGTTGACAATTCACCTAAACATGTATATAGGTATAATAAAAGTCGAATTGGCAGCTGGCTGCCAGTTGCCAGTTGACGGTTCGCCTTTAAACACAGTTTCTTAGGCTATATTTGAATTGGCAGCTGGCTGCCAGTTGACTATTCGTGATCAACTATGTTTTAATATGTTTGGAGTAAATTGTCAGCTGGCTGCCAGTTGACTATTGGTGATCAAGTCTGTTTTGATATGTTAAAAGCGAATTGTCAGCTGGCTGCCAGTTGCCAGTTGACAATTCACATAAACATGTATCTATGTATAATAAAAGTCGAATTGGCAGCTGGCTGCCAGTTGTCAGTTGACGGTTCGCCAGTAAACACAATTTCGGAAGTTACATTTGAATTGGCAGCTGGCTGCCAGTTGCCAGTTGACGGTTTGCCTGTAAACACAGTTTCTTATGCTATATTTGAATTGGCAGCTAGCTGCCAGTTGCCAGTTGACTATTCGTGATCAACTATGTTTTAATATGTTTAGAGTGAATTGTCAGCTGGCTGCCAGTTGACAGTTGACAATTCACATAAACATGTATGAAGGTATAATAAAAGTCGAATTGGCAGCTGGCTGCCAGTTGACGGTTCGCCAGTAAACACAATTTCGGAAGTTACATTTGAATTGGCAGCTGGCTGCCAGTTGCCAGTTGACGGTTCGCCTTTAAACACAGTTTCTTGTGTTATTTTTGAATTGGCAGCTGGCTGCCAGTTGCCAGTTGACTATTCGTGATCAACTCTGTTTTAATATGTTAAAAGCGAATTGTCAGCTGGCTGCTAGTTGCCAGTTGACAATTCACATGAATATGTATCTATTTATAATAAAAGTCGAATTGGCAGCTGGCTGCCAGTTGCCAGTTGACGGTTCGCCTTTAAACACAGTTTCTTTTGTTATTTTTGAATCGGCAGCTGGCTGCCAGTTGCCAGTTGACTATTCGTGATGAACTCTGTTTTAATATGTTAAAAGCGAGTTGTCAGCTGGCTGCCAGTTGACAGTTGACTATTCGTGGTCAACTATGTTTTAATATGTTTGGAGTAAATTGTCAGCTGGCTGCCAGTTGCCAGTTGACTATTGGTGATCAAGTATGTTTTAATATGTTAAAAGCGAATTGTCAGCTGGCTGCCAGTTGCCAGTTGACAATTCACATAAACATGTATCTATGTATAATAAAAGTCGAATGAATTGGCAGCTGGCTGCCAGTTGTCAGTTGACGGTTCGCCAGTAAACACAATTTCGGAAGTTACATTTGAATTGGCAGCTGGCTGCCAGTTGCCAGTTGACGGTTCGCCTGTAAACACAGTTTCTTATGCTATATTTGAATTGACTGCTAGCTGCCAGTTGCCAGTTGACTATTCGTGATCAACTATGTTTTAATATGTTTGGAGTGAATTGTCAGCTGGCTGCCAATTGACAATTCACATAAACATGTATGAAGGTATAATAAAAGTCGAATTGGCAGCTGGCTGCAAGTTGCCAGTTGACGGTTCGCCTTTAAACACAGTTTCTTGTATTATTTTTGAATTGGCAGCTGGCTGCCAGTTGCCAGTTGACTATTCGTGATCAACTCTGTTTTAATATGTTAAAAGCGAATTGTCAGCTGGCTGCCAGTTGCCAGTTGACAATTCACCTAAACATGTATATAGGTATAATAAAAGTCGAATTGGCAGCTGGCTGCCAGTTGACGGTTCGCCGGTAAACACAGTTTCTTAGGCTATATTTGAATTGGCAGCTGGCTGCCAGTTGCCAGTTGACTATTCGTGATCAACTATGTTTTAATATGTTTGGAGTAAATTGTCAGCTGGCTGCCAGTTGCCAGTTGACTATTGGTGATCAAGTCTGTTTTGATATGTTAAAAGCGAATTGTCAGCTGGCTGCCAGTTGCCAGTTGACAATTCACATAAACATGTATCTATGTATAATAAAAGTCGAATTGGCAGCTGGCTGCCAGTTGTCAGTTGACGGTTCGCCAGTAAACACAATTTCGGAAGTTACATTTGAATTGGCAGCTGGCTGCCAGTTGCCAGTTGACGGTTCGCCTGTAAACACAGTTTCTTATGCTATATTTGAATTGGCAGCTAGCTGCCAGTTGCCAGTTGACTATTCGTGATCAAATATGTTTTAATATGTTTAGAGTGAATTGTCAGCTGGCTGCCAGTTGACAGTTGACAATTCACATAAACATGTATGAAGGTATAATAAAAGTCGAATTGGCAGCTGGCTGCCAGTTGCCAGTTGACGGTTCGCCAGTAAACACAATTTCGGAAGTTACATTTGAATTGGCAGCTGGCTGCCAGTTGCCAGTTGACGGTTCGCCTGTAAACACAGTTTCTTATGCTATATTTGAATTGGCTGCTAGCTGCCAGTTGCCAGTTGACTATTCGTGATCAACTATGTTTTAATATGTTTGGAGTGAATTGTCAGCTGGCTGCCAGTTGACAATTGACAAATCACATAAACATGTATGAAGGTATAATAAAAGTCGAATTGGCAGCTGGCTGCCAGTTGCCAGTTGACGGTTCGCCTTTAAACACAGTTTCTTGTATTATTTTTGAATTGGCAGCTGGCTGCCAGTTGCCAGTTGACTATTCGTGATCAACTGTTTTAATATGTTAAAAGCGAATTGTCAGCTGGCTGCCAGTTGCCAGTTGACAATTCACCTAAACATGTATATAGGTATAATAAAAGTCGAATTGGCAGCTGGCTGCCAGTTGCCAGTTGACGGTTCGCCGGTAAACACAGTTTCTTAGGCTATATTTGAATTGGCAGCTGGCTGCCAGTTGCCAGTTGACTATTCGTGATCAACTATGTTTTAATATGTTTGGAGTAAATTGTCAGCTGGCTGCCAGTTGACTATTGGTGATCAAGTCTGTTTTGATATGTTAAAAGCGAATTGTCAGCTGGCTGCCAGTTGCCAGTTGACAATTCACATAAACATGTATCTATGTATAATAAAAGTCGAATTGGCAGCTGGCTGCCAGTTGTCAGTTGACGGTTCGCCAGTAAACACAATTTCGGAAGTTACATTTGAATTGGCAGCTGGCTGCCAGTTGCCAGTTGACGGTTCGCCTGTAAACACAGTTTCTTATGCTATATTTGAATTGGCAGCTAGCTGCCAGTTGACTATTCGTGATCAAATATGTTTTAATATGTTTAGAGTGAATTGTCAGCTGGCTGCCAGTTGACAGTTGACAATTCACATAAACATGTATGAAGGTATAATAAAAGTCGAATTGGCAGCTGGCTGCCAGTTGCCAGTTGACGGTTCGCCAGTAAACACAATTTCGGAAGTTACATTTGAATTGGCAGCTGGCTGTCAGTTGCCAGTTGACGGTTCGCCTTTAAACACAGTTTCTTGTGTTATTTTTGAATTGGCAGCTGGCTGCCAGTTGCCAGTTGACTATTCGTGATCAACTCTGTTTTAATATGTTAAAATCGAATTGTCAGCTGGCTGCCAGTTGCCAGTTGACAATTCACATGAATATGTATCTATTTATAATAAAAGTCGAATTGGCAGCTGGCTGCCAGTTGCCAGTTGACGGTTCGCCTTTAAACACAGTTTCTTTTGTTATTTTTGAATCGGCAGCTGGCTGCCAGTTGACAGTTGACTATTCGTGATGAACTCTGTTTTAATATGTTAAAAGCGAATTGTCAGCTGGCTGCCAGTTGCCAGTTGACTATTCGTGATCAACTCTGTGTTAATATGTTAAGAGCGAATTGGCAGCTGGCTGCCAGTTGTCAGTTGACGGTTCGCCAGTAAACAAAATTTCGGAAGTTACATTTGAATTGGCAGCTGGCTGCCAGTTGCCAGTTGACGGTTCGCCTGTAAACACAGTTTCTTATGCTACATTTGAATTGGCAGCTGGCTGCCAGTTGCCAGTTGACTATTCGTGATCAACTCTGTGTTAATATGTTAAGAGCGAATTGTCAGCTGGCTGCCAGTTGCCAGTTGACAATTCACATAAACAGGTATCTAGGTATAATAAAAGTCGAATTGGCAGCTGGCTGCCAGTTGCCAGTTGACGGTTCGCAAGTAAACACAATTTCGGAAGTTACATTTGAATTGGCAGATGGCTGCCAGTTGCCAGTTGACGGTTCACTAGCGATCACAATTCATAAAATTTCATTTGAATTGGCAGCTGGTTGCCAGTTGCCAGTTGACGATTCGCGAGTATCATATTGAATTGGCAGCCGTGTAGTGAAATTGGCTGCCAGTTGCCAGTTGACGATTCGCGAGTATCTTATATTTGAATCGTCAGCCGTGTGTTCACGATTCAATTGGCAACTGGCAGCTAACTTCACGCACATGGATAAATGTATATAGAAATGGGTAATCAAAAGAAAATTAACACATTACTGCTGGTAAATTTATATTTATTTCGATAACTCTGTAGTTTTCACCCTGACATAAGACGTGCTTTATTTAACCCTTTTCTTGTTCTGTATTTAGGCCAAATTTCAATACCTACTGAATATTCATTAACAAAATAGTTATAAAGAAATATGGAAGGTGGAACATTGCAGACATTTTAGAAAGCAAAGAAACAGTTCTGTCAAATTCTATTAGCAAACAGAGTAGACCCTGATCAGACGGCTCCTCTAGGAGCCGTCTGATCTGGGTCTACTCTGTTTGCAACTGCGCGAAAACACGTTTATATGAGGGAAAGGGTTAACCCTGTTTACTGTAACTTGAACCGTGAAGCATATTACACATTTTCATCCCTGAATTTTTAGAATGGAATAGTCCATCATTGTTTACTGGTAGAGTCCATGCAGTATGAAAGGGTTAACTTTACTAGAGGATTTTGAATGAAAAACAGTGCGGACACTGATCGGGGGGGGGGGGCTCATCCAGGAGTCCTCTGATCTGGGTCTGCGCTATTTGCAAAATACAGTACATGCCTGCCCCGCATTCAAAGCTGTGAAACGTGCTGTAAGCGTGGTAAAGACATTAGCGCGACTGATGTGTGCAACTATCGCTAAAATTAGCAAATCTTAAATATGCTTTGAATATTACTCCTTAGTCAGCTACAAGTTTTCTGATGAACTATTTGCCTTCTTCCGGGTCCATCAAGATTTTGTGAAACTATTGACCGAGTGTCAAACAGCTTGGATCCTCATGGGACGCCTATTTACCCGGCGTCTGACCTAGATCCAAGGTGTTTACAAATACGAGACATGTCTTGCTTAGAAGGATAGGGGTAAACATAAGTCTGTCCCAAAATTCTTGAACATGATAAAATCTTAGGAATTCTGGCTATGATATCCCGATACAGTACCTCGACAGTTTTTTCTTAGTTGGTTACCGGTTCAACCACCCGCTGTGTAATTGCATGGTATTTAAGCTTTTAGCCCTTTCCCTAAAATTTATAAACGTGTTTTCATGCATTTGCAAACAGAGCAGACCCAGATCAGACGACTTCTGTTTTGTTTCATTACTTTTTAAAATGGCTACAATGGTCCACCTTCTCTATTGATCTATAACTGATTTGTGCATGAGTGTTCAGTAGGTATTGACATTTGGAATAAGCATAGAACAGGCACCTATTATCTGCAGTCCACTCGTACAAGTCATATTATGGAACCAACCCATCCATTTGTCTTATTGCGGGGGGGGGGGGGGGGGGTATCAATGGGTTAAGCAAAGGGGGTTGTTTTCCTATGTTTTATCTAAATGCATTTCCATTCTCCTGTAGGACAGTCTGATCAAGGTATGGCATGTTTGCCAGTCGAATTAGAGTTGAACTTCAAAGGACCATACAAATAACAAAAAATCGAGTCGTCCTCGGCGTCTCATCAGGATCAAAACTGTTTGTTACTGTTACTATGTTTTTGAAACAAAAATGAAGAAAATAAAAATAATGAAAATTTGTAGCAGACGACAAAGTTAGCAGACGACAGTGTTTGGCAGCCAAACGGTTAAAGGAGATTTCTGTTCAGGATATGTTCTGTTTTTCTTATGGAGTGATAGAGACCTGACCTATACATTCTACGTGCATGTACCGTTATAAAACAATAAGCTAATAAATATTCATTTCTAATATGAATATTCCTATTAATCCCGTCTTTTAACGCCTGTGCAAAAAGGGCAGATCCAGATCTGGGTCTACGCTTATAAAGCTTTTAGTTGAGTCTGAGTTTCGTTCTCAAGCTTTTGATTGGTCAGATTTGAGTTCTCAAGCTTTTGATTGGTCGGATTTGAGCCAAAGGCTCAAATCCGACCAATCAAAAACTTGAGAAAGAACTCAGACTCAACTAGACGTTTTATAAGCATGGACCCAGAACTTAACCGTATAATCTGATCAGGGTCTGCTCTGTTTGCATATACAGTTAAACTTCGATATCTCAAACTTCATGGGAACATAAAAATTAGTTCGAGATAACAGAAATTCGAGTCATCCTATTTATGATCTGACCAATATCTCAAGTTCACAGCTGAATGCAGGTCTAAAGTAATGCTGAACGCTCCTGTGTGAGCTTTCAGCATTACCTTTGACCTGCATTAAACTGTCACGTATGTTTCTAGATATGTGTTAGAACAATTCTGTGTTGCAATTTTTAGAAGAACCGAACTTTTAGTTCGAGCTATCCGATATCGATATATCGAGTTCAACTGTATGCAGCAGATCTATTTTTACATGTCAGTATAAGTAAAACCTCTCTAAGTCGGACTTCTAGTTGAGATTTAAGATACTTTTAGACAGGTGACTGCATAATGTAGGGTGGAAGTCATGCAGAAAGCCTCCTCTAGGAGGATTTTATTGTATATCCTTATTTTATACAGTAAGCTAGTAAAGTCTCCCTAATAGGACCATTCAGAAAAAAAGAAGAGTTCTGGAATTTTAATAGCTTGTAGCTGAACCCTTTCCCTTACGTAAGCGCATTTTGATGCATCTCGAACAGAGTAGACCCAGATCAGACGGCTCCTATAGGAACCGTCTGATCTGGGTCTGCTCTGTTTGCGTATGGTGTAATATAGATCTGATTCTACAGCTTCTGTCTGAGCCAAAATGTCCTGTGTTTATATGCCATTATAAATAAATAACCTTATTAATATTCATGACGTCATTATTTCCTACATGAATATTTATTAGGGAAAGGGTTAATGGAGGACACACGTTATGTAGAATGCCCATGTAGGTTTTTTACATAAATTTTGTCCTGCATCCAAACCTTTAAAATCGAATGTACTGACATTTGTAAATAGTGTATACGAAGATCAGATGCCCATTGTTCATTTTCTGCACTGTTTGTAGTTCAAAATCCTCTGGCAAATCTATGCATTGCATACTGAATGTATTCTACAGGTAGACTATACTATTTAGCGTTCAGTTGGTTACAGTTATAGTCTGTACTTGCAATGTACAGTAAACCCCCGCTAATGCGACCACCTAATGTACAGTAAAACCCCGCTAATGCGACCACCTAATGTACAGTAAAACCCCGCTAATGCGACCACCTAAAAGAGGTATAATTATGGGTGCTAGTTGCAGGTGGTAGCTTAATACAGGACAAAAGTAATGCAGTGCTTTCTGCATTACTATTGTCCTGCTTTAAGCAACCACCTGCTTATAAAGACACCCATGTTTATTCATTAAGTGGTCGCATTAAAGGGTTTTTACTGTATTTTTAAATACATGTAATGCCTAAAATGATATAAAATATGTGTTTATGTGAAAAGAAGCAGGCCCTATATCGCATGAAGACAAAACGTTCATTTGTTTGATATCGAAGATCTCGATGTTATTCACCGATGTTTTAGTATTTATTCGGGTTGCGTTTTATGTTCGTAACTGTTGGAACTTTGTTGTGTAACAAAAATATAAGTGTCGACGAAAACGGTTTATTACAGGTTCATTTTGATATATATGCCCAAATTAACAATCTTCATCAGAATACTTGAAAATAGACAGCATAGCCATAACAACAAATATGATTTTATTGTAAAGGCTATCGCTTTAATGTGTGCATCTGTCTTCTGTTTGCTTAGTACGTCTTTAACTCTTTCACTGTTCTATGTTTATTCAAATCTCAATTCTATGTTTATTCAAAATCTCAATACCTTCTGAATATTCACGGACAAAATAGTTATAATGAAATATGGAAAGTGAAACATTGTAGCCATGTTAGAGAGAAAAGGAACATATCTTTCAAATTCCATAAGCAAACAAAGCAGACCCTGATCAGACGGCTCCTATAGGGGCTCCTCCAAATGCGTGAAAACATGTTTATATGAAGGAAAGGGTTAACTCACGTCTTTAACCATTTCTATATTCTATGTTTAGTCCAAATGCCAATACCTTCTGAATATTAATGGACAAAATAGCTATAATGAAATATGCCAGGTGTAACATTGTCGCCATTTTAAAACTAAAGAAACGGGTTTTTCAAAGTCCTCTAGCAAATAGAGAGAGCAAACTCTGATGAGACAGCTTATACAGGAACCGTCTGATATGGCAATGGGTCTACTCTGTTTGCAAATGCGTGAAAATACGTTTATATGAAGGAAAGGGTTAATACAAACATTGGCTGTCGAAATGCCTGGAATAACAGAGTACAGATACCCCCTGCCTTAAGATGGTCATTTCAGTTATCATTGTGCGGTTACAATAAATTACAGTTTTGTCTAGGACTGTCCCATAAATCGATTTGCATGTCGAGGGGGTCAATTAGCCATGTAAATGAATTCCATTCTTTCCCGTCATCCTTCGCGCGTCTGACCGCCAACAAATTTGAGGAAAAAAACTTGCATGCACACTCCTTATGTGACGAGTTGGTCAGTGGTATTGCGTCGTGCTTGTAGAAAGTACACCTTATTTTATATTTTTTTTATTATTTGTTAGATACATCACTGAATCCAGTTAAAGGCGACGTGGAGTTTACCGTAACCGGTGGAAGGCGGGTCAGCAGTAAATTCTGGGCAGATGTTTGACCACATGCACAAACAAATGACCAATTAGTGAGGACAGGAGCAATAATAGCTGGACACATGCATCGTCAAAGTGCATAATGGCGGATACGGTATCTGGAGGGGGAGATTAACATTTAGCCTGCTGTGAGCGGATGAGTGATTACGTATGCAAACCGTTTGGATCCAGATGAGACGCCGAGTAACTCGGCGTCTCATCAGGATCCAAACTGTTTGACGCCCTGATATAAGATTTTTGAAAATGTTGTGGGTGAAAACTGTAAAAATAATTTGCTCAGCAAGCTAAAGGTTAAAACATGCGAGGAACGTATCATTTGCAGAAGCCCGCTTCGATACTGTATTCTACACTGTTGACAAATGCGTCAACAGTCCTCTCTGTCAGATAAACATTTGAATTATCAAACTTTCCATAACGCCTAAATTGGCGACCAAAATGTACATACAGTAAAACCCCTCGAATGCGACCACTTAATTAATAAACATGGATGTCTCTATAAACGGGTGGTTGCTTAATACAGGGCAAAAAAGTAATACAGAAAGCTCCTCTAGGAGCTTCTGCATTACTTGTGTCCTGTATTAAGCTACCACCTGCATCTAGCCCCCAGAATTATACCTCTTTTAGGTGGTCGCATTAGCGGGGTTTTTCTGTACATTAGGTGGTCGCATTAGCGGGGTTTTACTGTTCATGTACACATAGACCATTTACTCCATAAATATTAATTAAAGAAATAATGACATCATAGATAATAATTATATTAATTGTTATAAAGGCATACGTGGGCACTGCAATTATTGACCATGGCAGAAAGTGCAATCATATCTTTATTGGATCATAAGCAATCAGAGCACATGCTTATCAGACGGCTACTGCTAGAACTTCCTGCATTCCATTAATCCCGCATTAAGCAGCTAGCACATGTATAACACACACGCATAACTTCTTCTATATACAGTAAAACCTCTCTTAACCGTACGTTAAATTTAGTACAAACATCGGTCTTTGAGACAGGTGACAGCTTAATGCAGGTTGGAAGTCATGCAGAAAGCTCATAGAGGAGCTTTCTGCATGACTTTCACCCTGCATTAAGCTGTCACCTGGCTTAAGTATCTAAATTCTTCTCTACTAGAATTCCGGTTAAGAGAGGTTTTACTATATACCTAAATATATCTGCAGAATAACTACTCTAATGCTACCACCGAAAAGAGTTCTAGAATTCTAGAAGAGAAGAATTTAGAAACTTTTATGCAGGTGGCTACTTAATGCAGGGTGAAAGTCATGCAGAAAGCTCCTCTATGAGCTATCTGCATGGCTTTCACCCTGCATTAAGCTGCCACCTGTCTCCGAGACCGCTATTTATACCAATGTTAACGTCCGGTTTAGAGAGGTTTTACTGTACTGCGTGATGTGATTGCATGGTTGTCGTTATCAGCAAAACTAGGTAAAATTTAAAGGTTAACATGTAACGTACAATAAAACATTTCAAAAGCAACCACCAATAAAGATATTTAATTATGTTCCTTAATTACAAGTGGTAGCTTTAAAAATGCAGGGCTAAAGTTAGACAGAAAGCTCCCCTAGGAGCTTTCTGTCTTACTTTAGCCCTGCATTAAGCAGCCACCTACTTTTATAGACACCCATGTTTATTCCTTAAGTGGTCGCTTTAAAGGGATTTTACTGTAGTTTTTCAACTTCACGCGGAGGCCAAACTCATACGAGATCTGATATTCTTACAATTTATTAAGTGTTTCGTGTCTTACATTTGAGATATCTCAAAAGCTGTGACTATCTTCTTTAAGTGTTGAAATATGCAATAAAATCTCACTTTAAATTTTTTGTATCAACGTGCGAGGTTTAATCCATGGTTTTAATTATGTCATAAAACTTCACCTTCATCTAACATCTTGTATCTCTTAAATATTATGATTGCTGAGCGAGTGCTTAATATTCTCAAATTGTTTCCCACTTCATATTTTAACCCTTTATTCTATAAAGACGCCTTTTAACGCCATTGCACACAGAGTAGACCCAGATCAAATGGTTCCTATAGAGACCGTCTGACCAGTGTCTATTCTGTTTGTTATATGATATAGAGCTGATTCAAAAGATTTTGCCATGTCCAAAGGTTTTGTTTTTAGATAGCATACTATATATTCATTTAATTAATATTAATGCTGTCATTATAATCCTCACATGCATATCCATGGAGTGTATGATTAAATTACAAGACAAATTCGGTGTATTTAAATCAGAGTGTCAAACAGATTGGATCCTGATGAGATGCAGTGAAACCTCTCTATAACGACCACTAAATTGTGTTCATTATTTCGTATTTAGGGCAGGTGGCTGCTTAAAGCAAGGTGAAAGTAAAACAGAACGCTCCTATAGGAGCGTTCTGTTTAACTGTCACCTTGCTTTAAGGAGCGTTCTGTTTTACTGCCACCTTGCTTTAAGCAGCCAGCTGCCTTTAACTCAAAATATTGATGTAATTTAATGGTTGTTATAGAGAGGTTTTACTGTATCGATACACCCGGTGTATTATCTGGGCCAAACTTGTTTGAAATTCTTTTTAACATTTTTATTCCCGTAATGAGCTGCATGTATCCCCGGTAACTTGTCTGTTAGGTATTCCTCTTGTTCTTTATTATGTAATAAAAATATATCTCTCGTAGTAAACAGCTATCTTGAAATCTGATACATGTAGTAAAACTGCAGTTAAAATGCCTGTTACAAGCGTGGTGTGACTAACTCACAGCCTCCGAAAGAAACTACCGTAAACCCTGTTGTGACCTATTCTTTCACGTACAAACATTATTGCCTATTTAAATATTTAATCTTTTACTATATGAATATTCATGTAAGAAGAAATGATATCATGAATATTAATTAGCTGGGTTTTTTTTATAATAACATCATATTACATGTGAACACGGGGATATTTAACCAAGGCAGAAAGCGTATAATCGGATATATACTATGTCATAAGCAAACAGAGCAGACCAAGGTCAGACGGCTCCTATAGGAGCCGTCTGATCTGGGTCGTCTCTGTTTGCAAAGGCCTAGAATGACGTATTATGGAGTAAAGGGTTAAAAAACATGCTTCAATGTCTTTACTGACATACGATCAGAGTTACTCGATGTCTGCTTTGAGAACAGATAATTTTTAATCCTTTACTCCTTGAATATTCATGGAAGAAATAAAAACATTATGAATATTAATTAGGTATATTGTTATAACAACACATGGGCAGAGGATTTTTTGGTGATTGCAGAAACCAGAAATATATTTATATCTTATCATAAGCAAACAGTGCACACTCTATTCAGACGTCTCCTACAGGAACCGTCTGATCTGAGTCTGTTCTGTTTGCAAATGCGTGGAAAGATGTATTTATGGAGTAAAGGGTTAAAATAGATGGTAGCTCAATGCAGGACAAACGTATGCTTTTTGTGTGACCTGCATTAAGACAGAATTATAACGTTGGCTTTAGAAGACACCACATATTTGTAATGGTGGCTTTAGACGACCCAAATAAGAAGACGCATACTTATAATAGTGGTTTTAGAAGACACATACTTATAACAGTGACTTTAGAAGACACAGACTTATAACAGTGGCTTTAGAAGACACAAACTTATAACAATGGCTTTAGAAGACACAGACTTATAACAATGGTTTCAGAAGACACAGACTTATAACAGTGGTTTTAGCAGACACAGGCTTATAATAGTGGTTTTAGAAGACACAGGCTTATAATAGTGGTTTTAGAAGACACGTACTTATAAGACACATACTTATAACAGAGGTTTTAGAAGACACACACTTATAATAATGGCTTTAACCCATTCCCGCTTATTGACGCCTTTTGACGCCTCTGTAAATGTTACATTTTGAAACCATTCTGATAAATAGAGCATTTGCTCCATAGGAGCAAGTGCTCTATTTATCAGAATGGTTTCAATACTACACACTTCTAAACATTTTCGTTTCTTTAGTAAATGCTCCTTTTCGGTAGACTTTTTCAAAGAGGTTAGGTCTAAATAAAGCCTATGTGGGAATGGGTTAAAGACACATACTTATACTTCTTTGTAATGGTCAATTTAGGCAGGGTCTACACTAGCTATCGACTTCATTTTTCAATATTCTAGTAACAATGTCACTTCACTGTAGTCCAGTCTCTTCGACATATTCGTATCTTTTTATGCACTGTTCCTACTAGAACCGTCTGATCTTGGTCTGCTCTGTTTTCTCCTTTCAAGTATCTGATACATAAATAAACCTGTGCTTTATAACAGTTTATCGAAATTACAATTGAACTATTTTATCATGTTACATATAAAACATTTTTAGAAAGAGAGGGGGATTATATTCTTCCTTCGAGATATCCGCAATCACATACATGTATCACCATGTAAATGATAAAAGACTGTGCCTGCATATGCCCTGTACGTGCAGCCGGGGCATTCTGCTGCTAAGTATCGACGCAATGTACCAGAAAGTGATTGCGGATATGTCAAAGAAAATCGAATGTAACATAATTATATATGATCTGTCTAGCGAACGAAATGAATATTCATGTATATTTCCATGATTTAACCATTCGCCTGCTATTCATGTCAATATACGTACCTGTAAATAGTGAAGACCCAGATGAGACAGCTCCTGCAGGAGCTGTCTCATCAGGGTCTGCACTATTTACAAGTTGATTGTGCAACCAGTGCACTCCACAGCAGTGATTGCACAGCGAAATACTTGTACACAGTGAAGATATATGTAATTATACAACAGGGCATGGGTAAAGAAGGAGAAATGTATTTTAAAATTCAGCAAGCGAAGGGTTAAGAATATTTGACACTACATATATTACGTTGAAGAAAGTAGTTTGTATTCTGGGCCGGATGCCTCATATTGCGAATAAGGTTTTGTCGTTATCATTGTCATTGATACGGTCACACACTCCTTGGTTCGTATTATTATTAAAATCCAGCTAATAATATTAAATATGTAGATCTAATTAAATCTTACATTAATAATCACATTTTGGTTGTCTTGGTGATTATTTGACCAGTCGGGCAAACGAACTGAATCCAGATGGGACGACAAGTAACGTGATTGTGTGTTCTAATACAAAACGTTAAACAAACATAGACGAATATTTAAGCTGACGACACAATTTGCACACGGCAACACGTGGCGGTGATAGTATTAAATTTAAGAGTCAAGAGCCCCAAGACGTCCAGGATTGAATATTTTGTTACACATGTTTTCACAAATCAAGTGCCAAAAAACCAGTTTTAATCTTTACCAATTAGTTAAGACTGTTTAAGCAAACTGTCTCAAATTGAAAACAAATTGAATAACCACAGAAAATTACTCTTTGGTAATCAGTAACGCTTATTCTGTTAGTCGCAAGCTTTTGAGAACGGATGAGTTCTGTTAGTCGCAAGCTTTTGAGATCGGATGAGTTCTGCTAGTCGCAAGCTTTTGAGATCGGTTGAGACGCCAGCTATACCTAGACGTAAAGTTAGGACTCTAGGTTAAAATAAATTCTAAAACACTTAACCCTTTCTCTGTCCTAGATTTATATCAAATTATAATACCTACTGAATTTTGTGGACAAAATAGTTACAATGAAATGTGGAAGGTGGAACATGGTGCATGTAGTCATTTTAGAAACTTAAGAAACAAACCTATCAAATTCCATAAGCAAACAGAGTAGACCCTGATCAGACGGCTATAGGATATATATATATGTATATTCATTAGCTGGCTTTTTATAATGTCATATGGATAC
Source organism: Azorinus chamasolen (assembly GCA_963576725.1). NCBI lineage: Eukaryota > Metazoa > Mollusca > Bivalvia > Cardiida > Solecurtidae > Azorinus > Azorinus chamasolen. Next base: position 62,567,330 of record OY755241.1, on the reverse strand, counting down.
AGTATGTTTGGTCATGTCAGAAACTGTAGAGTCAGCTCTATATGGTCACATAGGTAAACAAAACAGACCCAGATCAGACAACTCCTATAGGAGCCGTCTGATCAGTGTCTAAACTGATTTTCAACACTTTTCTATCAGGATTTTATGAATTGGCAGTTAAGAAATATAGCAACAGACCGGTAATTGCACAGACAAACATTTTTACAGTCTGTTGTAATTTTTACTAATCGATCATAAAAGCAAATGCTCTTTTTATGACAATGGTTTCAAAACTACACAAATCTAAAAGTCTCCTTTTCTATAATTAATGTTCCTTTTCGGTAGATTAGTCGGTAAATAGCTTCTAGCTAATGTTAGATAAGATGTTTTGTAACACCCGCCTATAAATAAAGTTTCTTGTATCCTGGTCGATTGATTCAAATAGTGTAAAATAGTCTAGGAGGGAATGAGTTAAAAATTCAGATGGCACTACTTTTGACCTGTATTAAGCAACCACCTGATGTTTAAGATTCATCTGTCAATGAGAGAGAGAGAGAGAGAGAGAGAGAGAGATTAAACGAGAGAGAGAGAGAGAGAGAGAGAGAGAGAAGAGAGCCTTGGAAGAAAAGAGGAAGGATATAGGGACGGAGGACGGTTAGAGAGAGGATGGGAGGGGAGATGGAGGATAGAGGAAGGAGGGAGAGAGAAAGAGGGGAGGGGAGAGGGATGACAGAGAGGAGAGATGGAGACAGAGAAGAGGGAGAGAGAGCGAGAGAGGTTTTGCATATTGTTTTACTATGTTGCCTAATCATTGCACATAAGCAGAACATAGAACCCAGAATTATCGACGAGTCGCAGAGGTCTGGACATTTAATTTATCAGAAGCATAGTCCGGAAAATAACATTATCTTAACCCTTCGCTGGCTATTCACGTCAATATACGTACCTGTAAATAGTGAAAACTCAGCTGTCTCATCAGGGTCTGCACTATTTACAAGTTGATTGTGCAACCAGTGCACTCCACAGCAGTGATTGCACAGCGAAATACTTGTACACAGTGAAGATATATGTCTATGTAACTGTACAACAGGGCATGAGTAAAGAAGGAGAAATGTATTTTAAAATTCAGCAAGCGAAGGGTTAATCCTTTGCTGAAAAACGACGTCTTCTCCACTGCTGCTTTACTACATGTATTAACATTTAATCGTTAAAACGTTATAGAAATTATTTATCAAATGCCAAACAACTTGACACCTAATAAGATGCCGAGTTACTCGGCATCTCGTCTGGGTCTCAGCTGTTTGCATATGCCAATAAGGTCGCGCTTAGCTTATGGGTTGTTACGGTATAAATTTGTGATTACTATTGCACGAAATTTGTGATTACTATTACACGTAATCTGTGATTACTATAGGACGTAATTTGTAATTACAGTAGAATCCCTCTAATGCGACCACTTAATAAATACACATGGTTGTCTTTATAAGCAGGTGGTTGCTTAATGCAGGGAAAAAGTAATGCAGAAAACTCCTCTAGGAGCTTTCTGCATTACTTTTGTCCTGCATTAAGCTACCACCTGCATCTAGCACCCATAATTATACCTCTTTTAGGTGGTCGTATTAGCGGGGTTTTACTGTACTATTACACGTAATTTGTGATCACTATTGGACGTAATTTGTAATTACTAATGCACGTAATTTGTGATTACTATTGCACGTAATTTGGATTCAGATGAGACGCCCAGTAAATCGGCGTCTCATCTAAATCAAAGATGTTTGAAATCATCTTTAACCCTTTCCCTGTTCTATATTTAGCCCAAATTTCAATACCTACTGAATATTCATTAACAAAATAGTTATAAAGAAATATGGAAGGTGGAACATTGTGGACATTTTAGAAAGCAAAGAAACAGATCTATCAAATTCTATTAGCAAACAGAGCAGACCCTGATCAGACGGCTCCTCTAGGAGCCGTCTGATCTGGGTGTACTCTGTTTGCAAGTGCGTGAAAACACGTTTATATGAGGGAAAGGGTTAACCCTTTCCATGTTAAAATTAATGTCAGATGTAATGACGTCATGAATATTTATTATCTGAATTATTTTAACGAAGTATATATACAGGAGTGTGTGGTATCAGTAGAAACTCTAGATCAGATCTATTAGAATTGCATTAGCAAACAGAGCAGACCCTGATCAGACGGCTCCGGTAGGAGCCGTCTGATCTGTGTCTACTCTGTTTGCAAAATCGTTAAAAGGAGTCTACATGAAGGAAAGGGCTAAGGTGTTGGAAAAAAGTAGAAAATATACCCTTAGAATTGGCACAGACGGTATTGTATGCAAACGACATTTAACCCTTTCAGTGCGAGAAACGGGTCACTAATGTCCTGTTAAAACAGCGTAGACCAGCCCTCTCATCAGGGTCTGCACTTTTCGTCATATAACAGTTTTCTTTATAAAATCCCCGAATATTCACATCAAGCTTGGCCTATTTGAATTAAGGAAATGTCAGTTTGAAAAATCAGTGTTGAAAACGTTACCATAGCGCCCTAAATGCTATTACGTCTTGGATGTGGTACATATCGGCTAATTGTTTTCCTGTTCGGATTCTGCTCTTGACAACCGAGTTCCGCAAATGTTCCTGACGTCCAAAACCTAAGCAACACGGATTTTATGTATTTTATTTAATGAAAGGATTCAAACAGAACTGTACTTTGTGCAATCACAGTTTCTAGATGAGAATGATTTTCTTGCCTTGCGGATTATCCTGTAAAACTGAACGTAAGTTAGTTACATCGGCGTGTCAAAGTAGTTTTATGTCAGAAGTCATCGGCAGCAGAATCCCTCTTAACCCTAAACTTGCAAACAGTTACGATCCCGATCAGATGGCCCCTGTAGACTCTCCACTAGGATCTGCTCTGTTAAATATTTTGTGTTCATATGTTGTCCTACGAAATATAGCTAACTTATATACATGTCATTTTGTTCACACGGCTCTGTTGTCTGGAGAAGGTCTACACTGTCAATTAATTATGTTCACACGTCCCTATTGTATGGAGAAGGTCTACACTGTCAATTCATTCTGTTCACACGTCTCTGTTGTCTGGAGAAGGTCTACACTGTCAATTAATCCTGTTCACACGTCTCTGTTGTCTGGAGAAGGTCTACACTGTCAATTAATTATTTTCACACGTCTCTATTGTCTGTAGAAGGTCTACATTGTTTGTTAATTCATTCTGTTCACGCGGCTCTGTTGTCAGGAGTATGTATACACTGTTTGTCAAGTCCTTCTGTTCAAATGGAACTGTTGAAATAGGTATGCACTATTTGTCAAGTTTTTTTTTCTGGTCACACGCAACCGTTGCCACCCGTTGCACCTTATTGCATTGCCAAAATCTCTTCTCGCCCTGTGCCCATCTCTTTTGTTTTCGCCAGGCCTGTCAAGCAATCATTGGCATGCGTTCAATGCGTGACATTAGTGTCCTACGAACATTCTTGTTAGTTTTTAGAATACGCTGTGTACTTATTGCTGTTGACCATCTACAGTAGAACCATTCTAAACCGGAAATTTATATAGGACAGTTTAGGTTCTTTTTATGCAGGTGGTAGTTAAATGCAGTGTGAAAGCCATCCAGAAAGCTCCTCTGGGAGATTTCTGCATGACATTCAGTCTACACTAAGGTGCAACTTGTCTAAAAGACAGACGTTAGTACAGGATTAGAGGGGTTTTAGAGAGGTTTTACTATACTTATTTGACGCAAATTTACGCATTTGCAAACATCCTGACCAGTCAGTTTTCTATAGTAGTTTTCTGATCAGTGTCTACTCCGTTTGCGTATGAATTGGGATACAGATTTGATTATAATCTTTCTGCAATGGTAAAGTCTATATTCATGTTTTGTTTATGGAATTCATCTTCACAACATTCATAAAGTCATTATTTCTAACAGAGGTCCGGATAAGATGCTTAAATTAAAAACATGTTCAAGAATAACTTCTTATTTCTTCACCAAACCCTATGTTGTGACCACTCTTTAGAATCGTCTCGAAGAGACGATTCTAAAGAGTGGTCACAACATAGGATTTGGTGGAGAAATGACGATTTTAGTATTTGGGTACGCAACGCTATATGTAGCTCTGTCCTAGTGCATTAATGTTCATGAAATAGCTACAACACTGTCAGCTCCTCTCTCGCCAAACACGACAGGGTCTGGCAGTATATTTAACAATACCCCTTGTCTACTGGAACACATTAGAGCTCCCGGTGTGTTCTTGCAACCTATTACGTCTAAATTTCCTCATTGATAAGCAAATATCTTACTTCTAATCAGTCGCATCCACATCTATGTCTTTGATCAAACATAAATTGCACATCAGAGCATTTAGCAATGCAAATAACATCGACTCTTCTGAGGACTCACTGCAGGTATTAATGCATTGTCCATCAACTAGTCTGGATATTCAATTTACTTCTATCATTGTGTCTGGAGATTCAAACTGCACTTATACACTTTGAGATATTACGCTGTTGCTTGATGGCGATCTAAGCTTCAGTCTCAAGAATATCCTCAGCATGTCTGCCTGGTTACCAGCTGTTATATAAAAAGATAAAAGCTGGGAACCAAGTAATCACGTTTAGCGATTTCTTTTGGTCGCAAGTATTTGCCAACAGAGTAGACCCAGATCAGACGGCTCCTGTAGGAGCCGTCTGATCAGGGTCAGCTCAGCTCTGATGTTTGCTTAGTTCAAAACCAGACCGATATATTTTTCGGTGTCTTGAACTCAATTATAAGGTCCGAAAGTTATATTCTGTTGACGATCCAAGATAAATCGTAGGGGTTTAAATATTAAGTTCTCGAATGTGTTTAACCCTTTCCATGTTATATTTTCACACATGAATTAATGCCATCATGGATATGTATCCACTGAGTTTCTATGACGGCACACGTGCACAGGAATTTGGTTTAGTATTGGAAAACACTGTAGAGTAAATTTGTTATACAGTAAAATCTCGATTATTCGTATTTTTGTCTAGAAGAATTTAGACCCTTTTAGGCAGATGGCTGATTAATGCATTGTGAAAGTCGCGCAGAAAGCTCATACAGGAGCTTTCTGTATGACTTTCACTATGCATTAAGCTGCCACCTGTCTAAAAGATCGATAATGATACGTATTTAAGTGTTCGAGTAATTGAGATTTTAGTGTATTTTCATTTAAACAAAAATAGGAGACCAGACGGTTCCTAGAAGACACAAAAAGGCATTTATTTGAGGGTACGGGTTTATTTTGCAAATTTATGTTTAGTGCCCCTAAAAGGGAAAAGGGAAACTTCTTTACCCTAAATCAGAGTTTGTCTGTGGAAGCCTACTGATCAGGCTCTGCACTGTTTAATTCATAAATTAATTTTCCAAAGTTCCGTCGGCAATATAATTCTTGCAAAAACATTCCCCAAAATGAAAATCAGATTCATGCAAAATACATCGACGGACAAAGACATACGGGCTTAAATTGATTAATTTCAGGAATAGATTTGAGCTGAGCAATTTGCCTGCAAATTACAAATCTAAGCAAAAATGTATTGCCCTACATAGGGTAATACTGTGAACTTTGGAAGAGGACATTGATCAATAAACCATTTTATACCTCATTTTCATTGCAGTAGAACATATCTTAACCCATTACCTCATAGGCTATTTTTAGATACAACCTCTTTGAATTAATCCACCGAAAAGGAGCATTAATTAGAGAAAAGGATTTTTTTTAGAATTTTGTTGTTTAAAACCATTGTGATAAATAGAGCATTTGCTCCTATAGGAGCAAATGCTCTATTTATCACAATGGTTTCACAAAGTGACTTTTATAGAGTCGTCAAAAGTCGCCAATATGAGGGAAAGGGTTAAGCTGCCTCATTATGGGGCTGTAAGGCAGGAGGTTGCTTAATGCGGGTCAAAAGTAATGCAGAAAGCTCCTATAGGAGCTTTCTGCATTACCTTTGTCCTGCATTAAACCAATCTCCCGCTTTTTAACACTCCTATGTTCAATAAATGAATGACCGCCGTAGGACAGGCTCTATTGTTTATTTATTGCGTTTTTTTTAATTTTTAAATTGTTTGAACGCGTGAAGCGAGTGTACTATCATTTGTAAACAGTGTACACCAAGATCAGAGGGTTCCAAGAGGATTCCTCTGACCAGGGTCTGCACTCTTTCCCAATAAAACCCATCCAGTAAATTAAACACTTTCATACATATCCCTTTCCTTCATATAAACGCTTTTTCATGCCTTTACAAACAGAGTAGACCCATATCAGACGGCTCCTATAGGAGCCGTCTGATCATGGTCTGCTCTGTTTGCCAATGGAATTTGATAGATCTGTTTCATTACTTACTAAAATGGCTGCAATATTCCACCTGCCATATTTCATTATAACTATTTTGTCTATGAATATTCGGTAGTTATTGAAAATTGCAATAAACATAGAACTGGAAAATTATTAATGGAGTATATTGTTTTACCCATTCCCTCATAGGCTATTTTTAGATACACCCTCTTTGAATTAAATTAATCTACCGAAAAGGAGAATTAATTAGAGAAAAGGAAAATTTTAGAATTTTGTAGTTTGAAACCATTGTGATAAATAGAGCATTTGCTCCTACTGGAGCAATTGCTCTATATATCACGATGGTTTCACAAAGTGACTTTTACAGGGTCGTCAATGTGAGGGAATGGGTTAACAATGATGGAACACTCGTCTAGAAAAATCACCATTCAGCTATAATCTTTACTCCATAACCACCTCTTTAGGCGCATTTACAACAGAGTAGAACCAGATCAGACGGCCACTGTTGCACCGCCTAATCTGGGTCTGTCCGTTTGCTTATGACATCATATAGATCTGACAGTAGAACTCCTCTAATGCGACCACTGAATGAATTAACATGGGTGTCTATATAAGCAGGTGGTTGCTTAATGCAGGACATAAGTAATGCAGGAAGCTCCTCTAGGAGCTTTCTGCATTACTTTTGTCCTGCATTAAGCTTCCACATACCTCTACCACCCGGGATTATACCTCTTTTAGGTGGTCGCATTAGAGGGTTTTTACTGCAAAAAAAGAGCAAAAATCCAATTACAAAAGAGAGATAATTAGTATTCAATATTCATTACGTCATCATTTCTTACATACATATTCATGACGTAAACGGTTAGATGTAAGATATAATTATAGATAATCTGAAAAAGTAATTTGTTACCAGTATGTAACAGATCAAGACACCCTCATCTAGAGTTTAGTAATTGGAGAATATTGTATAGGAATTTTCAAAGTAACTTTTGCAAAACTAATTATTTAGTCTGTTTGAAGAATATCTGCCGATCAGCGTCTGGTGTTGTATTTATGAAGATGATATGCTCATGTTAACCGAATTGCTGTATATTGACGAAAAAATGCAAGTTCGTGTAAAATGTTAAAACAAAAAAACCCCAAAAAATTATTCCGGCAAAACAGTTATGTAACTACAACATTGAGTAATTTACCTACAAAGAATAAGAAATGTGTCAATCTGAATCACGTGATATTAATTTTTTTATCTTCATGTACTCATGTATACGTCCTATTAAAATATCTTCAACCCATTACCCAATACGCCATTTTTAGACATAACCTCTCTGAATAAATTTACCGAAAAGGAACATTTACTAGAAAAAGGGAACACGCAGAATTGTGTAGTTTTGAAAGCATTGTGATAAATAGAATATTTGCTCTATTTATCAGAATGGGTACAAAAAGTGACTTTTACAAAAGCGTCAATAGGAGGGAATGGGTTAAATATTCGTTCTTTTCTGTTCATTATGACAATTGTTACCTATTACAACCCCCCCCCCCCCCCAAACTATTGGTGGTATAACTCTAATGAATATTCAAGTAACACCTATTGACATAATGAATATTCATGTAAGAACTAATGACACGAATATACATGTACCTATTACATGTAGATGCATTTCTATAATGGTACATTGTAGTTAAATACAGGAATGCTTGACCTTGGCAGACACTGTAGAATCAGATCTATGTTATTCTAAAAGCAAACAGAACAAACCCAGATCAGACGGCTCCAGTAGGATCCGTCTGATCTGGGTGTGCTGTGTTTTCAACCGCGTTTCTATCAAGTAAATCGCTAAATAGATAAGTTGACCGGCACTGTGACTTACCCGAAGTACAGATATATCTATAGACGGGCTGCTACAAGGGGAAAATTTACGTTCGAGCATTTGCAACAGAGGTAAACCAAGATCAAAGACATATGTGCCCATCTTGATTTCCACAGTTGTCTACACAATGTTTTAGCCTTTTACTCCATATACTCGACATTTTACGCCATGCAAACAAAGTACATGTAGACCCAGATCCGAGGGCTTCTGTGGGAGCCGTCTTACCAGGATCTGCTCTCTTTACACCTAAAATAATACAAATATGATTGTACAGTTTCGGTCAGTATAAAATCCCCCTGTTCACAGTGCTATCAACCCTTCGCTTGCTATTCACGTCAATATACCTACATGTAAATAGTGAAGACCCAGATGAGACAGCTCCTACAGGAGCTGTCTCATCAGGGTCTGCACTATTCACAAGTTGATTGTGCAACCAGTGCACTCCACAGCAGTGATTGTCCACAGCAGTGATTGCACAGCGAAATATCTATACACAGTGGAGATATATGTAATTATACAACAGGGCATAGGTAAAGAAGGAGAAATGTATTTTAAAATTCAGCAAGCGAAGGGTTAAAAGTCAATTAATCAATATTCACACTGTCATTATATTGTATATGCATATTCATGAAGTAAAGGGTAAAACTCACTTTAGCCGGTATTTCTGTGCGATTTCGTTCTGGTATTTTCATTTTTTAGTAATCTAATTTCCATTGATTTACCAATGTGTGACCATTGGGAAATGTTTTCTTGAAATAAACAGCACCGACCCCGGTAAGAGTTTTCTGCTCTATGCCTAAACAGTTCGCTTACAACCCTCTTCACATTTCCCTCAATTTAACGCCTTTCCCGCCTTTGCAAACAATGAAGATCCAGTTAAGACCGCTGCTGCAGGAGCCGTTGGACCAGGGTCGGTTCTATAATTTGAAAATGTCGGTCAAGTCGTGCTTAAAATGGTAAGTGTTAACCCATTCAATTACAAACATGTTTTAACAACATTCCAAACATAGTATACATTGTACCTATAGGCGCCGCATAATCAGGGTCTGCTCTACTTGCTTATAAAATTGTAATAGATCTGACTCTACAGTATCTACTAACACAAAAAAGTCCTACATATGCCATTATAAAATTTCCGGTAATAACTGTTCATGATGTAATGCATATATAGTCTTACGTGAATTTTCAACAGTGAGTCTTAACCCTTTCCCTGTTCTATGTGTATTTCAAATTTCAATACTACATGTAACTAAATTTTCATTGAAAAATAGATATAATGAAATATAGAATGGTACTAAAGAAATAGATATATCGAATTCTATTTGCAAACAGAGCAGACCCTGATCAGACGGCTCCAACATGATCTGGGTCTACTCTGTTTGCAAATGCGTGAAAACGTGTTTATATGAAGAAAAAGGTTTGTGCACCAGGCACAAATTCGCTAAACTGCCTTCAAGCATTTCAAATAAACAACAATCGCGTCAGTAACACTTGGACAACTCTCTCCATCACCGAGAGTACTATGGAATGTGGGAACCGACATTCATGTTCACATCCATTTCACAGATCTGTCAACGTTAAAAACAAATAGCGATCCTAATTATTTAAGAGAGGGAGCCAAAGGTGACTCATTCCAGAAATTTGATTTCAAGTCGGCCCTTACAAAATCTGCGAGTAACATCGTCACATTTTGATTACCAGGCAGGGCACTGTCCTTACTCAGCTTACAAAAGCGATTTTCATGTTATGATATTTCACAACCCCACACATGTACGAAATAATGACTTCTGTCATTATGGATATTAATTAACCAAACGATGACGTAATAAATATATAATACTTGGGAACGGGCATTTTTAATAGTGCATATTATTGATAAGCAAACAGAGCAGACCCTGATCAACCGACTGAACTGGGACTGCTCTGTTTGCAAAGGCGTAGAACGGCTTATATTGAGTAATGGGTTAAATGAATATTTATAATGGTATATAATTATGTACACAGGTATTTTAAGCCCTGGTAGAACTGTAAAACTATATCTACTCCATATACAAACACAGCAGACCCTGACGAGACGGCATCTGTAGGAGTCGTCTGATCTGGGTCTACTCTGTTTGCAAATATTTCTATGGTGTATAGAGTTGAGTAACATTTGCATTTATTTTATCCAAATCAGACGAGCCAGGACCCACGCTATCTGGCACACAGTTGATATTTTATGGAAAGAAACAAAACAAATATTACTTCATTATTTTAGGCAGTCGTCGGATTTTATAGATGTCCATTACTTCAGAGGGCTTTAGGGTAATCCGCGGAACTGAGCCTCGCTTTTAGAACTAATTGGCGCTCGAGACAGTCACGCGCCGTGTCAATTACATAACATTCAGTCGACCGAAAGCGACATCTGCTACAGCAGATTACATCAACTATCACTCTTTCCTCAAGAAGACATCATGAAACTGTACAATTTACACCAGTATCACACACAAATCTGGATTACATCAAAACCGAGTCACTAGAAAACCTGATTTAAACTTGTATAACCAGATCTAATTTATATGAGCCGACCCTGATCAGATGACTCCCACAGGAGCCATCTGATCTTGGTCGCTTAGAAATTACTCGTATGAAATATGTCTTGATTTAACCAATTTTATATACCCAACCTCTTCGAATCCACTAGTAGAAAAAAGGAATTGTGTAGTTTTGAAACCATTGTGATACATACAGCATTCGCTCCTATGGAGCAAATGCTCTATGTACCACAACGATTCAAAAACATGACTTTTATGCATAGGCGTCAAAAGGCGTTAACATAGGTTAAACCATGGTCTCTCGAAAAGATCCTGGGTATATGCTTATAAAACTGTTTGTTGAGTCTGAGTTCGTTCTCAAGTTTTTGATTGGTCAGATTTTAGCCTTTGGCTCAAATCTGACCAATCTAAAGCTTGACAACTCAAATCTGACCAATCAAAAGCTTGAGAACGAACTTTTACTCAACTAAAAAGTTTTATAAGCATGAATCCTGATTTCTATTACTGCTTAACCCTTTACCTGATAAATATTCATGTAAGAAATAATAACACCATGGATATTTTTTTAACTCGTTATTTATAATGGAAAGTGGACATATGGAGTTTGGCCAATGACATATCTGTTGAAACAGATCTATGTATTTCATAAGCAAACAGAACATATAAACCCTATACTGTGAGCACTCTTTAAAATCGTCTCGAAGAGACGATTCTAAAGAGTGGTCACAGTATAGGGTTTGGTGAAGAAATGAGGGAGCTAATATTGAACATGCCTAAATTAATGCATCTTACCTATACATCTGTTTAATATAGTTTCAAAAGTTGGATATTACAACACAGTACATATGCACTGATGTATCAAATTCTTTTATTTCTCAGCCAAATCCTACTTTGCTGAAACTAATTAGAATCGCCTCGTAGAGGTTCGGTTTGGCGGAGAATCATTTATTTTTGTATATAATGTCGATTTCGAAACCCTTCCAACATTAGGTGTATTCTAAAAGTGGCAGTCTTTCCTGGCAATATTTAAAAAGTGCCTAAATTACGCTCGACTGTAATACCAGGGGTCACTGATTCGATCCCCCGCCAGACCAAATCCTTCGGACGAGACTATAAACCGAGGTCCGATGTATCAGTGCTTTACACTGAGCATCTAAAAGAACCAGAAAAACTCGGTCGATAATAAGAGTAGGTCATTGCGCCCAGGTTTCTCTGTATCCTCTCCCCTCTCTCTGGGGCGTCCATAGTGCCCATAGTGAGAAGAAACGGACGTTAGTCAACAGAAACAAACATAAATCATTTGTTTATATGCTTGAAGTATATCGCATGAAAAACAATTGAATAAACATCTGTTTGATATCGAAGACCCGATTTTATTCGTCAATGTATTAGCATGTATTCGTGTAGCGTTTTAGTTTGGTTAACTGTTCGATATAACTGATACTATTCAGCTGGTAAACGAAAAAATATAATTATCAACGAATAACGGGTTTATTTTATATCACAGGGGCACTGTTTCGATATAAAGTTCAAATTGACAATAATCATAATAATGATTGAACTAAACAAATACCAAGTTTTATGATAATATTTTTATTCGTTTATTGTAAGGATTATAACATTTGATTATTGTAGGGCCTGTCACTTTAACCCATTCCCTCATAGACTATTTTTAACAAATCTACCGAAAAGGAGCAGTTACTAGAGAAAATAAATATTTTAGAAGTGTATTGAAACTATTGTGATAAATAAAGTGTTTGCTCCTATGGAGCAAATGCTTTATTTATCACAATGGTTTCAAAAAGTGACTTTTACAGAGGCGTCAAAATGAGGAAATGGGTTAAGGTTTAAGTCTTATATATCACATTCTAAAATAAAATGAATTTTTTCAAGCTTGTCACAGATTACATGCTTTTTCGTTAATCTGCCGGGATTGCCTGCGATTTAGTACATCTATCAGATTCGAAAATGAGTTCGTGAGAGGAGATTTAACTCACTCCCCGTTCAATATTCATGAAAAAAATAATGACACAAATGTCACATCATGAATATTAATTAATTTTATAATGGCATATATACACGTGACCTTTTAAGGCTCAGAAAGAAACTATAGAACCAGATATTTAGCAAACAGAACAGACCCAGATCAGACGGCTCCTATAAAGCTTTCAGTGACTGAATAATGCCAAAAGCTCCATAATTATATCATGGCATAAGCAAACAGATTAGACCCTGGCCAGAGGGCTCCTGCTGGGGCCGTCTGATCTTGGTCTACTCTGTCTTCCAGGGAATTTATATGAGGGAAAAGTGATAGAGATATGGTTCATATATACGTATAACGGACCGTAATATTGTTATCAAATGCTTGGCAAGTGGAGGACTGACCACCGCTAGTCTGCCAGCATGTATTTGTCAGATTAATTTGGATGGACTAAATGGACCACTGAGCCTATTCATCACTGCCAAAGGGCGCTGACCTATTTCTGTGTTAGAAAACAATGACCGTGGCAAAACGATTACGTTTTAGATATTTATCTATACAGTAAAATCTCGATTATTCGAACACTAAAATACGTATACTTATCGGTCTTTAAGACAGGTGGCAGCTTAATGCAGGGTGAAAGTCATGCAGAAAGCTCCTGAAGGAGCTTTCTGCAAGACTTTCACCCTGCATTAAGCAGCTACCTGCCTAAAAGGATCTAATTTCATCTATACAACAAAAATTGAATAATCGAGATCTTATTGTATTTGATATGAAAATACCAGAGATATGATTGGCCATGATCATTAATCATGCCTAACGATGACGTATCATGGCTGCTGTCTGGTGAATGATGAAGTATTATCATCCTTTACCTGACCAGTATTCATGTAAGAAATAATACCACGAATAGTTGAATACCTCATTTGTTATAATCGGAGGTCAAGATAAGATACGAAAAGTAAACAAATTTTCAAGAATAGCTTTTATTTCTCCACCCAGACCCAATGTTGTGACCATTCTTTAGAATCGTCTCGAATGGAATGGTCAAACGCTACTTAATTATTTATTCATTAATGAAGCGTTTGTCTATCGGGTTAGTACCAGTAATACACACTACAGTAAAATCACGATTATTCGAATTAAAGCAGCTTGCTGCATTATTTTTGTCCTGCATTAATCTACCATTTGCTGTAAACACACATAGTAGTAGTAGACTTCTTTCAACCCTTTCCCTGTTCTATGTTTACCTACTGACTTTTCATGGACAAAATAGTTATAATTAAATATGGAAGTGGAGCATTGTAGCCATTTTAGAATCTAAAGAAACATATTTATTAAATTCCATTTGCAAACAGAGCAGACCCTGATCAGCCGGCTCCTGATCTGGGTCTTCTCTGTTTGCAAATGCGTGAAAAAACGTTTAAATGAAGGAACATATCAAGGTTTCGCCTCAGACAATTACCGTTGGCAGATAGCCTTAAAGCCGACTTATATGCAAACACAGCTAACAAGTAAGTGGTGTACTATGTTCGTAATATTAGAATAACAGAACAGAGTAGAACAGTACTTATTTAGACTATGATCGTGTTTTCATACCAATACACACTTTTGAGATGGCAGAAATACAAGTCCACATAGCCCGCCCTGGTCATTGATCTGCTCACGAATAGACTCAATCAAACCGAGTCTGTAAGTTTATTCTTTCCAATTGCTGCTTTTGCTTTCGAATAATATCCTACTTTCAGAATGCATGTACTTCACAACAGGAGGTGTTAAGTGGTTGTCTATGGAGGACGATCAACGCCAAAATTGCATCATGCTTTGTGGCATTTCAGTTTGCTTCATGTTAAATGCATCATGCATTGTGGCATTTCAGTTTGCTTCATGATAAATGCATCCTGCATTGTGGTATTGAACAGTTTGCTAAACGATTATGGCATGTCAAGTCCTTCTTTCATTGAAGTTTCTTCAATGACACATGTCCCAACGACACACGACCCAATGATGTAAGCCCATAGCAACAAGCATAAAGCCGAACGCCGAAGGCATAATGCACTTCAGCCGAACTTGCCAAAATAGGTGCCGCTGCATATAAAACCAGATAATCAAACTACTGAAAGTACTGAGGACGGATTCAACGTAGATCGAATTAAATGCTTGGTTTGGTTTTTAAATGTTGTTTTGAGCGAAACAAGAACATTATTGAGAAGTGTGTGTGTGTATTGGGGGGGGGGGGGGGGGGGGTAATTATTTAAAAATGATGTTGCCTTTGGTGCAATTTTATTTGTTGCTTTTTATGTCCGTCTGATCAGGGTCTGTCTTGTTTGCTGATGGTCTGTCATAGATATCATTCTGCATAGTTTGCCCTGATAAAACTCACGTGTCCATCTGCTATTTTAACAATATATTTCATTGTCATTATTTTTCACATGAATATTCATTGAGTAAAGGGTCAACTGTGTAGTACCCTGATCGCCGATGTGTGATAGACCACGCGTGGCTCATTTACGGACCGTCTGATCAGGATCTGCTCTGATTGCTAATGGAATTTCATTCATCTGTTTATTTAGAATTTCTGAAATGACTGCAATGTTCCACCTTCCATATTTTCATTATAATTTTTGGTCCATAAATATTCTGTATAGGTATTGGAATCGGGACTAAATATAGAACAGGGAAAGGGCTAAGATTATAAATATAAACATGTCTAATATATCATAAAATAGCATATTATATCTTTATTAGAATTATATTGGGTTTGAGAAATACATTACATTACATTATTTTCATTTTGTGTACAATATACTTATATGTTTACTAACCCTTTCTCTCATGTTAACATATTTTGACACATTTGCAAACACAGCAGGCCCAGATCAGATGGCTCCTATAGCAGCAGTCTGATCAGGGTCCGCTCTAGCTGTTGGTCAATAGAATTTGAAAGATGTTTCTTTACTTTCTAAAATGGCTACACTATACCACCTTCCATTTTTCATTATAACTATTTTGTCCATGAATATTCAGTAGGTATTTAAATTTTGAATAAACATAGAACAGGGGAAGGGTTGAAAATAAATTAAGATATGAATAATAATAACAACTCATGAAGCATGAAGGTGTAATGAAAATATCTGAAATTTTGAACATTGAAAGACTTTTAACGAGGGTACATGTAGCTCAATTAGTCATAATGACTAATCTACCTTGAGGCCCTCAAAACAAGCATTTCATACAAAATACAAAACAGTAAAACACAGATCTATATAGATCTACACAAGAAATCAATGATCAGAAATTCAGTAATGTTGCGTCTGGATAATTAATAAATGTTGTCTGCTTAAATTTGTAGATTTATTCTTTATGGACACGCATTTGGATCCTGATAAAACTCCGAGTAAAATGGCGTCTAATCTGGATCCAATCTGTTATCATAGATTTGATATGCCACTAGCATCCAAATAGTTAATATAAAGCTATAATATATAAAGTATTGCACATAAAAAAATGAAATGCATAAATGACATCTGACCCCGATTCAGGTGAATGAATGCACGCGCTATTAAAAATCATATATTTGTGACGTCATTTACTCACGCTGTTATTATTATAAATACGAGACAATATTTTTGCTCAATACTAGTTAATCTAAAATGACCTCTGCTTCAAATTTTGAAAAATGCTGACAGAGAGTAAATTAACTGAACCTGATGAGACTTTGAGTTATTAACAATATAGATGAATATATTCTTTCTGAAAGTCAACCAATTTGCACAGGGAGAGGGTATACATACTTTTGTGCATGCCCTTATTTAGATTTACATTGTTATATGTTTTCATTTACATTTTCTTAAATTTTCTTCACTTGAGGTCCTCTTCAAAAGTTACATAAATTATGCCCCGTGTGTCAAAATTGGTTCACCCCAGGGCCGGCTAGTTTTCTATAGAAACACATAGTGAAAACTTTGAAAACCTTCTCCTCTGATTGTCTGGTGAGCGATGGCAGGGCCTTTCAGACCCTCTTGTTATTATTATTATACTTTTCCCAGCAGTAAATACCCCCCCCCCCCCCCCCCCGCACACACACTCTCTCTAATGTAATGGATCAGTAACCCTTCTATTTTGTTGTTGTTTTTTTTGAAATCCTATTTCTATGTCTTCAGCATTTTCCGTCTTTACCTATGTATTCGGCAAATCACTTTAGCATTTTAGTCCGAGCTGACTAGAGTACGACAAAGGCCGGGGCGAAGTTGGAACAACGAACCACGCATCAAGCACCAAGCGCTATGCAAATAGCACAAAGAATATGCTCCAAAGAAGTTTAAACAATGAAACAACATTATTTGACGTTATTATAATCAATAAATAAGTTTACAGAAGGTCAAATGTCGGATCGAGGAAGAAACTTCAAAGAAAGAAGAAAGCACATCGTGACATGCAATAATCATTTAGCATAATGCATTTAACATGAAGCAAATTGAAATGCCACAAAGCATGATGCAATTTTGGCGTTGATCGTCCTCCATACTTGTCGGCTGTAAAAGTCTCCCGTACTTTATTTTTATTCGCAGTGATGTTATATTTTTGACTCTCTGTGATAATAAATTACAATGTTTCAGTTATGAAAATTGAAAACCTATCACGGGGGCGTGTGCAATAACTGCTCAAGAACAGACTCAATAAAACCGAGTATGACATTTTCTCTTTTCGCAATCCTGCTGTACTTTCGAATGATCCATGTCTCAACGTTTACAAGGTCATGTGTTTACAAGGCTACGTATGTGTCACAACGTTGCCAGGGTCATGTATGTCAACGATTCCTGGTTATGTGCCTCATCGTCATGTGTCTCAACGTTTGCCAGGTTGTGTGTTTTCAGGGCCATCCGGGTCACGTGTCAACGTTTGCCTGGCCATGAGGGTCTTCTTTAACCCTTTCCCTTATGTAAGCGCATTTTGACGCATCTGCAAACAGAGTTGACCCAGATCAGACGGCTCCTATGTTTATAAAAAATAATTTTAATATTAATGACGTCATATTTCCTATTTGAATATTCACCAGGGAAAGGGTTAAGACGATATAATATTGCTATGATCCTGTACGTTGTGTTTTCAAATATACTCATTTAATTGGAATCGGTAGACGATGGTGAGACTAATAACACGCGTCTGCCTGACCATGACTACAAGACTGTCGCCCAGTATTTCATATAGTTTAAATATTGTGGCGCGATCATTCAGCAGTCGCGCTGTATCGTTTTGTCGACGCCAGTCATAGTATAAAAGACCAGGGTCTCATCTGCGGCCTGAGAACGAAACTGACATTTAGCGACTCAGAAATAAACGAAGAAAGACAGACGAGAACAACTTAATGAAATGCACAGATCTGGTCACATATTTAGATCTAAACTTATTTTATAATACTTCTAAATTTACAGGATCAAAGATCTAATATATCCAGATCTGGGAATAGACTGAAATGAATGAATATTTGGATATTCTAGTAGGCCCAGATCTGGGAACACACTGAAATGAATGAATATATATGACTTTGTGATATCGTTATTGTACTACATTACTTGTCTGAATTAAAGCTCAGATCCGAACTGCTATAATAAACATAAACTGGCATATATCTCTCGTTTGTGCTTACATGAACCCACACATTATTTTCTATGTTGCCCTAGTGGTTGAACAAGTTAGAACCGCTAGGGTCGCAACATTTGGTGTCAGAAGTGAGATAATGACAAGAGGGCCAGAATGGCCCTGACATCGCTCACCAGACAATCAGAGGAGAAGATTTTCAAAGTTTTCATATATGTTTCTATTGAAAACTTAACACCCCAGAGGCGGTGCCAATTTTGACCCCAGGGACACAAGGACACAATTTATATAACTTTTGTAGAGGACCTGAACATGATGCTGAAAGAATGTAGTGAAAGAATGGATAGAGCATAGACCACTGGAACTTGTATTAATTCTTTGGATGCTAGAGGCGGATTCTCCCACCACTGATGACCTATGCAAACAGTTTGGATCCAGATCAGGCCCCACATAATGTGGGGGTTGATCTGATATCCAAACTGTTTGTCAATGAGACTGAACTTCTTAAAAACTTGGAAAGAAAGTGTGTAGTGGGATTCTCCCACCACTAATGACCTATGCAAACAGTTTGGATCCAGATCAGGGCCAATATAATTAGGGGCCTGATCTGATATCCAAACTGTGTGTCAATGAGACTGAACTTCTTAAAAACTTAGAAAGAAAGTGTGTAGTTAGGATAACTTATGAATATGCTGCAGACAACAATTTAGCAGATGACAAAATTACCCAGCATGCAAAGAGTTAAGCTGAAATTCACAACATATATGCTCTATATTGATATCTGGTAGCTTAATGCAGGGCATAGGTATGAAAAAAGCTTTAAGAGTGCTCTGCATATTGAGAACTATCCACAGTTGTCTCAATCTTAAACGAGTGTGTGTTATTGTCTAAACACAATTTCTACTCTACTGATCAGGCTAAGGGTGATTATATAAGAACTCACACTGACTGGTCTCAGCTCTGCAGGCTGATATATTAAGGAGAAACCTTTAGACTGTCGTTTCTGATGTGAAGAAGTCTATATACACAGGGCAGGGCCAATTTTAACCCAAGAACTATGATACTTATAAAACTCATAAAGTTATGCTAAGTTAATCTATACACCAAATATCTAAGCTCTGGGACATGTAGTTTCTGACAAGAATATTTTTAAAGTTTTTCCTATGCACAACTAGTGATCCCATGGGCTGTTTAAGCAGTCAGCTACAAAAAATGGCAATCCCTGGGGTGGGACCAATTTTGACCCTAGGGGCATAATTTATATAACTTTTGTAGAAGCCCTGAAGTTGAAGCTATGTGCCAAATATGAAAGCTGAGGACCTTCTAGTTTTAGAGGAGATGATGTTCAAAGTTTTCACGATATGTTTCTATTGAAAACTGAAAACCCCTGGGGCAGGGCCAATTTTGACCCCAGGGGTATACTTTATATAACATTGTAGAGGACCTACAGATGATGCTATGTGCCAAAGATGAAAGCTGAGAACCCTGTAGATTCAGAGGAGAAGATTTTTAAAGGTTCAAATTGTTGACGACTGACGACGCACACCGCACATCAAGCAATCACAAAAGCTCACCCTGAGCACTTTGTGCTCTGGTGAGCTAAAAAGCACGATACGCACAATAAACATAAATAATAATAATAAACAAGATGTGTTTGTGAAACACTACGCCCCCCGACATTTGACACTGAACGATGACCTTGATGTTTGACCCATGGACCAGGGAGTTGAACACGACACATCGTCTTTGTGTGATTAACATTTGTGCCAGGTTATTTTGAAATCCATTTACAGATAAAAAATATGGAAAGGACACGAAATTTGGGACGGATGGAAGGGCGGACGGAATGAAAGACAATGCGATTACTATATGTCCGCCGTTTGGGGGTGGGGGGGGGGGGGTTAAAATAAAAAGTACCCGGATCTGAGACAAAATCGGATCCGAGACAAACCTGAATCCGAGGCATATGTGTAGAAACTATTATAATTATCTAAATTGTTGATTTATGCATATATAAATTTATGAATAAGGAAATGAAGTCAAAATAAAAAGCCCAATATCGAATTTATTGCATTAAGGAAAATATACAAAAAAAACAATCTAGTTGTTTCTTTCATGTTGACTAGATCTGAGGTATTTTTCTGAAAATAGAAACAGATAATATCTATATTTATAAACAAAAGCTCTCACAGTCACGTATCAAATGCTCCCAAAATTGTACCCTGTGACATTGGCATTTGACGCATGGACCAGGGACTTGAACGCGACACATCGTCCTTGTGTGGTGAACATTTGTGCCAGGTTATTTTGAAATCCACTCGCAGATATAAAGTTATAGAAGGGACACTAAATTTGGGACGGACGGATGGAAGGACGGGCGGGCATACGGAATTCGATTGCTATATACCCGCCGTTGGGGCGTGTGTACAGTATAAAATGAAATATATGCATTGGTGTAAATATGAAACTTGAATATATAAACATAATGGAATGCTGAATCTAGAAGTGTTATAATAAAGAAGCTTAAGGTTGTGTTTTTCAGAAACGATTCATATGCAAGGTTTGTGGAGATATCCATTTCCTCACTAGAATCAAATGCAAAAATCATTTAGTAGAACAGCATTCACTGAATGCTCTGATGTGTTTCTACGATACATACCATGCAGCGTTTCTTGATCTCGACCTTAAAATTGATAATGGAATGATTTCTTCTAAAATATATGACAAAAGAGATGATTTTGATTTTAATATTGTTAATTTTCCTCATCTTGACGGGGATGTTCCCCGTGCTCCATCTTACGGGGTTTATATATCTCAACTTATTCGTTTTGCTAGAGCGTGTTCATCTATTGACGATTTTAACAGTCGAAATCTCATTTTAACTGAAAAACTGCTTAAGCAAGGATATAGAAAACTTTTTCTAAATTTTACTATCGAAATCTCTCGCTTATTGGCAAGTACCAATCTAATCTCAAGGAGCTTCTGCGACACGGTGTTTCACATCCTGAATTTTATGGTGATGTGATTTACAAACTTCGTAAAATTATTGGACATACCCATTTTCTCACTTTGTTCATCAAATATGTTAAACAATTCATTAAAAAGGGATATGATCCTGTAGTACTACAACATACTGCATGTTTGGTTGTCAACACTTTTACAGTTGGCAATCACGCTGGCCTCTTTGCATGTACGCCGACAAGAAAGGTTTAGTACTCTATGAAGGCGACCTCTTAAATCCAGAAATGGAAGGAGAACGTCGGATATCTGTACTATTTCGTTTTTGTCGTACCCTTTATTACTTTTCTACAGTTACTCTGTTTTCAGCTCAATCATTTAGTACACTAGCGATAGGTGGATACAGTTTGTTCACTTAAATGTTTTCGTTATACATGCACTTTACCACTGTATTTGCCGTCGCGGTTGTTGTAGATTAGTCGGAGAGGGAATATGTTCATTTACACTGTTTGTCTTTTAGGGTGGGGATGTAATAAGTGTGAGGTTGGGCGCCCATAAACTGGTTTAACCCCCCAGTGACTTTTGTCACTGACCTTTCCAAGGCGGTGCTTCCATCTTCCCCCTATTGTGTGTTTGTTTTGTCTTTGTGTGTCTCTTGTTGTTTTTATAGTTATGTACATTTGCTAGTTCCTTGTGTTGCTGTTCGGGCGACTGTTTGTTCTGTATGTGGTGTTTCCTGCATGACTCATTTTTGTACTTTTACTGTCATAAGAAAAAGATGATTATATTAGATTCCATACAGCCACAGGGACAAGAGGAAGAGAGGCAGAAGACATCCTAGATGGATTCATAACAAATGTGGATAGCCTGATTATTGGTAATAATAAAGAGAATCACTTACCAACCAAGAGAAAAGCCACTCGTCCCTGGCCTGTATATAGTGGAAAAACAAGAGGTCAATCACCAAATCCACCACAACCTAAACGAGCCAAGAGTTTAACGCCCAGAATCTCTTCATCTTCAGACTCAACATCCGATCCGGCAGGAGATTGGGAGGAAAATACTGAAAGTATTAGACTAATACATACCAACACCAATTAATAAGATAGAGAGAGAAAAAGAAAGAGGAGGAGACTTAAAAAAGAGAAGAGGAGGAGGGACTTAAGATTGACAAAATGAAAGAGGAGAAAACTTAGGATAGAGAAAGAGGAGAGACCTAGGATAAAGAAAGAGAAGAGACAGAAAGAAAAAGAGGATGAGGAGACTTAGAATTGAGAAAGAGGAGAAAAGGCAGAAAGAGAAAGGAGAGACTTAGAATAGTCAGAGTACAAGAGAAAGGATAAAAAGGTGGAGGAAAATAGGAGAAAAGAGACAGAGGAGGAGAAAGTGAGAAAAGAAGAAAAATGAGGAGAAAAGATTTAAAGAGATTGTTGAAATGTCAAACAAAGAAAGGGCAGAAAACAAATTAAAAACAAAGGAACTGAAATTGAAAGGAATGCTTGATGGTCAGGAAAAAGTGGGACTGGACATAGGTGGGAAAATATGTTACCTCAAGAAGAAACATACTTTTAAGCTCCACTGTGATAATGCAAGAAACTAGGGAAAATATCAACAGCAAATTATTCATAGACAGAAATCCTGAATACTTTCCAATAACATTACAATATATGAGAAGTAAAAAACCAACAAGGAAACAAAACCATCATTTTATTACCAAATTCAACAAAGTCACTGAAATGTGTGTTAGGAGAAGCCAAGTACTATGAAATAGAGGATTTAGAAAAAGATGTAAAGGGGAAAGTTGAAAAATTATCAGAAATGTAAGAAACATCTTTAACAGCTTTAATAGATGACCATTTTATCAGTGTATGTAACATTCATTTTAAGAAATTCAAACGTGTATAGTTTTTATACTCATGCTTATCATATACCTTTGTATTGGTATTGGTCAGATCTAGATCTATATAAAAGACTTCTAGCATTTTCACCATTCATCCAGATTTGGTATTCTGAAATATACAAATATGATGTCAAAATTAGTATAGGGATCTGAATAATGCCTGAATTTTATAAAAAATTTATTATGTGCATACATGTATGTATGTTTAGCCAAATGTTTTCAATAAGAACCGTCTTATAGGTAATATAATGTATATACTTCCTTGAGACAATAATTATTCAAATCAGATACTCAGTTAATTGTATAAATAGTATCGTCGTTAAAATATTGCATTAGGCAGTGCCTCATGTTACATGTTAACTTAAGAAAATGTGTTCTGTGAACATAACTTTTCATGTGTGAATGTGTTCTGTGAACATAACTTTTCATGTGTGAATTAAGCATGTTAAATGAACAATTATAATTGAACGTACATTTAAGAGACATACTTTGCATTTTAAGTGTGCAATTTAGGTCTACGTTTTGTTAATTTATTTAGATGTAGTGTTATGATGTCACCTGCTGTATGCACGAAAACCGATTGTGTCAGCAAGTCAATTTCATACATTTTTACCTCGTATGTCTTTAATCCCGCATGACAATTTCTACGGCCTATATGATCCTTTCATATACAAGTTGTACAATCGATCTATACTTCTTATTCGTCTTGATTGTCTTTGAATTTGTATCTCTCAACAAACACAACTTTCAATCGACGGATTGAAGCGGAAGTGGAATTATTTGTTATCTTGTCGCTGATTGGCTAATGAATATTTTCACTTTGAAGCCTCTGAGATGCTTAGCAACCGGAGATTTCGATCTATTCTTCGGTCCGCGCTTTCCGAATAAATCGGCCGAATTTCAAACGGTCCGTTAGAACGATATTGCTTTTTGCAAAGGTTCTCAAACTTTGAAAACTGTTCACACGATATT
The DNA here is from genome assembly GCA_963576725.1 of Azorinus chamasolen. Lineage (NCBI taxonomy): Eukaryota > Metazoa > Mollusca > Bivalvia > Cardiida > Solecurtidae > Azorinus > Azorinus chamasolen. The sequence goes on along the minus strand of OY755241.1, from coordinate 62,543,197 downwards.
GCTCGTTGAAAATTGTTAAGATGAATTCTTGTGGAAAGGTATTGATTTTATAAATGTATAGATCTATATTTATTTAAATATGAATATAGAGCTATATTGAAATGTTATTAACATTTAATGTGGAAATATGATAATAGAAGAAAATAAAAATTAAATAAAATGTCTTTTTGTCCACACTCTGGCCCGATCTAACAGTATGCATAAGATATATCAGATTATGCATAGATTCAGGAAATGTACAGACCAACACGTATTAATAAACTATTAATATGTGCAGTATTGGTACAAAGTACATGTGTATTGTTGGTCATACATTAATTTCATGTAATATTTAATCAAGTATTGTATGAATGTACAATTTGCACTGGTGAAATGATATTAGAATAATTTCAATTTCGTAAAATATTGCCATTAGTTTCAGAAAGTACATATATAGAACTATATATATTGTAGAAAACCCTGTTCATTTCACACAATATCTAACTGTACAGAGATATATACATGCATGTCTCTGATCTGTATAAAGAAAACAGAATAGAAATCGGAACAGTATATTGTTTACATCATTTGGAAACACAACTTTTCTTAAACCATTTAGTAATTGTAAATGTTAAACAGCTTATTATTAACTTACCGTCCCTCTCAATTGGAGATCAATCGCTGGGGGAAAGGGGTTATGCTATGATCCTGTAGAGCCTGCATTGTACGTTGTTTCCAAATGTACCCGTTTAATTGGAATCGTGAGACTACTAACAAGCGTCTGTCTGATCATGACTACAAGGCTGTCACCCAGTGTTTCATTTTTTCGTCGTATTACATTTCAGATTATCGCATACAAGTCCTCTTATAGAGTAATCTCATGAATCCACCGCTACCTATATTAGCTTATGACTCGTTATATTTATCGAGTTATTATGGCGCGATCATTAAGCAGTTGCTGTGTATTGTTGTTTTGATGACATCACAGTCATAGTATAAAAGGCCAGCGACTCATCTGCGGTCTCAGAACGAAACTGACATTTTGCAACGCAGAAATGGAAGAAAAAAAGACAGGTGAGAACTGAATGAAATGCATAGATCTGGTTTACAGGACCAAAGATCCAATATACGCAGATCTTGGAACACACTGAAATGAATGAATATTTGGATATTCTAGTAGACCCATATCTGGGAGCACACTGAAATAAATGAATATATGGATAGTCATATAATCAATTAATATTTTTATATATTATCCTGACTTTGTGATATTGTTATTGTACTACATTATTTGTCTGAATTAAGCTCAGATCCGGGCTGCTATAGCTATTATACATAAATTTGCAGGTATCTCTCTTTTGTGCTTACAAGAACCCATACATTATTTTCTATGTTGTCCTTGTGGTTTAACATAACATCATAACAAGTTAGAACCGCTAGAGTCGCTACAATATCACACAAAACGCGTCAATGATGTATGAGCAGTGTTACTGATTCAAAATACCCAAACATTGACCAGTGTACAAATGCTTTTAAAATTCCACACGACCAAACAGTTCATTGACGTGTTGTCTCATGTTTTGACACACCTTTCTCATTCCTAGTTATAACTGTGTTACGACTCCTAATAGAATCCAACTGTTGCTAATAAAGCAATGGAATTCGGGGAATGCGGGAGAAAATTATCATAAAAAATCTTGAAATACCAGACCGTCCGGTATGACGACGCGCCGCCTTGTCACAAGTAACTGCAATAAATGAATTCATTTCACACAGCCCGTATTGTTGAAGACGTTTGGGGACAATTTATTATCATTCAGCCGTGTGCATTTTCAAATTAAATGGGAACTGATCTGTAATTTCATTAGCAGTTAGGTTTAAATGTAACAGTAACAGGTTTAAATGTAACAGTAACAAGTTTAACAAAAATTATCCAGAGAGAAGCTGACCATCTAGTGCAGCCTTAATGAAAGTTCAAAGCGTTGCAGACGCTTTAGCAATTCTTTGTGTGAGATCAATGTGTTTAGATTCATGATTTTATTATTTCTTTCATGAATATCAAGGTTTTATACCTGTTCTTTGCTCCGATTAAATGTCAAGTTATTTTTAAATAAAACAATTTTGTTATTATTCTCTAATGAAGTTAGTGGACGAAACATAGTTTTAAAGTAAATTGCCCAAATCTGTTCATTTTATTCATAATCACATCTGAAGTATTTTACATCTGTAACAGATCCTGTTCAGAAGAAAATATGTGCAAATACAGATACTATTTTCCAAATCAGAAAATCTGTGCATATTAGATTTTTGGAAAAATGATTATCAGAGGATGTGTCTCTAAAAGGGCTACAATTTCATTTGAAGTTTAAGTGGGAGAAAATGACCGCCTTCATGCTGCAGTTGACCGACTGTTAAAGAAAGTATCAATTGAAGTAACAGTCTGGTTTGCGAAAACACAGACAGCAGCTACACGAGTAAGTGGGCTGGGTTTTACAAAGCGAAATGAAACCGACCTGTTAAACATCTTTGAGATAACAGAATTCAGAAAGAACAAGAGGGCAATGATGGCCCTAAAACGCTCACCTGGTTACTATAGACATATGCAGCTTCAGACTGGGGCCAATATGAAACAAAGGGCCATCATTTTAGGCCTGGAGTTCAAATTTGAACAATCTAAATAAAGCAACATTAGATGATGCTTCATATAAGTTTCAAAGTTCCGGACCTTACAATTTCACAGAAGTAGATTTTAAAGATTTTCCTATGAAAAACTGATAAGCCAGGGGTGGGGCCATTTTGGTCCAGGGGTCATTATTTGAACAATCTTTATAGAAACCACTAGATGATAATACAGACCAAATTCCAAAGGTCTATGCCTTAAATTTTAGGCGGAGAAGATTTTCAAAGATTTTCCTATGAAAAAACTGATAAGCCCCGGGGCGGAGCCATTTTTGCCCGGGGGTCATAGTTTGAACAATCTTTGCAGAGGACCATTAGATGATACTACATACCAAATGTCTAGGCCTTATGGTTTCAAAGAAGGAGTTTTTAAAGATTTTCCGATGAAAAACTGATAAGCCGCGGGGCGGGGCCAAATTTAGTCAAGGGTCATAATTTGAAGACTCTTTGTAGAGGACCAATAGATGATGCTACATACCATATATCAGACGTCTAGGCCTTACGGTTTCAGAGAAAACGATTTTTAAATATTTTCCAATGAAAAACTGATAAGCCCCGGGGCGGGGCCATATTTGGTCCGGGGGTCGTAGTTTGAACAATCTTTGTAGAGGACTATTATATAATGCTACATACCAAATATCAATGGTCTAGGCCATACGGTTTCAGAGAAGATTTTTAAAGATTTTCCAATGAAAAACTGATAAGCCCCGGGGCGGGGTCATTTGTAGTCCGGGGGACATAATTTGAACAATCTTTGTAGAGGACCATTAGATGATGATATATACCAAATCTCTAGGCTTTGTGGTTTCAGAGAAGATGTTAAGTAAATTGTTGACGACGCACGACCCAGCCCCCTCACAATTCCTCACCTGGCAATTTGTGCCAGGTGAGCTAATAAAACTCGACAATGTCACAAAACCCGGCTTTGAAAGTTTTACCAAATTATTTTATCAACAGATTACAAATTTGGGAAAAGTGGCAATAGGTATTATAATGCGTTTGGGTTAATTGAAGAAATGAATAGTGTGCATGAAGTCATATGCATACACTAGAGCCGCGTGCGGTGCCAACGCTCGTCTGAGTTGGTGCATGTCCAGCTATTTATTTTGTTTTGGAAAAAAGGGGCCATAACTCCAAAATTTTGATATCAAGAGTTACGGTATTTATTTGGGGGCTTTCCCCTCAATGTGATCTACTAACCTATGCAGTTCCATGTTGATACCTCTTATATGTTTTGAGTATTGACCTACATTAAAGTTTTTGCATACCGACGACGACGATTACTATAAGCTCGACTTTTCTTCGAAACTGACGAGCTAAAAAATACAATCCCAAGCTAGGTCTTAATGACCGGAACCGTATTTCTATTTTTTAGTAACAGTATCCTTGACCTTGACCAGAGAACCAAACAAGAGGGCCATGATTGCCCTGACATCGCTCGCTTTAGCGTAGAATAAGCAGAGTAATAAACAAATCAAACTGCTCGTTATGGCACCATATTAATGAAAGTGATTCTTATATTTTTAAAGGAACTAATTTATGTAAATCAACCAATGTCTTGTGATGTAAAACTTTTATATGTTCTACATTGTACTGTATGCAGATAATTTATATTGTCAAACTGGAGACAAATAGAACAAGAACTGTCCATTCACACCCAACCAGAGATCCATTAAGATGGCAAATTGCTTTAAGCGAACATTTAGAAAAATGCGAATGAAAACCCTCAATATTTCCTTTTTTTAAAGTAAAGACAAATCGTGTTTCAGCTAGGTTAACAAAAGAAACATTTTATACAAAACTTCAAACCAGTCCTGAATGCCATACATGCCTAATTCAAAGCATTTATCCCCCTTTAAATTATGCGTAGTTATCATCCTCACAGGAAATACTGACGTCGACTGGTGAAAGGACTTGTTTCTCATATTTTGGATAGGAAACTAAATCAAAGAAAAGATGCATACTGGGAGTGGTGCGAAATGCGGAAAACTTAAATTTCATACAAAATGGATTGATGATTCTTGTCCAATTGTTATAGCCATATTGCAAAAGTTCACTTTTTATAATGAAAATGAAAACCAACGCCACTTAAGAGAAACAAGAGGGCCAGAATGGCCCTGAAGCGCTCACCAGACATGATTTTCAAAGTTTTCACTATATGTTTCAATAGAAAACTAGCCGGCCCTGGGGCGGGCCAAAACTTGTAGGGGACCTGAACATGGTGCTATGTGCCAAATATGAAAGCTGAGACTAACCTTCCAGTTTCAGAGAAGATTTTCAAAGTTTTCTCAATATATTTCTATTGAAAACTGCCCACCCCTGTGGCAAGGCCAATTTTAACCCTAGGGTCATAATTTATATAACTTTTAAAGAGGACCTGAACATGATGCTCTGTGCCAAATATGAAAGCTGAGAGCCTTCCAGTTTCAGAAGATTTTCAAAGATTTCATTATTTGTTTCTATTGAAAACTGCCCACCCCTGGGGCGGGGCTAATTTTGACCCCGGGCCATAATTTATACAACTTTTGTAGAGGACCTGAACATGATGCTATGTGCCAAATATGAAAGCTGAGAACCTTCCAGTTTCATTGGAGAAGATTTTCAAACTTTGCACTATATGATTCTATTGAAAACTGCCCACCCCTGGGGCGGGGCCAATTTTGACCCCAGGGCCATAATTTATATAACTTTTGTAGAGCACCTGAACATGATGATATGTGCCAATTATGAAAGCTGATAACCTTCTGGTTTCAGAGAAGAAGATTTTCAAAGTCTTACTATATGTTTCTATTGAAAACAAGGCACCCCTGGGGCGGGGTCAATTTTGACCCCAGGGGCATAATTTATATAACTTTTGTAGAGGACCTGAATATGATGCTATGTGCCAAAGATGAAAGTTGAGATCCCTGTAGATTCAGAGGAGAAGATTTTTAAAGGTTCAAATTGTTGACGACGGACGCCGACGGAGAACAGGCGATCACAAAAGCTCACCCTGAGCACTTTGTGCTCTGGTGAGCAAAAAACAGTATTATTATATGACTTCAGAATAGAAATTGAAATGGAGAAACTACGTCTAGATTCATGCAATGAAAGAGCCCGCAAGATTGACCACCAAATGATTAAATCAATGTGCGCTGGCCAAGTAGCAAGTTTCCTTCTTAACAAATGTCAAACGCAACGAAACGATTTCTCATAAGAGATAGCTAAACAATGAAAATTTGCTAATGAAGTATGAGAGTACATGTATGAGTCATGCAGAAAACACCACATACAAAACACACAGCCGCCGAACAGCACCAAGACAATGTATGTCACTTGCATAACCTGCAAAAAAGTAGGAGTACTGAAATAATTTGTACGGCAACTACACGGCACAAATATGAATAATGTATAAAATCATATGAAAATAAGAATCATTTTTTCAAACCTGGAAACAGAGAAAATCAATAAAAGTAACATAATCGACAAAGACATAAACAAGAGCCCAAAGGAGGACAAACTATCGGAAAGAAACTTCGCAGTTTGTGTCTAACGCCGTTATTAAATCAAATGAATTAAAACTCAGCAAGCAAGAACTATCAGGATACAGAAATAATGGAGGAAACAGAAACCTGAGAAGAAACCATTTCAACAATTCCCAGGAGGACGGAAGCGCACAGAGGGGTTCGCCTGGATATCGTTTTCGTCAGGCGGACCACAATTGGTACAGCAGTAATTGAAGGAAACCTAGCTGAACATGTAAGATTTATTTTGTCTCATCGTAAACAAAATGATATAGAAAACTTGTTTTGTCGTCGAGTCTCAAACTTACACCGACGCCAGAACAGAGTAATATTCTTGAACAAGATAATGATTTAAATGACTTTTTTTTTTCGAAAACTAACATTACAGGAATATTTTGATGAAACTGTGCAAACATTTCTCTGGTTAGAAATCACATTTCATAACCCCTAGTGAATGCAGTGCTACCCTTGATGCATATTTTTCTACTCCAAAAACGACTTGTTTTACACACAGAGAAATGGAAACATTCAACATATTACCTTGGAGCAGAATTAGCTATTAGATCACTTTCAGAAAATAAAATATTGTTATGACCTGGTCATAACGCACCATTTCATAGTTTTGTGTCTACATAACACTGGTTTTTCAGTTGATAGTTCTAAGCCCTTGTATTTAATATTCAATGGTGATTGAAGTAACATCTGTTATGTAAGATCAAATGGAGATGTAGGCACATACTTATCACTCAGAATTACAGTTTCTCATATTCTGATCAACCTTTTGTGTTGCTGTCACAATTCGCGTCATAGCTAACCGTGACACTTTCTCAACCAAAACTTCCTGTTCAGATCTTTTCTCCGGGTAATAATAGAATTGAAACTTCGGTATACCTTGATTATATGCTTCTATGCATAAATGTTTGGTTAGTAACTTTACTCATGTATTATTTGTTGAATATGTGTTGAAGACGTTGGAAGTGACCTTTGAAGTGGACCGGCAGACCGGAGTTCTGACGGGCTTAGCCCGGCCGGGCCAAACATGACGGCCAGTTTTTATTGGTGGAAGTGTTTGCCGGCCCGCTCCAATTGGTCACTTGATACCCTCCAAAATCTATATAAGACAGCGCGTCAAGCGCTCGTCACCATTGCTTCACCACTGTTGTAACCACAATCTAGATCTACTAAAATAGCATGGTATATGTTTAATACAAATCATTATCCCGGATCCCGGCGTTATTTATTTTCATAAAATTCCTTAAACCGGCCGGTTGTTACAATATAAAGGAAGCAGACAAGGTATTGTCATAATGAACAAAGCATTTTACAAAAACTTTCTTCAAGAAATGTTAAATGACACGTAGTATTATTCTCAAATGATGACAGCGAGCAGTTCAGTTTAACATGGCGTACCTAAAATTCATAAAAGCAAATTAATTCAAAATGCATGCAGAATACAACAATCACAGTATGTAGAAATGATACCCCGTAAATTTTAACATTTCGACCAATAGCTGCAGGCCCTTGCGGTGAAACCAGTCGTCTTAGAAATCTTTTGAATTTCTTACTTACAATATGTAGTTTGTATAAACCCGTTGTACAAAATATACCAAGCTATTTGAGGGATAATATAGATTTTCTAAATTTCTTACCTGAATGTGTACCGGTCGATTCAAAATAAAATTAAAATATAGGTAACTCAAGTCTTTATCAAATGTAGATTTTCTAAATTTCTTACCTGAATGTGTACCGGTCGATTCAAAATAAAATTAAAATATAGGTAACTCAAGTCTTTATCAAATGTTTCATGTTAATGTAATGATTCAAATAATGTTAATTGTTATTTGTTTAAAGCCTCAGCTTCATTGCCAGGTTCAGCTTTGTTTGAAGCCTCAGCTATATTTCCGGGTTCAGCTGTCCGCACTACTCTTCATTGGAGTGCTGGTGAATGTGCTATCATCCATTATCCAGTCAACAGACTGACGGGACTCATCTAATTCATTTTTCAGTCTTCCTGTGAGCTGCTTAGCTCTTCCTTTACACCATATAGGCGCTTCTTTGAAGATGCAAGATCTTTCCTCATTTGCTTCATAGCATTTTCATTCATTTTTCCAAATTGGGTACTTATTCTAGTAGTGTGCATTTCAAGATCTTTGTTTATTGTTTTTAATAGTTTAAGTGTATGGTCATTCATATTGCCATGAAGCGTAATCGTTCTCGTCAGCTGCTTTCTATCTATGCATTTGTTGATTGAATCCATTGTCTGAAAACAAATGATGTGCAGTGAAGAAGACATGTATGAAGTCATGCTGATAAAGCTATGACAAGACCAATCTGAATTTGCCTCAGTAATTGCTCTCTAGATTATCTTTATGCATATTAAACACACACAGAGCAGACATGAAAGCTCTTATCTAATTTAGAATTTGATTTTTTAAATGATCAAAATAGAATAAATCATTGTAGATTTGCCTAATAATAATAAAAAAACTATTTAGATATAGTTGCATTCTGTATGTGTAATTAGGATCAAGTCAAGTTTGTATAAAACTTAAACAAAATGTGAAAATGGTCTTGTCATAACTATTATGTGACTTTAGCCAGTGTCCTTGGGGATGTTGTCACTGTAATGTAAATATCTATCCGTACTATCCATGTATTAGTAGAAGTATTATGTTAAAGACGTGCATGCATACTCACTAACCACAACCCAAAGCAGGAGTGTATCTACACTAATGATTACAACACAAATGAGGGTTATGTATGGATGTTTTCTGATGATCAAGCATAACTAGCTACTGTGATGGTTGATATATACAGTGCAGAGAATCATGCAACACCAAAGTCACTGTTGTCCATGCCCACCATGTGCAGGTAGTCACCATCTTATGCCAATTTGATTCACTTAAACCTTTTTTATTTTATATTACATTATTAGTTTGCTTCACTTATAATCTTTAAACTTCTATCTTGGGAAGCAGATAATACCAGCAGTAATGCAATTTAGCATAACGGGCACAACAAATGAATACAGTACAAGCCATCCTGTACTTCATTCTCAGTGTTTTTTTCTCTGGTCCTTTGGGATCATTAGTTTCGAAAAATGAACACCGCTTGAGCAAGTGCTGAAGGGGCGTAAGAAGTGTTGTACTTTTCATAACTGCTCATGAACAGACTCAATAAAAGTCTGCAATTTTCACTTTTGAATGATCTCTTACTTTCAGAACATATGTACTTAACAACAAGGTGTTAAGTGTTTGTGTTGCAGTCATAATCCGATTCTGCAATTTTCTCTTTTTGCATTGCTGATTTTGCTTTTGAATGATCCCCTAATTTCAAAACTTTTCATGTACTTCCAAACAGCAGGTATTACGTGCTTGTGTGGTGGCCGTAGAAAGTCATCCTGTACTTCATTCTCAGTGTTGTTATATTTTCTGGTCCTTCGGGATTGTTAGTTTCGATGTTTTTAGTTTTGAAAAATGAATACCGCTAAAGCAAATGCTTAACGTGAGTAGAGTTGCACTTTTCATAACTGCTCATGAAGACTCGATAAAACGGAGTATTTTTGCTTTAAAAGGATCTCCTATTTCAGAACGTATTTACATGTCACCTTGTCACCTACTTCTAAAACTGGTCATGTTTTTATGCTGGAGGATGCTTTGGAAAAATCACTGTGCAAGAATATGCTGGATGTCTTTTCACAATGGGGAGCTCAAATGCAGGTTACTCTTGTGCAATTCTGAAGAATTCCACTAAACTATGAGCCGTATAGCCATAATGAATGTGGAATGGTAGTTTGTAATGGCTATGATACCCATAATAATCTGCCATAAGAATATTGTTGACCTTTGTTTGTTTATTAGATTCTTATAATTAGCTGCATCTTTGAAATTAACTTCTGATGTTCAGTTTGAAGTAGGAAGCCTAAAACTTCCCAAGGGAAATGAATTTTCTTAACCCAGGATCTTCCGACACAGACGGTGAACTTTCCGAATTTTGTTCTGTCAGTGAAGGGTAATAGCTTGCAAACTTTACTGAATATTTTTCTGATTCAAGTAGTGTAATCCTTTCCCTGTTCTGCGTTTATTCCCAATTAAACACCTACTGAAGATTCATGGAAAAAAATAGTTACAACAAAGTATTGGAGGTAGAACATTCTTGCCATTTTAGAACGTAAAGAAACAAATCTTTCTAATTCCAATAGAAAGCAGAGCAGACCCAGATCAGACGACAGGAGCCGTCTGATCACGGTCTAGTTTGTCTGCAAATGCGTGCAAACATGTGTATATGAGGGAAAAGGGTAAGCTCCTGATCAAGTGTAAGTTTGTCTGATATCTTAGAATTTAGATAAAAGATCAACATGCTTGCCTTTGTTTTTACAAGAACTGTGAAAATATATTGTTATTAATTTGCTTGAATACTCAGTGCAGTCCTAGCAAAATATCTGTACTATGTATAATATCCCACTCAATAATATTTGAACACTTAAGATAATATTTAGATGTTGATAATATGACAATTGATATCAAATGCCACCAGTCACAGTCACAAGAAAGTTCTGAATTTATTATAATTATATGTAACATTACTTGTTCATTGAAAATGCTGCATATATTCATAGCTTAATATGTAGAAAGAACAAAATTAAATACAGTATCAAATTTTGTTCATTGTCACTATTTTTCTTGGTACCCGAGTAAATCACGGTATGCGACAAATCATGCATACTTGTAAATGTCACAGTGTTGCTATGACACATATGTCATCTCATTGACATATCGTTCCAGATACTTCCATTTCATAATATCACCCTCTACAAAACCATTTTCATCATTTGTCATTCATATCGTTACATTCACTGCTACTAATATTAGCTACTTTCACCGGTATTTCACCTTTAACCCCAGGCATCCGATCTCCCATCATGCTAACCCTGTAGGTCCAAGCGGTCCAGAGTTAAACCCAGATGGTTGGATTCCAATGAATGGACGACATAGGGACACTTTTCTATACATATGTCCCATGCTTTCTTTCGGCACCTGTCAAGAGTTCTGATTTCACCCCATAATCGGGCTCATTGTTGCGTCCTTTGGCGGGTTGTCCCTTTAGGTCTGGAACGACTAGATCGGGAGAGTGTTTAAGCTACAGTGTGATGTGAACAGTCGGTGCGTGCTCACATATTTGTAAATATTGCTGAACAGTATGTCGTTTATTTAATTATCACAGGAGTGCCAGTTCTGTGATAATTACTCTATTGTAAATTTTCGCTTTATGGCTGATTTTGTTACATGAAAAATGCTGTGGATGCTTTTTCGCGTAGCATCCACGGGATTGGTCATGTTTTGCATAAAATACTGACCCGTGTACTTAAGGACATGTGCTGAAACGCCAATGGCATTAGGAACCGTCTTCACTTGGAATAAACGTTCCATTTTGAAGATTATTATAGTTCACAACTTGTGAAATCGGTTGTGATGATAGGCTTGCAAATATTGTTTTCTGGACAAGATGTGTCTCAGGTGTAGTGGTTTCTTTTTAGTTTGGATTGATATTGGGGCAGACCATGAGAGTGTTCTGCATTAAATTTATTGATATTGTGTGGGTTTGTACACTCTTTGAATTTGGTAGTTAACTTAATGGTGACTGCTGCTTAGATTGTTGTTTGGCTGCTTTTCCAATGTTATAGTATAGTGTTAAAATGTCGGGGCGACATTTCCCGGAGAGGGGGAGAATGTCACAGGGTTGCTATGACACATATTTCATCTCATTGACATATCGTTCCAGATACTTCCATTTCATATCACCCCCCTACAAAACCATTTTCTTCATCATTTGTCATTCATATCGTTACATTCACTACTGCTAAAATTAGATAAACACACTGTGACATATAGCTTGCCAGGTATGTTAGTTTTTATCCATAGCTCTTCTACAGAAATAAGAAACTTGTTGCTATTGCTCAAGTCAAAGTTTCTAGAACAGCTTATGACTTAACGGCTGTGTAAGTACCTAAAAATAATGTTGATGGGATGGAATTTTATACAAAGTAATCATAATGAAAATTTGAGTAGTAACCAGAATTGATTAGGGTATTGTATACTAGCACATATCTAGTTATTAATGCATTGGTCTTCATCACTACAGTTCAATGTAAATGATACTTTTTCTGTATAAGGGGCATGAACAATTGAAAACGAGTCTTAGAAAATGTCATTAAGCGAGCCATGGCGAGCTTAATGACATTTTCTTGGCGATTCAGATTCTTTTTCTCACATAACAAAAAAGTGTATTTTCGCCGTTTAAATGCCATGTAAACATTGGTTTCTATGGTTTGACGCCATATATGACGTATGACATCATTATATGTTCAAAAGTGATCTTACACGTGTTACAGATAAGGGAATATTAACCCGTTGTTCCAACTCGGAGATAAGGGAAGGTATGTGAGAAATACTATTTCTTCTTTAAATTTAATTTACAGTATTACATGTCTCCTGTAATGTCTAATATTAAAGCTTACACAAAGGCACATTTGTATGTTTTTCAAAACAGAATAAAACAGTTTGGTTTTTTGGCTCTCCTGTAAATTTTTCAAAAATGTAGTTACGCCCTGATTGAGTTGAACCCTCGATCTGCTAGGATATAGGAAATATTTATTTCTATAGATCTATGCAAATAAGTAAAAGATAAACCCAAACTGGTTTCTTTGTATAATGTTTTGTGTGGCTATTAAAACAGTCCAACATAACCTTCTACACCCAAGCTGGATGCCATCATGACTTCACTCTTACCGGGTTTCAATGCCAAGAAAAGTAATAGCTGGGCAATAATTGGCCCAGCATTGGCTCGTATATAGTACATATTTGCCAACGTTGTACCAAATTGGTCCAATGATAGGTGAAAAAAATAGGGGGAGACATTGTTTTACAAGTTGTCTTTCTGTCTGTCACAAACGTGTCGCGCACATCTCTAAAACCAGGCGGACTAGTCACCAAACTTCACAAAAAATGTTGACCAGCATGAGTTGTGCACCTGGTGTTTTTGAATTGTCTCCTGATAATTGTTGAGTTATTGCCTCTGATGACTTAATATGAAATTAAGACACTTTGTGTCACATGCATCTCTAAACCCGATAGGACTAGAGTCACACAACTTTACAGGAATGTTGACCAGTATGAGTTGTTCTGCACCTGGGTTTTTTTAATTATCTCCCCATGATGATTGTTGAGTTACTGCCCCTGATATGATAAATTAACATCACAGAAACTTTGCCACACAGTAACCAGTTGGGCTAGTGTCGTCAAACTTCAAAGGAATGTTGACCAGTATAAGTTGTGAACCATGAACGGGGAGACATCTGTTTTTGTGACAAGAACAAACCTCTAGGTTTTGGGAGTTGTTGGACCACCGGTGTGTCGACAGATGGACCAATATTGGCTCGATAATACACATTTGATATCTGAGTGCTGTTGGCCCACGGTATGCCAACAGTTTGCCCAACCAATCCACAAGCAAAATAATGGGCCAACGTTGTTGGGCCAATATAGGCTTGCTATCTGGGTTGAATTGATATAATCTGGAGCTCATGTAAAATGAGTCGATTTTGTAAATGCTGTTTATTGTATTTGTTGAGATATCTCATAATATAATACCAAATCGAACTCAAATATAGGTCTTATATTATCTGGTCCTTTGGGATCATCAGTTTCGATGTTATTAGTTAGGAAAATTGAATACCGCTTAAGCTGTGCTAGGGGCTTGAGTAGTATTGCGTCTTTATTAACTGCTCAATAACAGTTAAAACCGAGTCTGCATTTGTATTTTCACGCTGCTTTTAAAAAAATTGTAACATATCATGAAACACTCTATGAGTGTATGAGAGAAAATATCGATATATACACTTGTATGTGTGCTTGTATTAACGAGGTTCACTGTATATAATACATACACGATATAATATGGTTTACCTTTTATCCACAAAATGTTATTAAATGCCATTAAATGACTGCGTCGAATTTATGGTGACTTTGAATTTTAATAATTATTAAATGTTATAATTAAAACACGTCCCTAGGATGTAAAATCTCAAATAATGAAACTATAAAAGATATAAATGTTTTACTTGAACAAATAGTTTGTCCCTAAAGACTCACGCCCGATTGTCGCCACCATGTGAAAAGGAATGAATGCCCTATAGTGTGCTCAAATTATGTTTAACAAAAAGCTTGTGGAATAAGCTTTCACCTCAGGTTTTCTGTATCCAATTAACCCTTTTCTCCATAAATATCCAAGTAAGAAATAATGACGTCATAAATATTAACTGAATTCATTCTTATATTGGAATATGGTCTATATTATTTCATAAGCAAACAGCAGACCCGTCTGATCTGGGTCTACAAGGGTGTAGAAAATTATGGAAAAGGGTTAAATGTCTATGGGGAGAAATACCGGTATTTCGTGTTCACTATTTAGAATTTCATGAAAAATCTTTATTACAAACAAATCATGCCTCTTGACTCACGTTGGCGTTATCGTCGATCATAAAACTCACTTAATCCTTGTATATCGGAGATATGAAAGTATTATATAATAAAACTGATGACGCAAAAACTATTTATTGCTTGATTTTAGTATTTGATCTAAATCATATTACGGTTCATTCTACTAAAATGTGACTTACAGAGCTATTGAGAGGCTCCGTGGATGTTTAAGACTAACACCTCAGTCTTACGGTTCATTCTACTAAAATGTGACTTGCACAGCTATTGAGAGGCTCCGTGGATGTTTAAGACTAACACCTCAGTCTTTATTATATATTAACCCTTTCAACGCTGAATTTTCAAATGGGCAGTTCCAAATTTCAGTCAGGTTTAGCTTACCTTAAATACTGAGTAATGTTTTAGACATATCTTACATAACTGCATACACTTATGAGAGGGTTCTTCCATGACCCCTCTCATCTGGATCTACACTGCCTGCAAAGGACATCAGCGACACGTTTCGGGTTACACATTGATTTAACTTTTTATCTCATAGGCTATTTTTAGATACACCCTCTTTGAATAAATCTACCGAAAAGGAACATTAACTAGAGAAATGGATTTTTTTCTTAGAATTTTGTAGTTTGAAACCATTGTGATAAATAGAGCATTTCCTCCTTTAGGAGCAAATGCTCTATTTATCACAATGGTTTCACAAAGTGACTTTTACAGATTCGTCAATATGAGGGAACTGGTTAAATGTTGACTCGCATTTGCAAATAGTTTTGATCCAGATGAGACACTCAATGTCTAATCAGGATCGAAGCTGTTCGACACTCCGTTAATAGTTTCTCAAAAGCTTGATCTAATCGGAAGTAGTCAACATTGCACACAATCCGAATTCAAGCAGACCATGTTTTCAAGGCGGGGAAATGGTTAATTGTGCAGCATCTATGACATAATGCTATCTTGTAATCTGAGATGATACTGGCACCCATAATCAAACTGAATATTGCTTCTTTGAAGTACTTTGTAGTGTAATTAACGGCAACGTTTTCAGATATAATAACATATTTGAAACATAGCCCCTGTACAGTGAATGCATTGCATCGTATCCTGCTACAATTCAGATCTCTTGAAAATATTACTTCCCTCCAAATTATCAATTTGAGAATGTACTGGTCGGGTGTCAAACAGACTGGTTCCTCACGATGGATCGAGTTACCCGGTGTTTTATCTGGATCCAATCTGTTGTTTAATGCGAGTCAGATCACACTAAGTATGACAAGGGTGCAAAAGTGACAATCATGAATAATTCTATGAGAGGCAAGGGGTAATTATGTGCAATGATGTTACGCTGTCAGCGAGGTGATGTTTATAGTTAAATACTTTATTCATACGGCTTACCCATAGTAAACTAAAGTGTGATGCTTAGATGAGGTTATCCGCAAATTTTGTGATGGGTTTATTACTCACAATGTTTGGTATTTACTACAATACTGTTCTTCTCATTCACTTTTTTGAATTTTTTGTTTCTTACCAAATTGAGAAAAAAAACGAGCCAATTCATAAACAATGGGGTGGGATCGGGATCTTAAGATAATTAATTTATGCACGACTCATTACTTAAAACATGAGGGCTATGATAACCCTGGGTCGCTCAACCAGTTTTACTTGCCTTTGATGCATACCAAAACCTTTATGAATAATGGGCCAAATTACTCCTTTCTATGGCAATCTTTAATAATAGTGCACATGTTTTGATACTGAATGAGCCAATGCAAGGGTGCCTTATTGTAGGTTTAAGTCCCCCAGTAGCTTATTTTGGTTGCTGGCCGTTCAAAGGCGGCACTCCTGCTTTCAGCCTACGGTCAATTTTGTTGTTTAATATGCTTAATGCGTTTCGTCTTGATATGCGTCCGGTTATGTTTTGTCTTGTGGCTTTACCGTTTCTTGTTACATGGTGTTTGGTGCGGTGTCATTTCGTGTGTGGCTCTCCTCTCCCTGTTTGACTATTTTTCCATATTTACAAAAAGACCTAGACTGTCTGCCACCTCTCTGCTGTGGCATCTGATCAGGTCTACTACTTTTTGCATTAGTTGTAGTTTGTGGCGGCCGTAAAAAGTCGCCCCGTACTTCATTCTCAGTGTTGTTATATTTTCTGGCCCTTTGGGATCATAAGTTTTCATGTTATTATTTTGAAAATTGAATACTGCTTAAGCCGGTGCTAGGGGGCGTGAGTAGTGTTGCACTTTTAATTACTACTCATGAACAGATTCAATACAACAGAGTCTGCAATTTTCTCATTTTGCATTTCTACTTTTGCTTTCAAAGGATCACCCATTTTCGGAATATTTGTATACAGTTTATTCTGATATAGTGAATCATTACATATCGGATTCGATGTTGCATTGGTGACGTGATTGCTGATCTGTTTCTGAACTATGAATGGTGGCCTATTTTATCATGATACTGCCTGAATATATAAGCTGTATAAAGCATATTCAAGTACTTAATGCAAAACAGTATTGAATGCAATACAATATCCCTCTGTCTTCAGCAGGGGAGAAGAGCAGATAAGGGTAAAACAATTTATATTATGAAATGACAGTAAGCAACAAAGTGAAATGGAAAATGGGGATCCCTGTTAGTGCAACGATTTCTGAAAACCAATATATGCCCACTGTCCTGGACTGGTATGCCCCCGATTATCGTCAGTATAAATGTGACAAGTAATTTGATATTGACGTCAATAAGTCACCCCAAAAATGTTCGCCTCTTTAAGTTGCACATGCATGCCAAGCTTAAAGTAGTATGTGCAATGGCTACAAAATTATCGCCAACATAGAGTATTCATATTCAGAATACATTGATGATTTGAAAGAAAGAATGATTCAAACAAGGAAGATAGTGGAACAGCATACTAAAAATAAACAAAAGAAGTACTATGATTTAAAGGCGAAAGCAGCCAAGATCATATCAGGTGACAAAGTTTTAGTTAAGAATTTAGCTTTTAGTACTAAACACAAAATAGCAGACACATTTGAGGGAGAAACCTAAACGGTTATTGAACAATTAGATGATACTTCTGGAAAAGTGCGATCTCTTCATCGCAACCATCTCTTCTTGGTAAGTCATCAAGAAACAAGTGATGAGTTGGTCACAGAAGAATTAATAACATCAAATACTGATGAAAAACAGGAGAAAATGGATGGAAATGAAGCTGAGTGTGATACAAGTAATCAAGATGAAAGTGACGTCACTGAAGAGAACTCGGAGGAGGAGGAGACAGGGCCTTTGGTGATTATCACCAGATATGGGGACGCTCATGACCCTGAGTTCTGATGAGACATGTACAGATGAAATTTCTGATGAGACATGTACAGATGAAACTTTGAGAGACAAAACTGTAGTACAGATTTCAAGTCCACAAGAAAATAGTATGGTAGAAGAAAATCAAGAAAACAGTGGAAATGTATTAGAATTAAGAGAAGAAGAGACTGGAGAGACTGAAAGCACTAAAAGTGACTCAGAATCAGAATTGGAGGAACATGAAAGAACATCACCAAGAAGATCCAACCGTATCAGGCGTAAACCTCAAAGGTTTGAAGATTATCAAATGAATAGTGTAGTTAAGACACCAATAGATCCTAGTTTTAAAGCACTTCAGCAGCTTATGCAGTCCGGAGTACTAGAAGACCTTAATATAGATATTGCCAAAGGAGTAATAACTAGTATTTTTCAGTAGTGATACTGTACACATTTTTTTTAAAAGGTAAATAGGTATATATTTATAGAGAATAGAGTATATTAGTATAGGTATAACTATATCCATATATATTTAATGATTAGTGATACTAAATTTTAGTATTCAAAACCGTCTTTAAGGTGTTAGTGGAGATATGTCAGTAAATACAGATGTATAAAGATATATTTTCCTTTAGGAAAGTATTTGATTGTGAATATAAGTCTAGTATAGTCATTATTGAATATATACAGTAAAACTCCTCTAATGCGACCACTTAATGAATAAACACGGCTGTCTTCATAAGCAGCTGATTGCTTAATGCAGGACGAAATTTATGCAGAAAGTTCCTATAGGAGCTTTCTGCATACCTTTCGTCTTGCATTAAGCTACAATCCACATTTGCCACTGTGAATTATGCCCCTTTTGCTGGTCGCATTAGAGGGGTTTTACTGTATTTGCATTAATCTGATTTAATAAAGTTTAAGATGATGAGGACATCATTTTTTTTTAAAGAGGGGAGAGGTGTGTGACAAGGTTAAATTCGTCCTGGGGTCGAAATGGTTATGGTCCGAATTTTTAGGTTTTTCGAGTTCCGGTTTCATTTTCAAAATGGCTTCGTTGTTCTTCCGGAATGGTGATATTTTATAGTAAAAAGTGAATTTAATGCCTTTTTATTACTGTTTAGTTCAATTTTATAAGAGTTGACAAGTTATATTGCGGGATTTAACACGTGGATTTCATTCGGAAAGTTTTCGTAGGAAGTTCGCTAAACTGACACGAGTTTCATTGCGTTTCTAAGCAAAATGGAATTCGAGTCAGTGATGCTAGGACGACTGATGGTTTACGAACAGTGCAGCCCAAAGTTGGTAAGTTTATAAATTAAGTATAAATTACATAATTTCATTAGAAACTATTTAATAATTTATTTAAGTCAGGATATTAAATTAATAAATATTATTATACATGTATTCACATTATAGAATTGAAGCCATGACATTGATTATATTTGTGCTTAATATAAATAATCTAAGTGAATAGATTTATTAATCTAGTATTATGAACGATATTATAAATGAAATGAGAGAAAGTGATTATATGAGATATGTTAAGAATGAAAGTTGAGTGTGAAAGAGTTTAATAAGTTTTATTTTATATCATTTCAGAACTGTTACATTTATATTTAGTAATCACCCGAATTACTGATGGTCAGAAGTAAAGATAAACTGCATGAACCCCACGAATTCGTTATCGATTAATCCAATAAACAGTAAATAAACTGTTTCGAGAGATCGGTTACACATAGTTGTTCACAAACGAACCAACAGACAGGTTAAAATATGCCCCCTTCTTATATCGGAGGGGAGGGGGGGGGGGGGTAAAAGCAGTTTAGCCATTTGAAATCACTCATTAGTGATTAGTCGCTGGTATTAAATATTGCTGTTGTAAGTGAACTTAATAATGTAACTCTTTAGCAGTAGATGTTACACAAGTGCACAAAACAGTCCCGATCAAAAATCTGGAACATTGATGAAACCAACGTTTCACTGACCCATAAAAGTGTTTGCAGAACTTGGTCAAAGAAATGTACCGGGCTGGGTGGGGAATTCAAGAGATGGTATAACCGTCCTAGCATGCATAAAATGCAGCGGGGAAAGACATACCACCTCTTGTTGTAATTAAAGGTCAGACAGAATAGGCCCTCATGGCCTACAATGTTTCCCAATGACCACCTGAATGTAAATATACATTTCAGAAAAAGGCGTGGATGGAGGATCTGTATACATTTCAGAAAAAGGCGTGGATGGAGGGTCTGTAAGGGGTGTGTTGGTTCAGGGACCACTTTTTACGTCATTGCGGACCCGAGAGGCCACAACATGTCATTTTAGACAACCATAGCTCACATGAAACCCTTAGAATTAACAAGGGCAAATAACATATTTGTTTGCACTTCCTCCCCTCACAACTCACCTTTTCCTTTAGGCCTTAATGATAACATTTTCCAAAGCGGCAACATTTCTAAAGATCCAAGTATCGATATTTTCTCTATATTTTCTATTCGAAAACGTAAAAGTAGATCACATGGCAGACGTAGAAATGGTAATATTAAGCGTAAATTACGTCGTAATATGTCTATTCATGATTTACATACCATTCTAAAACAAACTGGTAAACATTCTGTTACCTTGTTTATCGTATTTACCCTTTTCCTGTCTTAAGTCAATAGACGAAGAGGCTGATAAAATCTATATGCGTACAGATCCGTTAATTAATACTGCCTCACTTATACAAAGTTACACACAGCATGTTCTTCGTCCACGTATTGATAAAGAATCTGAACATAAAAGACATTTTCTGAAACTTCAGTTCCTAAATAAAGGTATCGATTTTATTGATATTCAAAGTATATTTCGTGATAAGAATGTAATCGATGCTATTCCCAAATATTTCATCAACTCTGAATCACCTATCATCTGTTATAAATATTATTTTTAACTACAATAAAATTGTCTCAAGACTTAAATATTGATGTTAATACCCCTATTTCTTGAGATTGTAGCATTTCTAGCTTTTGCTATAAACCAGTTGGTCATGTCATTACTGGTAGTTTTGATATCATTAAGGATAAACGTCTCAGGACCATCCTAACTAAAGACCTAAATATAGATTACCTTCCCTTATTGATTTTGACGCTTGTCGAACTCATATTGCGGAAGCTATTCAAGAATTCTGCATCAAATGGTGTCGACGAGAACATGCTGATGTTAATGCCCTTTCGGATTGGAAGAAATGTATTTTCGATATTATTGATACGCGAATAACTTTTTAAAAATCAAATTACCATCTTTTACCACCTCGACCTAGAGTTACATTTCGCTACTTGAAGAAAAACATTTCTAATTTTCATTCAGATTATGTTCTTGTTCCTGCTGACAAGGCATCAAACAATGTAATCATTATTTGAAGATTGTATTATGTTATTGTTTTAAAGAAGGAGCTAACTGATTCAAAAACTTATATAAGTTCAAACACCTGAAAAAGATCCTAACATAAAACAACAAACTTTCTACTTTGTACCGGATTCCGAAACTACATAAAAACCCTTATAAGGTGCGTTTTATTGCCAACTCTAGCTGTTGTACCACTACTAAATTATCTATACTTTTGACGATCAAAGAACATGTTAAACGCTACTGTGATAAAATATATGAAAATTCTGGTATTAATGTTTTTTGGTCCATAAAAAATTCAAATGATGTTTTAACAAAACTTGAAAATGAACAGTATAACAATTCTTTACTGAGCTCTTATGATTTCTCTACACTCTATACTACTCTACCTCACCATCTTATAAAGGATAAACTTATTAAATTAATAGAAAAAACCTTTGCCAGAGAAAACAAAATGTTCATTGCTTGTAATGTTCAACGTTCATTCTTTTCGAATTCAGAAGTTGAACATTACACAATGTGGACTTGCCTCGATGTTTGTAGATCTCTTACCTTTCTTTTAGATAATATATTTGTGCGTTATGGGGATACCATATATCGTCAAGTTGTTGGTATACCCATGGGTACAAATTGTGCCCCTCTTGTTGCAGATTTGTTTTTGTATTGCTACGAGAGGGATTTTATGCTTAGCTTAAAACCTGATACACAGACCGATATTGTTAATGCTTTTAATAAAACTTCAAGGTATTTAGACGATATTTTGAATTTAGATAATCCTTATTTTGATACAATGGTTTCTTCAATTTACCCAAAAGAACTGTCTTTAAACAAAGCTAATCAATCTGACATTAATGCTTCATTTTTAGATTTGAATCTTTCAATTACAAATGATAAAGTTTCGTCCAAAGTATACGATAAAAGAGAAGATTTTAATTTTAAAATTGTTAATTATCCTTTTCTAGATGGGGATGTGTGGCGCCACGTTCTACATCTTATGGGGTTTATATTTCTCAACTTATTAGGTTTGCCCGAGCCTGTTCTTTGCTTGAAGATTTTAAGACGTAATTTAGTTATAACTGATAAACTTCTCAAGCAAGGTTACAGATATCACAAACTTCGGAAAACTTTTTCTAAATTTTATTATCGAAATTTACCTCTCATTAGTAAATATAATTGCAATCTACGGACGTTACTGCGACAAGGCATTTCTCAACCAGAATTTTACTGGGATGTTATCTACAAACTTAGGAAAATTCGGGGTCATATCCATTTTCATGATTTGTTTATAAAACGCATTAAAACATTTAAAAAGAAAGGTTATGATCCTATTATATTGCAACGCACTGCATGTTTGGTTATCGACCCTTTTACAGTCGGTAGCTACGCTTCCCTCTTTGCTTGCGCGATGACAGGCCGAGGGTAGTACTCTATGATGGTATACTCTTAAACTTGGATACAGGATGAGCTTACCAGACTCAGGTATTACTTTTTCCCTGTCGTGCCCTTAACGGCTTACCTGCAGGTGCTCTGACTTCAGCAAAGTCATTGAGTACATATTTGACGGATTGTCACAGTTATTATGCTATGTTTTACATGTTGTCCTGTGTTCACCGTCGTCTATGTTGTGGGTAAGTCCAGCGGGGATACCTTTATTTACAATATTTGTAAAGCTAGGGTGACTTTGAGAGAAGTGCGAGGTTAGGGCGTCCGTAAACCGGTTTAAACCCCCAGTGGTGTTTTTGCTACTGACCGTGCCAAGGCGGTACTCTCTTTGTCACCCTTCCTTTTGTTTGCCTTGCGTCTTTGTGCTTGTGATTTGTTCATGTGTGGAACGTTTGTCCCTGGTTCTTGTGTGTCTTTTGGTGTTTTCTGTGTTCATTTCGTGTGTGTGTGTGCGTTTGGGTGTGTGTGTCATGCTGTCTAGGTGTTTTGGTGGTGGTTGCGTCTTGCATGTGGCTTTGCCTGCTTGACTTTACTACTTTTCCATCAATACCTCAACCCCTTAGACAAAACTGTGTTTGGTCCGTTCCTGCGTGTATACAATGTATCATACAGAGTTCATGGCACAGTCCCCAAACAATCTAGCCTAGATTGTTTAGGGCTGCCTACATGCGTACTTTTAACCAAGAGAATCTTAAAGGTTTTGAGGTGTGTGGCATTTACCCCTTTGATGCAAAACGTGTCCCTGAAATAGTCTTTTCGCTATCGCAGCCGTTTGACAAAAATATGTCAGTTCAGGTGGACACACTCAACCTTTCTAATAAAAGTGTACAAACACTGCCCCGTGTCAACTCAGACACCGGCTTCTACAGAACCTGTGTTAGAGGAGGCACTGTCGACTGACTCATTCACTGTTACTTTTCCAGTGGGAAAAAGCAACTCCGTGCCTCAAGATTGTACTGTTGTGGCATCTGCAGATAGCAGTCGGACAGTGCAACTTGATGACCCTGCAGCATTGTTTGACCTGGGTCCATGCTTATAAAACGTTTAGTTTAGTCCGTTCTCGTTTTTGATTGGTCAGATTCGGACCAATCAAAAGCTTGAGAACGAAACTCAGACTCGACTAAAAGCTTTATAAGCATGAACCCTGATCCTCAATGGTGGTCTGGAGCTCTTGGTTCCAGCGTTAAATGATCCAGGAGAGGCATCCGAACCTGAACTTTCAAACAAAGTTTCTGGTAATGTAGTTTCCCTGGATTCAGAAATTGACAAAAACTTTAACTTGCCATGTCCGAGTAGAACTATTATTGTTAAAGAGGAAAACAAGAAAAAACTTACATCCCATAGATTACTAACATTAGATGAAATTATACTTCAAAAGAAAAAGCTCAAAAACCAAAAAGAAAGAAAGTTGCAGCGATTGAGAAAGGCTGAAGAGAAAAAACTAAATGTGAAAAACAAGAAAAAAACCCCAGAATTATTAAACAATAAGAATAGATCTACACTAGATCAATTCTGTTGATACTATTTTTAAAAAAAGTAATTGGTGTCCGATAATACCAACCAGGCGCGTAAACTCCTATACGCGAGTACGCAGCTGAATCCACATAATTCTGACCAAAAAATAATAACTATAAAACAAATTTATAAAAAAATCAGCCAACGTACTAGTATAAAACGTTCCAATCCTCTTCTTTATTAAACAGCCTTTGTGCACTATACCCCGTCGAAATAACAATCGAGAAGGGGTGTTCTGTTTATCACATGTATACCAATGTATGTGAGATAATACTATGGGTCAGAAAATGACATTCGTGATGATTCAAGAGTCAACTGCTGGAGAAGCTCTGTTCAATTATTTTATTGAGGGCCAGGGGAATGTTGGCTAAGATGCGTGACCAGAATTACGATAGAGTCAGTAATGTTCCGGGGTGTCATTGTGGCGTAAAAACTCGGGTACAGCAACTAGTTCCACACACCATGTGCGAATTGCATAGCTTGAATCTTTCCATTGTGCATGCCTGCAAAGATAGTACTTGTTAGAAACTTGCTGGACAAAGTCAGTGCAGCAAATCAGTTTAACATTCAAGTAGTCTGCAAAACTTCTACTTGCATTTCGGGAAGAGCTGGGAAGCGACGCTGTTGCTAGAGAAGAACAGTTCAACTTAACAAGCGAATCCGCTTGAAGAGTCTCTGGCCAGTCATGCGATATCCATCTACAAGTTTAAAGACGAGTTTAAAGACGCCTACACCACTGTAGTAAATGTCCTCAAGACGCCAATGCGCACAACTATAGATTTTGCATCCTTGTGTTCTACTTTAAATATCGTCTCTCTGGTAGTTGTTGAGTTCGTGCTTAAGGGTTTAAACATCGCTTTAGTTAAGACTGTCAGGGATAGCCGGGTTCTTAAAGCAACCTTCCGTTTTGTGTGATGAGCTATACTGCAAAACAGTGTCAATGGCCGAACGCAGGAAGCAGAGCCTTCAAAGCCAAGAGTAGCGTGCCACGAACGTTACCCTGGCAAAGTGCCTACAGATTCCGTATCGGAATACTGGAAACGGGCAATATACTATCCGTTCCTTGACCGTCTGGTTGTAGAATGGAAGATCGCATGTAATCTCCAAAGACAGATTCAAAGCAGAGTACATTATATCTAATTCCAAGTATTTGTCACGACTTTATAACGTTTCCGCTGGAGAGAAAGTTGGTATTCGAAAGAAACAAAACCTTCTGACCGGGGTGCAACATCAAAAGACACAAACCAAAACTCAGGACAGACATTTTCATTTGTCTGGTGCTTATCACGATGCTGAGAGGCAGTTCAGTATTATGAGGAGGGTGAAGAACTGCATGAGATCTACGATGTCACTAAATGTCAGTTTGGACTAGCAATGTTTTATGTCACATACATGTACTCAACTGGAGGATATATGAACATTGGAAATGCATTCATACATGGACAAATGACTGAAAAAGACCTTTGTTCGAAAAACGGGACTCGTATTTCTTTGATATTTAGCCTTCCTTCAGAAATAAAATCTGTCAGGTAAATGGTTTATTTGTTGAATATCCGTACTAAATAAAGCGCCTCAGACATTCCAGAATACAACACATTTTTCATTTATTCTGGAGAGGGTTGGGTGGGGTGTGGGTGGATGTGTTGGCGGGGGAGGCCGACACAATTATGAATCCACAAGAATGCCAACTCTCTCAAATGGTGTCCGATCATAGCCGACTTGAGTGTCCGATGATACACGCAAACGTCCCTTTCTACCCGATATCGAAGTCAGTTGATATTTCCTCTTTTACCAATAGGAATAACACAAGAATTCAAACGCAAGTGTATGGAACTTGTTTTATACACATCCCTATCTCGCCTAAAGTCAGAATCAGATATACAAGACTTGTGTGAGACTTCAAAGATATGAAAACGGCCAAAGGTGTCCGATAATAGACGAATCTACTCTAATTTGATTCGATTTGTTAAAAGTAATACGCGTATCAATAATATCAGAAATACATTTCTTCCAAGTTGTTGATGCGGGTGCAATGGGCTGCGTGACAATACTTGCGTTTGGTTTGGTTTTAGCTTGGAGTATGAAAGGTAAGTTGAAGACATCCTTAAAATGATATAAGTTTACTTCTGTCTTGTACCAAAACAAGCAAAGCACAGTCTCAATTGTGTGGGTGAGCTTGAAAAAACAATTAAACCCTAACTAGATTTTCCTTCTGCTTTTTTAAATGTCGATGTAGAAGTAGTTGGTGCTTACTACGTCACTTATTTTAATGACGTCACTTGTTTTTAGAGTTTGAATATAATTTGGTCTTGATATCGTCACTTATATTGTGGAGTTGTAAGGTGTGGGTGTTACATTTTTACTTGTGTGAAGGCGGGCTATGTTGGCTAGGGCCCTACCAAATTCAGGTTTCAAGTCCTCTGTTGCCTATAGTAACCTTTCCAAGGTGATAATAACGTGCCTATTTTTGTTTTTATATAGTAGATCTATTTTGTGTTATAGCATTCTAATCGTGCTCTTTCGTGTTTGATAATTTTAAGTAGATCTTCTGGGCCTTTTTGTGTGGCGCTCCACTTTTTATACCTTCATTGTCTGAAGCCCGATGTATATGAAACGTTGCTCCCTTCACTGAACCATTACGAACATCGACACACTTTCAAGTTTACAAATAAGGACGTTGAATATGCACACGGTCTTCTGATCACATTGTTCAAAATTTAGAAATAATTATGTACCTGGTCCTAATCTTTCATACGATTATTTAAAATCATAGTTTGCTTTTTGTTTTTGATGGGTTTTACTTTTGGTTTATTGGCCCAGTTAACTGACCTTTTTATTGTCGCAGTGCCCTAAATGGTGTATTTCATGTAAGCTTCCGGTTTTGCTGTGCTGTGCAGTCGTGTTTTTATACGCCCGAAGGGACGTATTATGGTATGGCGCATGTCGTCCGTCCGTCCGTCTGTCCGTCCGTTAGCAATTTCTTGTGCAACTAACTCCTCCTTTATTTTTCAACATAATTTCTTCAAACTTTCAGGAATGATAGATACTGATGTGTAGTTGTGCATATCAGTGAGATAACTCTCATATCATTTTTCATTCTGGAGTTATTGCCCTTTGATAGTTTCGGGTAGCAATTTCTTGTGCAACTAACTCCTCCTTTATTTTTCAACATAATTTCTTCAAACTTTCAGGAATGATAGATACTGATGTGTAGTTGTGCATATCAGTGAGATAACTCTCATATCATTTTTCATTCTGGAGTTATTGCCCTTTGATAGTTTCGGGTAGCAATTTCTTGTGCAACTAACTCCTCCTTTATTTTTCAACATAATTTCTTCAAACTTTCAGGAATGATAGATACTGATTTGTAGTTGTGCATATCAGTGAGATAACTCTCATATCATTTTTCATTCTGGAGTTATTGCCCTTTGATAGTTTCGGGTAGCAATTTCTTGTGCAACTAACTCCTCCTTTATTTTTCAGCATAATTTCTTCAAACTTTCAGGAATGATAGATACTGATGTGTAGTTGTGCATATCAGTGAGATAACTCTCATATCATTTTTCATTCTGGAGTTATTGCCCTTTGATAGTTTCGGGTAGCAATTTCTTGTGCAACTAACTCCTCCTTTATTTTTCAACATAATTTCTTCAAACTTTCAGGAATGATAGATATTGATGTGTAGTTGTGCATATCAGTGAGATAACTCTCATATCATTTTTCATTCTGGAGTTATTGCCCTTTGATAGTTTCGGGTAGCAATTTCTTGTGCAACTAACTCCTCCTTTATTTTTCAACATAATTTCTTCAAACTTTCAGGAATGATAGATACTGATGTGTAGTTGTGCATATCAGTGAGATAACTCTCATATCATTTTTCATTCTGGAGTTGTTGCCCTTTGATAGTTTCGGGTAGCAATTTCTTGTGCAACTAACTCCTCCTTTATTTTTCAACATAATTTCTTCAAACTTTCAGGAATGATAGATATTGATGTGTAGTTGTGCATATCAGTGAGATAACTCTCATATCATTTTTCATTCTGGAGTTATTGCCCTTTGATAGTTTCGGGTAGCAATTTCTTGTGTAACTAACTCCTCCTTTATTTTTCAACATAATTTTATAGAACAGCCTTCGGGCGTATATTGCCCCGTCTTGCGGTGCTCTTGTTAATCCCCCGCTGCGAAGCGGAAGGTGGTTATAGGAATGGCATCTGTCCGTAACAATTTCGTGTCCGTTCAATATCTCCTATAACCCTGGAAGGATTTTCATGTAGCTTGCCTGAAATGTTGCAAAGTTGAGACAATGTGCAGAACACAACACATGAGGTAGTGAATGTAGCTCCAGGTCATATTTGAAGGTCAAATGTTTTAACTTACATGTTCGTGTCCGCTCCATATCTTCTAAAGCCCTTGAAGGATTTTCATAAAACTTGAGTCAAATGTTAGCTAAATACAGACGATGTCCAGAACACAGGTGAGTCATATCGGGTCAATGTCACATTTAAAGGTCAAGTGTAATTTTGTGACCGCTCCATATCTCATAACCATGTAAGGAATTTCATGAAACTTGCATTATGTGTTAACAAAGTTGACGATGTGAAGAACACATGTGGCAGTCATGTCGGCCTAAGGTCACATTTGAAGATCACGTTTTTAACCTTCAATATCCATAACATTTTCGTGTCCACTCTTGTCTCATATCTTCTAGACCCTTTGAAGGGTGTTCATGAAACTTAAGTCAAATGTTAGCTAAAATGAGACAATGTTCAGAACACGTGACAGTCAAGTCAGCTCAAGGTCAATGCCACATTTGAAGGTCATAATTTCATGCAGAACATAATTATGTGGCAGTGATGTTAGGTCAATTTCACACTTGAAGACCATGTTTTAACCTTCAATTTCCATTACATTTTCCTGTCCGCTCCATATCTTCTAAACCCCTTGGCTGATTTTCATAAAACTTGAGCTAATTTGAGACTATGTGCAGAACACATGTTCTGTGCTCAAGATCTAACTCAATATTCAAATGTGGTCTTAATTCAGGCGGCGGGGGATTTAGCTGTTATTTGGACTGCTTTGTCTAAATTTTATTATCAAAGTGTACCTCTATCTAATAACTACAATTGCAATCTACGGACGTTACTGCAACAAGGTATTTCTCACGCAGAATATTATGATGATATCTACAAACTTAGGTGTTGGTGTTTTCTGTGTTCTTCTCGTTTTTGTATGTGATTGATTGCTGTCTATCGATGGCTGTATGTGTTTGTATAAATGTGTGCATAAATTGCTCTCTGTCGTTGTGTTGGTGATTGTGGCGTTTTGTGTGTGGCTTTTCCTGCTTGACTTTACTACTTTTTAATCAATTAGGAACATTCGGGGTCAAACTCATTATTATACCGCCGCAAACGAAGTTTAAGAGGCATATATGAGTCAGTGTGTTAGTCTGTCCGTAGCGCAACCTGGGGCCGTATTCCGAAACCTTCCAAGTATTTAACAGTTAGAAATTTCTTTATCTTTTCGACTCAAATTTTTTCTAACATTTTCACTAAAAATTGCTCTTAGCGAATATTCTAAGAGAAAAATAATCTTAGACTAAAAAATTATCTTAGTCTAACACGTTCTCTCGTTTTTAGGTATTTTCCGGTGATTCCCAAACAAAAATTACGTCATTCACGCGCAGACCAAAGCGCGTGCTGACATTGAGGAAAATCAAAATGGCCGATGCATATGGCGCGGGATGTCGATGTTGTTGTAATTCAGTGTTTGTCCGGTAGACAGAGGTTGATTTTAACAGAGTTGTGGATACTATTGAACGGCTATTACACCACAGTTGTTATCAAACGTAAACCGGATAATTTGGAGTGGAATTGTGTCTTTCAAAGTGTCTAATAAGCTTGGATCATTGGAAGGAGTCTCGCGAAACATCATTGCATTTGCATGATATATCGTGATTTTTGGACAGCGACATGAGTACAGGAACCGTCTGAAGGGATTGTCTACTGTCATGAGTTTGAACGGATTTATATTATTGTGTTCGTTTCATTCTCATGGCGTTGTGTGATCCCGACATTGACCCAGTGTGACATTGGGATTTTACATTGTCTAAAAAATAGACATAAAAAAAAGTACACTGTGTACATGTATGTTGAATCAGACGAACATCAAGTCATCAACTGTTAAATATGTTATTTTGTGGGCTCTGAATTAATTTTTATTTCATATACAGAGGTCCAGATAAGAGCATATATTTAAAGATTTTCAAGAATAGCTCCGTTATTTCTCCACCTAACCTCATACTGTGGTCACTATTTAGAATTGTCTCATCGAGGGGATTCTATATAGTGGTCTCAGTAAAGGGTTTGATGGAAAAATGACGATTTTAGTATTCGGTATGAGCCTCACCCATTCCTCCATAAATATGCATTTCTATGTCTGTAAAAAGTCACCTATTGAAACCATTGTGATAAATAGAGCATTTGGCCATTTGCTCATAAGGAGCAAATGCTCTATTTATCACAATGGCATCAAACTAAAAAAATCTAAAAGATTTTTTTTAGAAAGTAAAGATACAAAACTTCATACCACTAGCAAACATAGACCCAAATTATATGAATCATACAGGAGTTGTCTGATCAGGGTCTGTTCTGTCTGCAAATGCTAGACAATGAATTTATTTTAAGGAAATGGTTGAGCGGTCATTCATTTATAAATATAAATATTTGATATAAAAAAAATAAATATCAAATACCAATACCTGTTGCATTGTATCTGTGAACCTGGGTTTGGATTAAGATATGGTGTTAGCAACCAGCTCTTGCAGGGGTAACACTGTCTCCAAGTAGGTAGCGGTGTGCACCTGGGATGTGTCCCCCTTCAAACAGACGGAACACCACTTTCTCGTAAAATTCGGCTGTCATGGGTTGCATCTGGCCACCAAATCAATGATTTTGTCTCTGCCATCAAAAATAACCTGCAAAAGTTTATAATTCTTGTTAACATCAAGCATAAATAGATTGATTAACCCTTTTCCTGTTCTATGTTTATTCAAAATTCCAATACCTACTGAATATTCATGGACAAAATAGTAATTACGATATATGGAAGGTGCAAAAATGTAGCCATTCTAGATAGCAAAGAAACAGACCTTCAAATTCCATTAGCAAACGGAGCAGACCCTGATCAGATGACTCCTATTTGAGCCATCTGATCTGTATTTGTTGATGTTTGAAATGTTTATCTCTCCTACTTGTTTTGCGTTTGTTGATGTTGTATGTGTTCATCTCGTGTGTAGTCCAAATGACGGGCTTTGTATGGGGTCATGGCTTCTTCCCTAACTGAGCCATGCCTCTCCGAACCTTTCTGCCAGACGTGGGGCTGCAGAGTGTTGTTTGTCTTCACTGCCTCTCTCAAGCCTGACAACCTAGTTTGAGGTAGGCACGAGGCGTCGGGGCTAGACAAAATTCCTCTGTGTCACTGGGGAAGTTCTTTCTATACAGTCCTATGCCATTGCTTAATGTGGGTCCTTAGGTCAGCCGGCCTTCTCAAACTTGTTTCTCAAAAGGGGCACACGGCCTCATGGGGAAGTGAGGTTTGTTCATAAAATGGCCTCTGAATTAACTATTTTTATCATGCGACGTCACCAAATACAGTCATTTCCTACTAGCATAATATTTTCCACGTCTACGCTGTATTTTGTAAGGTATGTTGCATGTGTACTGATCCAACTGGGATGAAAATTTGGTTCAGCCAATAGGAGAAACACAGAAGGACGAAAAAGGCATAAGTAAACATAAACATCAAATTTAACACATTTACCCACCTTTGTCTCAACTATTTGTCCATATAAAAAGGATTAAATCAAGTTTGTTTATGTTGTAAAAGTTGATAACGTCACTTCACGCCATCCATACTTTTACGGGAAGGAAGAGGTTGAATAACAATGCAGTAATTTTTCACCAATTGATCGTATTTATGTAGACTCTTCAATGAATAATCTATCGTAAATCTACAGCATAAAAACTAAATAAATGTATTATCTGGCCAGCAATACAAGGGTAGATCTATTGAAAGTGGAGAAACGACTAAAATTCTCTCGTCTGCGATTTATCGAGTGGCATCAACAGTTCCAGGCATCAGTCAATGTAATATATGTGCGTATAAATTGATATTTCCGAAAGTTCTCAGTCTAAATCGGTCAGTTCTCATATAAGTTGGATTAATTAAGATATGGATCTTGATCTTTTACTGTTTCCTTACATCAACAGTATTCATATTGTAGATATACTTGGATTTCGACTCTAACAGAGGATGACCACCTTACTGCTTTGGCGTTAACTGACTGACCTCGAGAATCTGATCTCGGGTGTTTATATAGAAAAAACCCAGGGGTGGATGAAAATTTGGGGTGAGATATATGGGTGATGGGCAAAATATTGGGCGATCCGCCCAGGCTAAGATTGACGTGAAGTCAACGCCAAAACTATTGGACGTTAGCCAAGATGTAACCTCAAACCTGTACTCTGTTCGAGAAAATATATCAATACATAATTAAGGCACATTGTATACTAACCAATGTAATATTTAGGAAGGAAGACAATAGTATCTCTTTATCAAATTCTGCAGTATTTGTGTATATTTTAAGCGTCTATAGCAACAATCCCAGAATGCATTTAGTTAAGATGGCTGCCATAAACAAAATGATGCTGCTCGATGATAACTCGTTCTGTTGCCTCAGATAATCAAAACTGATAAAAACATGGATTTACAACTCAGTTCCGTTGTAAATAAGATCTACATAGAGTAGATAAATGGCTATTCCTCCATGGATCTGCACGAACTAGATCTAGCAGCCAGCGTAACAGATTGCATGAATCGCTAGCAGCCAGCGTAACAGATTGCATGAATTGTACTATCAATCTGTAAACTTGCGTTGGTGTGCTGCAACAACAATAATATAAAGAGACAGCAATGAATTATACTGAAATTTATCAAATATAACTCGGGTAAGATGTCACACAGTTAGACCCGCAAGATCAAGGTAATTAGGAATTTTACGTGCAGCTAGGCAAGCACCACCACGGGGGTCATCGCTGTCTTACAGACACAATTTTCTAGTTTAAAAATTAGATTCATCCCGTTTGTCGTAATTTCCAGAAGAAAGTGTTTCTAGATAAATTTAAATCTAAAAAGGTTGCAGATGTCAGAACCTTTTGCTTTATATAGACTGAGGTTGTCATAGAATCAAAAACTAAAAATGGGTTATCAATATTAAATATATCGTCTAAATAACGTGATGTTTTGTTAAAAGCATTGATGACTTCTGCCTGTGAATAGGTTTTAAGGTTAAGCATAAAATCCCATTAAAAAACAAGTCTGCAATTAAAGGAGCACAGTTGGTTTCCATGGGAATACCAATGACCTGGCTATATATATATATAGAATTACCAAAGTGAACAAATGTATTGTCTAACAGAAAAGTAATTGCGTCACAAAGATCTAAACATGTTCCCGAGGTATACTTATTTGTAATGTCATTGGTAAAGAACGCATGTCTAAATTTACAGGCAATAAATGATAAATAAACTCACTCACTTTTTCTCCAAAGAATGTTTTACTTACAAGGTTTGTAAGTTTGATCTTTATCGGATCCTGTGGTATATAAAGTGTATAAAAATCGTATGTGCTTATACCGGTTGCTTGGTATTGCCTGCTTTGTATTTTTTGTTTGTTAATAGACCAAAAAGGTTAATTCCCGAATTCTCATAAGCTTTATCAGTTACGCTTGACCGCTGTTAGACACGATGTAATTCGGACAGCAGTAGTAGTCGTGCATCAGACCGAGTTTGCTATGAAGCGTGATTTATATGGAGTTTATATATCCAGTACCTTGTCGGAAGTTTATGATGTGTGATTAACATATCAGTATTGAACTGTTTACATTTATTAATATGTTAGTGAGTTCTTGTTCTAAAACATCAACATAATATAGTCGTCAAACGATAATTAATTTTTGATGCTTTATCAGCTGAAACTTGTATAATTTTCTTGAGATAGCGAACTGATGTCCTATATTTACATGGAAGAAGGTGAGTGTTAGAATTTTAAAACGCGATACGTGTATCCATTAATATGTTTTATCCATTCTGTGAGTGCATTATTGTCTGCTGTTTGGGGGTCACCATTTGACATTGAAGTCTACCAAAGATTCTATAATTTTGGTACGGCAGATTTCGAAATCTATCAAAGAAGGTATTCTGTATTTAGGTCCCTTAGTTAATAAAGTACGGGGACGCTTGTCTTTAATAATGTCACAGTTGCCTGTATAACATGACCAACCTCGGGGTAACAGAACTTAGAAGAATTAACAATTTCAACTAACATGAGTAGTATTTACAATATTAATGTCCGATACAATTTTAATATAATTCAAAATAGTATTCCTAATAGGTATTTATACTTATAGCAGATAATGGGAGTTTCAATTTTTTTAAAATAAGGCTGGGATGGTGGTCTAAGTTACGTTTTTGTTGCGAAGATTGTAGATCGATACGATAAAGTCTTTACCAACAAATGGGATTTTCAAAAAATATATTTTATGGTCGGACACTGAATCAACGTTTGGCCGAAGAACATGCCTAGTGTAGTCTGAATGAAAGATGTTGATCCAGCGCCAAGGTGACGTTAGGTTATTATTAAATATCACGTCATACACGCATAAGGGCCTTTTTCAAAGATTATCATGTCAACATACACATTACATTTCTGATACATGCATTCAGCCACAAAATCAAAGAGAACAATGTTGATCCAGCGTCATGGTGACGTTAGGTTATTTGAAATGTCATGACGTCATGCATGCATTAGCGCATTATTCTCATTGACTGTACAGCCAAATGGTCTGAAAGTTCTCAGCCTCCATATCCAATCAGTTTACAAATCTAACATCATCACTGCTCTGACCACCGACTCCAAAATGTATGTTTATTGGCTTCAATCTCTCATGCCTTACATCACTCAAATGTTTTGTTTTTATTCTCTCCCGAATTCCTCTCCGTCTCGCCCACGTACACCAATGTATCGCATTTACTTATTTAATTGTATATACTACAGTTCTTTCTCTACAGTTAATATTAGTAGACACATTGTAAACTGATTGCCAAGGTACAGATGTTTGTAGGCTTAACATAAAGATCTATATATTTATGGTCATTGTCTATTTTAACTAAAGTGTCAAGAAATTCTATCTGATCCAAGCTCTATTTTAATATTCGGGTGAATACTGTTTGCATGTTTCGCAACACCTTCCAGTTCTCGCACTGTACCATCCCAGATCCTGAAACCGTCATCAATGAATCTCTTGTAAACTTTTTGTGTGACATCAATTCTTCATCCCATTTCCTCATATATGCACAAGCAAAATTCTTTCCTAATTTGGAACCAATTGCAACCCCATCTTTTTGTATGAAAGTACTATCTCCAAAAGAAAATGTGTTGTTGCCTAAAACTATTTGAATCTTAAGAACATTTATTGTATCACTCAATGGATCACTTGTTTGCAAGGCCTTCCGTACATGCATCTAGTCCCTCTTTCTTTGAAACTGATGGATACAACTTTGCTACGTCAAAACAAAAGAAAATGCGATTTTCTGAAAGCGGTTCATTAAACGTTTATTGTTAATAAAATCAGTTGTATCCCTGATGTAGCCTGGTTAAACTTCAACAAATTCACTAAGTCCATGCTCAGGAACTTCAGCTAACTTCTCAGTAGCAGTACCCATGCCATCCACTATTCTAAAAGGAGCATTTGGTTTATGGATTTAGTGGTTACCTTTAAATTTTCCTGGTCTGGAGTACTTTGGGATTAGATACTGTTGCATTCCTTTTGATATGGCACCTTCCCTAAACATTTTCACTAGTTCAGGCTTATGTCAGTTCGGTCACTAGTAGTTGCCTCATACGAATCACTGGTTAAAACCTGTTTTATTGACTATGTATACTTCCTTATCTAAAATAACTATACCTAAACCCTTGGCTGCAGGTCCTAATCACTATATTTTCATTATGTAAAAGTTCATAAGCATTTTTCGATATATTCAGCTAATTCTTCTTTTTCAAACTATTGACAATGTCATTCGTAACCAATTCTATATACATGTATAGGTCAAGATGCCTATCCCTACCTGAACTTGGTGTGAAGTTTCTCTTTCCTCACCTTTAATTTATCGCCAATTGGATCATTAGATCTACCATCACCATGTCTATCATTTTCAAAGAAATACCCTCTCTTAGTCTCATTTGTTTTTCCCATTCAGAAAGACATGATGGCAATGAAAAAGTAGTAAAGTCAAGCAGGAAAAGCCACCATCACCAAAACACCTACAGAAAGCCAAGCAGGAAAAGCCACCATCACCAAAACACCTACAGAAAGCATAGCAAAGTACGGTGTTAAGGTGCAAAGAACGCATTGGATGTAGAACAATTCCTGCAAGAGGAAGAAAACAATATTGATTGAATGTACGGGGAGACGTTTCACGGCCGCCACACTGCACAAACAACACTAGTGTGCTTAGTTTACCTTATCTATTTTAGTCCTTAATGGTATGGATTTTAAACCCTTTTACTAAAAGTAATTTATATGCATTAGTAAGTAGACAGATAGACACGTTAATAAATTACGTATCCTTAATTCTTTTTCTGTATTTCCTTTTGCCCAATTTTGTTTTTATTCTAGAAATGACCAGTGGTGTGGCTGCTTGTCTCTTATACATAATCCTTTTTCTACAAAAAACTGAAACTATAGGATTTTCAAACCGATCTACTGAAATGTTAGGGTTGTTACTTTCTGCAATTGGATAAATATTTGACGAAAACTATCGATAACAACTAAAATGATGATTTTCAAGAATACTTACCTCTCTGTTTCCACTTTCACACTTCTCACTTACAAACCTGTACCAATCATTATCTTTCCTATCATATGTCACCCTGAGAGGTATACAATATAAATCCTATCATATGTCACCCTGAGAGGTATACAATATAAATCAGTAGCAGTGTGAAGTTCTGCCTCAGTAGCACATGATGATACTCTGCCATCAGTAAATACCTGATTTCTGATATGAGTATCAATATCACCGTCTACTAAGTGTCTGTATGATTGCTTATTCACATGCTTGAATTTATATAGTTCCTTTCTAATGGTCTCGTGTTGAAACTGAGTTCCATAGAAATACTGACTTTAAACACATAAAACCAATTGCTTTCCTTCACTATATTGAAAATCCTGTATACAGGCTTCGAGGTCGATGCATGATTGAGTTCCTGCAAAGAGTGTCATTTTTGGCTCGTCTGTTTCAAAGAAAATTCGAGCTATTGTGATCTGGGTCGTCGTAGTCAGCGTGGAAAAAAATTAATGTAGCTAATTTCTCGAACAGTTTAAGAGGTATAAACATGAAAATTCATAGTTTAGTAGATCTCATTTAGGGAAAAGCCCCTACATAAGAACCATAACTCTTGATTTCAAAATTTTGGAGTTATCGCCTATTAGTTTTCAAAAAAATTTTTTATTTAGACAAGCACCAAATCAGGCGAGCATTGGCGCCGCACGCGGCTCTTGTTTTCACATAACGTGAAGTCTCGCCTTCTCTCTTAACTTCCATGCATTGATCTAATCTCCAAAGATATCCTTTCACATGCTTCTCTGGCAATTTCTATCAGTTTTAAAGAAGCATCTTTCTTCACTTTCCTACAACACTCTTAATTCCTTTTCACTAAGATCCATTTGCATATCCCACTTTATCCTGAAACCTTACGAAATTATGGAGGCTCGACTACAACTCGATAGAAACTCCAAATGAGTGTCATAAGTTGTTTTTCCACAAAATTCCTCAACAGTCGTGGTTTTCCCATATCTCCCAGGAGCACAAATTCACAACGAAGTATATGTATCATTCCATTTTTGGAATATTTTTTTCATTGCGTATCGTGTTATGATGAATTAATTTAATTAAAGGAGAAAGTACCACTTTTAGGCCATTGGAAAAACAGTAATTAATAGAAGGTAGATGAAACGATTTTGCTGAATGAAGGTTTAATGGCCTGAAACATAATGAAATAATGGTTGAAATTATCTAAAATGGTTCATATTTCGTGGAATTTGCACAGATGTCGCAGAATGCAGTTTGAAATTTACTTGTAGGTGACTTCATAATTTTGTTGTTAGTAGAGGGACACCATACTGTGTTCAACGAAACATAGGTATCCAGATGGATAGAGCGAAAAACAGTTATTAATAGAAATAGAAGGTAGATGAAACGATTTTGATGAATGAAGGTTTAATGGCCTGAAACATAATGAAGGTTGAAATTATCTAAACTAGTTCCTATTTTCTGGAATTTGCAAATGCCGCATATAGTTTTTAATATTTGAAATTTACTTGTAGGCGACTTCATAATTTTGTTATTAGTAGGGGAACCCCATACTGTGTTCAACGTTACATTGGTATCCAGATTGGATGGAGCGAAAAACAGTTATTAATAGAAATAGAAGGTATATGAAACGATTTTGCTGAATAAAGGTTTAATGACCTGAAATAAATGAAGGTTGAAATTATCTAAAATGGTTCATATTTCGCGGAACTTGCACATATGTCGCAGAGTGTTGTTTTAATATTTGAAATTTACTGGTAGGCGACTTCATAATTTTGTTATAAGTAGAGGAGCACCATACTGTGTTCATTGTTCAACGATATGGATAGAGCGAGTTCGGCTCTTAGGTACTGTGATCTTAAGTAGGTCATATAGCGCAAAGAAGTGAACAAGTTCGGCTCAATGGCACTTCGACAATCAAAGTAGTCGACTCGCCACATCAAGGAACTAAACGGGGAGCTCGGCGATCATGACATGCCTTGTTATGTTGCTGCTGAACACCCCGTTGCTGCTGAACATGTTAGAGGACCTCACCTGCTTAGAGATAACTAAAGGCTCCAGAGCAGCCGTTGAAAACTGCCCCAGATACTGCAGGGGCACATTTTTGCCGTCTGAAACTTGACGTTGCGGTTAACCAGTCCTTAAAACGGAGAGCGAAGCAAACACGTCCCAAGCTGCAGAATTAGAACGTGACTTGTTTTTGGTAGTGCCTGGGCATCTTGGTGGTAGCATCATTACATGTATCCTTCTTTCTCTGACCCGGCAGTAAGTTGCACCGATGACTGTAGAAGCCTGACTGGAAGACTGCTTCTGAGTGCAAGGTAAATGCCATCTTTGCCGTAGCAGCCAACATGGGTGACTCAGAAAGCAAGAAGCTGACGTCCATTCTAGAACGGATTTCGCTGGTGACCACAACAGAGCGTCTTCTTCACGTGTAGCACATCCCTTTGTAGCTGAGAAGTAACGAATGTCGCTAGTCCCAGCCAGAGGGTCGTACACCAGCTCTTTTCCAGGGACAATTGCAGGTAACACCCAAACATGCTTATTTGTCCACTCCCGAGTTTGCAACCTGAAAGGCTGACACGGCCCCGTGTGGCATCCTTCAGCAATTGGGTCCAGGTCTTTTTATGCCCCCGTTGACGATAGTCTGGGGCATTATGTTTTGGACCTGTCCGTCCGTGTCCATCCGTCCATCGCGCTTTTACGTGCAGTTGTCAGTTTTTAACTCGCCAGAGCACAAAGTGCTCAAGGTGAGCTGTCCGTCATACGTCAGCGTTTGTCGTGCGTCAACAATTTGAACCTTTAAAAATCTTCTACTTGTCAGGATCAAAAGACAAAGAAAGATGTAAACTAGCATAAAACTTTCAATTAAGCTCTAATTGATTTAAGAAAACTCACCCTCACTAGGTGTATTAACCACTTATTGTACAGAAACCGGGAACCAGCGCGTAATACAATAAATGAACCCACTTGGTTTAGAACTACTTTATTTTTCTCCTACTGGCATGAAGCACACATTTCAAGAACTGGCATGTACTAGAAAAAATAACTGACATGAAATTTACATTTCAAGAAAAACTGTCGTGTACGAACGACCTACGTACAAGAAAACTGAAATGGTGAAAAATGCCACTGCTTGAAACTTAAGTTTGACTGGCCGTTCAATCCTCGTCGCCATTAAAGTAGCCCAGTGTTGGCTCTGTAATTATGCTATTCTAAACCTGCTAACTAGCTAGAGAGTGATAGACTAACTCAAGACTCGTAAGAATACGCTTCTCTTGTTCAGTCCAGTTTGCCTGGCTGCCAAATGTATACTGCACCGAGTCATGTCCGAGTTCACTCGCTTGGAATCGCGTGCCCCTGACGACAATAATACACTGCATCAAAACAATAATTTAAACGTCGTTAAACCAAACTCATAAAAAACAAATGGGAAGATGTGATGACGGCATATTCAAGATTATAATTGAGGGACATACACATAATATCCGTGACACATTGCATTACCCGTGATGGATTCGCTTCATTTTTCTGTGAAGACCCAGTTCACATGTTACCTAAATGCCGTGACACTATTTTTAGACATGTCTAGTTCTAAAAAAACCAATGAGTCATCTTGGTCATAAGAATCGCGATGGTCACAAACCAATAAATAATACTAAAATACGTAAAAATCGTAAGTTTTATTTTTTTCGTTTAGATCTCTTGTTTTTGGAAGAGAGGCATTTCTGGGATTTCTGTAATCAGATATTTTTTTGAAAAAAAATGAAGAGTATTTCGTGTCGCTTCTGAATTTTCGTTTAACATTGTGCCGAAATACTAAAGCTGAAACATGAAAGTCTCCCAGTTGAAAAGACGAATTGTACCTTAGGCATTGTAGTTCGGTGTCTAAAGGTAGTACTCTTTCAAGTTTTTCAAATATTAACGAATGTTCACATATCACCACCAAATAAGGGCAAGTATGAATGAAGTCATTGGTAGTGTCTTGCCAGGCCTGAATAATGTACATGGCACCCCTTGAATAACTGAGTTCATTGTTGCCTTTGTGTCTTAAGTTTTGAATTTAATATTTCGAGGCATTTCTTATTCACGAATTGTTTTCTTATATGAGCTAATATATAATTTGGGCAGATTTCTTGTCCTTTAGGTTTTAAACAAAGCACAAGAATTGTGTAAAGAAAGTTCCTCATAGAATGTGTATATATCAAGGAAATCTAGTAAAATAGTGATAAAAAAATGAATTCGAGGAATTAATTGAACAGCTGTTCCAATTTTTGGTATCAATTTATAGGTAAAAGTCATGTCCCAAATCTAAAATTATACATTCAGAACTCTATTTCAATGAGAGAAAATGTGGTTTTCAAAATAATAATGGTGAATATAATAAATATCAACATTTAACTGCATTGTAAAGAGAAAATATAGTCAGTAAATAGCATTTATGGCACTCAAAATACACTTTGAACTTTGTCCCTCAGACCTACGTCATTGCAGTAACAATGTTATAATATGATGGAGTTCTACCATTAAAGCACACATTCAAGGGAGACAATTACCCTCAAGAAGAAGATTGTTCATTAATATATGGTTGCCACCATGTTGTAAGTATGGTGTGAAAACAGTTTCAAAAAACAAGATTATTTAAGTTAAGTATGTGAGCGAGTATTTTTGAAATCTGTCATTTAAGTAACACATATTACAGAGATGCTTTAAATCATAGCTTGCATTTTAAAGTGCATATAGGTTATAAATATGAATGTTTATGTTATAAACATATCAAAGTATGGCTAGGTCAGAGATCAGCACCAAAAGTTGAGGTAAATATGAGAATGCGTCATTGCAATAACAGTCATTGCAATAACACTCATTTTGTGACTGCAATGACAGGATTTGTTATTGCAATGACAATACAGCATTGTATTGTTATTACCTTTATAATTCTCATTTCAGTTGGAATTATTCAACAGAAATATGCAAGTAAATATGCATAATAAATTAAAATGTGCATGTTTGTTGAAAATTTATGTAAGATGGGATTTTTAAAGAAACTTGTTATTGCAATGACAGGATTTGTAATTGCGATGACATCTCTAGTTCTTTTAAATTTTCTTCATTAGTTTTTGTTATTTTACTACAAGAATAGCACTGCAGATATATGCATGTAAGGTAAATATATGGAATAAATAGTTTTCTCTTTCTCAAAGTCAGTTTGAAGGCTGGATATTGTAAGACATTGTGTATTAATACGTTCCCTCATATAAACATGTTTTATGCACCTGCAAACAGAGTAGACCCAGATCAGAAGGCTCCTGTATGGTCTGCTCTGTTTGCTAAAGGAACTGGATAGATCTGTTTCTGTACTTTCTAAAATGGCTACAGTGTTCCACTTTCCATATTTCATTACAACTAATTTGTCCATGAATATTTAGTAGGTATTGAAATTTGTAATAAGCATAAAACAGGGAAAGGGTTAAATAACAATTGTTGTCGTTGAGCTATGATGGACATTAAGAGGTCTTTGGATTAACCCTTTCCCTGTTCTATATGTATTTGCAATTTCAATACCTACTGAATATTCATGGACCAAATAATATAATGAAATATTCAAGGTGGAACATTGGAATCATTTTAGAAAGTAAAGAAACACATCTATCAAATTATATTAGCAAACAGACCAGACCCTGATCAAACGGCTCCTAGGAGCTCTGATCTGGGTCTACTCTGTTTGCAAATGTGTGAAAACATGTTTATATGAGGAAAGGGTTAAGCAAGTAGTGTATAACTGAACAGCCTGTCAATTCTAATTAGGAGCTTGGATATTTTTAATCAGTCACATATCATTTGAACCCATATTAACCATGATGACCAATAGATATGCCAATCCAGTCCTGAAGCTATAGCTACATCGAAGATCTTACATGGATTGTCACTTCATAACAACTTTAAAAAACAAATTCAAGAAAATGTTATTAGCTCATTCTCTCCTTTTTTGCCCCTCTGTATAACTCATTCTTTGAAACCATTGTGATAAACAGAGCATTTGCTCCATAGGAGCAAATAATCAATTTATCGCAATGGTTTCAAAACTATGCAATTCTAAAATTCTCCTTTTCTATAGTTAATGCTCCTTTTCGGTAGATTAATTCAAAGAGGCTGGGTCTAAAAATAGTCTAGGAGAGAACGAGTTAAGCAAGCATCTGGCAAGCTTTATAGCATTTCCTGAATGAGTTAAATAAAATTTGATAAGAAGTGATGATGAGTGCAAGTTTCTCTTATCATACACGTCTTAAAAAAGAGCTCCAAAGTTTTAAATAAAAAAAAATGCTGTATTTTTCAGCATTGTATGATGTCGAGCCATACTGCTTTTATTCTTTTAATGACATTACATCATTTATATATGCCAAATGGTTAATATAATAAATATGTGTTGGCTTTATTAACTCAGAAACAAGTTATGTGATAAAAAACTGTCATGGAGTTTAATAACAAGTTCATAAAATTTCAAGACATCTTAGATTTTACATAAGTGTTATTTTTTAATGTAAGGAAGCTTCCAGATCTGGGTCAACTCCGATTAAAATTCTTTGCTCTATATACCCCCATAAAAAGTATATTTAATTAAATATGTACAGCTGGCAGATTTTTACCAGAATTAGAACTCATGAGTGAAAGGGTTCATTTGAAAGATAATTAAGGGTTATCCCATTGCCTGATATGCTATTTTTATACTCAAATGTTATGAATGAATCTACTGGAAAGTAGCATTTCCTGGATAGAAGGGAATTTTCAGGATATATATATATTGTAGTTTTGAAACCATTGTGATAAAAAGAGCATATATATGCTCCTTTGGAGCAAATGCTCTATTTATCACAACTGTTTCAAAATGTGACTTTATAGAGTAGTTTAAAGGCATCTGTTTGTATAAACTGTCTGTCTTATCCCAGTCTTAACTTTTAACTGAAGAAACAAAACTATCTTACTTTTTAGAAAATGACTTTGTTGAGGACACTATAATAAAAGTGGCCAACATCCTCTATGAACTGTATCATGAGAAGGGTTGAAAACAAAAATGCTGAATATTGGTTTGCTGCATCTAACCACATATGCCAGCATTATTTTCAAATCATGCCCTAGATCAAGCATTATCTTGCAACACCTGTGTGCTTTGGGTCTACCCTGCTAGCCATGTAATGCATTGTAAATATTTTTTTTGTTTGCTTTATTCTCAGCTATCAGAAGTTATTCTATTATCAAAAATAAATTAATTTAAATAAAAGTCAGTCTAAGGCAACGGTGAAATATAATGTGCATTGTTGTTGTTCATTAAAATTTATTATCTTTAACCCTTCCCCTCATTATAAAACATTAACACCCTTACAACAGAAAAGATCAAGATCAGAAAGCTCCTCTAGAATCTGCCTGATCAGGGTTTGCTCAATTTGCTTATTGAAGTATTATGGATCAGACCATCTCTTGACTCTGGTAATTAATTCCTTTGTTTTATGTAGCGCAATGAAAAATGATAAAATATTCACAGTGGGCGGAGTTTGTTTTTAAATATTCATGAGGGAAAGTATGAATTTGCAAAGAACATTATAATGTGGGGCATTTAAGTCTGGAATAGGGTTGATTTTATCAGCTTAAGATTATGCAAGTCATTGCAATAACAAAAATGTCTGAAACAAAAAAAAAAATCTGAGTTTTAAGACAACAACA
The DNA here is from genome assembly GCA_963576725.1 of Azorinus chamasolen. Classification (NCBI taxonomy): domain Eukaryota; kingdom Metazoa; phylum Mollusca; class Bivalvia; order Cardiida; family Solecurtidae; genus Azorinus; species Azorinus chamasolen. The sequence goes on along the minus strand of OY755241.1, from coordinate 62,498,257 downwards.
ACAACAAAACAATAATTTAACAATGTAACCTCCTGTTGGTCTTGACAATAATTTCGTTTTCGGTCATTGCTAAGAGCAACAAACGGGGTTACAAAAGGTTTTGTCTGATGCGTTCAGTTGTTGTTATAACCTTCAATGCACAACGCATTTTTATTCTGAATCTTGCTAAAAGATAATTATTATATGCAAACTAAATGTGTTTGCAATACCTGACTATTGCTTGTGTTTATATTATTATCTGATTATGATACATATTATACTAAATTCAGTCGTATCATACATGTACTAAGGGTTCGCCTAAAATAATCAGTATACGCTTAAATGACATTCATAGTTCTAACTCATCCGTATATTACAACGTAATCGGTTGTTATATTTTACCTTCCTTTTTCAATCTGTGTTGTATAGCACCAGTGTTAAATGTGAAATGCACACATCTAGCATGGATTAAAAAAAAAAAAAAAATGTAGAGCAGAACTAGCGTTTAATTCTGGACCAATCATCAACACATGATGGCTGGTCAGGATCTAAACTGCTATACAAGATTGCCTCAACGGACCAATGCAATGGAATATAATGGTCGTTTCCTGTAGTTAAAGTTCTATACGATTTCAATCTTTACGATACCTCACTGACACAACATATTTTGATTTACTTTATGCATGTATATTACTTGATGCTTTTGCTGTTCATAAAATTTGTGAACCAAAGCGTGAATAAAATTGAGTTGAGTTGAGTTGAGTCAGTCACACTGGAATCTTTTTTCAATGTCCATTAAAATCTTTTTGTAAAATTACTTGACATAGTTTAGAATTGAAATTGCTGAACGTGTTGTTAACAGTTTGTGTGTTATTTTAGACAATTTGCAAATAAAAGATAGCAAAAATAATTTTTATTGTCAGTTTGTCATTGCAGTTACAATAAATGTCTTTGCAATAACAAGGGTGTCATTGCAATAACATGAGTAAAGAATGATGACAAAAAAGCTGAAACATGTTTGAATATTTGCCTGATTCATTATTTGTTGATAGTTATGGCATTATTCTAGGTTAAGCAAGTGTAAAGCACTATACAAAGCCAATAATGATCATGACACTAATTGTTATATTTGTAATTGTATTGGTTTTATCGCATCATGCAATGATTCAAAATTTCTCATTAACATATATGGAAAAAAAGGTTTTTATATGTTCATCTATTCAAATATGGCATACATAAGATATATAATGCAAAAAATTACTTTAAATGAACCACATGATTTTATAGTCATTGTTTTCATTTTCGTTACTGCAATGACATGTGCTTGAGAGTCATCGTCATAAAGTCATATAAAGTTTTAAAGATGAAAAAATTTAGGGTGCATTTTACATTTTTAGTGTCACTTAAACAATAAAGTACCTAGAAATCAACAAAACTTTCAAGGGGAAACACCTTTGATTTTTCAAAAAATTGATTTCAAAATCTGCCCAAATTATATATTGGCTCATATACTAGATTTGGATCTTTGCTTTTTGTAGCCATTTATCTAAACTACTGGGTTTTGTCATAATGAACGGTCTGTCCTGATTTCTGACAGTGCCGTGGGCGATTGGTTGCTACACTACTTCATTGACTTTGTGATGAATTAAAAATGGAGTCATCGATATGCTTTCGAATCTTTTAAAAATTACAGTACAGCTCGAAATCTTTGATCCAAAACAGTCGGAACATTGAACAACAAACAAGTTATATATTTGTTTTCAAAATGTCCTTGGGGATCAGAGCAGATGAGCGTATCACTACGTCTGATAAAACTGCTAGCAACAATAGATTAAGTGTGTCCAGTGTTGACAACCAGGAGAATCACATTGCACCCATTTTGTTATCACAAGTGATAAATGTTTTAAGTTGCATAGGCTGAAACAATTTGTCAGAAAAACCATCCCAAACATCTGTATCAGAATCTGTATCTGAGAGCAACTGTAAGAACAAAAATGATTTAAATAGCTCTCAAACTTCAAATGGAATAGAATATATGAACTATAACGTAACAGCCATTCTTGAATAATTGATACAACAAAATTCGTAAAGGTGAAAAAATAAAGTTTCTAATATTTGTGTTACGTTTTCATTTTCCGCTATGACAGCCTCCAAACCTTCAGGGTGTAGAATTTCACCCACACCACTGGTGGCATTTTTATTTTATTATGGTCAGAAGTCCGTTATGGTAGGTGAGATTGTACAATATAAAATATTACCAGAATAACCGTCTGCAATTTTCTCTGTTTGCATTTCTACTTTTGCTTTCGAGGGATCGCCCATTTTCAGAATATATGTACTTCACAACAGCAGGTGTTAAGTGCTTGTGTGGCGGCCGTAAAAGTCGCCCCGTACTTCATTCTCAGTGTTATATTTTCTTGTCCTTCGGGACCATTAGTTTTCATGTTATTAGTTTTGAAAATTGAATACTCCTTAAGACGGTGCTAGGGGGCGTCAGTATTGTTGCACTTTCAATTACTACTCATGAACAGACTCAATAAAACCGAGTCTGCAATTTTCTCTTTTTGCATTTCTACTTTTGCTTTTGAGGGATCACCCATTTTCAGAATATATTACACAACCTGTATCTGCATGTGCTTATTTAAAAGTCGCCATATCTTCTGATAACATAAGAGACTTGGAAAATGTGTAAATTGTAATGGTCATTTTTATGGTAGTTTTTAAACATAAATGCAATTGTTTGAAACGGGAACCATTTGGTTTGTATGTTTAGCTTACGTTACAAATAAAATCTGAAACTGACATAACAATACAGTGAGTAATTCTGTCTGTTAATATGTCATACAATTGAAGCACACTTTTCATAACACTGTCAATCAGAATGAAACGTGTTTCCAACTTGGAACGCAAGGAACTGGGGAGTTTTGTTTTGTCTCCTTTCTAGTACTCGGGAACCTGCATTGAGAATGCAGTAGCCTTATAGTAATCACATTTTTTGTCAGTCCGTCTGTCTGTCCTCCAACACTTTTAATGCGATAACTCAAACAGTACTTCACATATTGGTTTAATATTAAGGCCATGTGATTAAGGTCATGTGCTTAGTATCATCAGAGGAAGACAGCTACAGTTTTTGGGTTGACTCGGATCACTTTTGTGGGGGGTTGAATCAGATCACTATGTCTAGAGTTATCTGCCCTTGATTCATCAAACATACAATCAACTTTTGATATGTAATAACTCAAACGTTACCTCGCATAGTGCAGTTTGGATTCCGAGCGTGAAGAGATCGCGGCGATATGGAGCCGGGTGTTTATATACCCTCGCTCCAGTCACGTGGTCATTGTGGCAGATCGTTCAATAACAACTTCGCCCTCGGAAGTAACACTGGACTCACGATGCAGCTTCGTATCACTCCCCCTCCACTTTGTTTTTAAAGGGGTTAATATTATTTTGTTAAAAGATTTAGTATGCTAATGAAACTGAGTTAGAATTCAAGTATAATAAAAAAAAATAGCTGGTCTCCAACTAGAAAATCCATTAATTCCATTCCTGCCCCCCTCACAATATAAAGAGAAACTCTATAATATACCAAGATGTGAACCACATGATTATAAAATTTTGGCATTGTTAGATGTGATTGAAAGAGACAGGATAAAAACTGCCAAGGTTATTACATGATTCCAGCCACATGGCTATATGACCAAATATATTGGAAAAATAGATCCTATCAAATCTTAGAAAATAGAGTACAGAAGCTGTGTGAACCGCATGATTATACTCCAACTTCACATTGTACCCTATTGGCTGGCACAGGAAATTCTCATTAGCTGTAGACAGGATTTGACAATGACTACCATTTGATTTGGTATTTGACCATGACTACCATTTAATATTGGAGTTGCTAAGTTTCATTACTTGGTCAGATGGCATTCCCATATAATTGGAGGCTGCCTTTGCTACTTCACCTATCCTCAAAGGACCATAACATTTATCACCAGGGAAAAGCAAATAAGGGAAGTCAGTTTCAAGCAGCAGTCTTCGGTGATTACACAAGAATTGCTTCTCGGGTTTTAGAGTCACTAGTAGATTTCCCAGAGACACTAAAATAACAATTTGGCAAACTGCTCCAAGAATCAAATTCTGCAGAGGTTCCCATAAAACAATGCCTATTTATGGGTAAATTGGTCAACTTTAATGATTTAAACATTTGGAGAACCTCTTTAGCTGCTGACCCATTACCTCTGTCCCTACAATGGATTATAACGGGTTTTGCCAGTTGATCCGCCAATTTGAGAGCCTTTTCAAGGAAAAGCCATTGGGTCTGAATTTTACCTCTCGCACACTCTTGTCTATTATGAGCCGCAGAGCAGCGACAGGTGGTGGTAAAATCAAGCCCAACAGCAATTGCCCCAAGGCGTTTCTCAATTTCTCGGACCAACCTTGAAAACATTTTCTCTACTTTATCCCTACGTAAGAGATGTGGATGAACACCTAGTGTGAATCTCACCCTAGAGTCATCCCCATAAATTTTGGCAAAAGACTCCATTTAGTAGGGTTAACAAAATTTGCAATAGCGACAGCAAGATTAACATAAGGATTGGATGCCAACTCCAATTGTTTTAGAGACTTCCTTGATTGACAAATTAATTCATCTAAATGAAATTAAGTATGTCACACTCATTTTCAATGTAAAATGACCTTTGGGCGGACTTGATCCATCAGGCTGGCAGTATTTTAACCAAATACGGGCTGAGTTTCTATCATCCGCATTTAACCTACAAATAAGTTTCATCAAAACCCTTTGGAATAATTCCGAAATAGAAGGAGGATTTGCGGTATGGGATAGTTTAGTGTCCAACCCAGCTAACCTATCATATTCCTTGAGAAAGAACTCTTCATCAAGAAATGGGGCATATGTGGGGAACAATTGTTCAGCCTACAACAAGTCAGTAGATTATCCAAGGAAGATTAGCCTGAGCACCTGCTGATGAATAGAAAGAATCCATTCACCAACAAATACCATGCTACGGTCTGAGACTCCTTGAATTTTATTATGACCATCATGGTAGTGCTTCATTTCAGAAGAGTCCCCTGTCGTGAGACAATTTGCACATGTATATGAGTGCTGTTAGCATGGCGCCTATAGCGGTTTACTGGTTTTGAGTATATATCACATGATTGCGGATTAAATTTTCTTTTTGGCATTGTGAGTCTAGTTTTCCTGTAAGAAAGGAAAATAAACTAGTTAATGCCATATTTTGATCCTAATAAACATGTTTGGTTAGAATTTTAGAGTATCATTTATATGTGCACATTAGATTTGAATGTTCTTTTAACTTTTGTTATTATCAAGACCATGTTAAAGGGAGTTGGTCTTTTTCCTATGATATTTGAGTTGTTAAGTTTCATTATTTGGTCAGATGGCATTCCCATACAATTGGAAGCTGCCTTTGCTACTTCGCCTACCCTCCAAGGACTATGACATTAATCACCAGAGAAAGGCAAATAAGGGGAGTCAGTTTCTAGCAGCATTCTTTGGTGATTACACATAAGAATTGCTTCTCGGGTTTTGGAGTCACTAGTAGATTTCCCAGAGAAACTAAAATAACAATTTGGCAAACTGCTACTCCAAGAATCAAATTCTGCAGAGGTTCCCATAAAACAATGCCTATTTATGGGTAAATGGGTCAACTTTAATGATTTAAAAATTTGGAGCTCTTTAGCTGCTGAATTTTCATTACCTCTGTCCCTACAATGGATTATAACAGGTTTTGCCAGTTGATCCGCGAATTTGAGAGCCTTTTCAAGGAAAAGCCATTGGGCCTGAATTTTACCTCTCGCACACTCTTGTCTATTATGAGCCGCAGAGCAGCGACAGGTGGTGGTAAAATCAAACCCAACAGCAATTGCCCAAGGGCGTTTCTCAATTTCTCTGACCAACCTTGAAAACATTGTCGCTACTTTATCCCTATGTAAGAGATGTGGATGAACACCTAGTGTGAATCTCACCCTAGAGTCATCCCCATCAATTTTGGCAAAAGACCCCGTTTAGTAGGGTAAACAAAATTTGCAATAGCGACAGCAAGATTAACAGAAGGATTAGATGCCAACTCCAATTGTTTTAGAGACTTCCTTGAATGACAAATTAATTCATCTAAATGAAAATAAGTATCTTTCACACTCATTTTGAATGTAAAATGACCTTTGGGCGGACTTGATTCATCAGGCTGGCAGTATTTTAACCAAATACGGGCCGAGTTTCTATCATCCGCATTTAGCCTACAAATAAGTTTCATCAAAACCCTTTGATGGAGTAATTCCGAAATAGGATTTGCGGTATGGGATATTTTAGCGTCAAACCCAGCTAAACTATCATATTCCTTGAGAAAGAACTCCTCTTCATCAAGAAATGGGGCATATGTGGGGAACAATTGTTCAGCCACAAAAAAAGTCAGTAGATTATCCAAGGAAGATAAGCCTGAGCACCTGCTGATGAATAGAAAGAAACCATTCACCAACAAATACCATGCTACGGTCTGAGACTCTCCTTGTATTTTATTATGACCATCATTGTAGTGCTTCATTTCAGAAGAGTCCTCTGTCGTGAGACAATTTGCACATGCATAAGCAGGACTCATTTACCACGGTATATGAGTGCTGTTAGCATGGCGCCTAAAGCGGTTTACTGGTTTTGAGCATATATCACATGATTGCGGATTAAATTTTCTTTTTGGCATTGTGAGTCTAGTTTTCCTGTAAGAAAGGAGAATAAACTAGTTAATGCCATATTTTGATCCTAATAAACATGTTTGGTTAGAATTTTAGAGTATCATTTATATGTGCACATTAGATTTGAATGTTATTTTAACTTTTGTTATTATCAAGACCATGTTAAAGGGAGTTGGTCTTTTTCCTATGATATTGGAGTTGCTAAGTTTCATTATTTGGTCAGATGGCATTCCCATACAATTGGAAGCTGCCTTTGCTACTTCGCCTACCCTCCAAGGACTATGACATTTATCACCAGAGAAAGGCAAATAAGGGGAGTCAGTCTCTAGCAGCATTCTTTGGTGATTACACATAAGAATTGCTTCTCGGGTTTTGGAGTCACTAGTAGATTTCCCAGAGAAACTAAAATAACAATTTGGCAAACAGGTTTTGCCAGTTGATCCGCCAATTTGAGAGCCTTTTCAAGGAAAAGCCATTGGGCCTGAATTTTACCTCTCGCACACTCTTGTCTATTATGAGCCGCAGAGCAGCGACAGGTGGTGGTAAAATCAAACCCAACAGCAATTGCCCAAGGGCGTTTCCCAATTTCTCTGACCAACCTTGAAAACATTGTTGCTACTTTATCCCTATGTAAGAGATGTGGATGAACACCTAGTGTGAATCTCACCCTAGAGTCATCCCCATCAATTTTGGCAAAAGACCCCGTTTAGTAGGGTAAACAAAATTTGCAATAGCGACAGCAAGATTAACAGAAGGATTAGATGCCAACTCCAATTGTTTTAGAGACTTCCTTGAATGACAAATTAATTCATCTAAATGAAAATAAGTATCTTTCACACTCATTTTCAATGTAAAATGACCTTTGGGCGGACTTGATTCATCAGGCTGGCAGTATTTTATCCAAATATGGGCTGAGTTTCTATCATCCGCATTTAGCCTACAAAATAAGTTTCATCAAAACCCTTTGATGGAGTAATTCCGAAATAGGAGGATTTACGGTATGGGATATTTTAGCGTCAAACCCAGCTAACCTATCATATTCCTTGAGAAAGAAAGAACTCTTCATCAAGAAATGGGGCATATGTGGGGAACAATTGTTCAGCCACAACAAAAGTCAGTAGATTATCCAAGGAAGATAAGCCTGAGCACCTGCTGATGAATAGAAAGAAACCATTCACCAACAAATACCATGCTACGGTCTGAAACTCTCCTTGTATTTTATTATGACCATCATTGTAGTGCTTCATTTCAGAAGAGTCCTCTGTCATGAGACAATTTGTACATGCATAAGCAGGACTCATTTACCACGGTATATGAGTGCTGTTAGCATGGCGCATAAAGCGGTTTACTGGTTTTGAGCATATATCACATGATTGCGGATTAAATTTTCTTTTTGGCATTGTGAGTCTAGTTTTCCTGTAAGAAAGGAGAATAAACTAGTTAATGCCATATTTTGATCCTAATAAACATGTTTGGTTCGAATTTTAGAGTATCATTTATATGTGCACATTAGATTTGAATGTTATTTTAACTTTTGTTATTATCAAGACCATGTTAAAGGGAGTTGGTCTTTTTCCTATGATATTGGAGTTGCTAAGTTTCATTATTTGGTCAGATGGCATTCCCATACAATTGGAAGCTGCCTTTGCTACTTCGCCTACCCTCCAAGGACTATGACATTTATCACCAGAGAAAGGCAAATAAGGGGAGTCAGTCTCTAGCAGCATTCTTTGGTGATTACACATAAGAATTGCTTCTCGGGTTTTGGAGTCACTAGTAGATTTCCCAGAGAAACTATAATAACAATTTGGCAAACAGGTTTTGCCAGTTGAACCGCCAATTTGAGAGCCTTTTCAAGGAAAAGCCATTGGGCCTGAATTTTACCTCTCGCACACTCTTGTCTATTATGAGCCGCAGAGCAGCGAAAGGTGGTGGTAAAATCAAACCCAACAGCAATTGCCCAAGGGCGTTTCCCAATTTCTCTGACCAACCTTGAAAACATTGTTGCTACTTTATCCCTATGTAAGAGATGTGGATGAACACCTAGTGTGAATCTCACCCTAGAGTCATCCCCATCAATTTTGGCAAAAGACCCCGTTTAGTAGGGTAAACAAAATTTGCAATAGCGACAGCAAGATTAACAGAAGGATTAGATGCCAACTCCAATTGTTTTAGAGACTTCCTTGAATGACAAATTAATTCATCTAAATGAAAATAAGTATCTTTCACACTCATTTTGAATGTAAAATGACCTTTGGGCGGACTTGATTCATCAGGCTGGCAGTATTTTAACCAAATATGGGCTGAGTTTCTATCATCCGCATTTAGCCTACAAAATAAGTTTCATCAAAACCCTTTGATGGAGTAATTCCGAAATAGGAGGATTTGCGGTATGGGATATTTTCGCGTCAAACCCAGCTAACCTATCATATTCCTTGAGAAAGAACTCCTCTTCATCAAGAAATGGGGCATATGTGGGGAACAATTGTTCAGCCACAACAAAAGTCAGTAGATTATCCAAGGAAGATAAGCCTGAGCACCTGCTGATGAATAGAAAGAAACCATTCACCAACAAATACCATGCTACGGTCTGAGACTCTCCTTGTATTTTATTATGACCATCATTGTAGTGCTTCATTTCAGAAGAGTCCTCTGTCATGAGACAATTTGCACATGCATAAGCAGGACTCGTTTACCACGGTATATGAGTGCTGTTAGCATGGCGCCTAAAGCGGTTTACTGGTTTTGAGCATATATCACATGATTGCGGATTAAATTTTCTTTTTGGCATTGTGAGTCTAGTTTTCCTGTAAGAAAGGAGAATAAACTAGTTAATGCCATATTTTGATCCTAATAAACATGTTTGGTTAGAATTTTAGAGTATCATTTATATGTGCACATTAGATTTGAATGTTATTTTAACTTTTGTTATTATCAAGACCATGTTAAAGGGAGTTTGTCTTTTTCCTATGATATTGGAGTTGCTAAGTTTCATTATTTGGTCAGGTGGCATTCCCATACAATTGGAAGCTGCCTTTGCTACTTCGCCTACCCTCCAATGACTATGACATTTATCACCAGAGAAGGGCAAATAAGGGGAGTCAGTTTCTAGCAGCATTCTTTGGTGATTACACATAAGAATTGCTTCTCGGGTTTTGGAGTCACTAGTAGATTTCCCAGAGAAACTAAAATAACAATTTGGCAAACTGCTACTCCAAATTTGACTCTAGCAGCATTCTTTGGTGATTACACATAATAATTGCTTCTCGGGTTTTGGAGTCACTAGTAGATTTCCCAGAGAAACTAAAATAACAATTTGGCAAACTGCTACTCCAAGCATCAAATTCATTCTGCAGAGGTTCCCATAAAGCAATGCCTATTTATAACTAAAATGGGTCAACTTTAATGATTTGAAAATTTGGAGAACCTCTTTAGCTGCTTAATTTTCATTACCCCTGTCCCTACAATGGATTATAACAGGTTTTGCCAGTTGATCCGCCAATTTGAGAACCTTTTCAAGGAAAAGCTTTTGGGCCTAAATTTTACCTCTCGCACACTTTTGTTTATTATGAGCCGCATAGAAGCGACAGGTGGTGGTAAAATCAAGCCCAACAGCAATTGCCCAAGGGCGTTTCTCAATTTCTCGGACCATCCTTGAAAACATTGTCGCTACTTTATCCCCATGTAAGAGATGTGGATGAACACCTAGTGTGAATCTCACCCTAGAGTCATCCCCATCAATTTTTGGCAAAAGACCCCGTTTAGTAGGGTAAATAAAATTTGCAATAGCGACAGCAAGATTAACAGGATTGAATGCCAACTCCAATTGTTTTAGAGACTTCCTTGAATGATCAATTAATTCATCTAAATGAAAATAAGTATCTGACGCACTCATTTTGAATGTAAAATGACCTTTGGCGGACTTGATTCATCAGGCTGGCAGTATTTTAACCAAATACGGGCTGAATTTCTATCATCCGCATTAAGCCTACAAATAAGTTTCAAAGTTTCATCAAAACCCTTTGATGGAGTAATTCCGAAATAGAAGGAGGATTTGCGGTATGGGATATTTTAGTGGGCATATGTGGGGAACAATTATTCAGCCACAAGAAAAGTCAGTTTATTATCCAAGGAAGATGAGCCTGAGCACCTGATGATGAATAGAAAGAAACCATTCCCCAACAAATACCATGCTACGATCTGAGACTCTCCTTGTATTTTATTATGACCATCATGATGGTAGTGCTTCATTTCAGAAGAGTCCCCTGTCGTGAGACAATTTGCACATGCATAAGCAGGACTCATTTCCCACGGTATATGAGTGCTGTTAGCATGACGCCTAAAGCGGTTTACTGGTTTTGAGCATATATCACATGATTGCGGATTAAATTTTCTTTTTGGCACTGTGAGTCTAGTTGTCCTGTAAGAAAGAAGAATAAACTAGTTAATGCCATATTTTGATCCTAATAAACATTTTAGATTATCATTTATATGTGAACATTAGATTTGAGTGTTATTTTAACTTGTGTTATTATCAAAGGAGTTGGTCTTTCTCCTATGCAGTTAATATTTAACATATATACTTGATGTGAAGCCGAGAGTGTTATAAAGCATATGAATACAATACATGAATATATATATGTCGCAATACGGAAAACTTACCATAAATGTATAGGTAACCTCTTTAGTAGTGAGACTGTGGATCCAAACGTGAAGAGGGTGCGCCGATCTGGAGCAGGTGCTTATATAGCCTCGCACCGGTCACGTGTTCATTGTGGCAGATCGGATCATAATGACTTCGCCCTTGGAAGTAGTACTGGAGGAAATTCTCATTAGCTGTAGACAGGATTTGACCATGACCATTTAATTTGGTATAACTTACAAATATTGGAGTTGCTAAGTTTCATTATCTGGTCAGATGGCATTCCCATACAATTGGAAGCTGCCTATGCTACTTCGCCTATCCTCCAAGGACCATGACATTTATCACCAGGAAAAGGCAAATAAGGGGAGTCAGTTTCTAGCAGCAGTCTTTTGTGATTACAGATAAGAATTGCTTCTCGGATTTTAGAGTCACTAGTAGATTTCCCAGAGAAACTAAAATAACAATATGGCAAACTGCTACTCCAAGAGTCAAATTCTGCAGAGGTTCCCATAAAACAAAGCATATTTATGGGTAAATGGGTCAACTTCAATTATTTAAACATTTGGAGAACCTCTTTAGCTGCTGAACCATTACCTCTGTCCCTACAATGGATTATAACAGGTTTTGCCAGTTGATCCGCCAATTTGAGAGCCTTTTCAAGGAAAAGCCATTGGGCCTGAATTTTACCTCTCGCACACTCTTGTCTATTATGAGCCGCAGAGCAGCGACAGGTGGTGGTAAAATCAAGCCCAACAGCAATTGCCCAAGGGCGTTTCCCAATTTCTCGGACCAACCTTGAAAACATTGTCTCTACTTTATCCCTATGTAAGAGATGTGGATGAACACCTAGTGTGAATCTCACCCTAGAGTCATCCCCATCAATTTTGACAAAAGATCCCGTTTAGTAGGGTAAACAAAATTTGCAATAGCGACAGCAAGATTAACAGAAGGATTGGATGCCAACTCCAATTGTTTTAGAGACTTCCTTGAATGACAAATTAATTCATCTAAATGAAAATAAGTATCTGTCACACTCATTTTCAATGTAAAATGACCTTTGGGCGGACTTTATTCATCAGGCTGGCAGTATTTTAACCAAATACGGGCTGAGTTTCTATCATCCGCATTTAACCTACAAATAAGTTTCATCAAAACCCTTTGATGGAGTAATTCCGAAATAAAAGGATTTGCGGTATGGGATATTTTAGCGTCAAACCCAGCTAACCTATCATATTTCTTGAGAAAGAACTCTTCATCAAGAAATGGGGCATATGTGGGGAACAATTGTTCAGCCACAACAAAAGTCAGTAGATTATCCAAGGAAGATAAGCCTGAGCACATGCTGATGAATAGAAAGAAACCATTCACCAACAAATACATGTACCGTGCTACGGTCTGAGACTCCTTGAATTTTATTATGACCATCATTGTAGTGCTTTATTTCCGAAGAGTCCCCTGCCGTTAGACAATTTGCACATGCATAAGCAGGACTTTTCTACCACGGTATATGAGTGCTGTTAGCATGGCGCCTAAAGTGGTTTACTGGTTTTGAGCATATGTCACATGATTGCGGATTAAATTTTCTTTTTGGCATTGTGAGTCTAGTTTTCCTGTAAGAAAGAAAAATAAACTAGTTAATGCCATATTTTGATCCTAATAAACATGTTTGGTTAGAATTTTAGATTATCATTTATATGTTCACATTAGATTTGAATGTTATTTTAACTTGTGTTATTATCAAGACCATGTTAAAAGGAGTTGGTCTTTCTCCTATGCAGTTAATATTTATCATATATACTTGATGTGAAGCCGAGAGTGTTATAAAGCATATGAATGCAAAAAGTACATGAATATATGTCGCAATACGGAAAACTTACCTTTCATGTATAGGTAAACCTCTTGTTCGTAGTTAGACAGTGTGGATCCAAACGTGAATAGGGTGCGGCGATCTGGAGCAGGTGCTTATATAGCCTCGCACCGGTCACGTGTTCATTGTGGCAGATCGGAACATAATAACTTCGCCCTGGGAATACTGAACTCACGATGTGGCCTCGTATCACTATATATACGTCTCTACACCTGTTACAAATTCGTAAAAGGGTAAAATGATGCCTGCTACACCTAGATATACAGCAGGGACGACACGAAATCCAAGAGATCCTGTAGACCTTTCCAACGCTCAAATGGCGGTCAGTGAATATGCGCTTGGTCTGATAATAAGGGCGGAAAAGAGAATTTGTCTATGACAACCAGTCTGTTACTGACAATACGACTAGAAGAAGTCCCGACAGAAACTATATCCCTGCGGCAGGTATGGGACGTGAAAAGTCTACAAGTTAAAATTGGCGAGTTTTACTAGTCTACTCTTTAAAATGTGAAATAACAATCCTCGGAAATTCCTATTCTAAGCTACAGGACACGGGCCAAAGGGAAAACTTACTCAATTCAACGTCCAGATCGCAAGCCATCACTTTCTTAGATTACACTAATCATTACAATTATATATGCTTTAGTTGTTTGTTTATTTGTTTGGGTTTCTTTGTTGTGGCTTTTGCTTTTTGTTAATGTGAAAAATGTGTATTTACTCCGGCAGGAGTCTTCACGCCTGTGACGAATTCTTGAGTAAAATGGGGTCCAGCACTTGTCATCAACGTACGATGAATGTCCTTTGAAGCGAATGAATTCTTTTCATTTACGATCGAGAGTACAACACTTGGAGAAAACCAGACCTCCAGGCAAACGGCATTAACTGTAATTAACAGTTTAAGGCAAGAATGTGTCTAGTCCAGCCAGATAATACAATTTGTCAGATTGCTGTAGGACGTGGCAACATTTAATTTCGTACTCCTTATGCAATGAACGCCTCTTTAACGACCGCGGGACGAATACAACAAAATGTGGATGTCAGCTTAACCCCTTCCTTCATATAAGCGCATGTTCACGAATTTTTAAACAAGAGTAGACCCAGATAAGACGGTATATCTGATCAGGGTCTACTCTGTTTACTTTTGAAATTAAATAGATCTGGTCCTACCGTTTTTGTCAAAACCTAATAAAACTTCTGCTTATAGATATTCATGATGTAATTATTTCTTACATGTATGTTGAAACAGGTAACATTCATGTAAGAAATAATGGCAGAATGAATATTAATTAGATTATATTTTATAATGGCATACGAACACAAGACATGCCATGACTTATAGAATCAGCTCTATACGGTAAAACCTCGCTAAAATCGTTGAGAATAATTCATATACTTTAAGGCAGGTGACTGCTTAATGCAGGGTGAAATGATGCAGAAAGCTCCTAGAGGAGCTTTCTGAATGACTTTCACCCTGCGTTAAAGTGCAATCTGTCTCCAAGACCGATATAATTACTAAATTGAACGTCCGGTTTAGAGGTATTACTGTATAACAAATAATCTGAATTTGGGTGATCATTCGAAAGCAAAAGTAGAAATGCAAAAAGAGAAAATTGCAGACTGTTTTATTGAGTCTGTTCATGAGTAGTATTTAAAAGTGCAACACTAATCACGCCCCCTAGCACCGGCTTAAGCAGTATTCAATTTTCAAAACTAATAACATCAAAACTTATGATCCCGAATGACCAGAAAATATAACAGATGACGTATCTATTTAACATAATGGCATAACAATTTCACATAACACTTGTTTTGAAGAGGACAACTTACGCGTTTGACATAATAACATATAGTTCAACAGGATGGATAACATGTTTTTGATATGACGACATGCTGTTTCAACAAGACAACATTTCTGACCTCAGCATAAGACAGCTGCGGCGTTCCATAATTTACTGTTTACAAATCAGTTTACAATCTCTTGCCCTCAAGCATTACAGGTATTCGCGTGACGTCGCGGTGATTCGGTCTTCAGTCGAAGTTGTAAGGGTACGAAACTACAGATTCGGCAGTGATTTCCTGGCGAGTGATGTTCATTAAAGAGGTATATCAGTTGATCATTTTTTATAGAGAATGTCAAAACATACCTTTCAGTCCAACAATAACTGCCCGGTAAACCCTTCCTAGAAATTTGGCAAACACCACATCACCAATAGAATACTCGTCCGGCTCCGTCCTTGGTTTCACAATTGCGGATTGCTTTGGACGTTGAAATTACGTTCGCCAACAAACCAGAATAAACAACAAACCAGAATAAAGTACATAGATATTAACGTGTGCTTCCATGTTGAAGAGCTATTTACGATCTTTAGTGGTTCCCTTCTTTTACAGCAGTAAATATGTTAAATGAGTCAAAAAATTATCTCCTGCGTCCTTTAAACATTTTTATATTTAAACATTTTTATACTGTATTCTATTAGATAGCTATCGTAAAGAGATTTTTGAGTTTTTAACAGCATTCCATGTTGATTCTATCTGATTTGTACATGCCCCCGTGTCTTTATTTTTGAATTCTATTGGGTGGTTAACTGTTAGATGTTCATAACCCTCCGATTTTAAGCTGCAGTAGACCTTCAAACAGTCTGAAAGAATTGTTGTTCCTGGTTTGAAATATTTTTTTTATTATAGGAATTAAGAGTACTTGCACTTCTGTCTTCAACTATTTTAAAACAAAACAAGTCTTTGACTCGCGTCCTAACCCTCCAAGAACCCACACCCCGTCTACTCTTTTACCTCTATGATATTTCCTCTTTCCAAATTTACTTTCCGTCTATTTCCACGGATTTTCCAGGCCCTCCCAAAGTGTTCACTGTCCTGCGTTTATATTCCTAAACACGCCTCTCTTGCATTTTTTTTTCAGTCTACACTTGTATGCTCACTGCCTATTTTCAACTCTCTTAAAATATAACCATAAGGAAGATTATACACATAGTAATATATGTTTTACCGCTTGCTGTAACGACAAATGAAAACCAAGAACATTCTCTAATAGATGTGTTTTGTTGCACGCACTGCCGGTTACTGGACCTCCAAACTATTTGTTCACTGCTGTAAGTTTTGTCAGAAACTAAAAAAGACTCCTCTCGACACAAAAATTACACACACCCCTGTTATCTCCCAGCAAACATTGATTTCTAAGCTACTGTATAAGGTTATCTTTACTTATGCACAATTCATATATATCGTCGTAAATTAAGCCAGGCATGACATTTTACAATCAGCTGTTTTTTGTTTACTACGAATACGCTGATCCACTTACGTAAACCAATCAATTTGCCGGAAATGTCCACCTGTTAGTAAATTAACGGCCAATCACGTTTCAGCAACGTCTCAAATTGGAACGTCATTCATGAAATGAAAACAGGATTGTTGTTTACGTTGTTCTTTAAATTCGTATTATTTACTCAATTTTTCACGACTAACTGAAAAAACGGGTTATTTTTCATTTTTAATGCCTTTTTACTGACATCCGTGTTCGGGCTCGCGACTTTTTTATATATAATAAAATTAGAGCACATGCGCGTCGGGAACCATAATATCCGGGTTTATTAAAGTGCTGTAGTCCCAAATGGCCGACCGATCGATTCGATCCAAACAACCGCTCTCAAACGAAATAAAAGAGTTTGAGGCGGAAAAGGTTATCCATTGAGAAACATCTTTGTTATTGTTCTAAATATATAGCAACATAGCCCGATACGTGGCGAAGGTCTTAGTCTGCTCTGATGCTGCAAATGTTGTCAAAGTAGTTGTACACGTACCAATTAGCCTCCAAACCTCCACTTTTACAAAGACATCCACGCCCTAATCGATTCAGATTTATGCACAGTACACGTACCTGTAAATTGCAGTATAGCCGCTCATTCCAACGCCCATTTTTTTTCTAAATATTATAAATGACGTCGGAATTGCGCCATTCCCTCAACTAAGTTCTCATGCTGAAAACTATTTTGTGCAGAATTTTTTACTAACGTCTGATTATTTTAATCCTTTGAGAAACTAATGCAATTGGAAGATCCCTTTCTATCCACAAATGAAATCAGCAGGTTATTACACTATGAACCAGGGTTGCAGAGTGATATTGGCCCTTACCTTACAGTATAAGGCCCCGGAGGGGAAGCAAAACGACGCCTACATTAACAACGCTAATTAAGTGCTACAAATATTAAAAAGATCATTGGCGGAGTATCTGACTTTTTATTCTTTGCTGAGGAAAATCATGTTGCCCGGGCCATTATCTGTATAACTAATAATATATCCTCTACTATGTGGGTTACTGTAAATAATAAACGCAAAATGAAAATGTACAACCGTAATATCCTGCGCTTCCAACTGTGTCAAAATAATGGGGACACCACCCATTGCACCACGGTTATCAACAAAAATATATTTCAACCTTGACATTGGATACTATTTTGAATACATTAGTAACAACTCACGGCTTAGTTGGAAGAACTTATGCCAGATTCTCTATCCCGCATTTCCAATGCGAAACTTGATGCAACGGATGCAAGGGGTAGACCGTCATTTAGCGCACCATTTATATCGAATCGTCGGCGAAAGTGCCGACGATCCCTCCTTTGTCTTCGGATGACAAATCTTCTCCCCAACGCCATTTTGGATTTGAGACAACAACGATGACTCGAGATTTTTTTTTAGCAAAGTCTGATTTATTGAGAAGAGACTTTGCTCAAATTTGTTTGTGAAAGCCGCCCAGAAAATAGTCTGATCTCATGAGACTGAGCAAAATCTCACTTTTTAATCAAGAGTCTGGGTTTGAGACGTTTAGTGAAAGCGGGACCAGGCTCTACATGTAGTCAGCATATACTGGTACATATGCCATTATAATATAAAACTTCAGGTAATGAATGTCATTATTCCTTATATAATATGCAATAGGGACAGGGTTAACAATTACGAGATCCAAGTGTAACGAACCTTTAACAAATATGATATTGTAACCGGACGGACCTCACTTTCACTCGTATTAACTCTCAGATATATCTAACGGATCCACATTATGTATAGCAGGAGACATTTTAAGGTTTAGCATACCGGAATTGGAATGTACGACACAAGTCAATGTAAAGTAGATCCACATTAACTTTTAATGAATTGAATAGATCTAGATTTCAAATAACTATACTTACTATATATGGATCCAGATTTAGATACAACCTTTAAAAGGAGTATAAAAACTGCAGCGGTGACGTAGTTGGCTTCTATGTAAACAGTAGCTCGCAAAGAATATTTAAACTGATTTGCTTAAAATAGACAAATATAATAGAATCTAATGACTTTTGAAGAATGAATTTGTCGTGTGTCGGGACTTTTTATTCTCTACCTTTTTGAAGGACTTTGCATTTTCCTAACTAGAGCTCGTAGTCTTCATCTCAAAAGGAAGGTGTTACTATAGAATAACTTTGCTGGAAGTGGAAGTGATGAACGCTTGGCGCGCCTGTATTTATAGACTTTAGCGCCGGAATACTTCAGAGTGAGTCGCCCCTATTCAACCAGTAGAAATACACAAACGCTGTCAATAAATTTCATTGACCAATCAAAAGACAGAACGGAATTATCCGTTAACCACGTCACTACTGCATTTGCAACAACACTCGCCGTAATAGTAATATCAGCAATAAAAATACATTCATCAGGAAAAATGTAGACATTATAAATACAGAGTTCCGAATTATTATTATAGCTGACAATGATTCGTTCTCAAATGGTTATTCTTGTTGGGCCTAGAATTAGTCTCTTTCGTACTGGTAAGAAGCTGCAACCGACGACAGGTTCAACAAGAATTGTGCCTAAAGCAAAAATTCTAATGGATATGAGTGAATCAAGTCTCCTAAGATGAATTGCAAACTGTAAGTAATCAGTATTAATAACATGAATATGATCCATCATGGCTGTTTGAAATTTAGCTATAGAGAAATGTCATGGGTTTCCGCGGAAATACGAAAACGTGAGAATATCCCTAAAATTCACTATGAAACTGCTATTTGACTTCAGTAACAGGTGAAATATAACAATACATTGGTTTCAATCATATTCTTGGGTTCTGTCAATAGTTATGAGATATATGAAATAACAGGTTTCTCAAAGGTTATGCCAGTATACATTCTGTTACAATATCAAGTACAAGTAGTTGACTCATAGTAACAAATCTGATTTACGCTAGTAGAAAACAGGGTACATGAATACAAATGACAAATAAACTTAACCCTTTCACCGCCGATGTTTCAAGAATGCACCACGACAAATAGTGCAGTCCCAGATCAGGCGGCGTCTAATCAGGGACTTCACTATTTGTCTCAAACTCTATTTCTATATTTTTGCGTTATTCCTTTGAAGTTTTCACTTATTTATTTCCTTATTTTACCGAATGATTTAACAAAATTAGTTTGCAGACGACAATTAGAAATTTGGCGCCGAAAGGCCCGGTAAGGGTTAAACGTTGACTTACCCGACTGTATAAAACTTGCATTTATTGTTCAGTTAACCCGTAAGCCTCAGAATATTTATATATGAAATAATGTCAGTAGGAATATTAACTGATTTTTCACATATGAACAAGGTAATGGTTAGACCTGGTATAAACTGAAGAATTAGATCTAAACTACGTGCAGAGCTACCGATAAACGTGCGTACTCAAGTACTAAAATCGCAATTTCTCTACTAAACCCTTTGCTGAGACTACTCTTTAGAATCGTCTCTTCGAGACGATTCTAAAAAGTGGTCACAACATAGGATTTGGTAGAGAAAGAGGTTATTCTTGAAAATATTTTCATTTGTAACGCATTTTATCTGGAGCTCAGTATGCCATAAGCAAACTAGATCCTGATCAGACGTCTCCTTCAGGGATCGTCTGATCTGGATCTACTCTGTTTGCAAAGGTGTTAAAGGAGCCTACAGTATTACCACACTATTCCGAACACTCAAATATCAATATCGGTTTTTAAGAGAGACTGCAGCTTAATGCAGGATGAAATTTATGCAGAAAGCTCCCTTCACCCTGCTTAAAGTCTCCACCTGTCCTGTCAAAATGCTGTGAATGAAAACTAAACTCTTCCTTACTAAACTTCCGGTTAACATACATTTTTGCTATAGTGAATAAACACCCTGTATAAGATGTCCAGAAAAGATGCATACATTAAAACATTTTCAAGAATAACTTCTTTATTTCTCCGTCAAAGCCTTTGGTGTGACCACTCTTGAACCGTCTCAAAGAGACGATTCTAAAGAGTGGTCACAGCATAGGACTAGGTGGAGAAAGGACAATTTTAGTATTTCGATGCGCTCCTTTACCTTTTCCTTTGTATATTTTTTTTATAAATCAATGACCACAGTAAAACCTCTCTATAACGGCTACTAAATTACATTAAGTAATTTTGTGTTAAATGCAGGTGGCTGCTTAAAGCAAGATAGGAGCGTTCTGTTTTACTTTCACCTTGCTTAAAGCGGCCACCTGCCCTAAATACCAACTAATTAACACCGTTTAGTGGCCATTATAGAGAGGTTTTACTGTACTTATCAATAATTGCCTGTCGAAATAAAGATATGACGTCGGCGAGTAAACAGCATGGTTCATAATGCTGAAAAGCCAAGACATTATTATTATGTCTGTGGTCGTGTAATTATCTCTATGAAGAGTATTCGTCCACATTCGCTGCCAACTTTAGTCGTCGGCGAAAATTGCCGACTGCTTTTATTTTGAAGCTAAACATCATCCTTTTTGTTTAGAAAACAGTCATACTATCAAAGTATTTTGAGTTCTGGATTAGACGCCGAGTGAAGCGACGTCTGATCTGGATCAAAACTGTTGTATAGGTAGTCAGAGATTCACCATTTGCATTGAAAGTTAACCGATTATGATCGAAATTAGCAGGAAAAGGGTTAAAACCCTTAAAAGGGTCCAATAATGACTAAGCCCAACTTATTGTAATTAGTTCTTATTTTTTTGCGCGTCCTTAGTGACAATGTCTGCGTTGCCATAGTAACGCATTAAATTCTCTAATGCGTGAATTTCTCAAGTGAGGTAATCACTTGTGGTTCTTTATTGAACTCATGGGAGATTTCTTCCATGGAAAGTTTATTTGTTTTAAAAGTATTCAAGGCATTTTGACAAATTGGTTCCAATTTTTTTGGTTGCTGTGAGACGACCGAACTGACAATAAATTTAAATAAAGAATGCTCTTAGGTTTGAATTCGCATTTTGAAATCTTGCTCTATCATATTGGCATTACACTAGCTATATTTTTCTTGTCTAGGTCATGTACAGTTAAATCCCACTAAAGCAAACTTTCAATTTAATATCAGTATCAGTCTAAAACAAATGACAGCTTAACTCTTTACTCCATTAGTATTCATATAAGAAATAGTGACATCATGAATATTAATTAGATTAATTGTTATACTGTAATAGCAAATGGACACAGGGAGTTTTGTAGAATAATATCAATCTTATTTCATAAGCGAATAGACCCTGATCAGACGGCTGCCATGGGAGTTCTAATCTGGGTCTACAATGTTTGCAAAAGCGTAGAAAGATGTAGTAAATGGTTATAGGCTTGCATTGGTTCTGATTTGAATACCCGGTCTTGTGAAGGTGATCTGTGGAGTAAAACGCCTCTAAACTGGACGTTAAAATTAATATCACTACAAATACTGTAACAACGAGGCACTCCCTTGGGTTAATTTCCAAATTACAGACTTTTGGTACAGTATATGACATCTATACTATGAACAATAGCCAAAGACCAGGATGTGCTTCAAAGTGATCCTTCTAATGTGGAAAAACGGAAAACAAATACAGTAACACCCCTGTTAATCGGACCTTTAGTAAACAAGAATACAATGTTTAGACAGGTGGCTGTTGATCGCAAGGCGAAAACCGTGCCAAAAGCCCCCTTTCTGAGCTTTCTGTATGATTTTCACTATGCAATGAACTGCAATCTATCAGACTTAAATATAGCTTTAGAAAACCGGTTTAGAGTGGACTAATTGTAACGTCAAAATGCATCGGTTAAGTTTTTTTTATATATTTAAAGGCAAAGACATTAGCCCTTTACTCTATGAATACTCATGTCAGAAATGATATTTGAATACCAAATAGCTTAATATTTATAAAATCGCATTAACAAGAATAATATTGATCTGGTAAAACACACATCCATATAATTCCTTAACCCGTTCCCTCATATAAACGTGTTTTCACGCACATGCAAACAGAGTAGACCCATATCAGACGGTTCCTATAGGAACCGTCTGATCAGGGTCTGTTCTGTTTGCTAATAGAATTTGATATATGTCTTTCTTTCCTTCTTATCTTAAACGGCTACACTGGTCCACCTTCCACATTTCATTATAACTTTTTTGTCCATCAATATTCAGTAGATATTGAAATAAGAACAGCGAAAGGATTAAGCAAACAACAGACCCTGATTAGACTGTTCCTACACAAGCCTTCTAATATTGGTCTACCCTGTTTGCAAATGCGATAAAATGTGTATTTCTGGAGTAAATGGTTAGAACAATACATATCACGATTTACAAAGAGTGTAGACAGGTCAGATCGCTGGGTATCCGTTTGCTTTTGAAAATACAGTAAAACCCCGCTAATGCGACCAACCAAAAGAGGTATAATTCTTGGTGCTAGGTGCAGGTGTTACCTTAATGCAGGACAAAAGTAATGCAGAATGCTCCTCTAGGAGCTTTCTGCATTACTTTTGCCCTGCATGAAGCAACGACCTGCTTATAAAGACACTCAATGTTTATTCATTAAGTGGTCGCATTAGAGGGGTTGTATATGATCCAACAGTTTTTGTATAAGCCGAAAATCCCCTTGAATGTAGCATTATGAAAAAAGTTAATGAATATTCATCAACTGATTAATTCATTCATTAATGTTCATTGGGTGAAAAGGCTACCAAAGGTCAAAGGGCATGTGATGACTCATATAACTCGTTCACCTGCTAGGCACAACATGGCTTGCATTTAAAAATAGTTACGATCCAGATGAGACGTCGAGTAGCTCGGCGTCTCATCAGGGTCCATGCTTATAAAACTTTTAGTTGAGTGAGTTCGATCTCAGGTTTTTGATTGGTCAGATTTGAGCCTTTGGCTCAACTCTGACCAATCAAAAGCTTGAGAACTCAAATCTGACCAATCAAAAGCTTGAGAATAAACTCAGACTCATCTAAAAGCTTTATAAGCATGGACCTAGGAGCATTGGTATTTGGCACTTGGACAACATTCAGAGCTACAGATAACGGTGCATACTCAAATACTAAAATCGTAATTTCACCAAACCCTATGTTGTGACCACTCGTCTCGAATTGTCATAACAGGGTTTGGTGGAGAAATAAAGAAGTTATACTTGAAACTATTTTAAATTACGCATCTTTATCCGAAGCTGTGAGTCATTGTCTCATACCATTGATTGAAGCAGAAATAAGTATAACTTGCTTCATATCTATACCTCAGTTGCGTGGCAGAATAATGGTTAATTTTGATAACAATTGCCACAGGGGTGTCACCGCATCATCACCGGAAATTAGTACGTACTTTTTTACACACTCGCCATGTCATAGCGCGCCTCACTACCAAATCACACGGGTGTCGCCCAAATGTATGGCTTTCTCCATTGAACTGAACAGTTCCCTTTCGTTACTCTTTGTACTCGGAAGTAATTGTCGATTACAATATTTTTCGCCCGATGCAAATATAGAAAAGAGTCTTATTTCTTTATAACTTGCAGTCTAATGTAGATTGTGAAAACAGTTTGGATCCTGATGAGACGCCGAGTAACTCAGCGTCTCATCTGGATCCGGACTGTTTTGCATTGTTTATCAGATAGTCGCAGCTAGCATGCAAAAAGTTAATCGTTATCGTGAGTTTTTGCACCATTCTGCCTTATTTGTTTTGAATTTCATTAAGACAGTTTGACAAATTGGTTGAAATTGAAACCAGATTTTTTGTTTCTCGGAGGGAGAACCCAGAGTTGTGGTAGGAATGTCAGGTGAGCAATCTTTTTCTGTCATGAGCAATCCTTTACTGTTCTTTATCATGTGGTGGCCGAACTCTTGACAACCGTTACTGGAGTTACTGACATTCATTGGACCCTTGGTTTTATGTTCAGAATGGTACCGTCTGACACTGGCCAAATATTAGGGGCAAAGAATAAGATAAATGTATTTTTATACATTAAGCAAATAAAAATGTTTGGAGAAAAAACACAGCTGAACACACTAAATACTCTTGCTCATTTACAAGAAGAAAAAAAAGGAAACGAAAAAAAAGACTAGATTACTTGCAATTCCTGCCTGCTGCGAGCGGAATGGTAATTACCTTGGTAAACAGTTTGAACCCAGATGGGACGCCGAGTGTGGGCCGTCTCAACTAACTTTTAAAAAAATCCGTTTGCTACAATTCGAAAATTACTTTTTTTCCTACCATTTCTTTCCCAGTGCATGGATGTCAGTTTGGATCTTGAGACACCGAATGACTCAACGTCCCGTCTGGATTCAAATTATTAGTAAAAAGGTCACAAAAACCTACCGAAGGAGAGTAAAGATTTGACTGACATTTCACCTTTAATCTGCTGAAAATAATTGTTTACACAATTTTTCATCTACTGCATTATCATAATTCAGTTTGTCTACCAAAACATCACCAGGGTATCAAACAAGTATGATCCGGGCGAGACGTCGTCTACTAAAATTCCGTTTAACCAATTTCCTCATATTGCCGCCCTTGTAAAAGTCATTTTCTAAACCATGGTGATAAATAGTGCATTTGCTCCTTAGGGAAAAATGCTCTATTTATCACAATGGTTTCAAATCTACACAATTCCAAGATAAGTCCTTTTCTCTAGTAAATGCTCATTATAGGAACGTGGTTTTTAAAAATAGCCTATGAGGGAATGGGTTAAAAGGGATTGTGTTGTATTCTGCCAGATAGAAATTGTTCGGCAAACTGAACGTTAATTGTGTATACTTTAAACTGTCGTCTAACCATTTCGACGCCAATTAGATTTCATCTACTAAGATTATCTTCTACTTCAGGTTTTAAAGTGGCATTTATTCAATTTCTTTACAAAAATATAATGTGTCAAACAGTTTGGATCCTCGAAATCCAAACTGTTGGCAAAGGTTATCACAGATTCGCCTATGGCGACAAAAGGTTTAAAAAGACCCACATTGATGCTAGCTTGAAAGTACGGTTTTGAGAGGTGTTACTGTATTCAGTTTAATTTCGGTTTTATATTCTATCTCAGATAACTAAATATCGGTATAAATTAGGATGTATACTTTTATATGGTGATAAACATTAACGATTAAATCTTTTCAAGGTGGTTATTGACATTATGCACCTGAAATAAATACGAAGAATATTTCAGAACTCGACTTTTTTTAAAGTGCAAGGTAATTTTATGAACTATTATAGCAAATCTACAGCTCATAAATCACATAAAGTGCTATATCAAGAAATCATTACAATTATCTTAGTTTTCTGCAAAGGCCACATACTGAGAGTAGGTAGGTACATGTTACAGCATTCGCTCATATTGACGACTTATGACGCCTCTGTAAATGTTCTGAACGTAGGAGATTTTTCGAAACTACAGACAGCAATGCGAAAAGAGAAAATTGCAGACACAATTTATTGAGTACATGTAATGTTCTTGAGCAGTTATTAACCCTTCGCTTGCTATGCACGTCAATATACATACCTGTAAATAGTGAAGACCCAGATGCAGGAGCTGTCTCATCCGGGTCAATACTATTTACAAATTGATTGTGCAACCATTGCACTCCACAGCAGTGTTTGCACAGCGAAATACTTTTACACAATGAAGATATATGTAATTATACAACAGGGCATGGGTAAAGAAGAGAATTGTGTTTTAAAATTCAGCAAACGAAGGGTTAAAAGTGCTACATTTCTCATGTCCCCAACATCCGTTTACGCGGTATTAAATTTTTATAACTAAAAGCATTGAAATTGATGATTCCGAAGGACCAGAAAAAAATCAAGAATGAAGCACGGGACAACTTTTTACGGTCTCCACAACAACACTTAACAGCTGCTGTTGTTAAGAACCTGTTTTAAGCAGCCCTTCATTTATCGAACACACGACTCTTAAAAGGAAGTTAGCAGAAAGCTCATGTAGCATAAGGCTACCACCTGCCTTAAGATTACCACATAAGACATAATGCATGTCTGAAATGATGTATAAAAGGACGTAATAAAGAATACAATTAATATTGTGCCTTACCCTAAAAAGAAACATTCAACATGTGTATTTATATAAATTCTGAAGGGTGGTGATCCCCCGAAAGCAAAAATTGCAACACAAAAAGAGAAAATTGCAGACTCGGTTTTATTGAGTCTGTACATGCGCAGTAATTGAATGTGCAACACTGCTCACGCCCCCTAGCACCGGCTTAAGCGGTATTCAATTTTCAGAACAAGAAGTACTGAAATTCATGATCTCGAAGGATCAGAAGGTATAACAACACTGAGAATGAAGTACGGTGCGACGTTTTACTGCCGCCACACAAGCACTTAACACCTGCTGTTGTGAAGATTATAAATTCTGAAGGGTGGCGATTCCCCGAAAGCAAAAATTGCAACACAAAAAGAGAAAATTGCAGACTCGGTTTTGTTGAGTCTGTTCATGAGCAGTAATTGAATGTGCAACACTGATCACGCCCCTAGCACCGGCTTAAGAACGTTTAAGTTAACGTAAACGTTCATCACTGACATCTCCAACTCGCAAAAACTGTACATAAAGTCTTGAGCCTTTGAACGCCTTTTTCTCCCCCCCCCTTCTCTCTCTCTCTCTCTCTCTCACTATCAAGCTATCTCGCTCAGACAAAGAAGACAAGAAAGTGAATTAAGAGGCATAATAATGAAAACACATGGGTGTTACACAAACACCCCATCCCCCCCCCAACTGAGGAAAGCCTAGCTCCTCCTGCCTATACATTACATGATACCAGTGACTGGCTGGCCAATGCATTGTATCACCACAGGACAAATGGTTCCAAGCTTACTTCCCATTTGGCGGTTCCTATGGAAACCACCCCTTGGTACTAATCTTGTACTTCAGAGTATGTACAATTTTTGAAAGAACAAAGAATCATCTTACTGAAATGATGCATAAAATGACGTAATAAAGGATACAATTAATTTTGTGCCTTACCCTAAAAAGAAACATTCAACAATTGCATTTATATAATTTAACGTAAACGTTCATCACTGACATCTCCAACTCGCAAAATATATCAAGGCATAATGCGGCTACACCCTTCCTTTTGTTTGCCTTGCGTCTTTGTGCTTGTGATTTGCTCATGTGTGGAACGTTTGTCCCTGGTTCTTGTGTGTCTTTTGGTGTTTTCTGTGTTCATTTCGTGTGTGTGTTTGGGTGTGTGGTTGTGTGTGTGTGTCATGCTGTCTATCGGTGTTTTGGTGATGGTTGCGTCTTGCATGTGGCTTTGCCTGCTTGACTTTACTACTTTTCCATTTAGAGATGACAAAAGGTCCAAAGAGATAAAATTGCAAATACTCACGTTATTGAATGTTTGTCAATTATCTGAGTTAAACAATATGTGCTTAAAGACAACTTCAAAACTTGTATAGTCCATTATGGTCAATGTATAGTATAACAATTTACTTAATGAAATCTTAACATGTTAAAACAAATATCCACGAAAGGTAATGTCACTTTGCACAATACAAGTGGTTAGTTAAAACCAGTAAATGTAGCCGTTTACATCCTCTTCACCACAGCACTTCCGGGCATGGTATCTTGCTGGTAGATGTGTCCGCTCTCTGGTGTTTCCCCTTCCTCTGAGTCACATCCTCCTCCTCCTCCTCTACCACCAAGGGATCGCTTTGGTCAGCTGGTAGTCCATCTCTTCCTGTAGCAGTGTTGAGTTAGAGGATGTGGCCACTCTGGTGTGAGGCAAGGGTGTGGAGGTTTTCTTCTGGACTGTGGTCGACTTGGTCTTTGGAGTCGTTTCCCGTCATGTGGCAAATAGTGGTGATAGAGAAACAGATGTCACTGTCCTCAGCAGCTTAGTGGACTGTGTTGGCAGTTTGGGGGTTGATAGTGTGGCCCTCGATGACTGAAAGTGTGGGGATGGAGGAGAATTGACCTCAATGAAAGGAGAGTCCTCCATCAGAGCATCAAAGATGAGAATGGGCATGGAAAGTTGATTGTTGATGGGTGACGGCACATATTCTGGCACAACAGGTGGTGCAGTATGTCTTATTACCTGGGGTGACTCCTTGATGTCACGGTCCACTATCCACCTGGGCAGAATCCGTCCAAATTTATTTTTCATATCTGCTGGATCGGCCGGTGCCTTCTCTATCACTAATCTACCACCTATGCTGCTCAGTACATAAAAATAGTAATCTACCCTGGCCGGGTTGTCTCTATACTTTAGTATCGTGTTATAATCGGGCCTACCTAGTATAGCCTCTCCTCTTCCTTACTAGATCTATGTGGGACTTAGATGTTCCTCCAGGGTATTGACCTCTTGACACCGGAAGTTACCCAGCGTGCAGGAGTATGGAACCTGATCTACTGGAACATGCTCCTTCAATACATGTGCACCATTCTGTATCTGCGGCCTTGCTTGGAACAGTTACGGCACAGGTAAGTGAGGAAACGGGCAGGCGTCTAGAAAACACAATCATTACGGGAGATGTAATTTCTACATCACTATGCCAAACTAGCACCATCTCAATGTGATTCATGCCATAAATAAGGACTTGCCATACATAAGGACTTTGCAAAGGTAAGCATAGACTCTGATTTCATCGGACTATGTTAACGAAGACATTTGCTCTGATCACAGGACAGTTGAAGTACACACAGGGGCAAACCACGGTCGGATGATTATTAGTCTGCAGTGAAACGTCACTACCATCTATAGAAATATACGTCTTTCTATCTAATGTTACACACTCATTCATTATAGCACACTGTCATAAGAATGCATGTGTCTCATATTAAACAATTGTTACTTCAAATTATCACTATTTATACCTAGTGGTTGATCCACAAAATTGTACAAGACGTGACATGTTAATGTTGGCACCTAATTTGAATCTATAAAATAGGTCATATTAATTTTCCAAGTACAAATGCAATTAACACAACAGTAATCTGTCAACTATCTAAAACATAACAGTTTATGACAATCATCAGTTATTGATTAGACCGCCTTAATTAGATTTTTCAGCAGTCTCGCGCGTTTTCGAAAATACAGCGAGACAACTCTTCACAACGATACACCTTCAACTTGTTGTGAACTAATCGCTCTTGACCATCTGGGTTAAGCTGAATTTGAATTTGACTGGAGACTGTTTCTCAACTATCAGGAATGGACCTTGGAAAGTCCTCCCAAGTGTTGGGTTCACCCCTACTCTTCGAGTCTCATGCAGACAACAGACAGCATCTCCAACAATCTCCACAATTATGATATACTCTACGCGTTGTGATCCATATTCGACATTGATTATGTATATTCAAACATTATAACGTGACGTCACTGTTACACACATGGCGCCAAAGACTAAGATAACGTTACTTATCCCGACATACTGGGGTCGCAAAATGATTTTCATACATCTCGTACCTTCCCTTATCTCAAAGTTAGAACAACGGGTTAAGATTCCCTAATCTGTAACACGTGTAAGATCACATTAGAACGTATATATGACGTCATACATCAGATATGACGTCAACCCATGGAAACCGATGTTTACATGTCATTTAAACGGCGAAAATACACTTTTTTGTTATGTGAGAAAAAGAATCTGATGCTCGTTGTCTTTTAAGATCGCATGTTCCTAAACTCACCAGGAAAATGTTATTAAGCTTGCAAAGGCTCGCTTAATGACATGTTCTAAGGCTCGTTTAGGAACATGTGATCTTCTATATCTCAGAAATCTGTCTCTTGACAGGACTTTAGCAATATATGCTGTTTACACTCCTCATTTTTGTATGTCCACTCTTCTTGTGAACTTTCCTTTCCTTGAGCTTGGCGAACATGGTACCGCCCTTTCTTCTCACTTCTACTGACGTGTCTTATCTGGACTAGGTTCACGACGTGAAATACCGCCTCGTCGATGTTATGGGACTCTTTGTTGAACTCAACTTCGAGTCGCACATCCTCGTCATGTAATACATCTAATAATCTCCTGACCAGATCCTCATCCCTGGTTCTTCTATCGCGGTAGCCGTGTGCTTTGTCGTACAGACGTTTAACATTGGCGGTATACTCTTCTGCAGTATCGCCTGGCTTCTGGCTTCGCCTGTTATTTGCAGCGAAGGATCTGGCAGTTTCAACAAATCTAAATCTGCTGTTCAACTCAGCTAAGAATTCTATGTAGCGTGGTCCAACCAGTTTTCGAACACCTAAGGCTTAATTTTTTGTTTTCAACCGAGAAAAATCAGCGGATGTCATTTGCACATTTTATTTCATTGTTATCAACTACTACTACACACATTCATGTAGAATTAAAACATTTATGATTTAGAATATACAAATAATAACATGTGTTTTGTGTACCTTATTAAATGGCAATATGACGGGTTTCCCAACCTGTTTTCGAACATCCAATCAAAATCATCATAGTAAAGTAATTAGTACAGTTAGGTTCATGCCATTCACTCCACTTTCGTATAACAACCATATACACAAGCTGGTCACAAAAATGTTAACTAAAATATTAATAAAACTATAAAAAAATATTGATCGCAATTAGTGGCTAAATCCCATTAGGAATTTAACAGGGTGGTTATTTTTCCTGAACTAGATTATGAGGATCGTCAGTTTCAATGCTTTTAGGCCATTTTGGCAGCTTTGTAGGCATTTGTGAGTGTTGTGGGATAATACAATCTGTATTTGCCCACATACTTTGATGGATGGGCCTTAAAAGATAAATCTACCATGGCTAGTAAGTTTCTGAACGGGAAAAGGTCACATGTTCTATTATGTTACATACATGTTAAGAGAATAGACTGTTTGAACTGCCCTATATATGCATCATAAAGACAACTACGTCATAATTCTACATTGGGATTTCCACAACAAACTCGGAAGGGAAGTGCTGGTGGCATTTCCTCAAATTTTACTTATATTAGACACCGTAATTTAGGGTTCTCAACTGGGGGCATTAATAGTAATAGTAGAAACGGCCATTTTTTCTCTCAGAAACTATAAAGTCATGTAAAATTACATGTTTTTGCGCATTGTTGATTTTGATAGCTGTCCATCTGCTTATCAACACTTATGGTGTATTAGGCAAGCGTATGACGTCATAGCGCGTGCATACGAGGAAATTTTCGCGAAAACGTGAGATGTTCGAAATCAGGTGGTGTTCGAAAATACCTCCGATGACGATAATTCCCTAAGGCGAGGGGAGATAAATGTGCAAACACAAATTCTGCAGCTGTACCTTCTAATCTCTAATCGCGGGAGGAGCTGATCTATTCTATCCTTCTGACCAGTAGTAGCGAGCAGCTATTGTATCAAATCTAGCAATCCATGTTGCCCAGCAGTCCTCTTTTCCAGTGAATAAGGGGATCTTGACACTGCATGCACGTGCGACATGCAATGTGCGGTTCTGATTGAATCTAACTCCATGGCCGTTGCCATGGGAACCAAGGCCACTCAGACTACTATGGAGTTGGTATCGTTGATTATCTACATGCTCTGCTTGATAATGTGCCTCAGACTGGCTGCTTGGTCTATATTGGCTGTAGCTATTGTCATAGCCATATCTCTTTGGCTGACTTTCATTGTCAGATATACATAAAATACCTCAGTGTTTAGCATGGTTTGCAAAATTTACCTATTATAGCGAGACTGCATCTCGTTCTGAACAAACGTTGGTGTCATCTAACCTATAACGCAGTGTCTGCACGTGGTATCACTGCGTGAGCGATCCTTTGTGAATCCCATGCCATTTGGTGAACTTTGACCAGATTAGTAGATTGGTCGTTAAAACAGACTCATACGTTGATCTAAAAAGTGGTGGTCTCTGATTGAATTTGACACCTGGTTTGGGGTGAAACTATTACTCGTTTCGTGATAAGAGTCTCTATGTCTAACTGGTTGCGGACCGGTATTAGACCCGCACGTCGTAGTTTGTCTGTCAACTGGACCAAATTAGAAAGGTTCTCGAGAACTGTCGATAGCTGATTTCTTGGGCCTATCATTTATCATTTCCAGAATTTCTTGGACTACTGTTTCCAAGATGCCGGTCATGTTTGATATAATTTATTTCATAGATCTTTGAAAATGCAGTTCTTCCGCATCGGCGGTGCCTTTTTACTATAATCTGGATCAGTAAGGCTGACCTGTAACTCTGGGTCTACATTGGTGATACTGTTGGTATGTTTTGGATGAAAGCTTATTTCAGCATATATCTGCAATGGGTCACTCATTTTCCAGTCAGTAAACCCTTTTTAAATGAATAACGCATGGCTTTCCAATCAAAACGTAGAATAAGATCTACTTAAAATTTATTGTTACTACAGAATTGGGTTGCATCTAGATCTCGGATACAATATCTAACTGTTGGCTAATGGATTCGTACCACCGGACTTGCTTTTAATAAAGCAAATCCCACCGTTGCCACCAAACAATATATCGGGCTCGGATCTGGACGTCTCGGTGTAGAGAATCGGCTCGTACCTATGGTCATGCGAAACGCCGATCACTCGTGATAGCGTAGCGCTGGTTCTGTATGTGCGTTCGGTAGGTCTATTTTATGGAAATAACAACCCGACGTCAGTCACCATTAACGATTTAAGGCAGTTAGTTAACAACATATCTAAATATACATGTACATTGTATAAAAACACAGGTGGCACTGCAGACGTATGTCTGTTTATAATGATGTATATCTAAGTATGTACTCTAATCAAGGGAAGCTACTTGTGCAAAATGTTGAGTTATCCTGTAAATGGCGTGTCACGAAATGGTCTGCCTAAAACTGAGACGCGCGTAATTAAACTGGATATCAGGAATGGAACGTTTGTGTAGATATACTGTTGTATTCTATAACGTGGTGACTACCTTGATGACTGGGATTTTATGAAGATTTCGCGTAGAATAGTGTCTAAAGAATTCTGAACGTGTACTCGCACCCGAATGAAACGAGCGCAGAGTTTATATACCCAATGTGGGTAGGATCACCACTGATCACTAAAGAAGGAGCATGATCACCACTAATGGATCACCAGTACCCAAATATTGATCACTGGCGATCCTCAAAACGCTCGAATTCAACGAGAATCAACTGGGTTGCCATAATTACGTCATCAATAACTGTGCTCTTACGTTCGAATGAGTCATGGCGAAGTAACTAACGAGTGCCATTGAACCCACAGGGACTAAGATACACTACTAAATAAAAAAGAACCATTACCATTCAGAAGCAGGCAAACTGCTATTCAAATGCAGGAGAGATGGATCAGGAAATGAACAGTGTGTACTGGATCCTGGCAACGGTAAACTACCCAGAATTCAATGCTCAAAACGGCCACTGTAAACACGGAAGTTAAAGTCACATGTAAAAAATGATGATTTTACACAGAAATACACATGTCTGCAGTGATCTTATAACACGACAATTGCATAAAATAAATGTAGATAATTAAATAGATACAGATATATTTGTAATAATGAAAACACTGGAGTGTTACACTATGTAGCTTTGACTTGTGGTTCTTTGCCAAGTATGTTCAACTTACGACCCCGGGCGAAACTTGGCCCTGCCCTGAGGCTCATCGGATTATCACGGGTAAAATATAAAATATTATTTTCTCTGAAACCATAAGGCTTAGACCTTTAATTAATGGTATGCTGCTTTGCATTGTGGTCCTCTACCAAGGTTGTACAAATGATGACTTCTGGGTAAAAAATGGCCCCATCTCAGGGGTTATCTCAGGTGAGCGTTTCAGGGCCTCATGGCCCTCTTGTCACGCAAACAGAGTAGACCTAGATCAGACGGTTCCTATCAGGGTCTACTCTGTTTGCTAATGTAATTTGATAGATATGTTTCTTTAGTTTCTTAAATGGCTACAGTGTTTCACCTTTACGCATTTGCAAACAGAGAAGACCCATATCAGACAGCTCCTATAGGAGCTGTCTGATTAGGGTCTGCCTGTTTGCTGATGGAATATGAAATATCTGTTTCTTTAAAATGTCTTCAATGTTCTACTTTCCATATTTCATTATAACTATGTTGTCAATATATAAGGTATTTGCAGTAGGTATTTTTTTTAAATAAATATAGAATATGGAAAGGGTTAAAAGGCATCGTTTCTACCAGGTAAAAGGTTAAATATTTAAACCTCTAACTCACATACACTATTAGGTAAACTCGTCTGAATGGCAATTTAGGTCCCACCCATTTTTATGCCCCCAAAGGCGGGTATATAGTAATCGCATTGTCCATCCTTCCGTCTGTCTGTCCGTCCGTCCGTCTGTCTGTCCTTCCATCCGTCCTACGTGTCCCTTCTGTAACTTTTTTTTATCTGTGAATGGGATTCAAAATAACCTGGCACAAATGTTCACCACACAAATACGATATGTCGCGTTCAACTCCTTGGCCAATGGGTCAAATGTCAAGGTCATCCTTTAGGGTCAGAGGGGGGCATAGTGTTACACAAACACATCTTGTTTGAAAGAAATATACAGTAGAATCTCGATTATTCGAACAATAAAACATGTATAATTATCGGTCTTTAAGACAGGTGGCAGCTTAATGCGGGGCGAAAGTCGCACAGAAAGCTCCTCTTGGACCTCCACCTACATACAATGCATCAATTCTTCGTTATTAAAATTTCTAAAATGCATCAATTCTTCATTATTAAAATTCCTAAGTATCGAGTTTTTACTGTAGGCTGGTGAAAACCTTTGAAATGTATTTGCATAGCAAACTGTGAATACCCGTATCATAAGACTCCATCAGAAGTCCTCTGATCGAGGTCTACACTGTTTGCCTATATCCCTTTAAAGATTAGCCCTGTACATAAAGAATATTTAGAATGAAATACCGACTGTATGAATAAAAATAAGGTTAACTGTTAAAAAGGACATCATACGATGGCATAAGCTGTAGAATCATATGTACAGTAAAACCTCTCTATAACGGCCACTAAATTACATCAAGTATTGCGTGTTGAAGACAGGTGGCTGCTTAAAGCAAGGTGAAAGTAAAACAGAACGCTCCTATAGGAGCGTTCTGTTTTACTTTCATCTTGCTTTAAGCAGCCACCTGCCCTAAATACCAACTAATTAACATAATTTTGTGGCCGTTATAGAGAGGTTATACTGTATATTATTTCATAAACAACCAGAGCAGATCATGCTCAGACGGCTCCTGAAGGAACCGTCTGATCTGGGTCTACTCTGTTTGCAAAGGTGTAGAAAGGTGTATATGTGGTGTAAAAAGTTATATAAAACTTAAACAAAAATGTCTAAGAAACTACATGGTATTATCTATAAAATTATCCGATCTGTGTCTGCTCTGTTTGCAAAATCGAGAAAAGTGGTCTCTATTAGGTAAAGGGCGGGGGGGGGGGGGGAATTATGTCATTTTAAGATTTAAACCTTTTTTATGCCATAAGAACATCTACCAACGTCAAAACTCCCAACATTTGTCATCTAGCATTATATATAATTAAATGCAGTAAGGTATCCCCAGACACATTTTAACCCTTCTCTTGCTGAATTTTAAAATACATTTCTCCTTCTTTACCAATGCCCTGTTATATAATTACATATATCTTCACTGTGTACAAGTATTTCGCTGTGCAATCACTGCTGTGGAGTGCACTGGTTGCACAATCAACTTGTAAATAGTGCAGACCCTGATGAGACAGCTCCTGCAGGAGCTGTCTCATCTGGGTATTCACTATTTACAGGTAGGTATATTGACGTGAATAGCAAGCGAAGGGTTAAGTTCTTCTTGGTATCTAGTTAGAAAAAACTGATTTTATGGAACTTGAACCTTATAGTCGTTAAATCGTAATAAAATGTATAGAAGTTCCTAGAGGAACATTTTAACTTAAATTAAGATCGCTGAAATAACTTAGCGACAAAGAGAACGACGAGTAAACTCGTCATATTCGCCAGACTATTATTTCAAGTTTTTATTTTATGACAATTTTCTCGCGCATTCCCCAAATTCCATTGCTTTATTAGCAACTGTTGGGCCCTATAAGGAGTCGTAACGCAATTATGACTCAGATTGAGGCAAATTAAAATTAATGACCTTATAAGGCAGTCACGACGTTATATAACGCAAGATTTCCATACGTAATGTACCGACATCGCTATTAACCCTTTTTCCCCTGAGAAAAAAATGTCGATTGCTCAAAATTCGATCAGGTGAACTTTTTACTATGACAAATTCGAACAAGCTTTTGAGAAATTATTGTCAGAGTGACAAACAGTTTGGATCCTGATGAGACGCCGAGTTACTCGGCGTCTCATCTGGATCCAATCTGTTTGTCAATCCGAGTTAAGTCGCTGTTTAACTGGATAACGGTTAAATCCTAAATTGTCGACGTTCTAATTTGAGGAAAGGGATTTGGGAATACGCAGACGTGGAAAAAACTGCCCAAAATTGATTTACGAGTTTTCTGTTGGATACTTTATCGAACTTTGGGGCGTTACAAATATGACAGTCATGACATGAGACTAGGGCTTTGTTCCATTAAAGGGGCTGCGCTGCCTGCTCCCTTACAGTTTTATTGCGATATCAAGCGAGCGTAAAGTGGATTTGTCACGATATTCTTTGAAGACAATGTTCCTTATTTTTAATGATACAGTTCTCAAAGACGATGCCCCATTAAAAATACCAGAATCGTTGTTCTGCGCTATATACAATACAGTTAACCGCCTCTATACCGGAATTTTAATACAGAAAAAGTTTCGCATGTTAAAACATGTATCCGGTTTGTAATGCATTACATTGTATTTTTGTAAATGTGAATAATTCCTGATAATTTCAACAATTCACTTTTTCTGCTTGTCACATTAAGGGGCTAAACGGTAACTGTCGAAGGGAATTGTGTTAAGTCTGTGTAACAAGCATTTGACCCCTTTTTCTACGAGCCCTACTTTCAACCCAACGAATGCGTCATACTTGGAAAATGTTACGTTATACAAGTGCCAGGTCATAATGCCCCCCTAGCGTTAACTATTTCACCACCGACGCTCACAGCGCTTGCTGCACTAGGCGAATTTGTTTTAACCCTTCGCTTGCTATTCGCGTCAATATACCTACCTGTAAATAGTGAAGACCCAGATGAGACAGCTCCTGCAGGAGCTGTCTCATCAAGGTCTGCACTATTTACAAGTTGATTGTACAACGAGTGCACTCCACAGCAGTGATTGCACAGCGAAATACGTGTACACAGTGAAGATTTATGTAATTATCAACAGGGCATGGATAAAGAAGGAGAAATGTATTTTAAAATTCAGCAAGCGAAGGGTTAACCTTAGCATAGGGGGCCGAGTAACTCGGCGTCTCTTTACTATACACATCATGTGACACACCCCTTACATTTTACAGGAGTCGTCTGATCAGGGTCTGCTCTGTTTGCTTACGACATAATATAGATCAAATTATACACTTCCTGTCTTATTCATGTGTTATTTTAAAATCTAATTAATATGCATAATAAATTCTGATAAGATGAGATCATTCGAAAGCAAAAATAGCAATGCGAAAAGAGAAAATTGCAGACTCGGTCTTATTGAGTCTGTTCATGAGCTGTTATTCAAAGTGCAACACTGCTCACGTCCCTTAGCACCGGTTTAAGCGGTGTAGTATTCAATTTTCAAAACTAAAAGCACCGACAGAAATTGATGATCCCGAAGTACTGATGTTGGCATAACTTCTTTCATGAATATTCACGGAGTAAAGGGTTTAAGACTTAAGGGCTAATTCGTCTTTCGTGATAGTCTTTACAATCGTTTAACACTCCGACAGTTTTGAAGAAAACAATTACTTTGTGGAATGAAACAGGCGACAATGTTCGCCGACGGATGTTTCTTAGTTGTAAAATTGATAAACCGAACTACTGGAAGTGTGATTAGCTCATTTTCGACCCTCAAAACGAATAAACTCAACAAAATCAATTATAAACACTGTACACGATCAGTGTCTACATTCTTTGTCAGGTAAACTTTGACAGGTTGGTTAACCATTTCCTCCATGAATATTCATGTAAGAAATAATGAGGTCAGTGAATGTATATTAGATTAATTGTTATACAGTCAAACCTCTCTATAACGGCCACTAAATTACAACAAGTATTTTGTATTAGAGGCAGGCGGCTGCTTAAAGCAAGATGAAAGTAAAACAGAACGCTCTTATAGGAGCGTTCTGTTTTATTTTCACCTTGCTTTAAGCAGCCACCTGCCCTAAATACCAACTAATTAACACAATTATAGAGAGGTTTTACTGTAATAGCACATGAACATTGGTATTTTTAGCCATGGCAGAAAATGTAGAATCGTATCTATATTATATCATAAGAAAAACAGAGCAGACCCTGATCAGACGGCTCCTATAGGAGCCGTCAGATATAGGTCTACCCTGTTTGGAAAGGCGTATGTATGGAGTAAAGGGTTAATAAAATTGCATATATTGAAGTTCAAATTAACGATCTTCACAAAAGTGATTGAACATAACAAATACTAAGCTTTATTATGTTGAAAATATGCGTTTATTGTAAGGTGTTTCACTCTAACCCTTTCTCTGTTGTTATGTATTTAAACAATGATGAAGTCAATACTATTAATTAGATATTGTTTCTATAATTGCATACAAAGACGTGATATTTTAGAAACTATAGAATCAGATATATATTATTTCATAAGAAACAGAGCAGACCCTGATCAGACGGCTCATATTTTAGCCTCCTGATATGGGTCTACTCTGTATGCAAAGGCGTAGAAAAATGTACTTATGGAGTAAAGGGTTAAGGTATTAGATACTGAACAACAATTAGCGAGAAACCAAAACTCAAAATCGTCTATACAGCTACAACGTACAAGTCGCTGCAGTATGCATTTTCTTTCACATCACTATAAGTGCTCTAGATGTTTCTAAACATACACGTTTATTTCCTTTTCGCTATTGGTCATGTTACATGGTGAAAAAGTTGTGACTCGACTTGGACTCGAACCTAGGGCCTCTGGCTTACCATGCTAACACTCTAGCTACTGAGCTACAAAGCCACACAGTAAAGCCTATCAACTGTTTCACCACAATCTCTACCCGGCTACAGTCATAATAATGTATATGTTCCTTTACCCTTTCTGTTGTATATTCATGTAAGAATGTGACATCATGGGAATTAACGAGTCAAACTACTATTTTAAAGCATTATTTACTAAGGAAGTTTTGGCTCAGGCATAAATTGTAGAATCAGATCTGCATAATTACATAAGAAAACAGAGCAGACCCTGGTGAGACGGCTCCTATAGGCGCCGTCTGACCCTAGTCTACTGTTGCAAGTGCGTGAAATGCGTTATATGAATGGAAGGGTTAACCCTTTCCCTCATATAAACATGTTTTCACGCATTTGCAAACAGAGTAGACCCAGATCAGACGGCTCCTAGAGGAGCCGTCTGATCAGGGTCTGCTTTGTTTGCTAACAAAATTTGATAGATCTGTTTCTTTACTTTCTGAAATGTCTACACTTTTCCACCTTCCATATTTCTTTATAACTATTTTGTTAATGAATATTCATTAGTAACTGAAAAATGGCCTAAATACAGAACAGGGAACCAGGGTTAATACAGTCGACAGCTGAAATCAATGCAGGGAGAAAGTCCTACAGAAAACTCCTTTGGGGATTCCTCTTTACTGAAAGTTCGAATAAGCGATATTTAACTATAGCTGAAACCCGCATTTTGTTATTTTGACGACGATTCGGACGTATAGAGCCATTTTTAGTTCCCTATGTCTGATTATTATGCATCAATAACTGAGATTTAACCCTTTACTCTATGAATATTCATTTAAGAAATAACGATACCGTGAATATTAGTTGGATTCATTTTTATAATGGCATATGGACACATGGAATTTTGGCCATGACAGAAACTGTAGTCATATCTATACTATTTCATAAGTAAACTGAGCATACCTTGATTTGACGGCTTCTATAGGGGGGCGTCTTATCCGGGTCTACCCTGTTTGCAAAGGAATAGAAAGGCGTATTGATGGAGTAGAGGATTAAATGTGCAATCGGTCATAACGTCCTGAAACCAGGTCAACCAGTTCAAGCGATAGCTTCATGTGCTGAGCGCTAAGCCATGGCACCACTGATAGTGCCAAGTGTCTTTATGCAAGTAAAGTGCCAACTATTCCGCTATGAATTAGGTTATTAAAATAGTATGACTGTGACAATACTTTCTTACTTCTTTCCCTGTTTAATATTCATGTATGAAATAATGACATCATGAATATTTATTAGCCAAACTTTTATACTGGTACATGACATATGATTTGTTTATTTTGGCAGTTTCTGTAGAATTCCATCTATATAAATCCAAAATCAAAATCAGAGTAGATACTCTCCCTGCATCCCCCGAAGAGACGATTCTAAAGAGTGGTCACAGTATAGGGTTTTCTGGAGAAATGACTTTTTTCGAATTTGGGAACGCACTGTAGCTCTGGATAAGGACTTTTTTATGCCAAACCCTATATTGTGACCACTCTTTAGAATCGTCTCTTCGAGACGATTCTGAAGAGTGGTCACATTATAGGGTTTGGTGGAGAAATAGCGATTTTAGAATTTGGGTGCGCACTGTAGCTCTGGCTAAGGACTTTCGTATGCAAACCGTTACTTGTCATCTGATGCTGAATTTAACTTCACACTTTATCACATTCGAAATGCAGTTGGTTTGATAAAGGGCTTACAGGGACCAGGCAATACTCCTAACAATAATTGCACGTTATTTCGAGTTGTCACTAAACTGACTCAAGTGGCTTAGGCCCAGTAGCATACCAAACGAAGCGCTTAATTGATTTCTATTTGGGGTTTGCGTTAAGGCTCTGCTGGAATTCCCTTTCCGTCAATATTGATTTATCGCTACCAGGGAGACGGTCCCGCATTTAAAGCTTTAGCATGTTGAAACAAGTTGATTCTTAAACAAAGTGCTTTCTGTTTTTCATTCTTAAAATAATACTATTCTCCATTCTTGATATAAAACACGATCTAAGTATAATCTTGTTCGGGTTTTAATGAGCCATTGCGTTTGAACTGCGCCTCAACATGTTCGTTACTGTTCGCAAACTGACAAAAAAGGTTGTCCATGTCACATAAAGAGTTTAGGGGATAAAACATTCGTTTCCTAACGCAATCTCACTAAAAGATGTGAGTCACATGGTAATTAATGTTTTTGGCAAAGTGCGATGAGATGTCCTTTGTGCGACTTAGCTTGCTGTGGGGGAATGGGCAATTTTGTGACCACCTTGGCGAAATGATTGGGATTTCGGTCAGAAGCCCAACAAGAATCAGCAATGATTGTAAACTTATTTTCGTATTTAACCCTTTACTCCATAAATACGCCTTCCTGTGCTTTTGCAAACAGAGTAGACCCAGATCAGACGGCTCCTATAGGAGCCGTCTGACCAGAGTCTGCTCTATTTGCTTATGATACAATATAGATATGATTCTACAGTTTCTGCCATGACCAAAATCCTTGTATCCATGCGCTATTTAGCAATTAATCTGATTCATATTCATGATGCCTTTAGACCCACACTTATCCATGGATGTACAAAATGGACTGGTTGAGTATTGTGTCATCTATAGAATTCATTCAGTATGACAGCGTATCAATTAAGAGGGGATTTTGATGCCAAGCAATGCAGACCATGAATGATCCGAATCATTTAACCCTTTACCCCCTGAATATGCATGAACGAAACTATTTATGTATAAATATTAATTAGCTAAATATCTATAATGGCGTATTTCTTATAATGACCAACTACCTACCCGCCCGACCGTCGGACCGGGTGATTCAAGTATACCCCCTCAAACAAACGGGGGTATGAAATACAGGTACTAAATATTGGTGGTGGCATTATTGCTTACATGAATATGAAACGGGAAATAAGGGTTAACCCTTCGCTTCCTATTCACGTCAATATACCTACCTGTAAATAGTAAAGACCCAGATGAGACAGCTCCTGCAGGGGCTGTCTCATCAGGGTCTGCACTATTTACAAGTTGATTGTGCAACCAGTGCACTCCACAGCAGTGATTGCGTAGCGAAATACGTGTACACAGTGAATATATATGTAATTATACAACAGGGCATTGGTAAAGAAGGAGAAATGTATTTTAAAATTCAGCAAGCGAAGGGTTAAGTGACTTATATCATACTCATCCAAGAGAAATAATTCGATTTTACAATGCAAGAAGTACAGGGGTTAGTATATAGCATTATACATCACAATGATAATCGATATAATTGTACTGGAATAACAGTCATGTACCCCATGCAATATTTCAGACAACAATATAAACATGT
Source organism: Azorinus chamasolen (assembly GCA_963576725.1). Taxonomy (NCBI): domain Eukaryota; kingdom Metazoa; phylum Mollusca; class Bivalvia; order Cardiida; family Solecurtidae; genus Azorinus; species Azorinus chamasolen. The sequence goes on along the minus strand of OY755241.1, from coordinate 62,455,380 downwards.
ATTGCAATTGAAATACACATATTTGTCACATATCGATTGAAAGCTGTTAAGTAACAATTAATATTTGGCAACTGTGTGGCTTAATTGTCATTGTGCATGGGAAACATAGAACAGAAATGAAGTTCGTGGGGGAGAGGGTTAAGGCCCCACATATAGGGGACTTGTAAATATTTTCCCTTTTAGTCTGTGCATGACGTGGAACGGTTGGACGCTTTGGCTAATACACGGCTCGTGTAAGGCCTGTCTAGTCAACTAGTCTCAGTTTAGCTGTTACCTGGGAGAGACGCTTTGGCTGATACACGGCTCTTGTAAGGACTGTCTAGTCAACTAGTCTCAGTTTAGCTGTTACATGAGAGAGACGCTTTGGCTAATACACGGCTCTTGTAAGGACTGTCTAGTCAACTAGTCTCAGTTTAGCTGTTACATGAGAGAGACGCTTTGGCTAATACACGGCTCTTGTAAGGACTGTCTAGTCAACTAGTCTCAGTTTAGCTGTTACCTGAGAGAGACGCTTTGGCTAATACACGGCTCCTGTAGGGACCGTTCAGTCAACTAGTCCCAGTTTAGCCGTTACCTGAGAGAGACGCTTTGGCTAATACATGGCTCCGGCAGGGACCATCCAGTCAACTAGTCCCAGTTTTGCCTGTTACCTGAGAGAGACGCTTTGGCTAATACACGGCTCCTCCGTTCAGTCAACTAGACTCAGTTTAGCTGTTACCTGAGAGAGACGCTTTGGCTAATAAACATCCCCTGTAGGGACCGTCCAGTCAACTAGTCTCAGTTTAGTCGTTACCCGAGAGAGACGCTTTGGCTAATACACGGCTCCTGCAGGGACCGTCCAGTCAACTAGTCTCAGTTTAGCTGTCACCTGAGAAAGCCACTTTGGCTAATAAACGGCTCCTGTAGGGACCGTCTACGGAAAGCTTCAGTTTACTTGTTACCCGAGAGAGATGCCTCGGAAATTAAAGTATAGTCCATCTGTGGTCTGTTTGAATTCTGTATTTCACAGATCTGATTCTAGGTTTTGCCAAGGCCAAAACATCCTGTGTGCATATACCTAAATAAATATCAGTTAATAAAGACTCATAATATCGTTATTCTTTACATGAAATTCACGTGGGAAAGGGTTAACCCTTTACTTTAAAGAGCCATTTAATTCATATAAACGCCTTACCAAACATACTAGGCCCATATCAGATGGCTCCTGTAGGACCCGCATGATCAGGGTCTGCTGTTTCCTTATGGAATACAATAGACATAATGGAAAGTATCGTATATAAGTTTTTAACATGACGTTTGAAACTTTCAGTTACGATCATAGTATAATAGAAAATTGTGATAATTTCAGTCGTACGAAATTTAGTAAAACAGTCCCTGAATACTAAGTTTTATACTCGTAAGTGCTGATATTGCATTAAGTGTCTGCCCCCGACCAGCTTTTATAAGGCAATATCTTTCATTTCGGAAACAATCTCTGATCATACGAACCTTGAAATGGATTTATTTAATTGGCACGGAGCACGCCTGTCTCGTTCGTCAATTATTTCCAATAGTGTGGCTGAAAGGCGAAGATTCGACGCGAGTGTCCTATTCGCCAGTCAAATTACGGCACAGAAAGACAGTAAAATAATCAAAACTGCAAAGAGATTTCTGAAAAATGGTGTAAAGAACGACGCGGGAAAATTGCTGAAATGAGTCATTTTCGTTATTCGAATTGGTCATTGCAATGAAACTTTAATTATTGTTTTATTATGTAATGAACGGATGACAATTTGTTGCGACAGTTTGTGTCAGGATGCGCACGCATTTGATAAGTGATCAGACTTTGTATGCATTTACCTAACGACTTCTCTGGCGACTTCTTGTAACCATAGTAACACTTTTGGTTCCACATGTTGTTAACACTTTACTCAATAGAAGCGCCTTTGCAGACGGTAGACCAATATAAGAGTCTCCTGTAGAGATATCTGATCAGTGTCTGCTCTGTTACTTATACTGTACTGTAAAACCTCTCTATAACGGCCACTAAATTGTATTAATTAGTTGGAATTTAGGGCAGGTGGCTGCTTAAAGCAAGGTTAAAGTAAACAAAACGCTCCAATAGGAGCGTTCTGTTTTTCTTTCATCTTGCTTTAAGCAGCCGCCTGCCTTCAACACAAAATACTTGATGTAATTTAGTGGCTGTTATAGAGAGGTTTTACTGTATATAGTACAATAAAACCCCTCTTAACCAGACAGTGAAGTTACTATCAATACCGGCCTGAATGACAGGTGGCTGCTTGATACAGGTTGAAAATCATGAAAGGAGCTTTCTGTGACTTTCATCCTGCATTTAGTAGCCACCTGCCTAAAAATAACGGGACATGGTGCATTTTGACGCTGTATTCAGCCATAAAGATACTACTGTAGATGTATTAGTCACCAGTCTTATACAGAAAAAAGATGCCTGCTAGACCTCTCACAATATCTGTCCAAACCAATTTTGGATGATCGTGAAATGTATTTGTACACTCTACATTACAACCTGCCTTAAGCGATCATCAAATTATTATTATTGTATGGGAGGTGGTTCCTTAACACATTCCCTCATAGTGACGCATTTTCGCGCCTCAGTAAAAGTCACATTTTGAAACCATTGTGATAAATAGCGCATTAAATGCTCTATTTATCACAATGGTTTCAAAACTAGTTTTAAAATTCTCCTTTTCTATAGTTAAAGCTCCTTTCGGTAGATTTATTTAAAGAGGTTGGGTCTAAAATAGTCTAGGAGGGAATGAGTTAATGCATTTCAATAGTAACGCAGAAAGCTCAATATAGGAGCTTTTCTGTTTAACTGTTGCCTTGCATTAGGCAACTGAAACCCGTCCCTGAAGGTAGTGGTGTTGAATTAAACGGATGGAATACATTTCGTAGAGGTTCAACAAAATTTACTGAAATAGGACCAACCATCTCAGACAAGACCGTTAAAGTCTTCCAGTTTATTTCAGGTCTACTGCGCTTGAGTAGTAGCTTAATTTCACCTATGATTAAGTTTGTGACAACTGGAATCGGATGATAGATATAAATAAAAATCGTCGCGTATCGCTACGACTTGTACGGGTTTGCATGACTAATCTCATTGTCACTGCGCTATACAGACGTTCTTGGCAGCTGAAATTTGCCACTTATTTGCACCTATATCCCGTTACATCATATAAGCGCCTTTGCAAACAAAGATCCTATAGGATCCGTCTGATCAAGATCTGTTTTGCATGCTTAAACAATTCTCTCCTACTGACGCCTTTTCGCGCCTCTGTAAAACGCTTTCTTTGTAACCATCGTGATAAATAAGAGCATTTGCAAAATTTTACTCCATAGGGGAGCAAATGATCTATTTATCACGATGGTTTCAAAACTACGTAATTCTCAAATTCTCTTTTTCTATTTAACACTCCTTTTCGGTACATTAATTCAAAGAGGCCGTTTCTAACAATAGTCTTGGGGGGGGGGGGGGGGGGTAGTTAAGAAATTATAATAGATCTGGTCTGGAATTCACCAACACATACTTGGACTTGAATCCTAAGAGCAAGCATGTACTTCAAATTTGTCCTTTTCTTGAAATTCGTATTCACCAACCGCTTCAAGTGCGTACTTGGCTAAGCACGCCTCATTCGAATAACCTCTACCTAGATTTACGGAATAATCAGAAGAATTGAATTGTGTTAATACTGAAGCGACCGGAACAGATGCGTTTGCGGAATTTTGTTCCCCGCTTTAAATTAAGCGCGAGTGTACACGGGGACCATTTTCGTGTATCCGTCTGTCAAAACATCTCACCTGCCAAACCGCAGGCGTAATCATTAGTGATGGATACAACCAGAAACAAATGGACCACTCTTGAAGAGACAATTTTTCTCCGAGCAGTGTTTCACCGTGAGGAAACACTGTTCGGACCAATGAATGGATGTGGTGCCGTTAAATTAAAACAGCAAAGGAATGATGGTTGGAGCGAAGTTGCTGAAGTGCTCAACAGGTTCGTTATTTTTCTTTCTCAATATATTTAAATAGTCATCCGGTAGGAAGTGTATCTCAAAACCTTTCAGTATAACTTCTGTGTAACCGTGTAAATGTCATAGGGTGTTATTCTCATTTAAGGGAGATAACCTTGTTACTATGCTAACACTTACATCATGTGTTGCACGGGTCACCCCTCAATTTAGAGAATTTAATATGGTCGCCTTATCTTTGGCATTGTAATATATCTACTGAATAAATTGAATATTTATTCAGGTATGTAGTCGTTTTAATATATGTTTAATTACAGATATACTTAAGTTATTGTAAGTTTCATTAAACTCCTCATGTTTGTTAAATGTACTACTTAGATATTTGTACGTGGTCGGGTTATGTTAAGGTACGCCTACACCGTGCCATTGTTATTTGTGTACAATGTTTATGTTTTGACACGTGCCTTAGTGTTTATTACACATTTACTTATTATTCTTATTTTCATATTTCAGAAACTGATATTGATATTCATATCAGCATAGATATGAGCACGAAATAAAATCCATTTCGTCAGAGACTGTTTTCTTCGGCTTTGAACCCAACGATTAGCTGGTTTCACCAGACACCCCAAGACACTACGAAATTGGCGCCCAACGTGGGGCGTAACATACCCGCTCAGACCCGGGTCGCCAGGTTCGCAGTCACGCATTCTAACACGTCGCCATAAAAGCGCGTTTGTACACCAAGGCCGTACAAGTTTCCTTTTTTCTGGTAAATGTTCTTTTTCAGTAGATTTTTTCAAAGATGTTGGTCTTAAATAGCCGATGAGGGGATTGTTTAAAAAGTACTTAAAATGGATGTAGATCTAACTTATGACGAAAGTTGTTGAAATATCAAGTCTAAAGGTCATAACTCTGCCAATAGGAATGACAGTCAAAACGATTTGCAAGTCATTGCAATTAAAGAATAACCACTTCTCCTGCTCAATATATGCAAACATTCAGGAACAATGTCCTGCAAATAAAACAAGACTACCCCTTTGAATGCTAAACTTTTGTCAGCGGCATTCTCGTATCACGATAGAGACAGTTCAGCATGAAAATAATGCTATTTGCAAGAGGACTGAATGGAAGACGAGCAAACCTTGATCAGAAGGCTCAGCAAGAAGCCCTCTAATCTGGGTCTACACTATTTGCAAATGCCAGTAAGTCGGGTATTTAACTCTTTCACTGCCAATGTCGCATCTGTGATTACCTATGTAAACAGTTTGGATCCAGATGAGACGCCGAGTAACTCGGCGTCTCATCAGGATCCAAACTGTTTGTTACTGTGACTGTTTCTTGAAACAAAAATTAATAAAAATAAAATTGGAAATTTCTAGCAGACGATAAAGTTTGCAGACGACAAAACTGGCAGCGAAAGCGTTAAAGGGCTTCCGCGCAAATGATACCCAAAACCAGTTGTTTCCTGACTTCATTGTTGGTTTCTAGACACTGGATAAACCTATCTACATATTTCCTATCCAGTAACGTCCATTGGATTACTCTATTATTGCCCCAGTCCACACAAATTGGCCATTCGTTTGTGCATGTGGTCAAGCATCTGCATTGGGTTTTATATTGACTTCCTTCCGCCGTTAACTGTAATACAGACTTATATTGCTGTCTTGTGCTGGAGTTGCCGATACTACTAAACAGGAAGCCTTTAACCCTTCGCTTGCTGAATTTTAAAATACATTTCTCCTTCTTTACCCATATCCTGTTGTATAATTATATATATCTTCACTGTGTACAAGTCTTTCGCTGTGCAATCACTGCTGTGGGATACACTGGCTGCACAATCAAGTCGTAAATAGTGCAGACCCTGATGAGACAGCTCCTGCAGGAGCTGTCTCATCTGGGTCTTCACTATTTACAGATAGGTATATTGACGTGAATAGCAAGCGAAGGGTTAAAAGGTTTGCAGACGGGTGTTGAACTATTCCATGCTCAGCAGTTTGCGGGGAGAAGACATGAAAACAAGCGTATTTATAGACCACAGGGGGCACTTCGTGTGTCTATATGGTCTAAAAAGTCCAAAAAATTGATTGGGTCTATTTACTGTTATATATATACAAGGGTTCCAACTCCCGATTTGCCGATATCACGACCGATTCGAAATAACGCCTGGTTTCGAACAGCCAAGGTAGAATAACCACTAATGTTTGTTACGACCGTGAAGCTGTAACATTGTACTTTTCAAATAATATAACTTTTGATACATTCCGAGTAAGCCGTAGCCATTGCCGACGTGAAATTCCTACAAAATACCCCATGTGATATAGACAATATAAGAACAATAGATCTAATCATCTCTGCCGAACCATATCCTACTGCTACTCATTAGAATCGCCACGTTAAGCCTTTAACTCTTTTGGCGCCAAATTTTAAAAGTGTCGTCTGCAATAATAATTCCATATTAAATACAATTCTAAACTAAATAATAAAGGTATATTAGTAAAACATTTGTTTTTAAAACCTGTATGCTTGGCCTGAAATATACAGAAAACAGTGAAGTCCCAGGTCAGATGCCGCCTATTCATGACTGCACTGTTATTCAATGGTGCCAACAGGCGACATTGGCGCCGAAAGAGTTAAAATACTTCTATACGGAGTGTTACGCTATTCCATGCTCAGTTGTTAGGGGGGGGGGGGGGGAATCATTTGTACAAGATACAAATCCAGAATTGAAGATAAGCGTATTAAGACAATCTAAGAAAACTTGATCCGATATTTCTCAGCCATACCCTATCGTGTTGCTACTCATTATAATCGCCTCTCCGAGAACTGTACGGTTAGTCTTTAAATGGCTTCTAGACGGGGTGTTGAACTATTCCATAGTCAGCAGTTTTGAGGGGACACATTATTTATACCTATAAATACAGACCCAGAATTGAAGATAAGCGTATCTAAACAATCTAAGAAAAAAACAAAAAATATTTAATATGTGTCTGCCAATCTTGATGCTATTCATTAGAATCGCCTCTCCGAGTGTTGGGCTGAGAAATAAGATTTTCTGATAGAGCACTACACACCTAATTCACAGCCTAGTGTATATAAAACATCGATTTTTCAACAGGAAACTGACCAGAATCCCCATACAATTCTACCACTTTGTCTAGTCTGGATCCTAACAGTTTGCAAACATAATTACAATATACTGTAAAAATAAACATCTGTACCGATAAATTATGACCAAAAGGTATGTGGTTATTTTTGAGGTCATCATTGACTGATACTACAAGTCAATTTATTTACAGCTGTCGAAAGGATGTCGAGACTAGAACGAATCAATTTGCATCGCTAATTGACCCAAAGACACTCACATCAATTTTATCTTTAACAGTCAACGCAGTTCTCTTGTACATAATATGTTCTTCATCTTAATGTCCTCATGAACATTTGTTGTTGCTTTTCAAATCCGCGAATGGAGTGTAACTTAATTTGGATACTGATGTGGTTTCCAAGGTTTCTCGTCCTCTCTCTTGCATTGACGGTTTTTTATGGGGAGTCCCTTATTCCACTGTGACAGTCTAGAGGTTGAACGACAATCCCGGACCAAACTGTCATTTACAGTGAATGCAGATAACTGAAATGGCCACTTGATGGAAGAGATCATTAACAAGCCGTCTGATCAAATAGTTTCAATTTAGGCTAACCAGAGCGTAGTCTGTACCGTTACTTGAACAGTCAATGAACTTGAATCATTTTATTAGCTCTTTACTCCATAAATACGCATTTTCACATCTCTTTGCAAACAGAGTAGACCTAGATCAGACGACCCCTGATGGTTACCCCCATTTGCTTAAGAAATAAGAACATATCTGAATCTACAATTTCTACCAATACCAAGAAAATCGTGTGTCCATAATATTCAAAGTGTCATTATTCCTTACATTAATTATTTACTCCTTGGATACACCTTTCCTTTCCAAACACAGAATACCCAGATCAGATGTATAGGAGCCGTCCTGATCAGCTTCTGCTGTTTGATAATGATACATGTATAAGATGTATCGGATTCTACAGTTTCCGCCATTTACAATAATTCCTGTTAATAGTTTTTTCGAAACAATCACACAGTGGAAACATTGGACAGTCTTCGCAATGAAGTTAGTCGTTTGAGGAAAAGAGTGAACCATGCTGAAATAGTTGAAGATACTCAGCGAAAACAATTAGCTGAAAACTAAACTTGCAAAGTCAAAGGAAGAATGCCAATCTTTGAAAAGGAATATTAATGAATTAGAGATATAAGTGGAATTGAAAGCGGCTTTATCTTTTTGGTGATATGGCGGAGGACGATGATATTGTGGAAGCAAGTAAAATAAACAATAATACTGAAGATGTTGACATAAGTCCATTCACCAACCTGAAAAAAGCAGAAAATTGACCTTTCCAAAATATCTTGAAGTACAAGGTATTAACATATTAAAACAAGAGTACCGAATACTGTACATTATACGCCACTTGCACAACTTCTCCGATTTAATATGCTGACATTTCTAAGTTATGCCTCAGATCTTGATCTCCATATTAAGGTGATATTATATAACAATGAGATAACCCCTGGGACGGAGCCATGTTTGACCCAAAGTCATCATTTGTACAATCATGGAAGAGAACCACATGGCAAAGCAGCATGCCATTAATTAAAGGTCTAAGCCTTATTGTTTAAGAGAAACACATTTTATAATCTCCCCATGAAAAACTGATAAGCCCCAGGACAGGGCCAAGTTTCGCCTGGAGGTCTGGGGTCGTAAGTTGAACATTCATGGCAGAGGATCACAAGGCAAAGCTACATACCAAATATGGAAGGTATGGGTCTTATAGTTTCAGGGATGAAGATTTGTATGCCCCCGTTGACGATAGTCAGGGGGCATTATGTTTTGCACATGTCCACCCGTTCGTCTGTCCGTGTCACGCTTTTAGGTGCAGTTGGTTGTCACAGTTTTTCAAGTGTTATAAGTCAGTAATTTCTACACTTATACACATGAAAATTCACATACACATCAATTACCATATGTGCTATCATTTCGCACCCACCCATGCTGCCCGCAAGCCCAAGGTCGAGGTCAAATGACTTGGAAATTTTACGTGCAGTTGGTTGTCGCATTTACGTGCAGTTTTTTGTCACAGTTTTTTCATTGTCTTATATCTCCCTAACCACTGTAGCTATTGCCATGGAATTGCATATACACTTTAAACATCATCCATACTTTCATTGCACACCCAGCCCATGCTGCCCACCTTGACTGCCCACAAGGTCAAGGTCAAATGACTTGGAAAATTTACATGCAGCTAGGCAAGCACCTACACGGGGGCATCACTGTGTCTTACAGACACAATTTTCTAGTTTAAGGTTTTTCTTAATAAGTCAATGAACAATTAATATGCCCCATGACGGCCATTTTTTACCAAAGGTTCATAATTAGTACACTCTTGGTAGATGACTATATCGTTAACTTGCATGTCAAATATTACAGGTATTGGCTTTATGGTTTCAGAGATTTTTAAAGGTCAGTGTAAAACTGATCAACTCTAGGGTGACGCCATTTTGGCTTGGGGTCATAATTTGAACAATCTTGGAAGAGGATTATTAAACAATGATATATACTAGGGGTCATAATTTGAATAATCTGTGTAGAGGACCATTAAATCATGCTACATACCAAAGCTCTAGGCTTTGTGGTTTCAGAAGATGTTTAAATTGTTGAAGAAGCACGTCGCCAGAGACAGCCCCCTCACAATTAAAAAAGTGATAGGTGAGCTAAAAACGATAACGGAAATATATGGTACGAAGTGGTTTGGTCAACATCAGTCGCGCCTTCTTGTGACGTAAGTTTGCATTTCCAAAATGACGGTGTTTAAAGCACATATCCTCGGACATTCCTTCGTTAGTCGGTTAAAACGTTTTATTGGCCTGGAAACAGATGTTCATTTCAACATTAATCTACATGATCCAGCACTTATGCTATATGCAAAGATAAACAACTAAAAGGGGAAGAAAATGTGAAAGTGTTTCAAAATAAATGAAGCTACATAACATTGTCTCTGTGAATTCTACACAGATGATATTTCATTAAATACTTCATTGGTTTTAAAATAACACGAAGTTTGCCATGTGGAGATAATTTGTCACACTTTGCTCTTTACGGCGTATTTTGACGTATTTCTAGATCACTGTAAGAAAAAGGGTGCCTGATTTAACAATCGTCAGCATCATTTAAACGTAAAACGCAAGTTGGCTGTTTTACGTAGAAAACTTGTATTTTAGCGTAGAAAATCTGGAAACAACTTCTGCTACGGCAAAATGCAACACGCGTGTATTCAAATATGTCGAGTGAATAAAAAGGGATGGAGAAAGACACGTTATTCCAGTAAAGAACAATCGCAAGATCCACAAAGCGTATGTGGAAGATGTTAATTTGTAAAGAAGTGTCTTGTTACTCATGTGAAACATGTATAAAAGGGCACTATCATGCAGCATGCTCGAACAATGCCGTTACGGGTAATTATTTTATGTGTATAATGAAGCCAATGAAGAACACCCATCAGACGAGGAACATGCAGCCGATATTGTAATGTCATGGTTAATTGTTGCATTGAGAGCCGACGACGATCGTTACCCCCTATTATATGATGCAACTTTTGTCTCTTCCATAAGTGTGTAGCAGAGACATTCAAGATGCTTGGGGATCCCACGTTCTCGCCGGAAAATGCGTTGTCAAGGCTATTTACTACGCGCACGAGTTTGCTACAGTTGAAACTAACTTCAAATTTAACGCAGTTTGCCCGGGTGAGGCGGTGGCTTATATCTATTCAGAGATAGAATTGAATGAATCAAACAATATCTTGTATAAACACCTTCATATCATCAACATCCATCTTTTGTGGAGGTCTCCGTCAGTAGCTATTTTAGTAAAAATCACGTGACTCCAGGCATCTCATAATGTGTACTTCAGGCATCATATTTTTATTTATTTATCATCCCTAATTGTATAGGCGGAACATTGGAAGTGAATAAAATCGTCTTTACTACGAGCAAAAACAGCATAAAGTATACATCCGTATTCAAAGAATGTGTGTATGAACTCGAGCATAATGTTAGTGAATCAAAAGTGTTTGATGTTGTTTGGAGTGTATTGAGGCTAGCTAACATTGAGGCCAATCAACTTTCATCCAAACCAACTGTGTTACAAATGAACCTTCCACGGCTCCTTTTAGCTAAAAAAGCAATATGCTGGTGAATTCAGTGCAAAGGAGAATACCACGCTACTCAAGGTACATTATTGGTTCTGGGCTTGAATATATATAGAGACAAAATCTGTAGACAACAATCTTCAAGTTTTCAAGGAAATTCTCGCCGACTTGGATGAGCAAAGTACAAACGCAAAAAATCAGACATCAAAAGACATTATTTGTCATATAACTGCCACTATGTCTGACCATGCTGCAACCGAAGTACAATTTAACACTATTCTTGAACAGTTTAGAAAGGAAACATTGCCACTTGTCCACCGACAGTATGACAGATTCAGAGAAGAGAAGCGGGCAACTGTAGAGACACTTTGTCACTTTTGCTGTGGCCTCCATGCTCTAAGTCTAGTACACTTTGCTGAAGCTTAGCAGGAATGACTCCAGGAAGTTGAATGTACTATATTTGAAGGTGACATTCCGTGCCTTGAGACATTTAAGAAATAATCCTAGAACGTGCAGTCTTGTAGCATTTGGCGAGGGAAACAAGGGTGACCAAAACAGTGGTTGTCAGGAAACTCTTCCTTGCTGACCTTTTTTTTAGAGAAAAACAAATAAAAACAGTCCCTTTAAAATCATACAGAGGGTCGAGATTTAATGTGCTGTTTTCAAATGCTGCACTCGTGTTCTTACATGAAAATATGATCCTTGAACAATGGAGCAGATAACAGAATGTTGAAGTCAGTTCTATTTGATCTAAAACAGCTGAATTATTAAGAAAGTCTTCAATCCATCTCAGAACGTTTCCTTTTATTCCAAACGACTGTACTTTCATCTCAGCACGTTTTCTTTTATTCCAAACGACTGTTCTTTCACCTCAGCACGTTTCCTTTTATTCCAAACGACTGTACTTTCATCTCAGCACGTTTCCTTTTATTCCAAACGACTGTACTTTCATCTCAGCACGTTTCCTTTTATTCCAAACGACTGTACTTTCTTAAGCAATTTTTTGTGTGCAACTTTGTCGAATGCCTTGGCTAGATCTAGGTACACGCTATCCCAGGATTTGTGGTTTTCAATGAACATTGTCCAATCTTCCAAAATATTTATCAATTGCAATGCACATGATCTGTTTGATCTGAACCCATATTGTTCATCCGCGAGCAATTTGTTTTCTTGCAAGTGTCCTAATATACTTTTCCTAACTATCTTTTCAAGTAACTTGCAGACTACCGGAGTAAGGCTTACTGGTCTCGATAGTTACTTGGTTCAGTTTTACTGCCTTTCTTAAAAAATTGGTTAAATCCGCGCAACTTTCCACTCCGACGCCATTTTGCCAGAGGAAAGAGACATTTGGAATATCAGAGTTAGTGGTGTAGTAAACACTTCTTGAAAAGATGCGGATGAATGTCATCTGGACCCATAGATTTAGCTGGATCAATTTCCTTTTAAAGTTTCAGTTTCCCTCCAATATAATAATCTATATATTGAAAGTTTTCAGGAATATTGCTCAGGTCGCTTTTGTGAAAAACTGATTTAAAACCTCTGCTATCTCCTGATCAGTTTTAACAAACTCCCCAGTTTGTGTCTTTAGGTTGAATACTCCAGATCTCGACTGACTATTACTTTTAACATAACGCCAAAACTGTTTTGGATCATTCTTAGCATTCTGCGATACAAGTTTTTTCAAAATTTCTCTTACTATTCCTTACAGATTCATTTGCTGAATTTCTTACCCTTTTATATTCCTCAAAATCTTCATTTCGTCTAGTTGCTAGTTATTTGTTCAATGCATGTCGCTTTCTCTTAATATAAGTCAAAGTTACAAGTCATCTAAGCAGGTTTTAGTTTAGCTCCTTTACGAGATTTTACTTTAGGTATAAACTTCTCCACACTGTTTTTGAACTTATTGGAGAAAATATTCCACATGCCATCATATCTTCATTTTCGAAACTTTCTCTCCATCCATGTGTAAAACCCATGAGATCACACTTTCTATACTGGTAATATGCTCTACCGGTTGAAATTATATTCAAGCGATGGCAAAATTTCAATGTTTTCCACATTATTTTCATCTTTAGTAATAACAAGGTCCAAAGTGTTCCGAACTTGCTCATTTCGACACCGGTTAAAATGTTTCACATGTTGAAAGAGGATATTATCTCGTAAACAGTCAATGAAACGGTGTTCATGATGATCTTCGTAGTGTATAGATGATCTTCGTAGTATATAGTCAATATCTTTCACATTGAAATCACCAGTAATAAGCAAACTGTCAGATGTATTTGCCGCGGACTGTATCAAAAATCTCAGTCACAAATATAAAGTCAGGACTTGTTAATGACACTTGAACACGCAGTTCATCCATCTTTTTAAGCAACTGATCAGCATTCGTATAAAGACACTTACATTTCTATGTACACTGTAAAAATTTCCCGTAGCTTTTACAGGACATCCCGTTGTTTTTCCTACGGAACCGGTGCCGTAAACCAAGCACGGGTTTTAGACCGTTACCGCAATGGATTCTGGGACGTTAAAAGTATATCACGAGGGAAAATAACGTTTGGTAAAATTACAAAAAAGAACTTATTTTTAATTATTTGATCAATTTTCGTTTGCTAAAAGTATTATGAAGGTATAAACTTATATTTTGCTGGTATACATTCCATTCTGATTCGAACAAATGCTGATAATCATGGGAAAAAGTGCAAAAGTTGAAACCAAACTGATGATACCCCACCCATCCAGTCTTGTTCCCGCAACTTGAACACGTTGAATGATCATTGATGCGGTATTTTCGGTTTCTTTCATGGAGACACGGAGAAGGTGAATGTTAAGATGAGATCTTTCTATGGACTTCTCAGGTCCTGTGTCGGGAAAACGGTAAATGTTGAAGAATCGGTAAATCAACTTATAATATTATTGCCAAGTTGCCTGTCCTCCTTACTGCTCAAGCCAGTGTGTTATTGAAACAGCAGAATTACTGTGAAAAGTTAATTGGACTAAATGTTATTTGCAAACATTGAAAATGCAGAACGGCCCAATTCTGTTGAAATACTTCAAGTCAAAACTGGAATGAGTCAGTTCCTTGAACTGATACAGACTGAAAAAGACAAGTACCACGGCATACTGCAAGGAAATACAATTTCCATACATTAGTGCTTGGGGAGGAGATGACAAATCTGATGTTTGTAGGTAGATGTAAGTTTTGTTTTATTTATTTGTTGTTGTTTTTATGCCACCCAACGCAAATAGTAATCGCATTGTCCGTCCTTCCGTCTGTCCTTCCATCCGTCCGTCCCAAATTCTGTGTCCCTTCTGTAACTTTTTTATCTGTGAATGGATTTTAAAAAAAACAACTGGCACAAATGTTCACCACACTAACATGATGTGTCGCGTTCAACTCCCTGGTCCATTGGACATAGGTCAAGGTCATCCTTCAGGGCACAGGGGGCCATTTTGGGGTCTAGATAGTGTAAAAAGTAAAAAAAATATGATTGGGTCAATTTAGTCAAATTAGTGTTCTATTATATACAAGGGGTCTAACTACCCATTCGCAAATTTCACGACCGATTCTAAATAATGCCAAGTTTTGGGCTACCAAGATAAAATAACCACTAATATTTGGTACGAACGTGAAGCGTGGACCTTGTACTTTTCAAATAATATAACTTTTGATACATTCCGACGAAGTCGTAGCCAGTGCCGACGTGAAATTCCTACAAAATACGCTGATTTTTCTTACTCGGACGACAAGTCGCAACAACTTGACCTAGCTTCTACTTTGCCAGTTACAAGGCACCTGATTGACCGAGGGATGGTGCCCTGCGTTCTCGCTAATGCTTATAGGGCAAGTAAGATAACAGACACGCGGATGTTGTTATTGTAGAGGAAGCTCATAGTGGCTTGAAAGAGATTGCACGAAAATTCGCCTGCATTTCGGATCTGCATCAGTGTCTGCAGAGAGCTTGAAAAGTAAACGATAGCTTTTTGTCATATGTATTGATTGCACAATTGTTTTGTCCTGAGGCATCGCGATTATGGCCGTTTTACAAGGGGACCAAGCGACAATCGATGTTGCGACTTGTCGTCAGAGTAAGAAAAATCAGCATATTTTGTAGGAATTTCATGTCAGCATTGGCTACGGCTTAGTCGGAATGTATCAAAGGTTATATTATTTGAAAAGTACAAGGTCCACGCTTCACGTTCGTACCAAACATTAGTGGTTATTCCATCTTGGCTGTCCAAATCCGTGCGTTATTTCGAATCGGTCATGAAATTTGCGAGTGGGTAGTTTGACCCCTTATATATGATATAACACTAAATCGACCCAATCAATTTTTTAGACCATCATGATCTAGACCCACGAAATGGTCCCCTGTGTTTCAGGATCAAAGATCGGGGGGGGGGCATAGTGTTTCACAAAGTTGTTTTGTCGTCTGCTGCACACTTTTGTGGAAACTTTGAAACAAATCAATTATGATAAAAAGATAAGTAATTCTGTGTAAACCCGCTGAATAAGCTCATACTGCTTCTCTTTATATGAATATTAATTAGGCCAGATTTCATATAGACTGAGGGTGGCCAGCAAATCTATATGCTATCATAGGGCAATAATATAGTGTGTGGTAGTAAATTATAGGAGCTCTCTCATCTGGGTCTACACTGTTAATTTAAAAAAGTTTTGTGCCAAAAGGGTTAAATCCGCTGCTCATGTGATATGTTTAAAATCTGCTGTTTTTCTTATAGGATATGGCTTCTAATGGTGAGATACAACATGTGAACAGAGCATCTTGGCCAAAGCTTGCCATGCTTGGTATGTATGAACTTAAAAAGGGTTAATAGGGGGGGGGGGGGACAGGGGTTGGCATTCATACACTGTATGCCATGTTCTTGTTATTGAAACAATCAGTCTAAATCTTATTTAAATTAGGCTATTAAATTAATTGTGGGGCTTGATATAGATAAGAACCCAACTGCATGATTACTTGAGAGACAACACCTGTAAATGTGAGGGTCTGTTATAAAATGAAGAAGAACAACATTTGAAAATGCTATTTTCAAATGGAATCAATACATTATACTGATATGTTATTTCCTAAGATGGAAAACAAGTATCGTAACTTAACCCATTCCCCCATATTGACGCCTTTTGACACCTCTGTAAAAGTATAACTTTTTGAAACCATTGATGATTGTAATAAAAAGAGCATTTGCTCCTATTCCTATGGACCAAATGCTCTGTTATCACTATGGTTTCAAATATACACAGTTCTAAGATTTCTTTTTTCCAGTAATTGCTCCTTTACAGTGTATTTGTTCAACAAGGTTGAGTCTAAAAATAACCTATGAGTTATGGCCTTATGGGTTAAGCCTAATTAGCATATATTTATAAAATACGTTTTGTTAAACATACCATACTGTCTTGAATAAGAGTATGTATAGAACCTGAATCAGTCACTCAGTATGAGACTTCTCATCAGGATCCATGCTGTTTGACACAAGGTTTACTGTAATAAAAGTTACTTCGGCCAATATTATATTAAATGGATGAGGTTTATATAAATCAGATGCAGGTTTGGACAGGCATGAACTTTTGAAGTTGGGTAAAGGCTGGGGATCCAAATTTAAAATTGGAGTGATTTAGATTTGAAGATTTCTTAAATCTCAAGGCAAAGCCAAAAATGGTCTTACTGCAGTAATACCATCTTTAGAGGACATGAAGGGTATTTTTTTCAACTTGGTCAAAACACTTTTAAATCTTAGATTTTATGGTGAGGTTTACACTATCATGCATGAAATTTTGTGAAACTTCGAGTCTCTGCTAAATATGAAATTCACTCAAAGTTAGGATATTTTCAGCTGACTGAAACAGATTTCTGTTAGAGCTCAGAAAATATTCGAACACAGCCAAGACTAATGGTCCAAGTTTCATGGAAATATATTAGTGATGTAGAGAAAACCATAATATTGTTTATTTCCAGGAGAAACCCATCTGACTGCTAGAGGCTTTGGTTAAATGGTGGATGGACAAGTTATTGTGTGTTCCTCCAGTTGCCTGGAAGCTGTTTCCTTACTGTTCATTGTGTATTATACAGTACCTAGACAAGGTAGCTGCCACATTGGGGTTCATACAGAGGTATACACATCATTCATTCACATTTAAGTTAACCCATTAATTTACCTCATAGGCTCTTTTTATACTCAATCACTATGAACATTATCTACTGAAAAGGTACATCTACTAGAAAGAGCAAAATTTAAAAGTTCTGTACATTTGAAACTATTGTGATAAAAAAAGAGCATTTGCTCCTTTGTAGCAAATGCTCTATTTATCACCATGGTTTCAAAAAGTGACTTTTACATGTATGCGTCAAAAGGGAATGAGTTGATACTTCTTCAGGAAAAAGAATTTTTGATACAGGAGTGCATACTGCATAGTTAACTTAGATATACCTGTACATACAACTGGTTCATGCTGTACTCTGCATTTTATATACATGTATCATAATCTGGATCCAAGCTATTTCCAAAAGGTATTCGCCTATAACATACTTAATGTTAAAATTCAAATACAGCCTTGAGGACACATTTGAGCGGCATACATTTGATCTTGCCCAGCTGTAATTTACCCTTTCCTCCATGAATATTCATAAATTTATAAGAAATAATGACATCATGAATATTTATTAGATTAATGTGTTATAATAGCACATAAACACAGGAAATTCTAGTTTAGACGGAAAGTATAGAATCATATCTGTATTATATCATATGAAAACAGAGCAGACCCTCATTAGATGGCTCCAATAGGAACCCTTTGAGTCTGGGTCTACTTATTCTTTGCAAAGGCATAGAAAGCGTACTTATGGAGTAAATGGTTAAAGGCATGAGTTTGACTGTTGCAGAAGGCAGAGCCTAGTTTTACTGCAAACTTGATGTTACATAGTCATAGCAGTTTGCTGTTAGTACCTGATATAATGGTTGCTAATGCTGGAAGTTGAAACAAAAGTTAATAAACCTTTTCTTTAATATAGTTTTATTTAGCTCACCAGAGCACAAAGTACTCATTGTGAGCTTATGTGATTGCCTTATGTTTGTCGACGTGTGTCGTGCGTCACAATTTGAATCTTAAAACATCTTCCCCTGTGAATCTACAGGGCTCTCAGCTTTCATCCTTGGCACATAACATCATCTGTAGGTCCTCTACAAAAGTTGTATAAATTATATCCCTGGGGTCTTAATTTGCCACACCCCATTAATTGATGTCTTGTTTTCTAGATATAAACTTAAAGTGAGAACTTTGAAAATCTTCTCCTTTGAAACTGGAAGGTTCTCAGCTTCCATACTCGTATTTGGCACACACATGTAGTATCAACTTCAGATCCTCGATGAATTTATACAAATTATACTGTTGTGGGTCAATATTGACCATGCCCCGGGATGCCTTGATTTGTATACAAACTTATAATGAGAGCTTTGAAAAATTTCTGGAATGCCTAAAGTTAATATTTTGCACATAACATCATCTGATTCTTTACACAAGTTATATGAATTACGTATATGCCCCTTGGGTGAAAATTGGCCTCGCCCTGGGTGGTGCCTTTTAAACATGTATATAGAAACATTTAGTGAAAGTTTTGAAAATCTTTTTCTTTGAATCTGATCTGGAACGCCTAAAGCTTTCTTCTTTGTTTCTTAACTTCAGAAGCTTGTGGGAATCAATCAAGGCTAGGAGGAGGACATCACTGGTGAATGCAAACATTCTCACACTTATAAATGATACTACCAGTGGATCGGGCAGCCTGATTAAGCTTCATGCAATTGAGATATTTGTGGAGACAAGTTACTTTGCATATGAAAGTGAACTCACTCACGTACAAGATACTGACTTTCGGTGCTGCAAGTTCTTTGTGAAACATTTGACATTTTGATTTTTTTTATTATTGTTTAGTCAGACTAGCTGTAAAATTTGAGTTGGGAAATAAATATTCTATTCTCAGCTTAACTTTAACTGTTGATGCATGCATATGCACTGTATGCCTTATTTTGTTGTTTTTAAACCCTAGAAACAGAAACAAGATCTCACGAAAGCACCTTAGTTTTTTATTGAAGAGGTTGGAGGGGCTTCATGTAACTTAAGTTTATTTTACTGACCAGTACATTCTATGCATGACATAGACATTTATACAAATCTGTAGTCTTAACTCAGTGGTCTGATTCAGGCATATGCATGTTTGTTAGAGTTTAAGATTAAATACTAACCCATTTCGGGTTTCCCTCATAGTCTATTTTTTAGATTCAACCTCTTTGAATAAATCTACCGAAAAGGAACATTTAAAAGAGAAAAAGAAACAACTAGAATTGTGTAGTGTTGAAACCATAGTGATAAATAGAGCATTTGTTCCTTAGGAGAAAATGCTCTATTTATCACAATGGTTTCAAAAAGTGACATTTACATAGGCTAATATGAGGGAATGGGTTAAAAGAAATGAATAAAGTTGTAATTGTTATACTAACTAGTTATCAAAAAACGTTTTGTATATTTTGCACTTTTAAATATGCTACTGAAAGTTGCTAAGTACCACTCTATTATTCTGGTAGAGCCACATGAGAAGACTCTGCAGCTTGACATTTAACCTGTTTACAGGCGAATCAAAATTAGCTTCTTATCTGGATCTTGTCTGCATGAGAAGCTGAATGTATTGAGTATCTTGAAAAAATTGCAGAAATGTCCACAGGCTGTTGCTGCAGAGGACAATTTGTGTCATCCCAGATTAACTGAAGACACAGGAATGTTGGTCTGCTAAATGCTTTCATGAAATTAACAAAGTATTGAATGTGGCATGTGTTCTCATAAAGTGGTTCTTATCAAACTTTTTTCAAGTGGCAAGTTTTAGTTGCGTACTATTTTCCACAATTACTTTTTTCCACAGTATGTAAATTCACTGTCTAATGGACAGCTTTTGTATGTATTATGCATGATTATTATGACACAGACGTTTGATTGCTATAATGTAGAGCAACTTTTATCCTGTTACCTCATAGATATACCTTTTCAAGTCCTTTACATGTAAACAGTGTACATATCAAGATCAGAAAGCTTCTATAGGATATTTATACTCAGGGTCTGTACTGTTTGCATACGGAAGATGATACAGCAAAGATTTTTTTGTTTGAGATGAAGTAAATACATGAAAATCCAAGTTCAAACAATGGTTAACAAATTCCCAGATATTGACACCTTTTGGCGCATATGTTAGTCATCTTTTGAAGCCATTGTGATAAATAGAGCTTTTGCTCCAAAGAATCAAATGCTCTATTTATCACAATAGTTTCAAATCTTCAAAAATCTGAAATATTCCTTTATTCTACTAAATGCTCCTTTCATCAGTACATTTACTGTTTGTTCCAGAAGATATGTTAAAAATGCATATGCTGTGAAAAAGTGATGAACTCATGTTGTGGATGATGTTGTGTTTTAAATTAGAAATATGCAGTGCAGACACTGATAAGAGGGCTTCTAAAGTCCCTTTGATCTGGGTCTACACTGTTTGCAAATGTAATGAGTACTTAAAAACTGGTCCATGATGTGGAAAGGGATGTAATCATTGGTTGAATATTATGGGACAGTAATTTCAATATGTATGATGTACAGATTCTTGTATGAGTGTTCAGCATGAAACTATGACAAAGTGTTCAACTGGTAGGAGACTATGACATTGCTTTCATTGCTCCCATGACTTGTTCAGCAAAGTAATTAGTCTGATTTTCCGATGACCTGGCTCAACTGTTTGGGTTTATGCTGTATAAATAGATGCATTATGTTACAGGTGTAAAAGTTGGAACTCATTATGGCAAGGGGCACTTTGAATATGTACAAATGGTGTGGAACTTGACCAGATATTGCAACTGATTCTGCATCTAATCAGAATCTACACTGTTTGATATTCACTGGCTAAAACTTTTCTTTTACAATACTTCAAATTTTTATATCAAAATGTAACATGAAATGATAAATTACATTCATAATTTGGTTGTTTGATATCTAATTGTCAAAGTGCTCCATTCCTTCCTCAATGCTAATTTGTTTAACCATTTTTCTCATGACTCCGCCTAGATGTATATTGAATATTAACCCATTACGGTTACCTGATTATATAGAGGCACATTTTGACACATATGTTAATGTTTTTATATGATCATTGAAAAAATGAAAAATGGAGCATTTGTTCCAGAGGAACAAATACTGTATTTTCCATAATGATTTGAAAACTTTGAAATTGAAATTGAAAAATTTACTGGTAGAAATAAGAATCCATATACAATGTATATAAATATTTTAATTGGTATGCAAGTTTTGTTTTATATAAAGTGGATTATTTATCAATCCTTTTCTCCATAAATACGCCTTTCTATACGCCTTTGCAAAGAGAGTAGACCCAGATCAGACGGCTCCTATAGGAACCCTCTGATCAGGGTCTGATCTGTTTGCTTATTATGTAGTAAATGATTCTACACTTTCTGCCATGGCCAAAACTTCCAGTGTTCATGTGCTATTATAACTAATCAATTTCATAAATATTCATGATGCCGTTATTTCTTACATGAATATTCATGGAAGAAAGGGTTAAAGGCAAACAGTACAGGTCTTTATCAGTTAGCTAGGGTTAAAGGCAAACAGTACAGGTCTTTATCAGTTAGCTAGGGTTAAAGGCAAACAGTACAGGTCTTTATCAGTTAGCTACATGTATGAGCATTCTAATCTGGGTCTACACTGATTGCAAATGGTGTGAATGGTGTATCTATATGAGGTTAAGAGTCAATGTTTTCTTTTTATCAATAAACAATTTTATATTTGCAATGTTATATATAGTCTTTAAAGAAAATCCTCTTCTGTATAGATTATTAAAAAAAAATTCTTCATGCAAATCCGAGTTCATAGACTTGTAAGTTGAGATATCAATCAGATAATAATGCTTTGGGTCTTATCATTGATGTTTTAAACCTAGAAAAGGACTGTTTAACCAGTATTTTATCTGTAAACCAAATAGCAAGAAATTTTATATTTACGGTCCTTGCAAATATTACGGTCGAAGTCCCGGCAGCTGGTTGCCTGGCATAACACCGTAAAGTTACGGACCTGACCGTTGAAATTTTTTACGGTCAAGACCGTTACATTACTGTGCAATGCCCGGCAACCAGCTGCCGGGACTTTGACCGTAAAATTTTACGGGATTTTTTTAGTGTAGTTGAATCAGTCAACGGGCCTTCCTCTACTACTCCGACATTATCCCCATTCTCAATATCACTAGAAAATATATCACTGTCATCTGCACCATTATGTTGTCTTCTTACACGGTGTTTCGGCAGGGTGTGCGGGATTGTATGACGGTTTTTGATTCCGTATTTTCTGAGCGCAAAGAAATTACGTCAAACTCACGCGCGGATTCGCGGGTTGGACGAGACACAACAGATTCTCTGAAAATGCTGTACAAATGCATTCATAACATTTCAAAAAAGCATTATTTGTCATCATGAAAGATAAGAGAAACCTGAAAATTCTTTGTATTCTGATTAATTTAAATCATCGGTGGGGAGTCCCTTATCTTCCACGACAACTATTTATAGTACTGGTAGAACGACACACATAACATTGGAATTTTGACGTCATAAACTTCAATTCATTAATTATTTGGGTCATTTTAGGAGGGATTTTCAGTGCTTAAAGGAAAACCTTTATAACGGTGAATTTAAACGTTTGTAAAAAGTGGAATTAGAACAATCATGTGCGAACGAAGGAACACAGATTGTCAACAGTTATTCTAAGTACATCAGTTTAAGTCAGTGACTACATGCCAGGATCTGCCTGTTTTGGCTGATTGATGACGATTTGAACTGACCAAATTTTGTAACCGCTGAACATTGTTATTGGTGCATTCTTTGGGATAAATGGAAAAGTAGTAAAGTCAAGCAGGCAAAGCCACATGCAAGACGCAACCACCACCAAAACACCGATAGACAGCATGACACACACACACACACCCAAACGCACACACACACACACGAAATGAACACAGAAAACACCAAAATACACACAAGAAACAGGGACAAACGTTCCACAACATGAACAAACAACAAGCACAAAGACGCAAGGCAAACAAAAGGAAGGGTGACAAAGAGAGTACCGCCTTGGCACGGTCAGCAGCAAAAACACCACTGGGGGTTTAAACCGGTTTACGGACGTCCTAACCTCACACTTCTCTCAAAGTCACCCTAGCTTTACAAATATTGTAAATAAAGGTATCCCCGCTGGACTTACCCACAACATAGACGACGGTGAACACAGGACAACATGTAAAACATAGCATAATAACTGTGACAATCCGTCAAATATGTACTCAATGACTTTGCTGAAGTCAGAGTACCTGCAGGTAAGCCGTTAAGGGCACGACAGGGAAAAAGTAATACATGAGTCTGGTAAGCTCCTCCTGTATCCAAGTTTAAGAGTATACCATCATAGAGTACTACCCTCGGCCTGTCATCGCGCAAGCAAAGAGGGAAGCGTAGCTACCGACTGTAAAAGGGTCGATAACCAAACATGCAGTGTGTTGCAATATAATAGGATCATAACCTTTCTTTTTAAATGTTTTAATGCGTTTAATAAACAAATCATGAAAATGGATATGACCCCGAATTTTCCTAAGTTTGTAGATAACATCCCCATAAAATTCTGGTTGAGAAATGCCTTGTCGCAGTAACGTCCGTAGATTGCAATTATATTTACTAATGAGAGGTAAATTTCGATAATAAAATTTAGAAAAGGTTTTCCGAAGTTTGTGATATCTGTAACCTTGCTTAAGAAGTTTATCAGTTATAACTAAATTACGTCTGTTAAAATCTTCAAGCAAAGAACAGGCTCGGGCAAACCTAATAAGTTGAGAAATATAAACCCCATAAGATGTAGAACGTGGCACATCCCCATCTAGAAAAGGATAATTAACAATTTTAAAATTAAAATCTTCTCTTTTATCGTATACTTTGGACGAAACTTTATCATTTGTAATTGAAAGATTCAAATCTAAAAATGAAGCATTAATGTCAGATTGATTAGCTTTGTTTAAAGACAGTTCTTTTGGGTAGATTGAAGAAACCATAGCATCAAAATAAGGATTATCTAAATTCAAAATATCGTCTAAATACTTTGAAGTTTTATTAAAAGCATTAACAATATCGGTCTGTGTATCAGGTTTTAAGCTAAGCATAAAATCCCTCTCGTAGCAATACAAAAACAAATCTGCAACAAGAGGGGCACAATTCGTACCCATGGGTATACCATCAACTTGACGATATATGGTATCCCCATAACGCACAAATATATTATCTAAAAGAAAGGTAAGAGATCTACAAACATCAAGGCAAGTCCACATTGTGTAATGTTCAACTTCTGAATTCGAAAAGAATGAACGTTGAACATTACAAGCAATGAACATTTTGTTTTCTCTGGCAAAGGTTTTTTCTATTAATTTAATAAGTTTATCCTTTATAAGATGGTGAGGTAGAGTAGTATAGAGTGTAGAGAAATCATAAGAGCTCAGTAAAGAAATGTTATACTGTTCATTTTCAAGTTTTGTTAAAACATCATTTGAATTTTTTATGGACCAAAAAACATTAATACCAGAATTTTCATATATTTTATCACAGTAGCGTTTAACATGTTCTTTGATCGTAGTAAGACAGGACGTCAAAAGTATAGATAATTTAGTAGTGGTACAACAGCTAGAGTTGGCAATAAAACGCGACTTATAAGGGTTTTTATGTAGTTTCGGAATCCAGTACAAAGTAGAAAGTTTATGTTGTTTTATGTTAGGACCAGACTTAAAATTATTGCACATTTTTACATGTTCCGAGACTATATCTTTTTCAGGTGTTTGAACTGTTATATAAGTTTTTGAATCAGTTAGCTCCTTCTTTAAAACATCAACATAATACAATCTTCAAATAATGATTACATTGTTTGATGCCTTGTCAGCAGGAACAAGAACATAATCTGAATGAAAATTAGAAATGTTTTTCTTCAAGTAGCGAAATGTAACTCTAGGTCGAGGTGGTAAAAGATGGTAATTAGATTTGTAAAAAGTTATTCGCGTATCAATAATATCGAAAATACATTTCTTCCAATCCGAAAGGGCATTAACATCAGCATGTTCTCGTCGACACCATTTGATGCAGAATTCTTGAATAGCTTCCGCAATATGAGTTCGACAAGCGTCAAAATCAATAAGGGAAGGTAATCTATATTTAGGTCCTTTAGTTAGGAGGGTCCTGAGACGTTTATCCTTAATGATATCAAAATTACCAGTAATGACATGACCAACTGGTTTATAGCAAAAGCTAGAAATGCTACAATCTCAAGAAATAGGGGTATTAACATCAATATTTAAGTCAGAGACAATTTTATTGTAGTTAAAAATAACATTTCTAATAGGTTTATTATATTTATAACAGATGATAGGTGATTCAGAGTTGATGAAATATTTGGGAATAGCATCGATTACATTCTTATCACGAAATATACTTTGAATATCAATAAAATCGATACCTTTATTTAGGAACTGAAGTTTCAGAAAATGTCTTTTATGTTCAGATTCTATATCAATACGTGGACGAAGAACATGCTGTGTGTAACTTTGTATAAGTGAGGCAGTATTAATTAACGGATCTGTACGCATATAGATTTTATCAGCCTCTTCGTCTATTGACTTAAGACAGGAAAAGGGTAAAGACGATAAACAAGATAACATAGAATGTTTACCAGTTTGTTTTAGAATAGTATGTAAATCATGAATAGACATATTACGACGTAATTTACGCTTAATATTACCATTTCTACGTCTGCCATGTGATCTACTTTTACGTTTACGAATAGAAAATATAGAGAAAATATCGATACTTGGATCTTTAGAAATGTTGCCGCTTTGGAAAATGTTATCATTAAGGCCTAAAGGAAAAGGTGTTTGTAATTTCTTTATCCAGTCTAGCTCTGTGATAAAACGAGCTTTAGATTTTAAACTACCAGTAGTTTTAGAATCATAATAAATTTGTTCTACTGGTTGAACCGAAACATATTTGAAAGAATGTCCTGTATGACGAAAATGCTGGTAAAGAAAATTGCGTACTTTTTTGATCCGGCAATGGTAACTGTTCACGAAACCTAGTTTTTAAAGAACGTCCTGTCTGACCTACATATTTATTTTTTTATTTGCAAGTTTTATTTGCAAAATTTGCTGCTGGCGCCGAGATATTAAAGTTGATATCATTTGGGAAGAATTCACTGAATAATTCGTTTATATCAACGCCGTTCAAACATTATTCTGCCCAGTTGTCAGATCTAACATTATGTACCAGTTCAAGGTTTTGGCTGGTGGATGGATTGTCAGATTGCTGGAAACACTGTTGAAGATGGCAAGGCGGAAATGGAAGCCAAGGGGATACCTTCGCGTACAGTACTTGTAATGACGTGACCCATCTGGACTTCCTCCTGGTCAGAGACCCTGTGGTACAGGGCTAGAGAGTCGACATAATCTGTGCAGCAGATAAGCGACCCCTTGTTACACCGGTAGCTCGGATTGAGTGGTTTGTGTATATCTGGCCGAGACTGGATTTTAGGCTGATGTCTGACATGAATTTGAACAGGGTGTCCTTGCCAATTGCACGATAAAAGTACCATGTTTGAGCATCATCGACGAAGCAGTCAAGTGGGCGTTGCCATAAACGGTCTTCATTGGGATTGAGCTTATTTAAATACTTTTGGAAGCTGGTCACAGGGCATAAAGGCGAGTCGTCGCTTGGCATTATACCTATGAATCCTTCCTTTTCACACTCTATTGTTTTTTTAAAGTTCACACAATTTTTTAATATATTTTCTGCCTGTGTCAGGGTCGGTGCAAATTCTAAAGGTAATCTTTGTCATTTGAGCTATATTTTCAGAGCCACGCCTACAAAAGTACAGCCGAATTTCAAACTGAACTTTATTCATCAGGCCAGTGGGCGTATCTGTGCTCATATGGACACTCGTACATTGTTTTCAAATCAGAGTCTCCTATACACAGATAATGTTCAGTTTTCCCCTTGCCCGCAGCTTTAAGCTCAGACATGGCTGTTTTATAGCTATGGTTGGCTTTCAGGAAGGCCTCATCACGGATAATGTCAATGTTTTTGTTAAATGGGGGTGCATTGAGATACATGTACCTGTTCAGCCCATGTCTCGTATTGTCAAGTGTTAATGTTTATACATAGTTCCGTCTGTTTTTCTGGCGTCTAGAAATGACGAGTTCCGATCCAGTTCCGATTTTGATAGGTTTTCAAGGTTTTCAAAGTCATCATTTTGGGGTTTTTCTCTCGTGGGTACGTTTTCAGCAATTTGGCACATTTTTCGCCGGATTTCTGTGTTTTTCGGCAAATTGTTTGACCGTTTTTCTTCGATTTCGGAGTCGGTGTGTGAAGCGAACCTCTTTGTCATTGTTTAGTGTTTACATTTACGAGTATTGCAGACGGACAGATTACTGCAGGGTTATAAATGTAAACAATTTTGGTAAAAACGAAAATTTCTCTGTGGTGTCGCTAAATTTACATCAAAAGTGACTTTGTGAAGAGTATTGATTCAGATTTATTTTAATCTAGTTTCATTTCTTATTATTAACCAGTGACAATTACGATGATACTTTGCAACGTTTGTTTACTTCCGCCATTTTGTTTCCCGTAGTTACGACAGGTGGGATAATTGGGAAAACAAAAGCAGGATACAAACACTAACTGATATAAAAGTTGTTTTTATCCATATATGTGGATGCTAGACAGTTTTTATGAATTAATTCCGTTTATTTCAAAGGAAAAACCCACCTTATAAACTCAGAAATTGAGTTTGTTTACGCGAATCGATCATGAAACAAAACCGATCAGTCACGTTACATACTTGATTCCGTACACCTTGGATAAAACGGGGTGTACGGTTTCTTACACCCTATTCACGTGGTGGGTCTCGGCCAATCACATTTCCAGAATTTATGATGACTGGAAATTAGGATAGATCGAGATCTAATTTCTCCGACTCGATGAATCTTTCCTAGCTGTAAATGCTTAGGTACACAAGACCGGACAGCATTGTATGTAGAAAATCTTTAAACCATGTCTGTTGAGATATTTAATCTGTTGAGATATTTACTTCTAATAAAAAGCATTGTGCTACAAATCAAAATACATTTCCAATGATATAAACAATGTAAAGTTCTGTGTAGATTTCCTATAGATCTACTTAAAAAAAGTCCTACTTTAGCCATTGCATGTTTACCTGAAGTTAGACGAAAAGTAGATCTATGTAGATCTAAATCAAGAATAGTCATCTTCATATTACCGTTTTTACAAATTCCATGTGATCGAAATTTGCGTTTCCTTGTTGAAAACAATGTATGTATGATCAGGATCAGGATCTTTTGAAGTCTGGTAAATATTGTCAGAAACGGGGTTTGTAAATATTTAATCCAATTTAATTCAGCTATGAACCTAGCTTTCGATTTAAAACTAGACCTAATAGCATTCATATCATGTGAGAGATGTTCTACAGGTTGGGCTAAAATAAACATCTTTAAAAGAAAGGCCAGACCTCTTAAAATGTTGATAGACCAGCAAAATCTTCCTAAGCTTATCATTTCTGTATTGATAGCCATGCTCCCTGAATACCGCAACTTAAATGCAAGATGTGACGTCATAACTTACGCAAGAGTATAAGACATGCCATCACACACGTATATCGGTTGGGACTAGTCTAAGGCACTGCGACTTTTATGGAGAAGTATTTACCTCAGCTTTGGCCTCACTGTTTATAGGCTAGTAAAAGTAGAGTTGGGGGTCGAACTTATTGCTACTGAATTTCTTTCCCCGCTGTACGATAGACCAAAGTAACATAATTATCACGCAAAAAGTTGCACTCCTGAATTTGTGTCATAATTTTTTTTTAAAAATAGCCGAATTCTGCCGTATAATTTGGCAGTAATGACTCACCATGACGAATACTCTTCAACCTCCACGCGCTGTTGTTTGAAAATCAAAGATAACGGCAGTAAGGTCAACAAATTCGAGATGTAAAACTGTAAGTACATACTCATTGTGCTTTGCATGTAAGCTATAATAAATTTTAATCGATTGTCTGCGCATATGAGAACTGAAAAAATGTCGAGTGAATAATCGAATTATCACAGATTTGAATTTTCGTTGTGTGGTTGTTGATGTTACTGATTTATTAGCGTGTTTCTACCGATTATTGTGAATTTCTTTTAAACTTTCATGTGAATTCAGCCTGAAATAACGCTCTCCAGATTAGAAAAGAACGTTGTTACTATAAATAGTAACATTTTTACACTCTAAATGGTCCTATATCGGTCAAAAATGTTAGTCGTATTGTCAGAGCGGGTATATACGGACCTATAGTTCGGTTTTGACCCGTGAGCTGTGACCTTTAAGACCAGTCCACCCGTAGGGGTAAAACGCGTCACAAAACATGTACAGTCGAGACTGTCATATGTGACCTTCCAAGGGACTTCATGAAAAAGGTCACATATGACAGGGAGTCTCTTAATACAGACCTAGGATATAATACATGACGTATACCGAAACTACATGTACATGTAAGAGATCTACTTAAGGGAAAAATAAAACTGTGTACTAATCCAGTCTGATACAATATAATTATGTATCTATTATTTAATACTATTATACAACATTTATTATCACAAATAAAAGCTAATTTAAAAGTTTAATAAATTAATAAATCATTCACTTACCAGAACATTAGTGCATGTACGATACAATGTACAAATGTAATACACATATAAGTGCATGCACTAAATTCACCATATCCCTGTTCTATGTTTATTACAAATTTCAATACCTGCTTAATATTCATGGATAAAATAGTTATAATGAAATATGGAAGGTGGAACATTGTAGCCATTTTAGAAAGAAAAGAAACAGATCTTTCAAATTCCACTAGCAAACAGAGTAGACCCTGATCAGACGGCTCCTCTAGGAGCTGTCTGATCTGGGTCTACTCTGTTTGCAAATGCGTGAAAACACGTTTATATGAGGGAAAGGTTTAAACACTTAATGATATAAATATAAACTAGGTGCAGATTACCAAGCATACTTTCGAGTAATGTTGATAGAGACATGTATTATGCACATACTGATTAATATTTATAAAGACCGTTCTGAACTAAAGAGCCCGTAATAATCGCAAACCAGATCGAATTTGCTGCCTTGTTTAAAAGTTGTTTGTCGTTCTTTAACAGTTTTGTCGCTCGAAATCTCCTCCGGCGAATCTTGTATACGACGTACGTAGCCATGTTTGACACGACTGGTTTCCCGAATATTCTGCTCGCGTACATGTATCTGTAGAGCGGAAGTCGGGAACCAGCTAGTTCACGCGTGATTACAATCCCGGGTTTTCCCTAATTAATATGGTGTGAAAAACCGACACGCTATGTAAACAAACAAAAGAAACTGTGATAATTGAATGTCTTTTAATACAGACCGAAGCCTATGTTTGGTTCGCAAAATCAGGGTCGCTTGTCACGTAAGACAGGGAGTCACTTAATTCAGACCAAAATTATAGGAAAATACGTTGGGCGGGTTGAAACACGGTCGAATATGAGAGGGAGTCGCTGAATCCAAGGGGTCGCTAAGGCAGTCTCGACTGTATTTGTTCCGAAGTTACCTGTGGTTATACAGACAAGTAATTTGTTCCAAAGTTACCTGTGGTTATACAGACAAGTAATAAGCATATACAGTTAAACTTCTCTATAACGGCCACTAAATTGTGTTAAGCCACCTACCTTTAACACAAAATACTTGATGTAATTTAGTGGCCGTTATCGAGGTTTTACTGTATCCTCCAGTTGCCTCAAATCGGGGTAGAGTTGTTTTCGTGTTACCGGAAATCATTTCGATATCGCACGCTATATATATACTAATACTGCACGATTACTACGAGCTTCTTGTGACAACCATTGTCCACTTACCATAAATTAGAATGGTTGCAACTTCTATAAATAGAAAAGTGCAGTCACGGCTCAGCGCTCAATATTGAACTATAGCGACTGGAACTTTGGACTCTGTCAGTTATGGAAGTGCTGAAGGGACTTCCTTCTTCTGACTTTCAAGATTTTACTTCCGACTTCAAACTTCTTGCTACTGACGTCTGACTCCCAAGTTGTAACTTACTCCGACATCTTAAATTTTACTTACTCTTAAACCCAGAAATAGGATGAGCTTACCAGACTCGTGTATTACCCTTTCTTTGTCGTGCCCTTAACGGCTTCCCTGCAGTTGCTCTGTCTTCAGCAAAGTCATTGAGTACAAATTTGACGGACTTTCCCAGTTGTTATGCTATGTTTTACATTTTGTTCTGTGATTACTGTCGTCTATGGTGTGGGGAAGTCCGGCAGGGATACATTTATTTACAATGTTTGTTTAGCTAGGGGGACTTTGAGATAAGTGTGAGGTAAGGACGTCCGTAAACCGGTTTAAACCCCCAGTAGTGATTTTGCTCCTGACCGTGCCAATGCGGTTCTGTCTTTGTCACCCTTTTGTTTGTCTTGTGTCTGTGCTTGTGTTTTGTTCACGTTTGTCTATGGTGCTCGTGTATTTGGTGGTGTTTTCTTGTTCTCGTGTGTTTGGTTGTGTGTGTGCAATGCTGTCTATCGATGTCTTGGTGGTGATTGCGTCTTGTATCTTCCTCCTATTGTATGTTTGTTTTGTCTTTGTGCGTCTCTTGTTGTTTTTTCTACTTATATACATTTGCTGTTTCCTTGTGTTGCTGTTTGGGCGAGTGTTTGTTCTGTATGTGGTGTTTCCTGCATGACTCATTTTTGTACTTGTATGTGACTTTCTACTGTATGTGTGTATAAATTGCTATATAAATTGCTTTCTGTCGGTGTTTTGGTGATAGTGGCGTTTTGTGTGTGGCTTTTCCTGCTTGACTTTACTACTTTTTCATTACGTCTTCTTACTTTCAATAATTTACTTACGACTTCTTACTACTAACTTCTGACTTCCAAGTTGTTCTTACTTCCGACTTCCCGATATCGTATTTTTTATGTCCGACTTCTTACTTCCGACCTTTATCTTCCGATTTCTTACTTTTTCTAACATGACTCATTCGTCCCTTTCATTCTTTAGATGCAAGCAGGCACGACTTAACTTTATTAGTTTTCTCAGAATTTTGTTGTACGTGTAGTATCCTGGCGCCATGTGTTCTCGACAGTCTAAGAGAAATATCGATCTATAATTTCAGTTTCGATTGTATTAATTACCCAGTTATGTCACTACATTATTGATTTAGGACCACTTGATTAACTACTGCAACAGAAAGTTGAAAAGAACCGTTGACTGCGCCCGAAATACATCGACATAAATGTGTCTCGCATTGTAGGTTAACGGAAGTAGCGTCATTTTCTCGAGTTATTTATAGATACGCGCGCACCTGTCAATTTTAGATATAATCCACAGCAGTAAAAGGTGTACATGGAAAAATCAAGAACGAGTGAATTGTTTGTTTATGGGCTCAATGGCCACTTTTTATTGGATATTAAGCATATTTGATCATGATTAATGCGAACAACACATGCAAACAAATGGTGTACCAGATATTGCAACACTGAGCTCAGTAAATTTCAAGTGAACCCAATGATCACATTCTTCACACCCAACCCACTGTGTAATGGACAAAGTGCCATCAAGGTTCTCTTTTGGTACATAAAAACTTTTGAAAACACAACAAACAACACTATCACTGTCTGAACCTGTGTCATAGCTTGAACTTTTCTCAATCAGATTTACGCAAGATGAATCTGGTTGAGGAGACACAGGGACATTGTTTGCACCATTGGTAAACTTTGCTTTCTTACCTGTACCTGCATCAACATACTACTTCAGGTTATCAACAGTTTTTCCCCTCAATAGCATTACCTCCAATTACATCACTAACATTTTCTTTGTGGCCTTTTTGGAAGATTGGCCAACATCCATGGGTTGCAAAATATGAGATGTGGGGAAGTAGAACAAAGAGACCAATATTGTTCTCAATAGCCCAATCAATAATGTCAGTGACTACATGACTTCTATGTCCATCATATAAGACTAGTATTGTTTCCTAGGAGTCTGATCTACCCCGAACATACTTCTTAAAGTGTCTTTATTTCCTCAATACGGCTATTTTAGACCAACCAGAATGGGTGATCGTACCATCAGCGCCTAGTGTCTTGCCATCCATGAGGCTATCCAAGAAACGTTCCACAAGGTAAACGAAGTATGGGGTTATCTGAGCCCCAATAGCATTTCCTGCTCCAATTATGGTTACTGTTTTTGACCTTTCAGCCATGATAGCTTGGGCTTTACATTTTACACCAGCTACAACACATGATGGTTTAAATTCTGTGTTCAAACCCTTCTCATCTATATAGGATATATTCTGTGGCTTATGCAAAACTTCTGAAGGATGAAGTCATATTTTGTAAAGGTATGTATGCACACACTCATCACTAACACACTTGGCCCTTTGCTCTGACAGGCTTGAAGGTTTCACTAATTTCAGTTCTGGCCACCTTCCCATAAGTCATAATACCACTGCAAACTAATTGGCTTGTCACTGGATCTCTTCCTAAGACCAACATAATAATATGATGCCAAACTGATGACTTCCGCTTTTGTATAACCATACCCCACTCCTGCCATTTCTTTAATATGAGCACAGAGCCTTTCTTCTTCCTCCAATGAGAGGATTGGTTCGGGTCCAGACTGTGTGGCGGCCGTAAAACGTTGCCCCGTACTTCATTCTCGGTGTTGTTATACCTTCTGATCCTTCGAGATCATGAATTTCAGTATTTCTTGTTAGGAAAATTGAATACCGCTTAAGCAAGAGCGGGAGTCATCAGTTTGGCATCATATTCAGTATAAGCTGTGGTTCAAAACATAATCTATCCTGTGTATTTTCATCAAACGTCTTCCTTTCAAAGACGTATTCCATCTAATCTCTCCCCTATTGTATGTTTGTTCTCATGATGTTTTTATAGTTATGTACATTTGCTGTTTCCTTGTGTTGATGTTCGGGCGACTGTTTGTTCTGTATGTAGTGTTTCCTGCATGACTCATTTTTGTACTTTTAGTTAACCATTTCTCTGTTGAATATTAATGTAAGAAATAGTGACACCATGCATATTTATTAGCTGAACGTCTGTGTAAACTCTTGTCAAGAAATGTGTTTGATTTGACAATATCTATAGAATCAGATCAGTATCGTTTCCTATAGGGACCGACTGATCTGTCTTCTCAGATTGCAAATGCGTGAAAATGCGTTTATATGAGAAGAGAACGTGTTGATTGTAAATTCTGAAGGGAGGTGATCCCCCGAGAGCAAACATTGCAACACAAAAAGAGAAAATTGCAGACTCGGTTTTATTGAGTCTGTTCATGAACAGTAAGTGAAAGTGCAACACTGCTCACGCCCCCTAGCACCGGCTTAAGCGGTATTCAATTTTCAGAACAAGAAGTACTAAAATTAATGATCTCGAAGGATCAGAAGGTATAACACTGAGAATAAAGCAATAAAACCCTTATGTTTGGTTCTGTGTTTCATTCTTTACAATCATGGTAGCATTTTCACATATTAATTCATCAAATTGGAACATATGTATAGTCTAATATTTCGTTATAAGTCGATTGCACCATCCACACGTTTGTAAGCATTGATTTCATCTGACACATTTGGATGATGGTAAATGCAGTCTTTTTGTTAATGGTCCACTTCTCGTATCTGTGCAATTGTTCAACTGTGGTACTTAGCGGTCATCCTCCATCTACAAGCACATCATGCTATAGCTTGGCTTCCTTCTATTTTAAAAAGGGGATCCGCATACAAAGAAACAGTCACCTTACTGATGTCAAGGCACGGTAGGAAGTCAAGTAGGGAGCATCTAAGGTGAAAGTTAGTTTATGCTTTTCAGAACAATGTAAGGATTTTTGTCTGTAGATCTTGATAAGCATTACACGCACTTGTTCAAAGAACCAGCTGTTGTTTTTGGTAGTGTTTTTTCATGATACTGTATATACTGTATTTTTCGCCTTATTAGGGATGAAAGAATGTTAAAGGGGCGGATACTTAGATGACTGAGAAGTGACCTTGTTACAAGTGACATTTGTCGGTGAATATGCAAATTCGGTTGGGAGAACTCTGAACAAAAAGCGTTATAGTCAACGGAAGGAAAGGGAATGAGTTAGGTTTTACGGCACAGCGACAGTGAAAATGTCATATAGCGCCTATGAATGACGAGATATGATGATGGACGATTTCGGCTAATCTCATTCGCTGAAAAGTAACGCATGGGATCAAAAACACCGACCTGCCTTCAGTTTAGTTCTTTGCAGAGGGGATAAGCTCCGTCAAATAAACAAAAACATCCCCTGTGACTGTGGCAAGCTTGAACTACTCCCACCGATACAAATCATCTGATACCAGCCATCCTGCCAAGCCACTAAACATAATTTAACAAGCTATGAGGTCAACAAAACGTTTTGCCTTGTATCTTTTGACGCCTCGCAGCGTTTGCCAGGCTCGAGATACAGTCGCTTAAATCTTTTGGTGTTCACGGAATTGACATTGCAAAGTCCTGAGTCATTGGCAGGTTCCACATCAATCGTCGAAAATCACCCTGTAAGCGTCATAAAAAGTCATTGGCAGGTTCCACATCAATCGTCGAAAATCACCCTGTAAGCGTCATAAAAAACAAACTTCTCCTTACACTATTATCACTTGGGGCAACACCTTGGCCCGTCAAATAAAATTCTTAAGAATATCAAGGACAACCAGAAGAGATCGAGTTAAATTATGCATGAAAGTTTGCCCCAAAGGGACCATAACATTTGCTGAAGACGAAAAAAGTTCTAACATCGATCGCTAAATTAATACATGTAAAAAGTTGATTTTGTGACTCTTTTTTAAGTTAATAATTTCAAAATTACAACGCATTTTGCATGTCGTTACTGTGCAATATTCTAATTTAAAAGTGAAGACAGAGTCATTCGTACTTTGTAGCGTTCGCGATGTTAACTTGCTTCTGGAAATGTTCTAGTAGGCTAGCAATAAATAGACTAGATATCAGTTCGGCCATCTACGAGAGCATATGAATAGCCGGCCATTCTTTATAAGTTTTGCCTTAACCAATGATCCCATTTTAGATACAACCTATTTGAATAAATCTACCGAAATGGAGCATTAAATAGAGAAAAGGATTTTTTTTAGAATTTTGTAGTTAGACCATTGTGCTAAATAGAGCATTTGCTCCTATAATAGCAAATGCTCTATTTATCACAATGGTTTCACAAGTGACTTTTACAGAGTCGTCAAATAAGGGAATATGTTAAGAGAAAACATCGCGGCTGAGAAGCTTTAAATTGTTCCGCGCCATTGTGCAATAGCCTTGCCATGTAACAAAAACATCCTCGAGAACAATTAAAGCAAAACATAGCGGCAAGGAAGGGATGACAACAGGGTCTCGTCACATAATTGTTCTATTCTCTGTTGAGAACTAAACGGCAATAACGATTGTGTTTGTACGTATGTTAGTACCTTATGTGTGTTTCTGGGTTGCTGTGCATGTTCGTGTGACATTCCTTCTTGACTTAGATCTGTTCTACCCATTATGCCACATTGTACAGAATAACGTAGGTTGAAATCATTCACAATAATCGTATACATGATCAGCGCTAAATTTAAGCTATGTAATAAGTTTTAAGATGCAGCGACTTGAAACAAGTCTGATCCCGTTTGTGCTGATCAATGATGTGATGATGTGACACTACACATGCCATATAAGTCCAACAAGTGAATGTGCTGAAACTGGGTAAGGATGAGGAGTGCACCAGGAAGATGATTTTGATTAATCTCAAACGCTTTAAACGCAGATAATGATTGAGTATGTATGAGGAGGGGAGAAGCTTCTGGAACTGGAATACCTAAAATCATCCAGGAAACATGGTGATATATTATCACTGAATTAATATAGGAAATAATTACGTCATGAAAATCAGTTAGAATAGTTGATGTGTGAACACAAGGACTTAGCAATGGCAGAAATTGTGGAATCGGATCTAACCATTTGATAAGCAAACAGAGCAGACCCCTGTCAGACATGTTATATTTCTTCTTCACTATACGTAATCGGGGTGTCAAGTAGTTTGAATACTGATGCAGCACTAAACCACCCGGTGTCGGATCTAGATCCGAACTGCATGCAAAATCAATCGTGGATTCACTCATAGTATGGTAAAGGTCGACACTTTCCCTCATAAATATTCATGTGAACAAGATATGTTTGTAAAACACTATGCCCACGACTTTTGACCCTGACAATGGGAGCTTTATTGTTCAAGTCGTATGAGTTTATTACTTAATTTTGTAGTTTAAGTATTACGAGTTTATTGCTTAAAGGACTAAAGACAAAGGTCATTAGTCTTTCTTGTTTAAGCACAATTTATTAAATAACCTGTTACCCCTTGAATTTACCTCATAATACTACTTATGAATATATTTTTTTAAATCATTTTTTCTCCAGAAACAGTGCAATGGATACACGTTTCATATGTAGATGTATGGCATTTGTATATGTGACTGCAAAAGCTCTCCATATTCTTCCAACAGTCGAGGTAAACATGTATAATTTATCAGAAATACATTCATTCCTGCCTTTCAAGACATTTAAAGCTACGAGGCGTTGTTTACAAAGCTACGGTACTCATGATTTTATTATGTAATGTGCACTTGTACATGAGTAAAAACACACAAAACTGAAAGGTTCGGAAAACAGGTGAGGTTCGAGAGAAGACGAGTCTACGATATACCTGTACGCGCAATTTCTTTTGCTGGGCCATGTCATTTTCTTAAAAATGGCATTAGGAAGAACGAGAACTTACATAATGTAGGAGAATTAGGCCACACCATAGAAAGAAAATAGATCTACGGTCAGACAGACTGACATGTATGCAGGGAGATAGACAGATAGATAGAGATAATACCGATAGACAGACTGAAAGATAGATAGAACAAGAGGGCCATGATGGCCCTAAATCGCTCACCTGGTTACTATAGACATATGCATACACTGTATTTCTATGTAAAAATAAGTAAGCTTCAGATTGGGGCCAATATGAAACCAAGGGCCATAATTTTAATCCTTGAGGTTCAAATTTGAACAATCTAAATAGAGGAACATTAGATGATGCTTCATATAAGTTTCAAAGTTCCGGGCCTTACAATTTCACAGGAGATTTTAAAGATTTTCCTATGAAAAACTGATAAGCCAGGGGCGGGGCCATTTTGGTCCAGGGGTCATAATTTGAACAATCTTTGTAGAAGACCATTAGACGATGCTACATACCAAATATCAAAGGTCTAGGCCATACGGTTACAGAGAAGAAGCTTTTTATGAAAAACTGATAAGCCCCCAGGCGGGGCCATTTCGGTCCGGGGGTCATAATTTGAACAGTCTTTGTAGAGGACCAATAGATGATGCTACATACCAAATATCAAATGTCTAGGCCTTACGGTTTCAGAGAAGAAGCTTTTTAAAGATTTTCCTTGGTCCAGGGGTCATAATTTAAACAATCTTTGTAGAGGAACATTAGATAATGCTACATACCAAATATCAAAGGTCTAGGCCATACAGTTTCAGAGAAGAAGATTTTTAAAGATTTTCCTATGAAAAGCTGATAAGCCCTGGGGCGGGGCCATTTTTGGTCCGGGGTCATAATTTAAACAATCTTTGTAGAGGACCATTAGATGATGCTACATACTAAATACCAAAGGTCTAGGCCTTACGGTTTCTGAGAAGATTTTTTAAAGATTTTCCTATGAAAAACTGATAAGCCCTGGGGCGGGGCCATTTTTGGTCCGGGGGTCATAATTTGAACAATCTTTGTAGAGGACCATTAGATAATGCTACTTACCAAATATCAAATGTCTAGGCCTTACGGTTTTAGAGAAGATTTTTAAAGACTTTCCTATGAAAAACTGATAAGCCCCGGATCGGGGCCATTTTTGGCCCGGGGGTCATAATTTGAACAATCTTTGTAGAGGACCATTAGATAATGCTACATACCAAATATCAAATGTCTAGGCCTTACGTTTTCAGAGAAGAAGATTTTTAAAGATTTTCCTATGAGAAACTGATAAGCCCCGGGGCGGGGCAATTTTTGGTCCGGGGGTCATAATTTGAACAATATTTGTAGAGGGCCATTAGATAATGCTACATACCAAATATCAAATGTCTAGGCCTTACGGTTTCAGAGAAGAAGATTTTTAAAGGTTTTCATATGCAAAACTGACAAGCCCCGGGGCGGGGCAATTTTTGGCCCGGGGGTCATAATTTGAACAAGCTTGGTAGAGGACCATTAGATGATGCTACATACTAAATACCAAAGGTCTAGGCCTTACGGTTTCTGAGAAGAAGATTTTTAAAGATTTTCCTATGAAAAACTGATAAGCCCTGGGGCGGGGCCATTTTTGGTCCGGGGGTCATAATTTGAACAATCTTCGTAGAGGACCATTAGATAATGCTACATACCAAATATCAAATGTCTAGGCCTTACGGTTTCAGAGATTTTTTAAAGATTTTCCTATGAAAAACTGATAAGCCCCGGGGCAGGGCCAATTTTTGGCCCGGGTGTCATAATTTGAACAATCTTAGTAGAGGACCATTAGATGATGCTATATACTAAATATCAAAGGCCTAGGCCTTACGGTTTCAGAGAAGAAGATTTTTAAAGATTTTCCTATGAAAAACTGATAAGCCCCGGGGCGGGGCCATTTTTGGTCCGGGGGTCATAATTTGAACAATCTTTGTAGAGGACCATTAGATAATGCTACATACCAAATATCAAATGTCTGGGCCTTACGGTTTCAGAGAAGATTTTTAAAGACTTTCCTATGAAAAACTGATAAGCCCCGGGGCGGGGCCATTTTTGGCCCAGGGGTCATAATTTGAACAATCTTTGTAGAGGACCATTAGATGATGCTACATACCAAATATCAAATGTCTAGGCCTTACGGTTTCAGAGGAGAAGATTTTTAAAGATTTTCCTAAGAAAAACTGATAAGCCCCAGGGCGGGGCCATTTTTGGTCCGGGGGACATAATTTGAACAATCTTTGTAGAGGACCATTAGATGATTCTACATACCAAATATCAAAGCTCTAGGCTTTGTGGTTTCAGAGAAGAAGATGTTTAAGTAAATTGTTGACGACGCACATACGCACGACGCCGGACACTGCCCCCTCACAATACCTCACCTAAGATCGCAGACAGATGACTGGTTGGAGGTGTGAATGGGCGTATGGTCAGAATGAATCTTAAATACGAAGCATACACACATTTAGTGCAAAGTTAAATTGACGTTAAACACTCCATGACTCGTTTCAGATTAACTTTTCCACTGGGTAACAAAAAATGACATTAAACACCTTTAAATTATGATAACTTTACACGTTTTGTTGAAATGTCTAGAAGCAATCCTACACGTTGAGAACGTCAAAGGCTGTTGCTGTTTACACATTACACATATAATGATGACGTCACACTCCGAAATGATGACGCAAAATGACTTACACGTATACGTTCACGTACAAGTAAGGAATCGAAACCTCTCTATTAAATAATTCTGGTAAGGAATCGAAACCTCTCTATTAAATAATTCTGACCAACTTGCATGAAGATTGGGTTAAAATGTGACTGTTAGAGCATGGACAATAAATGTTCCCCCTTTTCTATTTGACATAGTTTTTAACCTAACGTGACCACTTTCAAATTCGTCCGAGATTTCATCAAGACAGTTATTCTGACCAACTTTCATGAATATTGGGCTAAAAATGTGACTGTTAGAGCGATGACAACACATATTGCCCTTTTCTTACTTTTTGACCTAACCTAGTGACCTAGTTTGTATTCTCCATGTAACCCACATTCAAACTCGTCCAAGATTTTATCAAGACAATCATTCTGATCAAGTTTCATGAAGATTGAGCTAAAATATGACCCGTTAGAGCGTGGACAACAAATATTGCCCTTTTCCTTCTATTTGACCTAGTTTCTATCTAACCCAGTGTGACCCACTTTCAAACTCACCAAGTGTCATGAAGATTGAATTGTTAGAGCGTGTATTTATTTTCCCAGTTTTAAAAATGGAAATACAGCCAGTTGATAAAAAGCAACCACTGCAGATCCTGGTGGGACTGCTCCAGTTGAGGCAATCTCGAAGGATTTATACTGTGATTTTTTTTTTATTTCAGGAGACATCATTATTATAATCATAAGGTTTATTTGTTTTGTTTTTTTGGGGGGTCACAAATATCATTTTCTTTCTATCTTTTATTTTAGCTACAATGATAAAAAACATACATATTTCAGTTCAGGGAATTACGTAGTAAAAGTACAAACATCAAATTTGTATTGTCACTTCAGTATTTCAACAAACTTGTTGAGTCTGTTGTTTTAAGCACTACCTTGAAAATTGATTTTGCTTTACACAGAAAGTTGTGATTAAAATAGGTAAAGGTACATTTGTGCACCATTTCAAGTTTCAATATCTTCCTATGCCAATCTCTTACGCATAGAGATGCCTTTTGATGACTTTTCAGAAAACGCCCTGATCAGACAGCTAGAAGTTGTTTGACCAGGGTTTAGCTTGTTTGTATACAGAAATTCATAGATTTAAATCTTCAATGTTAACTATAAGAATGCAAACATTTTTATACAAGTATGAAAATACAGCTACGTCAATTTTATGGAGGGTTGAGTCTTACATTAATATTTAGATGGTGAAAGGTAAACTGATTCTATTTCGGGCAAGTGTCACTGTTGGTGAGGCCAAGTAAATTTCAAAGGATATTGTCCAAACAGACAAAAATCTTAAAATGTTAATATGGAGTCCTGAAAAGTAACGTCATCATAATATCCACTTCCAATGCTTGATCGATTAAAAATATGAACAAGGAAAATAAGACAAGTAAATCTCAGTCTGATGTTTGGGTAATTGAAATGTGAAAAAATGGAATACAACAAGAACTACCACTAAATGTGTTGAATACTACCACTAGCATATTTAACACAGAGATAAGGTTATAGAAATAAAGCTCCTGACCGCTACATTTTCATTTGTTAAACTAGAGGGCCATGGTGGCACTAAATCGCTTACCTGATTATTTATAGACTTCTGTTATCTCAAGGCGCTTCTGCGACACGGTATTTCACACCCTGAATTTTATGATGTGATTTTACTAACTTCGTAAAATTATTAGACATACCCATTTTCTCACTTGATTCATCAAATATGTTAAAAAATTCATTAAAAAGCGATATGATCCTATAGTACTATAACATACTGCATGTTTGTTTGTCAACCCTTTTACAGTTGGCAATCATGCTGACCTCTTTGCATGTACGCCGACAAGAGAGGTTAAGTACTCTAGCGTCGACGTGACATTGCTAAAAGGTCAAACGGTATGTAAGTCCAGCGAACGTCACACTTTCTCAACATAGTCCCCTGCGATATCAACGCACTTTTTATGCCTTCTTACCCATTTTGCGTATGTTTCTGCATACCAATCTTCGCTGAATGTATGTAGATACAACTTTCTGTGTCTGTTTGGTAAGTTCAGCTGCTGAATCAAATCGAATTCCACGTAACCTCGCCTTTAACTCTGGGAATACATTAAAATCCATGTTGGCCAAGTCGGGGCTGTATGGCGGGTGCTCGGGGCTGTATGGCGGGTGCTTTAACACCTCAAATCCTAGTACACTGATTTCTAACTGTGTGGAAACTGCTCTGTGGCCCGGTACATTATCCTGATGTAGAATTATGCGCTCAAGGTCCATGTGTGGTTGCTTCTTTCGTATCGCATGAAGGAGATCTCGCCTAAGAACCTGGAGAAAACAATATGCAGTCGCATATTGGTAATTTTTCTAAACAATCATTGATTGTTTAATAAATTAACAAACTGTTACTAATACTACTGAAGTTTAGTATCAATATTGTTTACTCGATAAAGTCAAAAGAAACCTTACCTTAGAATAAAAACAGCGGTGACAGGCGATCTGGAATTCTGTGTTGCAGGATCATTCCGTGTCGGTCCATAAAGAAAATGAACATGTGTTTGCCCGCACTTTTCTGAACTAGAGTCTTCTTTGGGGGCGGCGTATTTGGGGATTTTCACACTGATGACAAGGCTTTGGTCTCTGGGTCGAAATGATGCAACCAGGTCTCATTCGTAGTGATAATTCTGTCCAAAAAATCGTCAACTTCGGCATCGTAGCGGCTGAGAAACATCCGAGAGCATCGAACTCGGTTCTCCTTTTCTTTGTCCGTGAGCAATCTCGGCACCCAGCGTGCACTAACTTTAGACATACCAAGTTCATCTGTTAATATTCCATGTACGTTAGAGCACGAAACACCAAGTTCACCAGACAAATCTTATACTGTAGTTCTGTCCGCATTAACCATATCTTTCATCTTGTCCAGCTATGATGGATGGTTGGCCGCTCCTAGGATCTTCCTGGATCGATTCTCTTCCACTCCTAAAAAAACCGAGTGCCATTTATACACGGAGGCAGGGCTGCACTTGTCATATTTCCCTGTTGATTTAATCATTTTAAGAGTTTCTGTTTGGCGATTTATCTAGAGTAACAATTTTTTTTACAACACTTCGCAACTCAACGTCACTAGTCGACGTCATTTCTTTTCAGTTCGCAATTCCGCTCTCTGTAGAATAAACACTGTAGTTTATGTTCAAACGCTGTCAATGTTTTGAAATTTTGAGCAACTGACGTCATGTTACAATCAGACGTTTTTGCGCCTTTCTGTCGTAAACATAATTGAGAGAAATCGTGTTTGCCTCATTAGAATAATGTTGTTTTTTTTAATAATTTCGAGCTGCTCTGGGTCCCTATTACTGCGTTGCTACGGTAACCTGTATATTTAGTAAAAATTGTTTCATTTATCTCCTTAAAAAAAACTTTAGAAACAAGGTGAGGTACTTACATACCAAATTTCAAATTGATCAAACAAAACTAACTAGAGATATAACAAAATTCTACGAACTTTCCGAACAACTCTTGTAAAAACACTGAAAGTCTACCATAATATAACACGACTTAAATTAAATTCTCCTTAGTATCGTTACCGATTACGGAAATACATGTACAATTAAAATTTTGTCCCAGTCTTGAGAGTTGTTGGTTGGTTGAATTGGCATTGAAGATGATTTAACAGTGTATCAGTAATTTATTGGTCGTGGAAGACCTTGTCTACATGTTTACCATACAGAAGGACACTGGGTAGAACAACGAACCAATCAAGTTTACCGATAATTCTGGACTTTTAATCAATCCAAGCGTATCCGAAATAATATTTCACAAAAATTTCTTGCTCTTTGGTTTCTTCCTTTTTCCCAGAATGTCCACCCCAACATCATTTGTGAAGTCCTCTACAATATGTGAAATGCAAGACCAAAATCAGGACTAAAGATAAGC
This sequence comes from Azorinus chamasolen, assembly GCA_963576725.1. Taxonomy (NCBI): domain Eukaryota; kingdom Metazoa; phylum Mollusca; class Bivalvia; order Cardiida; family Solecurtidae; genus Azorinus; species Azorinus chamasolen. Next base: position 62,410,534 of record OY755241.1, on the reverse strand, counting down.
TTTTTGGGGGATATCTAAATAGTTATTTAAACCACCTTCATGACATCATAACATAACAAGGAAAATGAAATTGCTCACCTGATTACCATAGATTTAAGATTTTTGCTGGGTAGCCCATGGGTAGGACCAATATTGACATTAGGGACAATATTGATAGTGGACCATGAGCAGTGGTTCTGCAGAACAAGATTTTCAAAGATTTAGTATATTGCTTTAATCAAGACAATCATTCTGACCAATGAAGATTGGGCTAAAAACGTACCCTCTAGAGTAATTTTTGATTTGACCTAAGAATTTGACCTTGTGACCTACTTTTTATTCCCACCCAACCCATGATCACACTTAACCTTGATATCACCAAGACAAACAAGTTTGAGGAAGACTAGGCTAAATATGAGGCCACTGGAATGTAAACTAGATTTTTCTAATATATGACCCAGTGACCTACTTTTTAACCTCACATAACCCACTTTCAAACCTGTCCAAGATTTTATTAGGACAATTATTCTGACCAATTTTCATGAAGATTTGGCTATAAATGTGACCTAGTTTTCACAAGGTTTTCCTACTATTTTACCGGCCGCGTGGGACAGTGGTAGAGCGTCCGCCTGCAGTACGGAAGGTCGTAGGTTCGATCCCCGGCCGTGACAGACCAAAAGTCGTTAAAAATTTGTACTAGTAGCTCCCTTGTCTACGCCCAACAATAAAGGTGAAGTTCTAGGATTGATCGGCCCGGTGTCAGGATAATGTGACTGGGGTGCCCTTGCCATGTACCTGCGGCAGGAGTATTCCAGTGAGGCAGCACTATAACTTGTCTCATGCGGGTGCCGTCTGAAAATAACTGAAATACTGTTGGTCGGACGTAAAACCGTACTCACTAACTCCTACTATTTGACCTAGTTTTTAACCCCACTTGACCAACTTTCAAACTCGTCCATGATTTTATCAAGAGATTCATTTTTACCAGGCTCATGACAATTTGACTAAAAGTGTGACCCCTAGAGTGTTCACAAGGTTTTCCTACTATTTGACCTAGTTTTTAACCCCACATAACCCACTTTCAATCTCATATGAGATTTTTTCAAGACAATCATTATAACTAAGTTTCATAAAGATTGGACAAAAAATGTGACCACTAGTGTTCGCAAGGTTTTTCTGTTTGACCTAGTGACCTCGTCCGAAATTTTATCAAGACATTCATTCTGACCAAGTTTCATGTAGATTGGACTAAAATTATGACCTAGAGTGTTCACAAGGTTTTTCTACTCTTTGATCTAGTGACCTAGGTTTTTACCCCATGTAACCAACTAACATGACCCACTTTCAAACTCGTCCGAGATTTTATCAGGACATTCATTCTGACCAAGTTTCATGAAGATTGGACTACAATTGTGACCACTAGAGTGTTCACAAGCAAATTGATAACGACGGACGCCGGACATTCAAGTATCCCAAAAGCTCACCCTGAGCTTTGCTCAGGTGAGTTTAAAAAAACCTCACTTCCTGTTCACACATTTTACACATGTTTAAGCATTTTAAAGTTATAAAAATCAAAATCATATCCTCATCTTTGAAATGTAATTGATTTTATTTGATAAAAGAAGTGCCTATTAAAGTAATTAATCCATGACCCTGATCTATCTTGAAATAGTAAATATGAAACAAAATACCGTAAGAAGCAGATATATGCATATGATCTACTACCCAACAAGGAATTTTCTTCAATAACTAGATTTCTTTTAAATAACCAGTAATATGATAATACAGAAAATGATGACTGAAATTTGAAAATAATGTTCCAAACAAGCTATGATTAACGAACTAAGTTTTAATAGCTGTTTTCTTTAATAATTGGAATGAGTCATGAAAAGTTCAGTTAATTGTGCAAAGTGTTAGTCAAGTCCCAGCAAATTCAATACATGGATGTGTATATGTCATGCTCTCTATCGATGTTTTGTGGTGGTTGTGTCTTGTATGTGGTTTTGCCTGCTTGACTATACTACTTTTTAATATATACCGACCAGCATCTCCAGTGGAAGACGTCATCTACACGGTCCATAGTGAATCCACCTTCATCCATAGGCACTACTGCAGCAATTTCATTTTCCTTATTTTGGTTGATGGATTCCTAATGGAGACTATCTTAAGGTGGAGAAATTTCTTCAAAAAATCTGTTACAAATACAAAACTACAACATGAGTAGGTCAGCAAGTAAGGAATGGCAATATTAAAGAATAGGATCGAAAATTAAAATAGAATATAAGTTCTGAAGGGAGGTGATCCTTCGAGAGCAAAAATTGCAACACAAAAAGAGAAAATTTGCAGACTCGATTGTATTGAGTTTGTTCATCTCTTAGTCATTCAATTAGGAATAGTAATACAAATGAAAGAGATTCTTCAATAAACCATTGAAAATGGCCAACTTTGTCTGACTGAATATGTTGAAGTATGCAACACTGCCAACAAGCACCAGCTTAACACTGCCTTTTTAATATTAAACTCCTTCCACTATGAATATTTAATAATCTGTATTTTATATGGGGCATGTGTGACAATATCTTTACTCTTCCATAGGAACCAATGAAGATTGTATAATATACATTTCATATGCAAACACAAAGTTCCTGATCAGACAGCTCCTACAAGAGCCTTTTGATCTGGGTCTACTCTGTAGATTCATCAAAATGAAAAAGTAGTAAAGTCAAGCAGGAAAAGCCACACACAAAACGCCACCATCACCATAACACCTACAGAAAGCATAGCAATTTATACTCATACACACATACAGTAGAAAGTCACATACAAGGCGCAATCACCACCAACATATCAATAGACAGCATGTCACGCACAACCAAACACACGAGAAGAACACAGAAAACACCAACAAATACACGAGCACCAGAGACAAACATGAACAAGGACTCAAGATAAACAAAAGTAAGGGTAACAAAGAGAGAACCGCCTTGGCACGATCAATAGCAAAATCACCACTGGGGGTTTAAAACGGTTTACGGACGTCCTAACCTCACACTTATCTCAAAGTCACCCTAGCTAAACAAACATTGTAAGTAAAGGTATCCCCGCCGGACTTCCCCACAACATAGAAGACAGTAATCACAGTACAAAATGTAAAACATAGCATAACAACTGTGAAAGTCCGTCAAATATGTACTCAATGACTTTTCTGAAGACAGAGCAACTGCAGGGAAGCCGTAAAGGGCACGACAGAGAAAAGCTAATACATGAGTCTGGTAAGCTCATCCCATTTCTGGGTTTAAGAGTATACCATCATAGAGTACTACCCTCGGCCTGTCATCGTGCAAGCAAAGAGGAAAGCGTAGCGACCGACTGTAAAGGGGTCGATAACCAAACATGCAGTGTGTTGCAATATAATAGGGTCATAACCTTTCTTCCTAAAAGTTTTAATGCGTTTAATAAACACATCGTGAAAATGGATATGACCATGAAGCAGCTTCTAAAGGGTTAATAGGTTAAGTGGTATAAAACATTTCAGAAAAACTTGATTGTAGTTTTATACAGCTTAACTGATAGTCAAGAATAATACTGTATTTCAGTTTATTTGTCATATGAAACAACGCTTTGTAACTTTTCACTGCATAAAGAGGTTCACATACCTTAAAAAAAACTTGTCATATAAGGTTTTTTCCATACATTTTTCTTGTAGGTTACCCTCCTGAAGCAACATCAATTTGGCTATAACATAACCTCACTGTTTTTGTGGGACATAATTATGGTCTACGGAAATATCGATGGTGATTATTTTACTATTAAATCACATCATTGACAGGTACCTTTTTGGTGATAAAGTATATCTTTCATAAAATGAATTTAATATTTACACAGGGTGGCATGTATCTCGCAAATACTCGTCTGTTCTCATATCACACCGACAATATTTTTCTTTGCAAGTAAATGGTTTCATTACTTTGTTTTTGTCTGAATGGTAGGCAGTATTTGATACTGAAACTTCTATTGCATTTAAAATAGCCGGTTTTAGAGAAATACTGGAGCATGTTAGATTTAAGCCCCAATAGAATTTTCAACTAACATAAACTGTATATAATGAAGATCTAGATATACAAATGCAGTATGTAACCATGATCTTCATTGAATCTTAATATTTTACTGTATTATCTTAATTTGTTTTTAGCTCACCAGAGTGAGCTATTGTGATACCCCTGTGTCCGGCGTCTGTCTGTCAACAATTTCAAACGACTTCTCTAAATGGAAAAGTAGTAAAGTCAAGCAGGCAAAGCCACATGCAAGACGCAACCACCACCAAAACACCGATAGACAGCATGACACATACACACACACACCCAAACGCACACACACACACACACGAATTGAACACAGAAAACACCAAAAGAGACACAAGAACGTTCCACAACATGAACAAACCACAAGCACAAAGACGCAAGGCAAACAAAAGGAAGGGTGACAAAGAGAGTACCGCCTTGGCACGGTCAGCAGCAAAAACACCACTGGGGGTTTAAACCGGTTTACGGACGTCCTAACCTCACACTTCTCTCAAAATCACCCTAGCTTTACAAATAGTGTAAATAAAGGTATCCCCGCTGGACTCACCCACAACATAGACGACGGTGAACACAGGACAACATGTAAAACATAGCATAATAACTGTGACAATCCGTCAAATATGTACTCAATGACTTTGCTGAAGTCAGAGCAGCTGCAGGTAAGCCGTTAAGGGCACGACAGGGAAAAAATAATACATGAGTCTGGTAAGCTCCTCCTGTATCTAAGTTTAAGAGTATACCATCATAGAGTACTACCCTCGGCCTGTCATCGCGCAAGCAAAGAGGGAAGCGTAGCTACCGACTGTAAAAGGGTCGATAACCAAACATGCAGTGTGTTGCAATATAATAGGATCATAACCTTTCTTTTTAAATGTTTTAATGCGTTTTATAAACAAATTATGAAAATGGATATGACCCCGAATTTTCCTATGTTTGTAGATAACATCCCCATAATATTCTGGTTAAAACCGACTGCCCAATTGTAACCAAACTTGGTCAGATACATACTGTGGGTGGGTGCTTCAAAAGTTGTTAAAAGATAGTGGGTTGGGCCATCGGTCTTGTTGCCATGGCAACTGTTCACAATATCTAGGAAAATATTCTCCAGAATGACTTGTCCGATTTGAATATGGTTTCCACCAAAATGTTTCTCAGTTGATAGACTTTAAAAGTTGTTAAAAGAATTTTGATCCGGCAAAAAACATGGCCACCAGAGGGCGTGGTCATTTTTTCCATATATGGTAATATGGAATTTTTCATAGGAAATCTTTAAAAATCTTCTCCTGAAACTGTAAAGCCTAGACCTTTGATATTTGGTATGTAGCATGATCGAATGCTCCTCTACGAAGATTGTTAAAATTTTGACCCCCGGGCCAAAAATGGCCCCGCCAAAGGGCTTATCAGTTTTTCATAGGAAAATCTTTTAAAATCTTCTTTACTGAAACTGTAAGGCCTAGAACTTTAATATTTGGTATGTAGAATGATCTAATGGTCCTCTACCAAGGTTGTTCAAATTATGACCCCCGGGCCAAAAATGGCCCCGCGCCCAAGGGCTTATCAGTTTTTCATAGGAAACTCTTTAAAAATATTTTCTCAAACTGTAAGGCCTAGACCTTTGATATTTGTTATGTAGCATGATCTAATGGTCCTCTACAAAGGTTGTTCAAATTATGATCCCGGGCCAAAAATGGCCCCGCCCAAGGGCTTATCAGTTTTTCATAGGAAAATCTTTAAAAATCTTCTCTCAAACTGTAAGGTCTAGACCTTTGATATTTGGTATGTAGCATGATCTTATGGTCGCCTACAAATATTGTTCAAATTAAGACCCCCGGGCTAAAAATGGACTGGCCCAAGGGCTAATCAGTTTATTAACTTTCTATTCTGTTTGCAAATTATGCTATAAAATGCATATTTCGGTGTGGGTCTATTCTGTTTGAAGGCAAAAAAATACTTTAGGGAAAATATAATCAAAGAGACATCCTTGATTCCTGCATATACAATATTTAGAGTGTTTGACAGCTCCCCATTCAAAAATATTCTGAACCACTTTGTCCAACGAGAAATATTAAACAAGAAATGTGTCACAGTAGGTGACACCCCCCCCACACACACACACACACACACAAGCAAAGCAACGACATTGAAATGTGTTGCACAGTGTGATCTGAATTCAAAAGCTGTACTCTCACAACACATTTGGCATTCCTATCTGAAGTAATATAGGCGATATGTTTAGGACAAGGTTTTAACTGGGGTCAGCGGTCAATGTCAAAGTAACAAAGACCTGATAACTCAATGCGACACTCCACCATCATCAAAAGATATACACACACACCAAATTTGGCTTTGCGTTTGTCTTTTCCTGCTTGACTTTACGTCTTTCTATGTTGTGGGTGAATCCGGCGGGGATACCTTTATTTACACTGTTTGTAAAGCTAGGGTGACTTTGGTATTTCCTGCATGACTCATTTTTGTACTTTTGAGAGAAGTGTGAAGTACGTCCGTAAACCGGTTTAACCCCCGTGACTTTTGTCACTGACCGTTCCAAGGCGGCACTTCCATCTTCCCCCTATTGTATGTTTGTTTTGTCTTTGTGCGTCTCTTTGTTATTATAGTTATGTACATTGGCTGTGTCCTTGTGTTGCTGTTTGGACGGCTGTTTGTTCTGTATTTAGTGTTTCCAGCAGGACTCATTTTTTTGTACTTTCATACCGAAACAGTATGTCTCCCTTCTGAGAAGGGGGATATACATACCGCAAGCTGCTAAGTAGGCTGTTATCAGTCTACTACATGTATATCAACAAAATATCAACTGGAATTTTTCTATACGAAGACTGATGTCAACCCCAATTCCTCGCCCCCTTCTCCATCCCTTGCGAATACAAAATTTTCCATGAAGAACTTTCAACAGGACTAAGATATGCATAACTATGAGGTTTCGTGAAAATTCGAGAAAATGTTTAAGAAGCTGCGCAGACAAAATTTTCAATGTAAAAATTTCAAAGTCCCATAACGCTGCAGATAATCGAACCGGAACAGGAAACATTTAAGGAGTCTGCGACACCAACTACCCATGTATCAGCCCTAAATAACCAAAATTACTCAAAGTTCTACGGGATATAACTATGCAAATCCTCGAACTAAACACATGACATAAAAAAGTGTAGGTATAATTGAATTAGTTTTATACAATTTATCCTGTTACATAAAATATATTTACAGGGTAATACTGTCTTGAGGGGTTCTACATAACCTTACAAGGCAAGACGAACACATGTGCAGTTCCAAGCTTGATTGCGGTACAGAGACTTTATAGCCCATACCATATTTCCATTTTGATCAGAAACGGGAGCTGGTCACCAAAAAAACGAACAAATAATTCCAAGCCAAAGTCGGAGGTCTTGGAAATATTGTGCACATAATAATGTGTCCAAATACAAATTAACAGACAGTAACTATGTCACTAGTATAAAAGATCATTCTTCATCTTGTAACTGCCTCCCCATGAGTTGCTTCTGTCAAGCTTGAAAGAATATGAATATGACATTGACGTAGACTTTTTTGAAGCAACACGGGTGATAATGGATATACAATGTGGTGGAAAAGAGGTGACATGAAATGTTATTTTAAACAAGTGTGCTGAAATATACGTTTAGAGACTTGTTTTGGTTTTAATTGCAAAATACATATCTCTAATCGTTGCATTTGTTATACTTGTACAAATGTAGTAATATCGTCAATATTTACTTGCTAAATTTAAAAAAATGAATATGACTGTTACAATCCAAGATAAACTGATGGCAGTGAAGTTCAGATCAAGAGCAGAGGACTATAATGGTCTCATTCAGCTACGAAGATCCAAAAAGGACATAAGAGTATATGAGCTCAAATGGCTCTAAATGTGGTAAACCAGAAGTTATGTTATTGTTGCATTTCAACTTGAATTTAAGATTGATGATTACAACTAGTCATTTCTTAGTTGTCTAGTTACAGGTTTTGAATAGTAAAACCTCAATTTTACATCAGTTTCTTGTCATTTCATGCCATAGGACACATCAATTCAGTTTGGGACTCATGGTTTTTCTGTGGGATCGTTTTCAAATATGTATGTCCTGGGACACCTGGATCAAATTTCTAGATTAATCACTAATTATATATTTACATGTCTTTGTTTTAGATCATTATGGCAAGACGGCATTTCCAAGAAAGGAGGGATATAATATACATGTCAAATTTAGATCTGATGGAGAGATACAGATTGGACCGTGGTGGTCTGTTCCTTGATGCTGAGCTGAGCCACATTTTGGAACCAAAGACTCAATGAAATTACAGTTTATCAAGCATTGAGAAGATTCTAATCACTTTGCCCTATTGTGCATCTGGGTAAGCATTGAGAAGAGTCTAATCACTGCGCCATTTGGCATCTGGACAAATTCAGCTAAATGATTCAGATTTACACAACAGTTCACAGCCATCAGCATCAAGGGCAATAGCCCAAGTAACCAGTCAATTTTGTTGTTTAATATGCTTAATGTTTAATGTTTTTCGTCTTGATATGCGTCCTGTTATGTTTTGTCTTGTGGCTTTACCGTTTCTTGTTTGGTGCGGTGTCATTTCGTGTGAGGCTCTCACTGTTTGACTATTTTTCCATATTGATAGACTGTACGCGTGTACAAATTCAGAGCCCAGCCGAAGATGAACCTGCCTATGTTAACAGAATTGGCTACCATTCCATAAACACACAGGTAAATCAAGAAAAAATGATTTTTGACCAAAAATTACATCTGTTCGGTAAATGAGTATTTAATATTAATTTAGGTTTACAGTCTACCAACGAACAAAAACATCCAGCAGAGTAATGAATATCTACATTTCATTTCCTTAATTAGAACACCATGTAAAAAATACTTGTATAAAATCCTCTCATTTAAATTACTGGTGTAAGACTTTTTCAAAAAAAGCAAATCCAGTGGTTAAATATTTCATTTTATGCTGTGTATATTAAAGTACATTATTTGTACTTATATACTTATATACATATGGATGAAGATAAATCATGTTATGTACATGTTCCAAACATACTTAATGCATTTTATAAACATGTGAATGTAGATGCACCAATCAACTCCATTTCATTTTACAGATAGTATTTGAGTCATGATGCCATAATTGACTTGGTAGCCCGATGGCTTGGCTCTACCCATGTTAGTGTAGCCCGATGGCTTGGCTCGACCCATGATAGTAGAATTTTGCCCCATGATAGTAGAATTTTGCAAGAAAGCGGACTATGGGCACTAATGGAAGGTTGTGCATTAGGTCAAGGGAACCACTATTAGGGGACAGCGGCTACCCTTGTAAAAGATGGCTGCTCACTCCATTTTTACATCCCCAGCCAGGATCTCAACCTTGTATTATAAATAACAAAAGTAAATCTTGTTATGCATTAATGAAATTCTATTTTTCAGCGTAATAAAAAATGCTATCATTTCCAGTAAATTATAGTCTGAGGATCATTTTGTCAGAAGGATAAATGAAAAAGAATGTTTCTGTGAATTCTATGGATAACAAGAGCCGCGTGCGGCGCCAATGCTCTTTTACTTTGGTACTTATCTAGTTAAATTAACACAAATTGAAAAAGGAACATAACTTCAAATTTTTGAAATCAAGAGTTAAGGTTCTTATGTAGGAGCCTTCTCCTCAATGAGATCTACCAACCTATGAAGTTGATAACGCTTATACTTTTCGAGTAATTAACTGTATTAAAGTTTTTGCATGCTGTTTTGATCTTTATGAGAAACGAAGATACTCTTAGTCTATATCTAACCATGGATGCAGTGGACTGGATACAAACGGTCCGATACTTTCATAGAAATAACAAGTTACCTTTCATATAATATATACTGTAAATCTTTGTAAAGCTGAACTGTGTAGCAATTTATAAACAAGCAAACATTTGCTAATTTTAGATCACACAAAACAAGATTCAAAGTCGAAAGAGGGATAGACCAGCTGAAGGCGAAATGGGGAATACTAAGAGGCGAAACCAGACTGGCCCCAGCAAAAGTTTGTCAGTAAGTTTTCTTTTCACTTCTAATTAGCCATTACTTGAAAGAAATACATATCTGTCTATGTAGTTCAATTACAAGTACACTGTACCATAACTATTTAATAATAAGTACAGTATTTGTTTGCATATACAAATGAACATACTGTTCAAACTGTCTGAATAATAATTAGCGGTTTACGAAAGTAAGTGTCTGCTACACTTCTTACAATATTGTTTTCTTACAATATTGTTTTTCGCCAATTCTCAAATTTGAATCAGACGGACAAACAGCTCGGATCCTGATGAGATACATATCATGGTGTATTATCTGGATCACAATAGTTTTCGTATGAGAAGAAAAGAAGAACGAGAATAACAGAATAATGATAAGTAGAAGATTGCACTAATGTTTCAAGTTTATTAACTTTCTATTCTGTTTGCAAATTATGCTATAAACTGCATATTTCGGTGTGGGTCTATTCTGCTTGAAGGCAAAATAAATATAATTAGGGAAAAGATCATCAAAGAGACATCCTTGATTCCTGTATATAAAATATTTAGAGCGGTTGACAACTCCTCATTCAAAGATATTCTGAACTACTTTGTCCAACCAGAAATATTAAACAAGTAATGGGTCACAGTAGGTGACCCCCCCAAAAAAAAAAGCAGCAATGCAACGACATTGAAATATGTGTTCTCGCACAACACATTTGGCATTCCTACCTGAAGTAATATATGCGATATGTTTAGAACAAGAGAAAATTGCACACTCGGTTTTATTGAGTCTGTTCATGGGTAGTAATTAAAAGTGCAACACTACTCACCCCTCCTAGCACCCACTTAAGCAGTATTAAATTTTCAAAACTAATAACATCAAAAGTAATGATCCCGAAGGACCAGAAAATGTAATAACACTGAGAATGAAGTACGGGCGACTTTTTACGGCCCCCACACAAACACTTAACACCTGCTGTTGTGAGGTACATATATTCTGAAAATGGGTGATCCTTCGAAAGCAAAAGTAGAAATGCAAAAAGAGAAAATTGCAGACTCGGTTGTATTGAGTCTGTTCATGAGTAGTGACTGCCGTTTTTTGTTTGATGGTGTTTGGTGCGGCGTCTTTTCGTATCTCAGTTGTATTGAGTCTGTTCATGAGTAGTGACTGCCGTTTTTTGTTTGATGGTGTTTGGTGCGGCGTCTTTTCGTATGTGGCTCTCCCTGTTTTGACTATTTTTCAATATTTGGTAGAAATTGTATTGTTAGATACATTGTAATTGCAAAAGGAAAAAGAGCAGATTGTTTTAGACGGCTCCTACTGGGTCTGGTCTAGCTCTACCATGTTTGTAAATGCATTTGATGGAATTCGCTAACCAACTCGCAGTTATAAACATTTGGCCGATATAGATTCTGATTCATGTCATAATTTGTTACAATAGTATTCATATGATAAATGGTTAACACAATCCGTGTTATGATTGAATTACTGTAAATCTATGCAATAACGTTTTACTTAAAAAACCACATCTGTATTCTTTACTCCATAATGTCTTTCTACTCAATAACAGAGTGAAACCAGAAAGGACGGCTCTTGTAGGAGCCATCTGATCAGGGTTTGCTGTATTTGCTTAATAAATAAAATAGATATTATTATTCAGTTTCTGCCATGTGCACAAAATCCTGTGGTAATCTATTAATCATGGAGTAAATGGTTAACACCTGTATGAGCTGTCTAGCGAACATATACTACAAATATCACTTACCTCTTACTACTTATTTCCATTGCTGTCTGTGGTGTGAAGAGAAAAAATGCCGTCACTCAAAGGCATTTAATGTGATCTGTGGGAGTCACAGCTGCATGATGAACTTTTTAAAGTAGTAGAACTCTTAAAGGAGTTTTCTGCATTGCTTTAATTCAGCAACGGAAAGCCGTCCATTGAAATATTTTATTCAATATGTTATAGATATGCACACCTGATATATAACACGTCTTGGGGTTACTCTCATATACTGACAACTGATACCAAAAGAATACACATGGTGTCATTCAGTTTGCCTATTGTCTAACCTTAGGTAATATTACTTGTCTCATTTAGCTTAGGCCTTATAGGAGAGCCCAATTGTACACCCGATCTAGGATGCCCTTATATAGCACGTCTTAGGGTTACTCTCATATAGACATCTGATACCAATAGAATACACTTAATGCTTATCAGCTTGCCTATTGTCTAACCTTAGATAATATCAAAGTTCTCAATTAGATTTATCTAGATTAGTATGTGATAAATGAATATACATGTAACCTCTTATTATATTTAAAATTGTATACTTCTTAACCCTTTCCCTGCACTATTTATTCAAAATTTCAATACCTACTGAATATCAATGAACAGAATAGTTATAGTGGAAGGTGGGACATTGTAGCCATTTTAGAAACAGACCTATCGAATTCCATTACCAAAAAGAGCAGACCCTGATCAGACAGCTCCAATAGGAGCCGTCTTATCTGGATCTAATTGTTTGCAAATGCATGAAAACACGCTTATATGAGGGAAAGGGTTAAATGCATTAAATCTGTATATTGTGTAAACAAAGGAGACTATGAATGGAGTAAATGGTAAAGTATTTATTTCAGTCTCATTTGTAAAAACATTGACATCTATAATACTGATTATATTTTAAATGGCAATCAGGACATTTCTATATGATTCTTAAACAAACCGAGTAGAATCTAAACAGCTCGTCTGCAGTAGTCATCTTATCTGGGTATACTCTGCAAAGGTGTATTTATGGAACAAATGGTTAATAAAAGTAAAAGATTTATGCTGTCTTCTTGGTACTTAGTTAAATAACAAGAAATGGGAGCATTGAAAGCAATGTTATAGTCCCCTATCGACTGACTTCTAATTTTCTCTTTCTGCATTTCTACTTTTGCTTTTTGAGGATCACCCATTTTCAGAATATATTTCTATATAAAAGTCAAACAGCTGTACTTCTGTGAAAATTCAACGCAGCGTAATAGCTATCAGCGAATTATTTTCATAAAAAATCTATCAAATACCAAGAGCACAATGTACTTATACAAACATACCTTCCTGCATGACTCATTTTTGTACTTTTACTACATTTTGTGCACAAGATGCAGAAAATATTTTATCATTCTGCAATGAAAGAAATTTGCAAGTGAACACAGAATTCATTTTTCCTGGATGGTGATTATGATGTCACACAAGCACATTTCAGGTATGAATTGAAAATACCTTTTACAGGTTTAATAAGCAAGTCTAAATGAAAACACTTAAATAACTTTTGCCATTTATGGGTTGGAGACAAAAAAATTCTGTTGATTTGAACAGGATTGTGATCCATTGGACACCTACAGGTTTATTCACAGAAGCATATTTCATAAGTTGGACGATATTTGAAATGGAGGTTCCCGATGTGTTGAACATTGATGTAGTGTAGTTAGAATTTAAAATAGAATTGAATTTTAGTCTTCTCTGAAACTGTAAGGCCTAGACATTTGATATTTGGCATGTAGCATGATCTTATGGTCCTCTACAAAGATTATTCAAATTATGACGTCGGGCCATATTTGGCCCCGCCCCAGGTCTTATCAGTTTTTCATTGGAAAATCTTGTTTTAGCCAATGGGTGTTTAGCGGCCATGTTTAAAAAATAGAGGTCACATTGTCAGCAATTCTTGTGACTTTAATTGTAATTTGTGCATTGGTGTTGTTACTTTTACTTGAAGTTTTTGTGATAGGCAAAGCTATGCTACACATATTCAGAGTGTGGAACAGATTATTTGAATGAAAATGGAAGGTAGTCAACATGTCATACAGTTTATATTTCTTTGTTCTCCCTTTGAGAGTTTTAGGCAGATTCTTATTCATATTATTTTTAACAATCTCAACTGCAAACTTTTGACTTGGTTTCACAATGGGCAGTATCAGTTTGGTATTACTACATTTTGTGTACAAGATGCAGAAAATATTTTATCATTCTGCAATGAAAGAAATTTGCAAGTGAACACAGAATTCATTTTTCCTGGATGGTGATTATGATGTCACACAAGCACATTTCAGGTATGAATTGAAAATACCTTTTACAGATTTAATAAGCAAGTCTAAATGAAAACACTTAAATAACTTTTGCCATTTATGGGTTGGAGACAAAAAAATTCTGTTGATTTGAACAGGATTGTGATCCATTGGACACCTACAGGTTTATTCACAGAAGCATATTTCATAAGTTGGACGATATTTGAAATGGAGGTTCCCGATGTGTTGAACATTGATGTAGTGTAGTTAGAATTTAAAATAGAATTGAATTTTAGTCTTCTCTGAAACTGTAAGGCCTAGACATTTGATATTTGGCATGTAGCATGATCTTATGGTCCTCTACAAAGATTATTCAAATTATGACGTCGGGCCATATTTGGCCCCGCCCCAGGTCTTATCAGTTTTTCATTGGAAAATCTTGTTTTAGCCAATGGGTGTTTAGCGGCCATGTTTAAAAAATGGAGGTCACATTGTCAGCAATTCTTGTGACTTTAATTGTAATTTGTGCATTGGTGTTGTTACTTTTACTTGAAGTTTTTGTGATAGGCAAAGCTATGCTACACATATTCAGAGTGTGGAACAGATTATTTGAATGAAAATGGAAGGTAGTCAACATGTCATACAGTTTATATTTCTTTGTTCTCCCTTTGAGAGTTTTAGGCAGATTCTTATTCATATTATTTTTAACAATCTCAACTGCAAACTTTTGACTTGGTTTCACAATGGGCAGTATCAGTTTGGTATTACTACATTTTGTGTACAAGATGCAGAAAATATTTTATCATTCTGCAATGAAAGAAATTTGCAAGTGAACACAGAATTCATTTTTCCTGGATGGTGATTATGATGTCACACAAGCACATTTCAGGTATGAATTGAAAATACCTTTTACAGGTTTAATAAGCAAGTCTAAATGAAAACACTTAAATAACTTTTGCCATTTATGGGTTGGAGACAAAAAAATTCTGTTGATTTGAACAGGATTGTGATCCATTGGACACCTACAGGTTTATTCACAGAAGCATATTTCATAAGTTGGACGATATTTGAAATGGAGGTTCCCGATGTGTTGAACATTGATGTAGTGTAGTTAGAATTTAAAATAGAATTGAATTTTAGTCTTCTCTGAAACTGTAAGGCCTAGACATTTGATATTTGGCATGTAGCATGATCTTATGGTCCTCTACAAAGATTATTCAAATTATGACGTCGGGCCATATTTGGCCCCGCCCCAGGTCTTATCAGTTTTTCATTGGAAAATCTTGTTTTAGCCAATGGGTGTTTAGCGGCCATGTTTAAAAAATGGAGGTCACATTGTCAGCAATTCTTGTGACTTTAATTGTAATTTGTGCATTGGTGTTGTTACTTTTACTTGAAGTTTTTGTGATAGGCAAAGCTATGCTACACATATTCAGAGTGTGGAACAGATTATTTGAATGAAAATGGAAGGTAGTCAACATGTCATACAGTTTATATTTCTTTGTTCTCCCTTTGAGAGTTTTAGGCAGATTCTTATTCATATTATTTTTAACAATCTCAACTGCAAACTTTTGACTTGGTTTCACAATGGGCAGTATCAGTTTGGTATTACTACATTTTGTGTACAAGATGCAGAAAATATTTTATCATTCTGCAATGAAAGAAATTTGCAAGTGAACACAGAATTCATTTTTCCTGGATGGTGATTATGATGTCACACAAGCACATTTCAGGTATGAATTGAAAATACCTTTTACAGGTTTAATAAGCAAGTCTAAATGAAAACACTTAAATAACTTTTGCCATTTTTGGGTTGGAGACAAAAAAATGCTGTTGATTTGAACAGGATTGTGATCCATTGGACACCTACAGGTTTATTCAC
The DNA here is from genome assembly GCA_963576725.1 of Azorinus chamasolen. NCBI lineage: Eukaryota > Metazoa > Mollusca > Bivalvia > Cardiida > Solecurtidae > Azorinus > Azorinus chamasolen. Next base: position 62,394,506 of record OY755241.1, on the reverse strand, counting down.
AGAAACATATATCATAAGTTGGACGATATTTGGAATAGAGGTTCCCGATGTGTTGAACATTGATGTAGTGTAGTTAGAATTTAAAATAGAATTGAATTTTAGTCTTCTCTGAAACTGTAAGGCCTAGACATTTGATATTTGGCATGTAGCATGATCTTATGGTCCTCTACAAAGATTATTCAAATTATGACGTCGGGCCATATTTGGCCCCGCCCCAGGTCTTATCAGTTTTTCATTGGAAAATCTTCTGTTTTAGCCAATGGGTGTTTAGCGGCCATGTTTAAAAAATGGAGGTCACATTGTCAGCAATTCTTGTGACTTTAATTGTAATTTGTGCATTGGTGTTGTTACTTTTACTTGAAGTTTTTGTGATAGGCAAAGCTATGCTACACATATTCAGATTGTGGAACAGATTATTTGAATGAAAATGGAAGGTAGTCACATGTCATACAGTTTATATTTCTTCGTTCTCCCTTTGAGAGTTTTAGGCAGATTCTTATTCATATTATTTTTAACAATCTCAACTGCAAACTTTTGACTTGGTTTCACAATGGGCAGTATCAGTTTGGTACTTTACCACTGTATTTGCTGTCGCGGTTGTTGTAGATTAGTCGGAGAGGGGATACGTTTATTTACACTGTTTGTCTTTTAGGATGGGGATGGAATAAGGGTGAGGTTGGGCGCCCATAAACCGGTTTAAACCCCCGGTGACTTTTGTCACTGACCGTTCCAAGGCGGTACTTCCATCTTCCTCCTATTGTATGTTTGTTTTGTCTTTGTGCGTCTCTTGTCGTTTTTTCTACCTATGTACATTTACTGTTTCCTTGTGTTGCTGTTCGGGCGAGTGTTTGTTCTGTATGTGGTGTTTCCTGCATGACTCATTTTTGTACTTCCTTTTCTATATCTTCTACAGTAACTGCAGGGAAACTGTTTAGTGCAACTTCAAATACTGGGGTGGGCCTGCAAAACGACATTTCATTTCCATTAGCTTTTTATGTGAATTAGACCTCACTCAACTGTCAAAATGCTACACATGATGTTTTATTATTTTGTTTGCTCAAAAAGGATACTGGAAAATAGTCACATATGTGAGAAAATGTGAGGATTAATGTCCGAGATCACATGTCCAATTCCTTTTCTACCGCCATTTTGTAAATAAATAAGTTATGCGCATGCTAACCGGAAATGACAACATTACTTAACTGTAACACGGGAAACACCGCGAGCGTCCGTAGCTACCTACTTAAGATATTTCTTAAGTGGTCAAAGGTACCTTCTTAGGAGCTTAGGGCCCTGGTTTTTCTTTGAAAACCTGGTAAAAAAACACGTCACAAACGGGATGACATTGCCTTTAAATGCAGTTACATACCCTTATTTAAATGAAGATATCTATCAATAATGGAATTATCTATGAAAACGGGATGACTCTACTATTTTCTGGTCCTTTGGGATCATAAGTTTTGATGTTATTAGTTAAAAATAAATTGAACATTGAATACTGCTTAAGCCGGTGCTAGGGGGCGTGAGTAGTGTTGCATTTTTTAATTACTCAATAAAACCGAGTGTGCTATTTTCTATTTTTTCATTTCTCCTTTTGCTTTCGAAGGATCACCCATTTTCAGATTATTTGTATGGTGTAATAATTCATCATGTGCGGTTATGTATAGTTGTTCCCCTGGCTACACCACGTGCGTTTAACATTTCACAACCTTTAATAGCTTGTAATGAACAGACTAAAAAAAACCGAGTCTGCAAATTTTCTCTTCTCACATTGCTTTCTTTTCGAAGGATCTGCAGGTTGATCCAAAATATGATACCATTTCGGCGTCTTGTAATTGTTACATACATCGGACGATTTTAAATACAAACACATCTACTAAAGATTTTTATTGTGCATTAAATAAATTCTGAAAATTGTCCTGCAAGTGTCCCCATAGAAAGAAATCCAACGGACTTAGATCTTGCGAATGTAGAGGCCAGAATCTGGCTGTTTTAAATGAGATATACGTTTCTGCAAAACGTTTCTCTCAACCATTCCAACAGGTGTCTTGCAGAGTGTGGTGTAGCTTCATCTTGCTGAAACTATTTCATTAATGACAATGCCTTTTCTTCGGAGGGCATGGAGAAATTCAGTTTTCAAGAGAGTAAGATATCGGTCACTTTTTATTTTGGTTTCACCGTCGATTAAAAATGAACGGTCGAATCTGTTGAACTCTGCACTGCCCATACGGTCACCTTTTTGTCATGAAGAGGCTTTTCTAAATAGAAAATTGGGTTTTCGTTGCCCAATACTCAACAGTTCTGTTTATTTAGATAAAAATGTGATTCATCTAAAAACCATATTTCTCAAATGTGTGCTCATTGTAAATCATCCATTCAGCAAACTCTAGTCTGCTGTTTAAGTCCGTTTCTTTCAAATCTTGCATTATAAACAATGAATAGGGAAACAATTTCAAATAAAAAAGCAACGCTTTGTATACACTTCCATAACTGGACTTATTGGTAATGTCTTCAAGAACTCTAATTTTTGTGATGTCCCCTGGACCACTTCCTGGATCTCTGCAACGTTCTCTTAACTCCGTCTTGATCTTGGTCTTCCACTGTTGTTGTGTCGGTTATCCTCACCTGACCCAGTCTGTTGAAATCTTCAAAACCCCGATGCACTTGAAGCTTCGTGAGTATATCATGTTGAGGATATTTTTCTGCATCATGCGTATGACAGTAACTGGAGATTAAAACGGAGCTTAACTACTTCTGCAGTCTTCTGATTTCACGTCGCCATCTTGATAAACAACCCATATTTGATGTCATGACGTCAACCTGTACTTTTCTTATACCTGTTTATGACAATTCCCTTTATAATGGTATATAACATTTAGTTATTGCGTCTATATAACATTTAGTTATTGCGTCGGGGGATATTTATTTATTAAACCTCAATACAATAGATATATTGGATCACCTTGACAGCAGGTGTTAAGTGCTTTTGTGGCAGCGGTTAAGTCGCACGGTACTTCATCCCCAGTGTTATATTCTATGGTACTTCGGGATCATTAGTTTTGATGTTATTAGTTTTGAAAATTGAAAACCGCTTAAGTTGTTGTTAGGGGGGCATAAGTAGTGTTGCACTATTAATAACTGCTCATGAACAGACTCGGTAAAGTCTGCACTTTTATTTCACATCTCTGTTATTGCTTTCGAAGTATCTTCTACTTTCAGAACTTATTCGTAATGCTAGGGCATGTTCTTCTGTTGAGGATTTGCAATCATGTTATTGCTAAAGATCTTCTTAAACATGCACACATGTACGTGATGCTTAATAAAATGCATGTTATCTCAACAAATGTAATTTAAAAAGTTCATTGCGACAAGGCACTACACATCCAGAATTGTATGTCTTTGTGGTCGTCGTACTGTTCGGGTGCCTGTGTGTTGTGTATGTGGCGTTTCCTGCGTGACTCATACATGCACTTTTACAAACATTAAAAGATAGTCCAAACCATCAATTTCAAATATATTCTGTTAACTAAACACTTAAAACAATTCTTTTAAAAATCAAAAAATAAAAGCATGGTATTGCAACACATTGTATTATTCGTAGTCGATCCTGCTATAACAGAGCATCGCGCTTCCCTCTTTGCCTGTGCAATGATTAACCCCCAAATCAGGAGATGGAAGGACATGAAATGTTTCTTTCATTGCTGTTTTTGTGTCACCTGCCGAAAGTCAGTGTGTCACATAGGGATCACTTTTCCGTCGTCTGTCTGCCCGTCACACTTTCTTGGCCGTCATTTTTAAACTAATTATTTATAGTTTGAATTATTCCCCCTTGTTCTGCTTTTCGCACACCAGTGGATTAATAGGCTGTGTTCCTTTGAACACTCTTGTTGCTTTCAAAGGATGTTATTTATTCTGGTCCTTCGGAATCAATCTCAGTGCTTAGTTTTGTAAATTGAATACTGCTCAAGCCGAACTAGGGGCGTGAGCAGTGTTGCATTTTAATTACTGCTCATGAACAGACTCAATAAAACCGAGTCTGCATATTTTTGCTTTCAAAGGATCTAATCTTATCAGGATTTATTTGTCCTACACCTAGTAGCTTCTCTACAGTCGGTCTGAAAAAGTCGATTATATATGTAGCCGGCTTCAGAGATACACATTAGTTATTATACCCCCACAAACGAAGTTATTATACCCCCACAAACGAAGTTTGAGAGGGGAAATATGAGTCGGTCGGTCTGTCCGTGGCACAAATCTTGTGACGCATACTTTACATTTTTTTTAGATTCATATCAAACTTTGCTATGCATTAAGTACGAAGTGTATATGTGCAGGACAAAAATGTACGTGTTTTGCTCTGGGCACTGCAGAATTACCTCCCCTTTAACTTTGAGTTTTTTTGTCATTTTGCCATGAAACATGGGAAGTTGGGGTAGCGAACTCCTCTTTCAGTTTTAAAGTTATTGAATTCATATTTGGTATACATAATAAACACAAATGATACATGTGTAAGAATGACATTTTGCATGTGTTTTCTATGATCTTGATTTAGCTTTTATTTAAAGGCACTGAAACATTTTAGTACTTATGGTTTCGTTTGTGAGCAAGCAACGAACGGTTCTGTGAATTTTGTTATGTATATGTGCGCGAACACTTCATTTGTGTGCTTTTGGACTTTTGCGTAGCATCTCCTGTGTCTTCTGTTGTAGATTGGTATTGAATAATAATTTCAAACAATTGCTGTTTTTTCCTCTGCAAAAGCCAGCATTTGCAATATCCATCATATCTTATAATACTAGACTTGCTTGAACATGTAACCTCATTTTTCCAAAACGGCATAAAGATTGCAGAGAGCGGCCGAGTAGGCGCCATGGCAAACATTAATCATATGTATCAATATAATTAGATTGCAAAATCATTTCAAAATACAGTTGAAAAATTTGAATTTCAAAACATGTTTATTAGCAAGCCTAACTAGAAAGAATCCCTTAGGGAGTCTCAAATGCTTTTCCTCCGAATATATCGACGATTCAGCCATTTTGGCAAATTTCATCTTGCTAAAACGTATTTTGACTACGTTCTCCCTGCGGAAAATGGCAATTTCTTTGTCAATTGGTTACAAGTTTAATGTTGTAACATTTCATTCAATAAAATGATCCAAAGAACTAACGATCATATTAAGAATGTTAATACAAATGTCGGCAAATGAACGTTTAATGCGAGTGAATAATGCCTAGCAATTGAATTGCAACTTATGATCTCTAAACACAAATGAAATTCCACAAGTAATAGTTTTGAATAATCATCTATTTGTCATTTTGGTTTGCAAACATTCATAATTTTGTATCGTGTCTGCCCGTTTTGCACATCCTGCATTTTGATCTACCACGGTATATATCGTATATAAATTCCAAATAAAATTACAACTTAAGTCGATATTATTGCTGGCAATCGGCGAGATTTAAGTAAAATGACGGACATTCTTTCTGATACGAATTCAGTTAATGAGTCCCTGACTCAGGTAATTTTAAACGCATTGTACAGTTTTGAAACTATCAGATTTTCATGCGTGCGCTGTGCGAGAATTTGGAAAAGTGTACCATAGTGTTCAACCTTCGCTACAACTCGTCCACTGAATACCTAGTTAATCTTAATTTTCTATTGCGGGAGTTTACACGTATGTTGTGGATACATTTCTTGAGATGAAGACTCTCCTTTTTAAGTGTATCCTTGAGGATGATTTGTCATTTGACCATGACGTACACGCTGCTGTCTGGTAGTTTTCAGATTCGTCAAATTTTAATTCAGCACAGCAGAGAAGAGGAAGAAGGAAGAGCGGAAACTTCAACGAAAACAAAGTGTAGGACATCCACACGGCACTCAGTAGATACTACTCAACAATACAATAGCAGTTGTGGACTGCAAAAGCAGAGAGCTGATAAAAATAACAATAGGAACCGACAGTGGAATAGGAACCGACAGTGGAATAACTACAACCAGTCTTTTTTAACCAACAGCGCACAGGAACTGTTAAAACTGCAGAGAAATAATGACGAAGATTTTTTTTTTTGTCAAAGATGTGTTTGTTAAACACTATGCCCCCACTAGCCCAGTTTGAAATTTGACCCTGAAGGATGACCTTGACATGTTACCCCTCAAAATGTGCAGCTTTATGAGATACAAATACATGCCAAAAGTTATGGTCAATGTTAAAGTCAGTGATTTGACCAACATGTATATATTTGACCTGACCTTCAAGGATGACCTTGACATAACAAACATCAAAATGTGTGCTTTATGAGATACATATGCATGCCAAATATAATATCTTTATCTGTACCGACTCAAAAGTTATGACCAATGTTAAAGTTGGTGACAAATTGACCGACTGACAGACAGGGCAAAAACAATTATGCCCCCAGATATGATCTGGGGGCGTAAAAATATAATTCTGACTAAACTCCTTTCCAAGGTCCCCTCAACTCATTACTTGACAAAGACATCTTTTGATAGAACAATACCCAGATCAAGTAGCTTCAGTACGTACTCCTTACTTTCATATAAACGCCTTTTCGTGTATTTGTAAACAGTAGACCCACATCAGACAGCTCCTATATCTGTTGTCTTGACAATGACACCTTTTGACAAATTAAGACTTAGATCAAACAGCTCCAATACTTAATCCTTTCATTCATTTAAATGCCTTTTCGCGCATTTACAATCAGAGTAGACCCAGATCAGACATCTTATAAGGGTATGTTCTGTTTGCTTTCGATACTATGTAGATCAAGATTCTACAGTGTTCGTCAAAGCAAAAACTTCCCTTGAAAAGTTTACATTACAAACATTCTGCTAATCAATACTCATGGTGTAATTTTTTGTTACATAAATACTGATCAGGGAAAAGGTTCAATTCTCATATAAAGGACTTTTCATGCATTTGCAAACTTTATTTTCTAAATGGCTACAATATTCCACCCTCTATATTTCATTATAACTATGTTGTCCATTAATATTCAGGTTTTTAAATTTGGAAAAAACATACACAGGGAAAGGGTTAAAGTCTACATAGCAAGTGCCAAAATATATTCCTTCTCAATGTTGTCTCAGCTTTTTACTTGACAAATACACCTTTTGACAGAACAAGACCCAGGTCCATTTCTTCATTTAAAAGTCTTTTCAAGCATTTACAAACAGGTTAAACTCACATCAGACAGCCCCTATATTTTACCTGACAAGGACACCTTGTGATAGAATAAAAGCCAGATCAAACAGCTCAAGTACTTAATATTGAACATGTAAAGGGTTAACCTTTCCCTCAAACTTCTTTTCACACATTTGCAAACGGAGACTCGGATCAGATGGCTCATATAGGATCTGTTTGCTAATGGAATTTGATAAATGTGTTACTTTACTTTTATTTCTAAAATAACTAAAATATTCCACCCTCAATATTTGATAACTATTTTGTCTAAGAATATTCAGTAGGTACTGAAATTTGGAATGAATATAGAACAGGGATTAGATTAAACAAGAATCAACTTGATATTCAGACTGGGTGAAGTTTCACATGACTAGGGTGATCTACTTGTAAACAAGAGTGCCAGTGGGCACAATAAAAGCCCGTCGAGGTCTTGTTCAACATAAACTGGGGTTAACGTATTTGCTAAACTAATGTCGAATTTTGCGACCAAGTTTCAAGGCTGTAAATAGGCATACTTTAACAAAAACCTTAACCAAAAATTCTAAATTAAAAAGTGCCATAATTGTGTCTAAATGCTTGACAGAGTTACATTGTATTTACTCTTGCCTACAGGTGAAGCTTGTGATAGTGAAAAGGGGACATAATTCTGTCAAAATGTTGGACAGTTATGTACTCTTGCCGTACAGGTGAAACATATGATGGTTAACAAGTGTTCTAAGGTTAAAAGCCTCATCTCAAAATATTATGTAAATAAGTGGAATTTAACCAAAACCTTAACCAAAACATTCTAAGTTAAAAAGGGGCATAATTCTGTCAAAATGCTTGACAGTTATGTACTCTTGTCTACAGGTGAAGCTTGTGATGGTGAACAAGTGTTCCAAGTTTTAAAAGCTTTATCTCAAAGTGTTATGTAAATAAATGGACTTTACCCAAAAATCCTAAGTTAAAAAGCTTGACACAGTTACGTACTTTTGCCTACAGGTGGAGGTTGTGACGGTGAACATGTGTTCCAAGTTTCAAAGTTTTATCACAAAGTGTTATGTAAATTAGTGTTGCTTAACGCAAATAGTGTTATGTAAATTAGTGGACTATTATTGCTTAACGCAAATTCAATTGTGCGACCTTGACCTTGGATAAACGAACCGGGACATGACGGGCTACTGTAGCATGTCTAGATAAACATTGTGGTTAAATTTAGGAAGGATCCATCGGGCGGAACTTGAGTTAGAGATGTTACAGGCAGACAGAGAGGTTAACATTTTTGCTAAACGCAAATTCTAAGTCCAATTATGTGACCTGGACCTGGAATAAACGAACCGGGACTTGGCAGGCTACTGTAGCATATCCAGATAAACATTGTGGTTAAATTTGAGAAGGATCCACCAAGCGAAACTTGAGTTAAAGATGTTACAGACGGACAGACACACAGACAGCGCCATTCCATAATACGTCCCGTTTTTTCAAACGGGCATATAAAAAGGTGGTGTATTTTAGTAACTTTTATAATCTGTTTCCTAATCAAGTGTTAACCTTTAAACATAGAAATTTCGGAGTCAGTGTTTATAGTTTTAACTCGGTATGAAATGCTTAAAGGAGAATTTTGAATTGCAAACAGTGCAGACACTAATCAGAGGGATTCTTTGGGGGCCCTCAAATCTAGGTGCCACTTTCTGCAAATGCTAGTGCACGGTTCACGAGTACCAAAACATGGCGTTAGGCCGAGTTACATCCTTGCATTACCTAAACTACCCTGACCCTTTACTCCATGAATATTCATGTAAGAAATAATGACGTCATGAATATTATTAATTTAATATTTATAATTTAAGATTTTTCTTAACAAGAGGGCCATGAGGCCCTGAAGCGCTCACCTGAGATAACCCCAGGGGCGGGGCCATTTTTGACCACAAGAAATCATGTGTACAATCTTGGTAGAAAACCACAAGGCAAAGCAGTATGCCATTAATTGAAGGTCTAAGCCTTATGGTTTCAGAGAAAAATAATATTTTATATTTTTCCCATGAAAAACTGATAAGCCCTGAGGCAGGGCCAAGTTTCGCCTAGTGGTCAGGGTCGTAAGTTAAACATTCTTGGCAGAGGACCACAAGCCACAGCTACATATTTGTAGAGGACCATTAGATCATGTTACATACCAAATATCAATGGTCTAGGCCTTACAGTTTCAGTAGATGTTTAAAGATTTTCCAATGAAAAACTGATAAGCCCTTGGGCGGGGCCATTTTTGGCCCGGGGTCATAATTTGAACAATATTTGTAGAGGACCATAAGATCATGCTACACACCAAATATCAAAGGTCTAGGCTTTACAGTTTCAGAAGTTTTTTAAAGATTTTCCTATGGAAAACTGATAAGCCCTTGGGCGGGGCCATAATTGTTTGTCTTGTGTCTTTGTGCTTGTGTTTTGTTCGTGTTTGTCTCTGGTGCTCGTGTATTTGTTGGTGTTTTATGTGTTCTTCTCGTGTGTTTGGCATGCTGTCTATTGATGTGTTGGTGGTGATTGCGTCTTGTATGTGATTTTCTACTGTATGTGTGTGTATCTGTATAAATTGCTATGCTTTCTGTAGGTGTTTTGGTGATGGTGGCGTTTTGTGTGTGGCTTTTCCTGCTTGACTTTACTACATTTTCATTATTAATTCTGGAATAAATCTCTTCTGGTTTATTAAGAACTCTTCAGAAGTCTTAAACTTGAGAACAAAAGGTTTCTTGCATCCACTGTATGCACATACGATTTATCTGCTTTGTGCGCAACCCTTCATGATTAAATTAAAAATAAATCTTACTAACTTAATCCAGCAAGTATTTGGCCGGGAAAAACACCATTTCTGGCATGTAGTGCTAAAAAAGCTTTCTTGACTGACGAGCAAATGAAATATTTACTTCCTTGTTACAAATAGCATGAACAGAATTGTGTTTTCGCGGCTTTAAACCGGTTTAACCCCACAGTGACTTTTGTCACTGACCGTTCCAAGACGGTGCTTCCATCTTCCCCCTATTGTGTGTTTGTTTTGTCTTTGTGCGTCTCTTGTTGTTTTTATAGTTATGTACATTTGCTGTTTCCTTGTGTTGCTCTTCGGGCGACTGTTTGTTCTGTATGTGGTGTTTCCTACACGACTCATTTTTGTACTTTTCTTAGCGCATATCAAACTATTATTAGACCACTACCGGCAACGCCAAATGGGGGATATAGTCTATAGGTTTGCACTTCGTCCGCCCATCCCTAAGTGTATCACACTTCGGGTTTCCTGACTTTTGTTCTAAACTCTTACTGATAGTTGGTATTTAGCTTTATTACTACAGATCAAAGTTACAGATCACGTTTGAATTGTGTAACCCTACGTTGATTTTTCATGCAATTACATGACTTTGACAAAAATTTAACCGGTGGAAAGTATGGCAAAACAACTAACGTGTCAGTAGAATCAGACAGGTTGGAGTTTTTTGTGGCCTACAACTTGCCAGGGACTGAACATGGATTTTTCGGCCTCCAACGTCTTTTCAGCTGCTTTACCTCGAATTTTGTCATAGGGTTGAATATATCAATTCTGAAGGGAGGTAATCCCCTGAGAGCAAAAATTGCAACACAAAAAGAGAAAATTGCAGACTCGGTTTTATTGAGTCTGTTCATGAACAGCAATTGAAAGTGCAACACTGCTCACGCCCCGTAGCACCGGCTTAAGCGGTATTCAATTTTCAAAACAAGAAGTACTGAAATTCATGATCTCAAAGGATCAGAAGGTATAACAACACTGATGTTATCGATGATTCTCCATCTTTAAAACTCTCTACCAACTGCTAAACAGAGTTCTTGCTAGTTTAACCTTGGCCTATTCCGTTACTCTATATCCAGGCCACGTTTTCCGCACATGCATACGAAAATTTCAAAATGGTGGACATTTCTGAAAACCTGGTTTACTGGTGGGAAGGAAATTCGTGTCCGTCCTTTTTGTGGCCTACAACTTGCCAGGGACTGAACATGGATTTTTCGGCCTCCAACGTCTTTTCAGCTGCTTTACCTCGAATTTTGTCAATATATTAATTCTGAAGGGAGGTAATCCCCTGAGAGCAAAAATTGCAACACAAAAAGAGAAAATTGCAGACTCGGTTTTATTGAGTCTGTTCATGAACAGTAATTGAAAGTGCAACACTGCTCACGCCCCCTAGCACCGGCTTAAGCGGTATTCAATTTTCAGAACAAGAAGTACTGAAATTCATGATCTCAAAGGATCAGAAGGTATAACAACACTGATGTTATCGATGATTCTCCATCTTTAAAACTCTCTACCAACTGCTAAACAGAGTTTTTGCTAGTTTAACCTTGGCCTATTCCGTTACTCTATATCCAGGCCACGTTTTCCGCACATGCATACGAAAATTTCAAAATGGTGGACATTTCTGAAAACCTGGTTTACTGGTGAGAAGGAAATTCGTGTCCGTCCTTGTGAATTCGGCTTTGGTTGGTGCCTGTCTTTGTACGAGTACACGTGCGTTTGTTCATGTTTAAACCGTTCATCTAGTGTGTGTCTGTATATTACCTGGTTTCTATCGATGTTTTGGTGACGGTTGCGTCTTGTGGCTTTTCCTGCCTGACTTTACTATTTTTTCATTTGGACAGCAAACTTGAGTGAAATTTGAATTTGCTGGAAGAAAGTACTCAACGACTAATGTTCTTTTTAAACTTTGATCCCAGGACCCTGGGTAAATGCGATATATTGTTCCCTTTTACAATATTAATAGAATTAAAATCCATCTGATTTAATTAACAAGGGTGTTCAAAGGAACACACGTGGTACCTGCTGGGAGAAGTGTTAGAATATAAAAATAAAGTGTGACTGACAGACAGAAGACGGAAAAGTGATCCCTATGTGACACTACCTCTCGGAAGGTGACACAAAAATAATAAACTGACAGACAGACGACGGAAAGAAATTAGTTGAAACAAATGAACATTGTCGTAGCTTGATTACTGTAATGTCTGGTGAGCAGCATGAAGTACCAAAGTCCTTACTGTTATGTCTGGTGAGCAGCATGAAGTACCCAACTTGTATTGGTTTCTTAGAAAGTTGTCCCCATTTAAATCGGAATTTTCTTCAAGATATTTCTCAAAATCCGGTTCATACATATAAAAGTTGTTCTTGTGTACTAAATTATTGTAAAGTATTGTAAATATCCGATTCCCTTTAGTAACTACATGTATTCACCGGTTTAATATTCGTGTCAGAAAAAAGTAAGATTATGTATATATTTACTGAATTCTTACACAATTTTAAGTGGATTTTTGCATACACAAAAACTGGATCAGATCTATATATCATAAACAAACAGATTTTACAGAAGCCATCTGATCCGAGTCCACTCAGTTTGTCAATGTGTGAAAAGTCATTTGTTTCAGGGAAAGGGTTAACAGAATGAACCACTTAGCAGATGACACATTTAATTCATTCCCTCATAGACGTTTTTGCTGACAGTAGACCCTGATAGGACAGCTCCTACAAAAGCTGTCTTACCAGGGCCTGCTCAGATTATGTATATGTCAGTACAGGCAACATTTCAGGCCTTTTCTCGTAGCTACAAGGGTCCATTAGTAGAACCAATTCCCAATGCAAAATATATATCTTTAAAAATCGCTATATATATTTTGTGACACCTGTCGAGAGGCAGTGTCACTTAGGGATCACTTTTCCGCCGTCTGTCTGTCCATCACACTTTCTTTTTTGGCTGTCATTTCTAAACTAGTCATTGTATAGCTTTCAAATTCCACGTGTCTTCCTGTCATTGAGGACCATTGATGTAACTAAGGGTCATCACTCTGCACTCGAGTTATTCCCTTTTGTTCTGATTTTCGCACATATTAACATTTTTGTGTCAGCTGCGAGCAGGGGACGCATGTTCCCCTAACAATCTTGTTATTAAATATGACCAAAATGCTTTCTTAATCATCGACTTTTACGCACAAAAGAATTTCCAATCATTAAAATGTATTTTCCCAAAATTGCCATAAAAGGCCGGTATTTGTTTTATTTAGTCTTGAAATGACAAAATGATTTAGATTGTTTGAATAAGATAACAGATTTTCAGCAAATTAGAGTTTTTCTAAGGTCTGGATTATCCCTGAATGTGTGACTGCAGGTTTGCTTTTTAGCTGAACTGAGCAGAACATGTTCATTGTAAGCTTTTGTGATCACCCGTCATGGTCTGTCTGCCACGTCTCCTCAGCAATTGAGACCACACTTCATGAAATTTAATTGGTGAAGTAAAATATAACTTGTAGTGTATGTAGACGATAGTCTGACGGACATAGACGGTGAACTGAGTATGTTGATTTTTATAGATAAACGTATCATAAAATGCCACTCATAAGTTTAATAAATGTTTGTAGTTAATCTGAGACGTCACAAAGCAGTGCATTAACACATTTTCATTCCTGATGACAATCATTAGCACTGTGGACTTCAATCGTGTCGTTCATAAAATGTTCAAGGATCAAGCATGACATAGTTTGATTTTACCAAGCAATTTTACCAAGCAACATTTGTATTGAAGAAGTCGACAGACACTTGAGAAACCACAGGAATGTTGCATTTGCCATTTACACAAAATATGGTGTCTCCTCGCCCAAATGCATTCCATCAAACGTGGAAATTTGTCATCTTACAGTGCTGGAATCCAAACAAATTCTCCCTTTTAATTTATTTCTTTTCAAGTTAACACGCCATCTGCACGAACGCGTTCAGGCAAATAAATTATTTCAGTGATTGATACAATTTCGGTAACTATGGTAACGAGACATTTTCTATAGTTAAAATTTCCCGTCAATTTGCAGTCTGTTGTAATAGGATTTGTGGCATGCTATGTCTAGAGTTGATGACCTTCAGATTGGTTTGCTGTATGTGATAGCAGTGTGGTTTAAATATATGTGGTTTCTTAAATTGAAATCAACAAATGTACAACACATTTGACAATAAGCATCAACTTTGCTATATGTGTTCGCCTTGGTGTTTATTCATCGTCTAAACTTGAAAATAAACGTTAATTTATCCAGTCAAATTTATATTTTTTTCTCTACGTGTTTTTGAAGCTTTCCCACTTGCTTGTAAATTTTAAAAAAAAAAGACACGAAAAAGTGGCTAGACAAATTTCGATAAAAGCAAAAACATGGTAAGAATCGTTGACTAGTTATACCCTCACCACCTGTGTGGGGCTATATAGGAGTCACATTGTCCGTCCATCGGTCATCCGTGACTCGCGTGTTTTTGGACATTTGCCTTTTCCTTGACAAATTTATGCCCCTTTTTAACTTCATATTTTGGCTCTCAATTGGCATATATTTTTGGGACATGCCATTTTCTTGAAACCTGTTCATGATATTGTCTTCAAACTTTGCACACATAATCAGTGTGATGAGAGGATGTGCAGTCAACACGTTATAATTCTAAATTAATTTTTGAGGGAGTTATCCCTCTTAGTTACTTTTCAGAAGCAATTTTCTGTCCGGGGCATAACTTCTCAAGTATTGTAGGCACAAAGTTGTAACTTTATTAACGGACAGAGGGTGATAACTGGTTGTGAAGTCAACAAGGACTGTAACTCTTAATTCATTTTGAGGGATTTATTCTCCTTTGTTACTTTTCATAAGTATTTTTATGTCAAGAGCATTACTTCTCAAGTATTGTAGGCACAACTGTGAAACTTTACATATGGATAGAGGGTGGTGAGAGGATGTGCAGTCAGCAAGGAATGTAACTCAAATTCATTTTTGAGGGATTTATTCCCCTTTGTTACTTTCATAAGTATTTTTTGTGCAGAGCATAACTCAAGTACTACTACATTTCTTCACCATTGAACCTCAAATTTTGCATAAGCATTTATAATGATGTATAGATGTGTGATATACTTGTGATGGGAGTCATTCCTTGATTATTGAGATATTTCCCTCTTGTATGGACGTCATATTGGATCTTGACAAGATGGTGGGTGGGGGTATCAATCAACTTTAGTGATAGTTCTAGTTTCGTCTACTATTAAGACTCTTCAGAACGTACTGAACCAACGTTCAGCCCTATGTATACCTATTGAGTGTGGTCACTGGATGTTTTGATGTGTGCACATGTCTGGTTTCACTTTACCTATTTTTTTAAAACGTAATGCTGCTGTCATGGATAACAAGAGCCGCGTACGGCGCCAACGCTCGTCTGATTTGGTGCTTGTCCAGCTAAATTTAAATAAAATGGCCATAACTCCATTTTTTTAAATAAAGAGTTATGGTTATGTAGGGGACTTCCCTTTAATGAGATCTGCTAACCTATAATGTTTCATGTTGATACATCTTATACTTTTCAAGTAATGAACTACATTAAAGTTTTTGCACACCGACAACGACCCAGTGATCTTTTCTTCGAAACAGAAGAGCTAAAATGTCACAGTGAAGCAAACCTTAAGTTTTACAGATTTCAGTTCCTCCTACCTTTTCATGAACCTATAAAACCACCCAGCCCTCAGTTCAGCTTTTGACTTTACGTCTTTTCCAAGGGACTTACTCAGATGTCATTGCTCTCATGTCTATCATAGAATAACCATAACCTACATTTTCTATGTAGATGCTTTGGTCTACTAATGCCTTCTCTTCCTCCATCGTAAACATAGTCGAGGTCCCCAGTTTACAGCTCACTTCAACTTTATGTTGCGTTCTATCCCGCATTGTTTGTTCTGGCACCCCATACATTCTCGCTGCTCTATACACATATGTACCACTAAGGGTTGTCTGTAGGCTCGCTTCAGGACATCTCTCTCATAATTTTTGTTTTCTTCCTGTCTGAGCCACATTTCTGAAAACATCCAAGAAACAGTGTGCTAAGTCTACGATTTTTTTATATGGCCATACAAGTTTTTACAATATATTTTTAAAAATATTGGTCCGAAATAAATTAGGGCGAATCATTCCAGGGACGAATTGAGCAAAAATTGGTCGTGCCTGACCTTTATAATGGCAGTATACTGTTGCAGACGAAGTGAGAAATGATAGAGGTTGATAGTTGAATGAAAATTGACAAAATATTGCTGCTTTCGGGGTTTTGTGTGTTTTAAAGTGCATTTTCTTGAATTGTGTTTTAACTTACCAGAAATCGATCTATCCATTTTAGCTTCGTGAGATTTTTTAACTCAGCTACGAAAGTAGTACCCGAGTATACGTGTTCATTTGCTATTTGTAGCCGGGTGCTGTTTGGGCAGTTGTTTGTTTTGCATGCGGCGTTTTCTGCATGACACACATAGCCAAGGTCCCTAATTCCGTGGGGTACCAACTTCCGTTGACTTTTTGTTTACATCATGCGCAGGGCGAGATTTGCACACAGCACGAATCCGACTGTGGGCATTTTGTTTTACTACGAACGTATTTCATTGATCAAAACAACACAAGTGAAAAATGCTGTTCAAACAGGTAAGTTTTCAATGTGGTTATGCATAAACACACCAAAAAAGTTGTTTTCACTATTCCCAAACTCACCTGTATCTTAGCAACCAATTTGATGCCTTACACATACACAATTTAATCCACTACTACATCGTCTGCAAGCACTTTATTTTCAACGAAGGTAACATGACTATAAATACGTCATATGTAAGGCCAATATCATTTTATTGTTTGTTTTATAGGTAATCACCTTATCATGAGTAAACAAAGAACTAGCACAGTTTTGCATTATTTTCAGGTCAACCCCACCAGAAACATAGAACCTACTCACCTCATAAATGCTTATAAATATGTAAAAGAGAACGGCGGTTCAGTCTGGAGAACAGTATTTATTCATAGAGTACCCGAAACTACACTGAGGGACAGAATATTGGACAATGTTAACCCAGAATCTGTTACTGTTGGAAAAGCACCACTTTTTTACCAGTATCAGGAAGCCCGTCTTGTTAAACACTTTAAAACAGTGCCAGTGGGCACAATATACGCCCGTCGAGGTCTTGTTCATATGCATATTTTAACAAATTAAAGGGCCATAATTCTGTCTAAATGCTTGACAAGAGTTGTTTGTCTCCTACAGATGAAGCGTGAACAAGTGTTCCAAGTTTCAAAGATTTATCTCAAAGGGTTATGTAAATAAGTGGACTTTAACAAAAAAACTTGACCGAACATATTAGGTTAAACAAGGCAGTCCAAAGGACAGCTATATCCCCCACCGCCGCCACCTAAATTAAGACATTGACCTTAAGGCGATACAATGGGTTTTAAAGTGGTTGACATTCAGCCTTCCAGTTGTTAAGAAAATAGGACGCGGAAACAAATATAATGGAAACTGAAGGTAAGAACACGACTTTCAAATGTGACCTTGACCTTGAGCCGACATGACTGCCACATGTGTTCTGCACATCATCTCAATTCGGTTAATATTTGACTCAAGTTTTATGAAAATCCTTCAAATGGTTTAGAAGATATGGAGCGGACACGAAATGTAATGGAAATTGAAGATTAAATCACTTGGCCTTCAAATGCAGGCCTTTTTCTGTCTATTCCACGGGTCCGACTATCGGACCCATTCCCAATGACAAATATACTCCTTTTTTCCCAATTTCAAAAAAAAATTCCCAATCAGAAATTGTAATTAAAAAAAATTCGAAGACTGAATCTATTTTCGTAAGACGCATATACCGAGATTTTACAGTAGGCACCGACTATTAGAAGATCGTGTATTTGGATGCCTTCATGAGCTATCGTTAAATCCTATTGTAAGTAATGTCAACAACAAAAAGTCACACAACTCGAAATATTATCAAACGAAACTACGTAAAATCGGCGCCAAAGGCTTAACAAAACTAGACCAGCTTTGGTCTAAAGTTAAGTTCTACTATATCACAGTCGGATATCCCTGTTGGCTAAACTTCTTAAGAGAAAATATGACTCGGAACACGGCAGTACCAGACAGCCTCTACCTGCTGTACGTGGGATTCTCACGAGCAGTTTGGACTCGACTTTGTCTGAAAATCGGTGTGAAAGTGTTTCCTAAGCGTCAGAATTAACTACCAGCAACAGTGGTGATTCCTTACTATGTCTGTCTCTTAAGAAAATAAATGTGGAGGTGAGTCGGACTGAGTTTCACACGTCAACATCAACACCACGGACGTTTCCCAACAGAACTTTTGACGCTGGCAAGTACCATAAAGACTATCCATGGTTGTACTACAATGGTTATGTCTGTGGGGTACATGTCCAGTATTTTGTGCATGTTTCAGAAAAATCCATAAACTGATAAAACTAAAGTGCATCAGCACAGCAGCAGTTGAGAGGGTGTTTAATGCCATGAAAACTTTGTGCTCTCCTAAAAGGAGCACACTTTTGCAAACCAAACTGTCTTCCCTCATAATGATAACTTGAAGGGACCACAAGAACTTTTTGATGGGTATCTAGAGAAGATGTGTAATACCTTGCAAAATACAGAAAGCTTCCACTTTAATAAGACACTGGCTATGTACAGTGCACGTATTGCTTCAATAAAAATTTAGCAAAATTGTTGTTTAATTATGCATTTATAATTTTTTAGACATTTTATATGCACAAATTATACAGTTGTTTGGAAAATATTTCTCAAATTAACGGTTTGTCGATAACTTTTTTTCCCAATTGGTCCAATTTTACGATGTGAAAATTCCCAATTTCACAAGGTACTCTTTTCCCAAAATGGTCAGAAAAAGGGCTGAAATGTGACCTTGACCTTGAGCCGACATGACTGCCATATATGTTCTGCACATTGTCTCAACGTGGTTAACATTTGAGGCAAGTTTCTTGAAAATCCTTCAATGGGTATAGGAGATAACGAAACTATAATGGAAATTGAAGGTAAGGACACTTGATCTTCAAATGTGATTTTGACCTTGAGCCGACATGACTGGCACATGTGTTCTGCACATCGTCTCAATTTAGCTAACATTTAACTTAAACTTTTATGAAAATCCTTCAAATGCTTTAGAAGATATGGAGCGGACACGAAAATGTAACGGAAATTAAAGGTTAGAACACTTGACCTTCAAACGTGACCTTGAGCCAACATGACTGCCGCATCTGTCTCTGCACATCGTCTCAATTCATTTAATATTTGACTCAAGTTTTATGAAAATCCTTCAAAGGGTTTAGAAGATATGGAGCGGACACGAAACTGTAATGGCAACTGAAGGTTTAAACACTTGACCTTCAAATGTGACCTTGAACTTGAGCCGACATGACTGCCACATGTGTTCTACACATCGTCTTAATTTGGTAAACATTTGACTCAAGTTTTATGAAAATCCTACAAAGGGCTTAGAAGATATGGAGCGGATACAAAAATGCAATGGAAATTGAAGGTTAAAACCCTTGACCTTCAAATGTTACCTTGACCTTGAGCCGACATATCTGCCACATGTTCTGCACATCGTCTCAACTTGGTTAACATTTTGAGGCAAGTTTCTTGAAAATCCTTCAAGGGGTATAGGAGATATGGAGCGGACACGAAATTGTTACGAACAGACGAAGGCCATTCCTATAACCCCTCTCCGCTATGCGGTGGGGGATAAAAAGACCATAATTATGTCAAAATGCTGGACAGAGTTATATACCTCTGCCTACAGGTGAAGGTTGTGATGGTGAACAAGTGTTCCAAGTTACAAAGATTCCTGTGTCCTCACTGTAAAATGTAAATTATACACACTGACAATTCTGCTGTAAATAGTTAATTTATCCATATTTCTAGTTCATCTGTGTTTCTTCCCATTTAAAAACTTTGAAAAAGTGTTAATTTAAAAACCTGGATGGGATCTAGGACTTTAACCTGAAGGTTACATTTTGCTTGGCCTTAATTGTGCTGTTTTTGACGTCATCGGTTCAAGGTACCCTTTCAAAATAGCGGCTAGATTTGACAAAAAAATACATGTGTGTTTGAAGGACGATAATAGTGGAGTAAGAGCATTGAATTTAATTTCACTGGTAATATACCAAACGGCTTTAGGGATTATTTTATTCCGCATACGTTGATGCTTCTGTTACATGTTTAAGTTTTTAATCGCGGTCGGTATCTGATGGGGGGAAAAGTCATCGGAGTTTGGAACCTCGGGGATACATCTACTTTTACATTTATTTACAAGTGGATGCAATCAGACAGGAATTGTATACTTTAGTATAAATTAATAAAAAAAAGTAGTAAAGTCCAGCAGGAAAAGCTACACATAAAACACAACGATCGCGTAAACACGCGCGCGCGCATGAACAAACGCACAAGTACAAAAACATCAGAGAAACAAAAGTAAAGGTGACCACAAACAAAAACGCGAAAGTTTAAACATGAACAAACGCACAAATACACCAGACATAAAGCGATGGTGACAAAGAAAGTTCCGCCTATGAAAGGTCAGTCGCAAAACCACCAATGGGGGCTTTAAACCGGTTTACGACCATCCTAACCTCAGCGAGTGAGTTGGGTTTTATGGCACTGCGACACTGAATACGTCATATACCGACGATGAAAGAGATGGTGATGATGAGGGATGCTTTCAGCTAATCTCATTCGCTGCAAAGCAGCGCATAGGATCAAAACCACCGACCGTCCTTCCTTTATGTTCTTGAAAGAGAGGATAATCTCCGTCAAATAAACAAAACCATCCCCTGTTATAATTAAGCCCAAGAACCACTTCAATGCTCAGCAGTATTGAACCTCAGGAGACCCTAAGTATTCAACCAAATAAGTTTCTACTTACCGATGTTCGACCCGCAAGGCCTGATTTTCACAGATGGGTCTTCTTGCTTGTTGTAGCACTGCTGAATCAATATGGCGCCTGGAATCTTCTGAGTTCCCGCCGAAATCGCCAGACTCCTCCGCAAGAGCACGTCCGGTCGACGGGTTCTCGAGATATTAAGTAAAGTACGACGCGTCTGAGGATGAATGCATTCAGCCACTACAGCAGCGAGATATTTTCGATTATATTGTAACCGAATCGAGAGGTCAGCTCGGGGAGCGGCTTCACTCCATACAGGTTCGACTCTGGGGTTTTCTCAATTGGAAAACATTCTCAAGTAATGCCGAGCTTTCAGTTTATCTTATTCAATTTAATACAATTTCTCTGCTTATAGCCTGGGTCCCTACGGTACCGGTGTAGGCTGGGTGTCGATGGTATCGCGGTACTAACGGTTTAAAAAATGAACAGTTAAACAACAGAACTGAACTCAGTTAAACTGTCTTACCAATTACTTCTTCGTTACTTCTTCTTCACCTGTACCATGTCGAGAAAAAAATCAAGTTCCGTTTCGCTGAGCTTCAGCATCGGAGTTTCGGTCATTTTGACCTAGTTTAGCAAAGGGAGGTTACGCTGATATCGCGGCAAGTGAATGAGGCCCGGGCATGTGTTATTAATTGAATAACTAACTATATAATAAGATAAATTCAGAAGAATTGTTTTCCAATTCTTCACAACACTTCTTTTTAATTTAATTATATTATAATAATCATTCAAATATTTTACATATATACATTATTTTTTGCAGTGAAAATATTTGAAAAAAAAAGTTTTTTTTTATTCTTTCAGAATGGCTGCACAAATATACTATGTGATAATTTCAGTGTCTTGATACATGTCACTGTTTGTCTAAGCAGTGGGGACACCTGAATACACTGTCACTCCTAAGAACTCTTACTGGAGTGCAATATTTTAGATGGGTCCAGTGATTGCAAAAGCGGCACTGTCCCCAAGTAACAAAGCATATTACTTGACAATTTCTCAGCTCCTCCGGCTGCCAATCTTTACAGACACAGCATAGATCTTCATCTGATACAGATACATCAGTATCACTGTCTTGAGAATCTTCAGGATCTAACTGAATTGCACCACCGAACTTATTCAAGCCGGATGTTGATGGTTTAGGTGTTAAGTGAAAATTATCATCCAACAGAAACCGGAACAAAAATAAGATATGCACAACTAGGCATGGTGTTGAGCAATTCTATGAAGTTTCAGGAAAATCGTTTCTATTGAAGGTGGGTCAGAAAAACAAACAACCTAATTTCAGTATAACCATGTGACCTCGTTTTTGGGGAGTATAATAAATTCGGTCAATTTGAAATTTGTAGCTAGAACTTTCACTTCCGTTCTGAAAACCTTCCAATTTTGTTCTGAAATGCGATTTAAATGGTTGTACATGCATGTATAAAATTATTAACACAAAAGGCTATAACTCATACAATGCTATCACATGTATAAATCTATAGACGTACGTATATCTTGTCAACAATCACAATTGATAACCCTATTTGGTGATCATGATGTTTTATTTATGATTTGATGTCTCATTTTCTCCTACAAAGGAGAAATAAACGTCTGATCCTAGACGATGTAATAGTAGTAATAGTTTGGTACAATACTGATATGATCATTATTATGAGGTATATAAAACTGAAATTATTTTTGTATAGACTTTACAGTCATGCAAAAATATGACTTGCGATGTAACATCTACGGTTAAATAGTCGATATCTAATGTAAACACTATAACCTCAATTACTTATGAAACAGAAACAAAAGCTATGCACTTCACAAGAGGAGCATATGTATTGTCTTAAGTGCTGGTAGAGAACGAAAAACCTGGTTATTAGATTGGTGTATGGCAGGCCGCGTCAAACAGTTGGTTTCCGGTCGATATCTTTAGTTTGGATTGACCGATTTGGACAAAACTTTCTGTAAAAAAATATTTAATCTAAAAGGATTCTAGTGAAAGAAAACGCTTTTTAAAAGACCTTTCTAATGATATAGAATGTTGTTTCTCTAAAGCTCAAAAATGGCCTGACATTGTAAAAAGGTAGTCATTTACGTTTAGCAAATATTTGTGCATGATATTAATGAGGTTTTAAACAATTGAAATCTGATTATTAGATTGGCGTGACGACAGTGAACTCATGGTTTCCGCTCGTTTGGATCAAATTACCTAGATGAAGCCCAGTCTGTACGGTACTTGTCCAGTAAGGCGTGTCAGGTTATTTCCTATCTTACTGATGTGTAAGTTGTGGCATCAGATCTTGTATTATACAGTAGAACCCCTTTAATGCGACCACTTAATGAATAAACATGGCGTTCTTTATAAGCAGGTGGTTGCTTAATGCAGGGAAACAGTAATGCAGAAAGCTTTCTGCATTACTTTTGTCCTGCATTAAGATACCACACTGAGTTATACCACTTTGAGGTGGTCGTATTAGAGGGGCTTTGCTGTTTTTTGGATTATTTTGATTTTGTTGAGGTTGATTTAACAGCACGGTGTGTATGTGGGCGCGCACTTCTTTGTTTCACATGAGAGGTCCTGTGATACCGAAAAAAGAAAACCAGGTTTCTGCTCGATGACTTAACGTCGGAGTGAAATATTGCGGCTAAGTTTGCAACAACAGCTTCCAAGGAGAAAGATGGTTGATATTGCATTTGAATATGGCCGTGTGTATGTTGTGGGGGACTTGGATCAAAGACACTTGTTGCAAAATGTAACCGCTCAGTTGTTTGACAATTAATGTAGCACAAATGCTATATACATAAGAATGGGCCGTTAAGAACCTATTTTCAATTAAATAACGTCAGAAAACACGCTTTGAAATAGTTCGCAATACAGTAATACTGGTGTGATTTTGTAATTCATTCTCAGTATTAATATATTTACTGGTACTTAGAGGTCATCAGTTTCAGTGTTTTTAGTTATGCCAAACTTTTAATGCGAATATTTTACTCTACAACCAAAGAAGGAAGTTGGCAGGGAGTTTCGGGAGATTCGAAATGCACACTCTAAACAAGTTAAAATAAATATCGCCTACATCTTATTCCACAATTATGTGTATATATCAGTCTGCAAAAATAAAACCGAACAGTATATGTTTTACCACTATTAATGTACCACTTTAATACATTTGAAGATTACGTTTTAGATATCTCCATAATAGCGTTTGTATTTACTGATACTGTGACTATACCTGTTTAACACAATAGATAGTTATGCTGAAAAGAAGTATATTGCAAGAAAACTTGTCAAATAAACGCCTTAGAAAACTCATGTGTTTGATGGTTTTTTATTTGGCTTGCGTTTTAGTTTCGTTAACTGATCGACCAAGGCCGATATTTTGATATAGAACAAAATTATATGTATTGATAAAAACGGTTTACTTTGCTTATGGGGTATACTTTGATATAAGTTCAAGTTGACAGTCTTCATAATAATGATTGAACACAAAAAATACCAAGGTTAATAATATTGAAAATATGCGTTAATTATAGGGACTTCCTCTTTAAGTATATTTTATGACGTAATTTGTTTAACAGTTTAGTTTAATATTTTGGTTTTGCTACTAATGTTGTGGAGGGGGCTTTTACTTTTATATTATGTTTTGAATTAAGGTGGGATACCCATATACCCGGTTTAAGCCCCGAACTAACATGAGAAGGGCTCAGGTCGAGCTTTTGCCCATCGTTCGGCGTCCGTCAACAATTGCTTTAAACGATATCTATGAAGGCATCAATGATTCTTTATCATGCTTATTAAAATTGTTAAAATAATCTGGATGCTTGTAGAACTCTGGTTGCCATGTCAACCAAAAGAAAAAATATTCAAACATATGCTCTAAAACCAGTAGTCAGAATTAAATATTCGATAGAATAGTCACATGGTGACCCTTTATCAAAATTATTATAATTTTGATACCCCGGTATCTCAGAATATTTGGCCTCCTAGGGCAGTGCTAGATTCCCTTATGTAACTATATAGAACACCTTTAAAATCTTCTCCAAAACCGATCGTTCAAACTGAATGGTATTTGTTAGGAATAGGCACTTGGAGAACCTATATAATATTTTTTGAAATGAAAAGGTTAAGTCAAGCAAAGCTGAATAGTATTTGGTAGGAAAAGGCACCTGCAGATCACATGTCAAGCAGGAAAAGACACATACAAAACGCAACCACCACCAACACACCAACAGAACGCAAGCAACACATCTACACAACCAAACCTGACAAAACATGAAACACGAACAAAAGCAAGGGTGACAAAGAGAGTACCGCCTTTGAACGGTCAGTAACCACCACTTTATGTTTTAAACCGGTTTACGGACGTCCTAACCTCACACCTATCTCAAAGTCACCCTAGCTTAACAAATAGTGTAAATAACAGGTATCTCCACCGGATTTTGTTCCTTTGTTCCAGCTGCTTCTGCTTTGACTTTTCATTTATAAGTCTTTGCAAACAGTCTGGATCCAGATGAGACAAGGATTAATTTGGCACCTCATCAGGGTCCAAACTTTTTCACTCTGAATTTTTAATAGATATGGAAGTAAAAAATGCAGAAGACTACATTATTTGCAGACATTAACCCCTTCAGTCCCATGAAGACGGGTTTGTAATATCATATACAAAACAGTTTAGATCAAGATGAGATGGCCAGCGACTCTGCGTCTCATCAGGATCCAAACTGTTTGTCACTATCCATGAACATACATGAAAATGTCTAGCAGACGAACATTCTGGCACTGAAAGGGTTCATTGCTCAGAATGACCTGAAAATTACCTTCATAATGTTAACAACACACACACATGAAACAGTTCTTGGGCATTAGTGGGACTACGTACACAGTGAAAAATATTACAGCTGGAGTGTAGTCTCTCAGTAAATCATGATCATTTTGAATTTTCATAAAAATATGTGCGACTGCTGGGGAAAATATACTACAATGCAGTAAATGAATGAAATAAAATTAAATACTAGTTGGAAATTTCTAACACATTTAAATAAAATCTAATCTCGCAGTAAATCATGGGGACACAAGTGTTAATTTTACTAATAGATGAGTCGGCCGGTACGAAATTTTTACCTATTTCCTGTTCATTCTTGGGTTGTAATTGGTCAGTATTATAATAGCATTTCCGGGTAAGAACTTTCATGTTGCGGGATTTTTTGCGGGATCAAATTCGATCTAACAAAAATTCGTAACAATGATCAATTTGCATTGATTATACAACGCAATTAAAGAAAAAAACATAACCATTGATAACATAATGGCGTTCTCCAAAATGGCGGGTAAATAACATGTAATATAATGTTTTCATAGATGTCATAAAAAAGGTCAAAGTTAGTAACGAGGTCAACGAGATTTCAGATCGAGGCTCTCCCATTGTGTTACCGTGGTAAACATTCATTTTCGTAGGTATGTTTTACAAGTTTATCAATGTAATTGAGGTTCAATTTTCTAGCAATATGGAAGAAAAATGTATGTTTCGAAAGAAGCCAGGATTACTTCTAATTGGTTTTAAATGTTTTATGCCCCCTGACGACAGTCAATGGGCATTATGTTTTGCATCTGCCCGTCCATCTGTTCGTCAGGCTTTGTTAAAAAGTGTTATATGACTAATTTCTACTTATACACATGAAACTTAAGAAACACATCAATCACCATCTGTGCCATCATTTTGTACCCCATTCATGCTGCCAACAAGTCCAAGGTCACGGTCAAATGACTTCACGTGCAGTTGGTTGTCACAGTTTTTAATCGTTTTATATCTCCCTAACCACTGTAGGTATTTGCATGGAGTTGCATATACACATTAATTACCATCTAGTTTCATTTTGCACCCAACCCATGCTGCCCGCAAGCCCAATGTCATGGTCAAATGACTGAGGAATTACTTGAAAAGTGTACGTGAAGTTGGTTATCACATTTACGTGCAGTTGATTGTCAGTTTTTTCATCATCATATCTCACTTTCTAATGCTGTTTGGCTTCTTTTGCTTTCCTGTTTTTGACTCTGACCTCTTTAGTTGCACCTTCTTTTCTCCAGCAGCTTGGCTGCGGCTCTATTGACTTTCCTTTTCCATTCTTTTTTGCTCACCAGAGTGCAAAGTGCTCAGGGTGAGCTTTTGTGACCGCCTGATGTCCGTCAGCGTGCGTCATCAGTCGTCAACAATTCAAACCTTAAACAAGATGTGTTTGTGAAACACTATGCCCCCTCGATATGATATTTGACCCTGAAGGATGACCTTGATCTTGACATGTCACCCCTCAAACTGTGCAGCTTCATGGGGTACACATGCATACCAAATATCAAGTCTGTATCTCTAATGGTTCAAAAGTCATGGCCAATGTTAAAAGTTGGTAACCTTTGACCATGAAGGTTGACCTTGACATGTCACCCCTCAAACTGTGCGGCTTCATGAGATACACATGCATACCAGTATCAAGGCTGTATATCTACTGGTTCAAACGTTATGGCCAATGTTAATGACCTTTGACCTTCAAAAATGACCTTGACATGTCACCCCCAAACTGTGCAGCTTCATGAGATACACAGGTATACCAAATGTCAAGTCTGTATCTCTACTGGTTCAAAGGTTATGGCCAATGTTAAAGTCGGTGACCTTGACCTTGACATGTCACCCCCAAACTGTGCAGCTTCATGAGATACACATACATACCAAATGTCAAGTCTGTATCTACAGGTTCAAAAGTTATGGCCAATGTTAAAGTCGGTGACCTTTGACCCTGAAAGATGACCTTTACATTGACATGTTGCCCCTCAAAATGTGCAGCTTCATGAGATACACATGCATACCAAATATCAAGACTCTATCTCTATTGGTTAAAAAAATATAGCCAATTTGAAGTTGGTGACCTTTGACCCTGAAGGATGACCTTGACCAATGCTAAAGTCGGTGATTTGACCCATATGTTTGACCTCTGACCTTTAAGGGTGACCGTGACATGTCACACCTCAAAATGTGCAGCTTTATGAGATGCATATGCATGCCAAATATCAAGTCTCTATCTGTACTGGCTCAAAGTTATGACCAATGTTAAAGTTAGACATACAAACAGACAATTTGACCTTTGACCCTGAAGAATGACCTTGACATGTCGGTGACCTTTGACCCTGAAAGATGACCTTTACATTGACATGTTGCCCCTCAAAATGTGCAGCTTCATGAGATACACATGCATACCAAATATCAAGACTCTATCTCTATTGGTTCAAAAAATATAGCCAATTTGAAGTTGGTGACCTTTGACCCTGAAGGATGACCTTGACCAATGCTAAAGTCGGTGATTTGACCCATATGTTTGACCTCTGACCTTTAAGGGTGACCTTGACATGTCACACCTCAAAATGTGCAGCTTTATGAGATGCATATGCATGCCAAATATCAAGTCTCTATCTGTACTGGCTCAAAGTTATGACCAATGTTAAAGTTACAGACATACAAACAGACAATTTGACCTTTGACCCTGAAGAATGACCTTGACATGTCACCCCTCAAAATGTGCAGCTTCATGAGGTGCACAAGCATGCCAACTATCAAGTATCTATCTGTACAGGTCCAAAAGTTATGGCCAATGTTAAAGTCGGTGATTTGACCCATATATTTGACCTCTGACCTTGAAGGATGACCTTGACCTTGGCATGTCACCCCTCAAAATGTGCAGCTTTATGAGATACATATGCATGCCAAATATCAAGTCGCTATCTGTACTGGCTCAAAGTTATGACCAATGTTAGAGTTACAGACAAACAAACAGACAATTTGACCTTTGACCCTGAAGAATGACCTTGACATGTCACCCCTCAAAATGTGCAGCTTCATGAGGTGCACATGCATGCCAACTATCAAGTATCTATCTGTACAGGTCCAAAAGTTATGGCCAATGTTAAAGTCGGTGATTTGACCCATATATTTGACCTCTGACCTTGACCTTGACATGTCACCCCTCAAATTGTGCGGCTTTATGAGACACATATGCATGCCAATCTGTACTGGCTCAAAAGTTATGACCAATGTTAAGGTTGCATTAAAGTTACAGCCAAAAAAACAGACCCTTTGACCCTGAAGGATGACCTTGACATGTCACCCCTTAAAATGTGCAGCTTCATGAGATACACAAGCATGCCAAATATCAAGTCTCTGTCTCTACTGGTCCAAAAGTTATGGCCAATGTTAAAGTCGGTGATTTGACCCATATATTTGACCTGACCTTGAAGGATGACCTTGACCTTGGCATGTCACCCCTCAAAATGTGCGGCTTTATGAGACACATATGCATGCCAAATATCAAGTCGCTATCTGTACTGGCTCAAAAGTTATGACCAATGTTAAAGTTGCTGACAAACAGACAGGGCAAAAACAATATGCCCCCCAGATTTGATCTGGGGGGCATAAAAAAACTTCAAAATCTACAGGGTTCTCAGCTTTCATCTTTGACACAAAGCATCATCTGTAGGTCCTCTACAAAAATTATATAAATTATGTCCCTGTGGTCAAAATTGGCCCCGCCTCAGGGCTGGCCAATTTTCAAAAGAAACGTATAGTGAAACTTTGAAAATCTTCTCTGAATCTACAGGGTTCTCAGCTTACATATTTGGCACATAACATCATGTTCAAGTCCTCTACAAAAGTGATATAAATTATGCCCCTGGGTCAAAATTGGCCCTGTCCCAGGGATGGCCAGTTTTCTATAGAAACATTGTGAAAACTCTTAAAATCTTCTTCTCTGAAACTTGAAGGTTCTCAGCTGTCATATTTTGGCAATTATTTGGCACATAGCACCGACGTCAGGTCTTCTACAAAAGTTATAGAAATTATGCCCCTAGGGTCAAAACTTTCCACACCCCAGGAGTTTGATTCATATTTGGTACATAGCATCATATTGAAGTCCTCTACAAAAGTTATATGAATAATGCTCCTGTGTTCAAATGAGGCCCGCCCACAGGGGTTGTGAAAGTGAAAATCTTTATTATCTGGAGAGCGATATCAGTACCATCTTGGTCCTCTTGTTTGCTTTTCTCCCATTTTCTGGTCAAGGCAGGATCTCACAGTCTGTCCTCTCATATCTGTTTCTTGCAGCGTTTGTTTTCTTCCTTATTTCTCATTTTCCCTTTTGCATGCTTAGCACTGTCCTTTTTCAGATTTTCACAGTATTTTCTAACCATGTCTGTTGATGTGCCTAGTTACAAATTTCTGACCTGTAATTGCTCTTTTCATATTTGACAATGACCTTCTAGTAGCTGGAAGACTCACAACTAACTTGCCCATGCTTGCTTTGATATTTATTATGTAGAAGATGAACGAATAATACTTCTTACCAATTATGGTCAGGAGTGTAACATGTACATATACATGTAAACATTTATGTTAAACAACTTGGTTTCTTTTATATAAATTCAAATTTTTAAATGGTTATCACTTAGTATAGCAAAGCAAAAAAGTATTCGTTAATGATTTGGCAATCATTTTTTTTTAAATCATGCATTTTGATTTAAATGTCTTAATTCTAAATAAAAAAAATGTAAATGCTTCTGTCAAATTTAACTTACCTCATTTGCACCAGATGGAATATTTATTGTCCACACTTTTTTTTATATAACTTTAAAACACAGCACATAAACTGTAATGCATTTCAGAAGGCTGAACAAAGAATAAGCATAAAATCGAAAAACTATGTTGACACTCCTGACATGATTTCCATGTACTTGAAATACAAACACCGTACATGATATACAAACACCATCTTCACTCATAATTATTATTTGTGATCACTCTCAGACTTGGACTTCCAGGAAAACCATATAAAATGTAAAGTGTTTGGCATCACAAGTATTCATTATATATGGAAAAATAGTCAAACAGGGAGAGCCACGCACGAAATGACACCGCACCAAACACCATTATATACCAAATGTTTCACTCCTGACGGATTGAGGCCAGTTTTTTTTTCTATGAAGCAAAACAACAGTTACATAAGTATTTTACCTATTTATTACAACACATTTCTCTTAACTCTAAACAACAAAGAATGTTAATCATTTAAATGTTTTGAAGTTGTAGCTCAATACACATTTTTAGTGATTTTTTTCTAAATACCCATTTATCTATTCACTTACTTCTTGCGTCCTAACATGATAATAATGCTTAAATTATATACCATCGTCAAGGCAACATGTTAAACGTTTTCTTAAAAAAAAAACGTTGTAACACCGTTGTAACTTTCAAAGTTTTCAATAGTTTTAGCTCACCTGGCACAAAGTGCCAAGGTGAGCTATTGGGATGATCCTATGTCCGGCGTCCGTCGTCGTGCGTATGTGCGTCGTGCGTACGTGCAGGCGTCAACAATTTACTTAAACATCTTCTTCTCTGGAACTACAAAGCCAAGAGTTTTGATTTGGTATATAGTATGATGTAATGGTCCTCTACAAAGATTGTTCAAATTATGACTCCCGGGCCAAAAATGGCCCCGCCCCAGGGCTTATCAGTTTTTCATAGGAAAATCTTTAAAAATCTTCTTCTCTGAAACTGTAAGGCATAGACCTTTGATATTTGGTATGTAGCATCATCTAATGGTCCTCTACTAAGATTGTTCAAATTATGACCCCTGGGCCAAAAATGGCCCCGCCCCAGGGCTTGTCAGTTTTTCATAGGAAAATCTTTAAAAATCATCTTCTCTGAAACTGTAAGGCATATACCTTTGATATTTGGTATGTAGCATGATCTAATGGTCCTCTACTAAGATTGTTCAAATTATGACCCCTGGGCCAAAAATGGCTCCGCCCCGGGGCTTATCAGTTTTTCATAGGAAAATCTTTAAAAATCTTCTTCTCTGAAAATGTAAGGCATAGACATTTGGTATGTAGCATCATCTAATGGTCCTCTACTAAGATTGTTCAAATTATGACCCCTGGGCCAAATATGGCCCCGCCCCGGGGCTTATCAGTTTTTCATAGGAAAATCTTTAAAAATCTTCTCTGAAAATGTAAATAGACATTTGGTATGTAGCATCATCTAATGGTCCTCTACTAAGATTGTTCAAATTATGACCCCTGGGCCAAAAATGACCCCGCCCCAGGGCTTATCAGTTTTTAGCTCACCTGGCACAAAGTGCCAAGGTGAGCTATTGGGATGATCCTATGTCCGGCGTCGTGCGTATGTGCGTACGTGCGGGCGTCAACAATTTACTTAAACATCTTCTTCTCTGGAACTACAAAGCCAAGAGCTTTGATATTTGGTATGTAGTATGATGTAATGGTCATCTACAAAGATTGTTCAAATTATGTCCCCCGGGCCAAAAATGGACCCGCCCCAGGGCTTATCAGTTTTTCATAGGAAAATCTTTAAAAATCTTCTTCTCTGAAACTGTAAGGCATAGACCTTTGATATTTGGTATGTAGCATCATCTAATGGTCCTCTACTAAGATTGTTCAAAATTATGACCCCTGGGCCAAAAATGGCCCCGTCCCGGGGCTTATCAGTTTTTCATAGGAAAATCTTTAAAAATCTTCTTCTCTGAAACTGTAAGGCATAGACATTTGGTATGTAGCATCATCTAATGGTCCTCTACTAAGATTGTTCAAATTATGACCCCCAGGACAAAAATGGCCCCGCCCCAGGGCTTATCAGTTTTTCATAGGAAAATCTTTAAAAATCTTCTTCTCCAAAACTGTAAGGCATAGACCTTTGATATTTGGTATGTAGCATCATCTAATGGTCCTCTACTAAGATTATTTGGTATGTAGCATCATCTAATGGTCCTCTACTAAGATTGTTCAAATTATGACCCCCAGGACAAAAATGGCCCCTCCGCAGGGCTTATCAGTTTTTCATAGGAAAATCTTGAAGAAATCATCTTCTCTGAAACTGTAAGGCATATACCTTTGATATTTGGTATGTAGCATGATCTAATGGTCCTCTACTAAGATTGTTCAAATAATGACCCCTGGGCCAAATATGGCCCCGCCCCGGGGCTTATCAGTTTTTCATAGGAAAATCTTTAAATATATTCTTCTCTAAAAGTATAAGGTATAGACCTTTGGTATTTGGTATGTAGCATAATCTAATGGTCCTCTAAGATTGTTCAAATTATGACCCCCAGGACAAAAATGGCCCCGCCCCAGGGCTTATCAGTTTTTCATAGGAAAATCTTTAAAAATCTTCTTCTCTGAAACTAAGGCATAGACCTTTGATATTTGGTATGTAGCATCATCTAATGGTCCTCTACTAAGATTGTTCAATTTATGACCCCCAGGACAAAAATGGCCCCGCCCCAGGGCTTATCAGTTTTTCATAGGAAAATCTTGAAGAAATCATCTTCTCTGAAACTGTAAGGCATAGACCTTTGATATTTGGTATGTAGCATGATCTAATGGTCCTCTACTAAGATTAATCAAAATATGACCCCCGGACCAAAAATGACCCCGCCCAAGGGCTTATCAGTTTTTCATAGGAAAATCTTTAAAAATCTTCTCCTCCAGAACTGTAAGGTCTAGGCCCTTGATATTTGGTATGTAGCGCTATCTAATAGTTTTCTACCAAGATTGTTCAAATTATGTTCCCTGGGTTGAAAACTTCCCCGCCCCGGGGGAATATCAGTTTTTTATAGGAAAGTTTTTAAAAATCTTCTTAAAAATCTTTAAAAGTCTTCTCTGAACTTGTAAGGCATAGACCTTAGATATTTGGTATGTTGCATTATCTAATAATCCTCTACCAAGATTTTCAAATTATGAACCCCGGATCAAAATTGACCTCGCCCTGGGGCTTAACAGTTTTTTATAGGAAAATCTTTAAGGTCTACACTCTTTATATTTAGTATGTAGCATCATCTGATGGTTTTCTACCAAGATTTTTCAAATTATGCAATCTGTCATTGAAATCATTAATCTGTTACGAACAGGTGAGCGATTAAGGGCCATCATGGCCCTCTTGTTCATAGGAAAATCTTGAAGAAATCATCTTCTCTGAAACTGTAAGGCATAGACCTTTGATATTTGGTATGTAGCATGATCTAATGGTCCTCTACTAAGATTGTTCAAATTATGACCCCTGGGCCAAATATGGCCCCGCCCCAGGGCTTATCAGTTTTTCATAGGAAAATCTTTAAATATATTCTTCTCTAAAATTATAAGGTATAGACCTTTGATATTTGGTATGTAGCATTATTTAATCGTCCTCTACTAAGATTAATCAAAATATGACCCCCGGACCAAAAATGGCCCCGCCCAAGGGCTTATCAGTTTTTCATAGGAAAATCTTTAAAAATCTTCTCCTCCAGAACTGTAAGGTCTAGGCCCTTGATATTTGGCATGTAGCATCATCTAATGGTTTTCTACCAAGATTATTCAAATTATTACCCCTGGGTCAAAAATGGCCCCGCCCTGGGGCTTATCAGTTTTTCATATGAAAAGCTTTAAGAATCTTCTTCTCCTAAACTGTAAGGCAGAGACCTTTAATATTTGGTATGTAGCGCTATCTTATAGTTTTCTACCAAGATTGTTCAAATTATGTCCCCTGGGTTGAAAACTTCACCGCCCAGGGGTATGTCAGTTTTTTATAGGAAAGTTTTTAAAAAATCTTCTCTTAAAAATCTTTAAAAGTCTTGTCTGAACTTGTAAGGCATAGACCTTAGATATTTGGTATGTTGCATTATCTAATAGTCCTCTACCAATATTTTCAAATTATGAACCCCGGATCAAAATTGACCCCGCCCTGGGGCTTAACAGTTTTTCATAGGGAAATCTTTAAGGTCTAGACTCTTTATATTTAGTATGTAGCATCATCTGATGGTTTTCTACCAAGATTTTTCAATTTATGCAATCTGTCATTGAAATCATTAATCTGTTACGAACAGGTGAGCGATTAAGGGCCATCATGGCCCTATTTTCTGAAGGAATGTCTTGAATTAGGTGTTTGTTGAAAACTGTCACGCTTTTTTGTTTCACTCATGACATTTTAATCATATTTTTTTCTGTTAAGGGAATTCCTTCAAAACTCATGACATTTTAATCATATTTTTTTCTGTTAAGGGAATTCCTTCAAAACTCCACACACTTTAATGACATTGAATGACATGGTTTGGGCTAAAAGATATTAACATAATTATTGTGGAAAACCCCAAACTAGCCATTTGTTTGAAAACAGTCCATAATATAATATTTTAAAAGCATGAATGCAATGGACCGAGATAAATTTACCTAATGTCTATAGGGAAAACTTCTCCAAAACCAGTGGTCTAATTTTAATGGCATTTGGTAAGAATAGTCCCATGGTGATTCTATATCAAAATTGGTAAATGCATGATAAACTAACCATGGCTACCAGGGACAGATTTAATGTCCGTATGACTAGCGAAAAATTCTTCAAAACTGTTGGTTTAATTGGAATGATATTTGATAAGAATAGTCCTCTGATGACCATTATTGAGATTTAATTGACTGCCATGCATTTTGAACAAATTGAATAATACTGAGTTGAAAAAACTCATTTTTTCCAGAGATGGTTGAGACTAATTAATCTAGTGCTACAGTTCGCAGGTGATCGATATAGTCATCAAAGCCCTCTTGTCTGACAGATGACCGTTTCAATATGAATCTCCTGCTTTCACCTGATGGTTTGTGTTGTTTTTATATGGTAAATATTTTAGGGTTTTTTGGGTTTCCCCACGCTTGTCTTGTAATTGTACTGTTCCATGTTTGATGATATTTGGTTTCATTTTGTGTGGCACTGACTGTATGATTTGTTTTCCACTCTTACAGCAGCGTAGCTGAATCCAAATGTAATCTACGCACCGTGGTTATAGGGCTCCGGGGGCATACTCCCCCGGGGAAAATTTAGAAGTGTTGTTTTCAAACCATTGTGATAAATAGAGCATTTGCTCAAAAGATTTATTTTACAGAGGCGTCAATAAGATGAAATGTATTAAAGCTTACATGACAAGACAGTGTTATCAAAGGCAACTTCCTTCGCGTCCCATTTTTGTTTCATTTAGGCCATAGTAATGTTCACTTTTCAAATGAATGTTACGCAAGTGCGTAGCATTCACTTTTCAAATGAATGTTACGCATGTGCGTATCGCCAGCTACGTGCCTGTCTTACACCCTAAAAGCTGTAGAGCCTATTCAGTTTCCCACACTAAACCCTAACTAGGAGATACTACGTATATTGTCCTTGGAGTTTTATTTACTATACAGCTGTACAATAATGATGTACGATAATATTTCTATTTAATAGAAATTAATATTAGTTATGGTAGGAAGCCAGACGTGTTAATCAAATAAGACTGTTTCTCCTGTCATTTCTGTTGTATGATGATGTCAGTAACTGAATCACTGAATTCTATCAAAGTATTCGTACAAACTATGAGCTCGACTTCTAGGGGGCGTGAGCAGTGTTGCACTTTCAATTACTGCTCAGACTCAATAAAACCGAGTCTGCAATTTTCTCTTTTTGAGTTTCAATTTTTGCTTCCGGGGGACCACTTCCCTTCATAATTTATAATCTTTACAACAGCAGGTGTTATATGCTTGTGTGGCGGCCGTAAAACGTCGCCCCGTACTTCATTATCAGTGTTGTTATACCTTCTGATCCTTCGAGATCGTGAATTTCAGTACTTCTTGTTCTGAAAATTGAATATATCTTAAGCCGGTGCCAGGGGCCGTGAGCAGTGTTCAATTACTGTTTATGAACAGACTCAATAAAACACGAGTCTGCAATTTTCTCTTTTTGTGTTGCAAGATTTGCTCTCGGGTGATCACTTCCCTTCAGAATTTGAACTCAGAAATGGGATGAGCTTTCCAGACTTATGTACTACTTTTTCCCTGTTATGTATTACTTTTTCCCTGTCGTGTTCTTAACGGCTTCCCTACAGTTGCTCTGACTTCAGCAAAGTCATTGAGCACATAATTGACGGATTTTTCACAGTTGGACAAGTACGCTCAGGATCCGAACGATCTAGGTCTCTATAGAGACCGGGAATCATAAATGGATATGAGGCGATCTACGGGAGCTGAGTTACAGCCAGGAAACCTGATCAACAAAGGTGATAGCGCTATCAGAATTCCAGCGAATGAAACCTAATTTGTTCTAATACCATTCTAAAACGGCTCAGAAAAGGGTCTACAAACTTAGTGAAATTATATTCGATTGACAATATGCTTATATTTAGAGACTATCACAGTCGCACTCAATACTAACAAATTTATTTGGTTTTGTTGGGGAGTTTTGGACATTATTATTTTGTACCATTCCATTTGCTTAATGTTAATTTCAGGGATTGCTCTGGTGCAGTTTTGATTCATTCTTAAAACCCTCAATCAACATGGTTCGTAAACAGTTGTGCTTCATTTTCAGTTGCTCTGATCCAAATGTACCTCACACATTCATCTGCAAAAGCCTTGGTGAATTGTAACCAAAACTTACAGAAATGGTCATTTGTCTTGTCCTTTTTAATTTCGTTCAGCGACGAAATTTGTTCAAACCACCGAGTCATTAAAATCACAATTTGAGCTAAAAGCATTTGCATCATATCTTACTATCGGCTAATATTCGATATAATTCATTTGTACAATTTGAGATTTTTGATATTTCAGAGATGCGCAAGCAGGTATTACCATGTGCGATAGGATAGCTAATCTCTCGGATGACCACAAATAAATAAAAAGGTAGTAATGTCAAGCAGGCAAAGCTATATAC
The DNA here is from genome assembly GCA_963576725.1 of Azorinus chamasolen. Taxonomy (NCBI): domain Eukaryota; kingdom Metazoa; phylum Mollusca; class Bivalvia; order Cardiida; family Solecurtidae; genus Azorinus; species Azorinus chamasolen. The sequence goes on along the minus strand of OY755241.1, from coordinate 62,356,800 downwards.
ATGACGCAACCATCACCAAAACATCGATAGATAGCATGTCACACATACAAATACATACCCACACATACAAATACACACCCAAACACGCACATACACGAGATGAACACAGAAAACATTAACTAACAAGTACTAAAGATGAATATTCCAAACATGAACAAAGGCACAAAGACAATACTTGACAAATGTAAGGACGGCAAAGAGAGTAGCGCCTTGGATCGGTCAGTAGCAAAATCACAGCTGGGGGTTTAAATCGGTTTATGGACGTTCACACTTATCCCTAGCTTAACAAATAGTGTGAAATAAAGGTATCCCCACCGGATTTCCCACAACAATGAAGACCGTAAACAAATGACAATATGTAAAGCATAGAAAAACAACTGAAAAGTCCGTCAAATATTCGCTCGGTGATTTTGCTGAAGTCGGAGCAACTGCAGGGACGCCGTTAAGGGCACGACAGGAAAAAGGTTATACACGAGTCTGGTAAGCTCATCCCGTTTCTGAGTTTAAGAGTATACCATCGGCCTGTCATCGTGCAAGCAAAGAGGGAAGCGTAGCTACAGACTGTAAAGGGTCAATAACCTGCGTTGCAATATAATGAGGCCATAACATTTCTTCATAAAGGTTTTAATGCGTTTTATAAACAAATACTGAAAATGGATATGAATTCGAAAAAGTGTAGATAACTTCACCATAAAATTCTGGGTGAGAAATACCTTGTTCCGGTAACGTCCTAAGATTGCAATTATTTTTACTAATGAGAGGTAAATTTCGATAATACAATTTAGAAAAACAATTCCGAAGTTTATGATATCTGTAACCTTGCTTAAGAAGTTTATCAGTTATATCTAGATACGACTGTTAAGATCTTCTAGCAAAGAACAGGCTCGGGCAAACCGAATAAGTTAAGAAATATAAACCCCATAGGATGCAGTACGGGGCACATCTCCATATAGAAAAGGATAATTAACAATTTTCAAATTAAAATATTCCCTTTTATCGTAAAACGTTTAGATACAACTTCATTATTTGTGATGGAAAGGTTCAAATCTAAAAATAAAAAGGAAGCCATAATGTCCGATTGATTCGCTTTGTTAAGACAGTTCTTTTGGGTAAATGTAAGTAATCAGTTTCAAAATAAGGATTATCCAAATTCAAAATATCGTCTAATTAATTGATTAAAAGCATTAACAATATCGGCTTGTGTATAAGGTTTTTAAGCTTAGCATAAAATCCCTCATGGCAATACAAAAACAAGAGGGCCAAGATGGCCCTTAATCGCTCACCTGATTACCATAGATTAGCAGTGGTTCTGCAGAACAAGATTTTCAAAGATTAGTATATTGATTTTATCAAGAAAATGATTCTGACCATTGAAGATTGGGCTAAAAATGTGCTCTCTAAAGTAATTTTTCTATTTGACCTAGTGACCTACTTTTTATTCCCACCCAACCCATGATCACACTCAACCTTGATATCACCAAGACAAACACTCTGAGCAAGTTTGAGGAAGACTGGGCTAAAAATGTGGCCACTGGAGTGTAAACTAGATTTCTCTAAGATATGACACAGTGACCTACTTTTTGACCTCACATAACCCACTTTCAAACTTGTCCAAGATTTTATTAGGACAATCATTCTGACCAATTTGCATGAAGATTTGGCTATAAATGTGACCTCTAGAGTGTTCACAAGGTTTTCGTACTATTTGACCTAGTGACCTAGTTTTTAACCCCACATAATCCACTTTCACACTCATTTGAGATTTTATCAAGACAATCATTATGACTAAGTTTCATGAAGATTGGACTAAAATTGTGATCACTAGAGTGTTCACAAGGTTTTTTTACTGTTTGACCTAGTGACCTAGTTTTTAACTCCACTTGACCCACTTTCGAACTCGTCCGAGATTTTATCAAGACATTCATTCTGACCAAGTTTCATGAAGATTAGACTAAAATTGTGACCACTAGAGTGTTCACAAGGTTTTTCTACTGTTTGACCTAGTGACCTAGTTTTTTACCCTACAAAACCCATTTTTCAAACTCCTAGATTTTATCAAGACAATCATTCTGACCAAGTTTCATGAAAATTGGGCTAAAAATGTGACCTGTAGAGGGTTCACAAGGTTTTCCTACTATTTGACCTAGTGACCTAGTTTTTAACCCAACTTGACCCACTTTCGAACTTGTCCGAGATTTTATCAAGACATTCATTCTGACCAAGTTTCATGAAGATTAGACTACAATTGTGACCACTAGAGTGTTCACAAGCAAATTGTTGACGACGCACGACGGACATTCAAGTCTCCCAAAAGCTCACCCTGAGCTTTGCTCAGGTGAGCTAACAAATCTGCAACAAGAGGGGCACATTTTGTACCCATGGGTATACCAACAACCTGACGATATATGTTATCCCCATAACGCACACATATATTAGCTTAAAGAAAGGTAAGAGATTTACAAACATCAAGGCAAGAAGACATTCAATTTATTCGATACAACGAAAGCATGACAGACATAAACATCATATGAATGGTGGTGTGATAAGCTTGATAAATGATTACAAGAGTATTACTCTTTACGATACCACATACTCTTCAAACAGATTGCATGGTGTGGAAATCATTTCCCACACATAATGTCGGATAAGCGTTTCCAAATGAACATGCACAATCTTAAAAGCCAAGTCGCAATGGTGCAACATGATGATAATTTAGAACCTTTTAATTTCTCCTACACAGCAGATCTTACGCTTAGATATTGCCAGATGCCAACCTTACATTTATTTATTAAAGTACTCAAATTTATAGAAACCCATAGGAAAAGTGATCGCAAGATTTCGCTACATTATGACGAAAAGTGTCAGAATATGTCACTGGTCTCATTCAGGAAACACCGGCAAGGTCCATTTTAATCAAAGCAAATCATTTGAATATTTAGCAAATGTCAATACATGCATCAGTCACCTGGATAGAAATTTCTGTGTGACCTTAATAGGTTGTTCTATAAACAGTAATGTGACATTTTCAAATTTCTATGACATTTACCTGTAACATCAACATGCGACAGTGGTGCATGCTATTATATACAACACTTTAGTATAATTCCATATGTAATGTACATGCATGCATATCAAAAGACAGTACAGATATTTATCACTGAAAATGAGTTAAGAACACTGACCAAGAAATGTGTAAAATGCGTAAGACGTTATTTAATGCAGCTGGTTTTAATAAGGGCTTAACTCAGACTTTCTAAAGTATTGAAAAGGGTATCAAGAAGAAAATTCAGGTTTCCTATTTTTTTTTAAATGTTACATGAAATTATAATAGACAAAAAGCACGCAAACACCGAAACACTGCACACATTTTAACTGTACTCTCCGTCCAATCCCTCACCAACCTCACTTGTCTCAAATTATGTGTAAATCTTTATGAGCAATACAAAACACACAACCGCCCAAACAGCACCACAACGACAAACAGCAAATATATATGTATATAAAAAACACAAAGAGACGCACGGACATGAAGCAGATCCAGATAAAATTTCAGCGGACATGTTTTTGTTTCAGCGATGCAATGGTTAAGGATCATAAACATATGGAGACAAGGGAATGAACAGAGACAATAATCAACCATTTCCTCCATGAATATGCATGTAACAAGTTATGACATCATGCATATTCATTAGCTGTATTTTTATAAGATATTAACACACGTTAAACCAAGACAGCAAGTGCATTATTAGATCTATATTATGTCAAAGTGCATTATTAGATCTATATTATGTCAAAAGCAAACCGCTCATAGAAGCCGTCTGATCTGGGTCTACACTGTTTGCAAAGGCATAGAAAGGCGAATTTATGGAGTAAAGGGTTAACACAAAATACATATTTCACACATGTTCTGGGTATTTTACGGCAATATTTTGTCGCATAAAAACCATACACAAAGTAGTGTTGCATTTCATTTCTGACAATAAAAGTCATATAGTTACCAAGCATGTAAACAAAACTTTGCTGTAACCACAAGTAACGATGCTATTTGTGCCTGTGAAGCTAGTAAAGAAATTCGTATGCGTGCCAACTAATTCTATATCATATTTGGAAGAGATGATGCCCTACATGGACTGCTGACTGGAATTATACCATCTAATTGTATGATAAAAAACACATCCTCAGCAAAATTGGATATGTTACGCTGCAGTAAGCCTGTAATTTTCTCTCTTTCCGCGTGATCATTCTACATCGATTTTGTGCTATAAGGTTGGCATCAAGCAGACAATAAGGACCGAAATGTTTATGAGAAAATGGTAAAGAGCCAGGTCGAGATTATTGCTAGTGCCATTGCTACCATTGTGCAAAGATTGCATGCACGATCCCGACATAAATGATGTATAAAATGAATGAGAATTGTGTCCTTAATGTCTCCACCCCACGTTGGTATAAAACATGAGTTATGACCTTTTGGTTGTAAAACCAACGGTGTTGTCCATTCAAAAGCATGAGAATGATTTGATCAATTATTATTTCTAGTCACTAAACAAGTTTGTCCAACACGCGTATTGAGTAACTGCTAAAACACCATAGCTTATAATGTTTCAACAATAGTGTTTTCAGTCTGCTTCCCAGGTATGCTGGCATCACTGGAAACGAGAACGTTTGCAAAGCAGATAGATCCTCACTGAAAATAATCTTGAACTTTTTTTAAGGGATAAGAATTGTAAAGCAATCCATTGTCCCAATGGGTTTAGAATATATCTGGACATTTCTTATGAAAACTGAGTTCAAGATCAAGCTTACAGAAAATCAAAGTAGTCTATCCCAAGGTTTATCGTATACAATTCTCTAACCATTTACATCCGTATCGATCGAGGACAAGTGGTATTTTTTTAATACAAAACTAATCATATTAGTTGTCAGGTTACCTTTTGAGTTTTAACAGCATGGTAGTAAACTACTGTAACTTGTCTCTGCATGGCTTATTCCTGTACTCTTCATTACATTATTCATTTCTAATGAATAATAGCGTACAGCCAATATGTTACATGGTTCTGTTTTAATAGCACACAGTCGCCTATTTCATACTATCCAGTGTCAAAGCGGCATGCAGGGGTAGTAATCAATCCTCTGGTTAATATCTAGTTATATTTTTTCTTGAAAACTACTGGTTAGACTCCACAGTGTTCAAATCGTTCTATATCGTTAAAGGGAAGATGGCCAGGGACATGGGTATAGAGAAAACAAATTGAAATCGCAAGCTAAATTTCAGTATACCTACGCAGGAATGTTTTTTATATGACTGTCTACCAAAATATTTGACTGATGGCTAATTTTCCATGTATTTCATGAAATTGGCAGAGATGAGCATCTCTCAATCTTTTTCCGTTCGTTTTGAATCAAAATTATGGCATGTCAGAGGCAGGGTTACGGCTTTCGAGAAAATAATTATTCTCCTGGGTGGGGCTAATTATCATTTTATGGGATTTCTCACCCAGAATTTTATAGTGACACCCCTATTACTCATTTATATTTACTCAAGCGTGAAGATCAACCAGAATGTCATCTGCCACAGAAAAACATATTTGATTGAATGTGTTGACTGCCACAATAAGACGTAAATATTTTACTGTCGATTCTATGCGCAGGCGTTCGGCTCATGAATTATATCTAACATAAGTTTCAATATCACTAAATTGACGTTTTGTAACATTTGGAGCCGAAAAAATAAAGTTTTAGGCGTTTTGAGACAAAGCTGAAATTCCGTTTATTCTATATAAGACAAAGGCAAATAACTCGTGGGCCATCTGATCCACGGGTGCTCCGCTTCAACTGCAATTATGTTCGACCGGAGGGGCATTTTCCAAGAAAACAAAGATTGTATAGAAAGAAAAATCTTTTTATCTACAGGCTGGTACCAAATATCCCATACTTTGTCTCCATTTTGGCGAGTAGGGGCAAATACCTTCAGAAAACCGTGTTTTTTATTTAGTCTGAAACGATATAGTTAGCGACCAAGTGCTCGATTTCACTAAAATCCCTATTCGGGAGTGACCAAGTGCTCGATTTCATTAAAATCCCTAGTCGGGAGTGAAACTGACGCTTCTTTCTGGTAGATACTAATGAGAAATGATGAAATATTTTCAAAAGGAATCTTACATACCGGTGACATCGCATTTTATTGCCACATATCCGATTATATCTTTTCCTACCAGAAACGGCTACTTTCATTTTTACCGTGACAAGCACTCAAAAAAATGACCCCGACGGTGATTGGCTGGAAGGTTTTAAGCGATTAGGTCCTGATTGAAATCAACATAATAAATATGGAAAAATAGTCAAACAGGGAGAGCCACACACGAAATGACACCGCACCAAACACCATCTAACAAGAAACGGTAAAGCCACAAGACAAAACATAACAGGACGCATATCACGACGAAACACATTAAACATTAAGCATATTAAACAACAAAATTGACCGTAGGCTGAAAGCAGGAGTGCCGCCTTGGAACGGCCAGCAACCAAAATAAGCTACTGGGGGACTTAAACCTGGTTTACGGGTACCCAACCTCGTCCTTATCCCACTTTCACCAAAGTCAAAATGTAAATAAAATCCCCCCTCCAGACAACTCCACAACATGCATAACGATGTCTGCCAAAATTAAAATGATTTGAAAATAAACGTTAGAGGTAAACAAGCGACGTCATCGGTAAACAAGCGACGTCATCATTTAAGTGACGTCAGAATTCAAAAGTACGGGAAAACTATATGAAACACTTCTACACCGACATTTAATAAAAGATAAATCGCAAGAAGATACAATTACTAGTGGATATTAAGCATGCACAACTGTTTTGTTTGAAAAAGAATAAACTTGACATCGTAGACATGTACTCGATGACTATTCAGGTCAGAGTAGCTGTGGAGAAGTCATTTGGGGTACGACAGAACTGGCAAAATACAAATATCTAATTTCCTCCCTCCGTAAACGGGTTTAAGAGGGAATCTTCATAGAGTATTAAGCCTTTTCCGTCGTCGCACAAGCAAAGAGGAAAGCATAACGACCAACTGTAAAGGGGTCGACCACCAAGCATGTAGTGTGCTGCAATATAGAGGGGTCATATCCCTTTTTAATGAATTGTTTTATACGTTTGACAAACAAAGTATCAAAATATGTGTCCAATAATTTTTCGAAGTTTGTAAATTACAATTGTATTTGCTGATAAGTAGAACATTACGGTGGTAAAATTTTGAAAATGTTTTACGAAGTTTGTCATATCTGTGGCCCTGTTTTAGTAGTTTTTCAGTGATAATAAGGTTACGATTGTTAAAATCATCAACAGAGGAACAAGCTCTAGCAAAACGAATAAGCTGAAAAATGTATACACCGTAACATGTAGCTCGGGGAACATCCCCATCCAAATGAGGATAGTTAACTATTTTAAAATTAAAGTCATCCCTTTTGTCATAAATTCCAGAAGATATTGTTCCATTGTTTATAGATAAATTTAAATCTAAAAAGGCTGCAGACATGTCAGAACTATTTGCTCTATTAAGCTTGAGCTCCCTATGCCTGGAACCAGCGATTTGTTTACACGCCTTTTCCCAAAGGCTGCTTAGCATACTGGTTCCCCACTTCGCCGTGCACTATCACGAAGAAAGCAGGGTTCCATAATCTGAATGTTTACATAATTTGACAAGTTTGTTAACTAAATCAATTCGAAAAAGACGCTTGCTGGTCAAAATGGTTGAGTCTGTTAGCGCTGAAGTGTTCGAAAAGATATAATCGGATATGTGGCAGTAGAATGCAATGTCACCAGTACGTGAAATTCTTTTTGAACATGTTTCATCAATTCTCATCAGGATCTAGACTACCAGAAAAAAGCGTCAGTTTCGCTTCCGAATAGGGATTTTAGTGAAATCAAGCATTTGGTCGCAAACTATATCGTTTCCGACTAAATAAAAGACACGGTTTTCTGAAGGTACTTGCCCCTCGTCCTTGCTAAAACGGAGACAAAGTATGGGATATTTGGTACCAGCGTTTAGATCAAACATTTTTCTTTCTATTTAATCTTTGTTTTGTGGGAAAATGCCCCTCCGGTCGAACATAACTGCAGTTGAAGCGGCGCACCCGTCGATCGGATGGCCCGAGTTATTTGCCTATCTCTTATATAGAATATACATAATTTCAGGTTTGTCTCAAAACGCCCCAAACTTTATTTTTTCGGCTCCAAATGTTACAAAACGCCAATTTAGGGACAGTTTAACTTATTTTAGACATTTCATGAGCCGAACGTCTGTGATTCTATGCACCAGTTATCTAATACAGTTCCATACGAGAATATAATTTCGTTTTTGAAACAGACTGGTCTTTATTCTAAAATATAAATCATTCTGCATGTTCGTTCTGTATTCATATTTAAATTTTCATTTTTAAACTTTTCTATGATTTACAAACTCGTTGATCGAAATTTGTTTTTGTTGAAAGTCTTTGTTTCCTTATAATTTTCGTGATTGGCGCTATACGGCCTATTTATTGTCGCAGTGCCGTAAAACCAAACGCGTTTTCGCCGATTTACGCTTCTTTAACCCTTTCGGCGCCAAATTTCTAAGTGTCGTCTGCAATCCAAGTTTGTTAAATCATTCAGTATAATAAGGAAATGATATTAAATAAATGCAAATTTCAAAGGAATAATGCACATATATAGAAATTGAGACAAACAGTGAAGTCCCTGATCAGACGCCGCCTTGAATCTGGGACTGCACTAATTGTCGTGGTGCATTTATGCGAGGGATAATCTACACTTCTTTAATCCCATGTAATGGTAAGTTGCATAGATAGCATCTTTGAAACTAAGAAACATAAACAAAAATATTTAAGACATGGATGAAACCGTTTAAAAAAAAATTCCAACGCAATAAAGTTGTACAATGGTAAATAAAACTTTTGAAAATTTGCGATTTTATCTTGTGAAGACAAAATGCAAAGGACAGTAAATTCAAAATATCGGGATTTTCCAGCATTGCTGTTATCCTGCTTTAAGATGTCACTTTTATTAAAGACCCAAACTTACATATTTCTAGTGTATTATGCTTGATAACGTTACATTATCCGTCAATACATATGTTAATTAAAAAAAACACCTACCCATGAAAGGCACAGGGCACCTTCACAATGAATTATGAACCTCGACAGAAAAAAATGTATGAACACTAGATATATAGACAAGGGGTCGAACTTCCTATTTACGAAGTAGTTCAGTCTTGATCTCCGAGACATGATCTTTGTCATAATGCTTTTATAGATATTCTGCGCTAGTTTTTTATACAATATCGTTTAGCGGATATTTACAAGTTAATATATATAATCATACTCAAAGGTCGAAATTGGGTTATAGATGTATTCACTTTGATAAATAGATCTATGAGACTATTGTTTGTGTTTAGTTCGACGTGGATCTGGATTTATGGAATAGATCTAATCATATGCGAAACATTGCGCCTTAATAAAGAAGATCGTCAGTTGAACTATGGCAAATTTGTCTATACCTGAACAGCATATTGTGGGCGCCGTTGCAATACTTTCCAATTGTAGTCTTTAATCTCGGAATTTGGAAAAATTCATTGAATGGATTGCAAATTCCTAGATTTGACCGATGCAAACTTATTGATTATCCCATCAATAGTGACGTCCACCTCTCTGTGGATATGTAATATCTCCAATGCTGACAGTCGTTCCCCGGACATGGTGCTGCGGAGATGGTTCTTACTTCTACGCATCGAACTGAACATATTTTCCTGTTGTCGAATATGAGGCAGTGTGCACACATGTCGGAATCCTTTGAGATAGAATACTTCAGTCAGGAGTAGTCACTGAGCAATTGAACTTTCTAAACTTGCTGTCGACCAATCTGAAAATAATGAATTCTTATTTCTATAACTGCAGCAGATACATGTAGTCACACAATCTGTGTCCGGGTGTCCACTTTTAGGGAACCGAAATTAATAGTAAATAATGTATGCATTTAACGCCATAATATGGGCCTAAACCATTATTTAAGTGTTATCTCGCCAAAGCTCGTTTTTATCGTTTTAAAAAAAGAATTTAATAAATTCAGTAATCATGAACACGAATGCAAGATTTTATTTAAAATAACAAACGCACATGTTGTTGCAGCCAATAATTCAGCAGTAATTAACATGGATTGTTGTAAACATCCCTTACATAAAGAAATGATCAATGAAAGGTGTTATTAGGTTCGCTAAGTGACTGGGCGAAAATAGTTCCAAAATTTCCAACTTTTTATTGACTTACTGTCATATCAACCAGGATCTACCTCTGATATTCAATTTAACTGTGATAGTTTATGACCAAAAATAACAACGGTAACATGTCTAAATAAATTTTGAATTACAGTTTCAACGTGCAAACACGTCACATTATGACGTCACTGTACATAATGATATAGTAGTAAGGTCAAGTAGGCAAACCACATACAAGATGCAACCACAACAAAAACATGTCACACACAAGTACACTCCCAAACATACGCACATACACGAGATGAACACAAAATCGTAACAAACACCCAAGTACTTGAGACAAACATAAACAAAAGTACAAAGACACAAGACAAACAAAAGTAAGGGTGACAAAGTAAGTACCGCCTTACGGTCATTGGCAAAACAACCACTGATGGTTTAAACCGGTTTACGGACGTTCTAACCTCACACCTATCTCAAAGTCACCCTAGCTTAACAAATAGTGTAAATAAAGTTATCCCTGCCGGAATTTCCAACAACATAGAAAACGGTTAACACATGACTATGTAAAACGGCATAACAACTGAAAAATCCGTCAAATATGTACTTAATGACTTTGTTGAAGTCAGAGCAACTGCAGGGAAGCCGTTAAGGGCACAACAGGGAAAAGGTAATACATGAGTCTTGTAAAAGTACAAAAATGAGTCATGCAGGAAACACCACATACAGAACAAACAGTCGCCCGAACAGCAACACAAGGAAACAGCAAATGTACATAACTATAAAAACAACAAGAGACGCACAGACAAAACAAACATGCAATAGGGGGAAGATGGAAGTACCGCCTTGGAACGGTCATCCCGTTTCTGAGTTTAAGAGTATACCATCATAGAGCCTATGTCACATATGTTTGAAATGAAGACTCGTACAGTTGGCCTACTCGTCACTGTCGCTGTCAATGGGGTTCAAAATGCGCCTTCGTTTTGTTTGTGCTGTGCTGGATTCAGATGTCTATAGATGTTGATTGACGAGATATTTTTATGAGAAGAAATCTGATTTGCCGGGACATTATTATCATTCAGCCTTTGAATCATGTATTTGCGTGCACTGTGGTTTGCTTCTTTGGATCGAGACCTGTTTTCGGGACCATACGTTTCAGCGTAGAGGTTATTTGTTGATTCCTACAGAATTTCTTTTCAACAAAAGGTGAAGTAGTAAAGGAAATTGTAACGTTATGGCGGCAATGTAGAATCGATTGCTTGGGTCAGAGTAGCTGGTAGATCTTTATTTGGTATATTTGTGTATATATTTACTTGACAGCGATCATGATTTGCATTATATTACCAAAGTTAAGGCGCGTATATATTTACTTGACAGCGATCATGATTTGTATTATATTACCAAAGTTAAGGCGCAAGTGCCAACCGTCTTTTGCCATCTGGTGTGACTCAATCGTTGACAGGGTCACCGTCCGCCAGTTTGATTTGACAGCCTGTTTGAATACAGTTAGGTCGTTCGAATGATATTCACTAGTGAATATATGCCCATGAGTATCAAAGTATGTGTGATAGCGTTACGTCACCCTGGAGCCACGAGTTATGTAATAAAAACGTTTTTTATGAGCAGTATACTTTTAAAAGCTGTCACAGCATGTATCAGACAGCTCTTTACAAATTGATTGTCTTATAATTATGCCCCCCCCTCCATATTTATAATTATGCCCCCCCCCTCCATATTTATATGGGGGTACATATTGTTTTCGTGAGAGTTGTCCGTCACACTTTTAGTCCGGACGATAACTTCAATATGCCTGATGCCAGTTGATTGAAACTTCATATATGGAAAGAGCATAATGAGAGGAAGTGTCATGCACAAGGGCCATAACTCTGTCATTGCCCTTTGTAAAAAAAATCACACTTTTTTGTCCGGACGATAACTCCTATATGGCTCATGCCATTGGATTGAAACTTCATATATGGAAAGATTATGACGAGAGGAAGTGTCATGCACAAGGTCCATAACTCTGGCTTCACTAATATTGGAGTTATTGCCCTTTGTAAAAAATAGCATAATTTTTTGTCCGGACGATAACTCCTATATGGCTCATGCCATTGGATTGGAACTTCATATATGGAAAGATCATGACGAGAGAAAGTGTCATGCACAAGGTCGATAACTCTGGCTTCACTAATCTTGGGAGTTATTGCCCTTTGTAAAAAATATCATAATTTTTTGTCCGGACAATAACTTCATATATGGAAAGATCATGACGAGAGAAAGTGTCATGCACAAGGTCGATAACTGGCTTCACTAATCTTGGAGTTATTGCCCTTTGTAAAAAATATCAAAATTTTTTGTCCGGACAATAACTTCATATATGGAAAGAGCATAATGAGAGGAAGTGTCATGCAGAAGGTACATAACTCTGGCTTTACTAATATAGGAGTTGTTGTCCTTTGTAAAAATATTCACACTTTTTTGTCCGGACGATAACTTCTATATGGCTCATGCCATTGGATTGAAACTTCATATATGGACAGATCATAACGAGAGAAAGTGTCATGCACAAGGTCCATAACTCTGACTTCACTAATATTGGAGTTATTGCCCTTTGTAAAAAAAATCACAATTTTTTTGTCCGGATGATTACTCCTATGTGACACATGCCATTGGAGTGAAACTTCATACATGGAACGATCATGATAAGAGAAAGTTTCATGCATAAGATCCTTAACTCGAGCTTCAATAAATTTAGAGTTATTGCCCCTTGTACATTTGTTTAATTCTTTCTTGTCCGGACGATAACTCCTACATGGCTCTTGCCATCGTATTGAAACTTCATACATGGAAAGAGCATGATGAGAGAAAGTGTGATGAACAAGGGCCATAATTCTGGCTTCAATACTTTGGGAGTTATTGTCCTTTGTTACATTTTTTGGCCGATCAATAACTCCTGTTCGACTGATACTATTGGAATGACATTTTATTTTTGGAAAGAGCATGATGAAAGTAAGTGTCATGCACAAGGGCCATACATCTTTACATATTTTTATTAGAGGGGAGACATCCGTTTTTGTGACAAAAACCTCTAGTTACACTTTGACATATACAGTACGCTAATAAATTGATCCGAGAACGTAAATATACATGTATAATAAAATGGCGTTCTCAATATTCTGCGAACTAACCTCTGCTCATATTATCTAACGTTTCAACTTAGTTTTGAAAATTGAATACTGATTAAGCCGGTGCCAAGGGGTATGAGTAGTGTTGCACTTTTAATTACTACTCATGAACAGAATCGATAAAACCAGAGTCTGTAATTTTCTCTATTTGCATTGCTACTTTTGCTTTCGGAGGATCTCCCACTTTCAGGATATATTTGAACACACAATCAAGCCAGTGACGAAAACCAACGCTACGTGTTACAAATGGCATTAATTATGCTAGTAGGAGTAGACTTTAATTATCACAATAGGATGTGCACATGATATCAGCATATTTCTGTGCGGCCTTACATCCCCAACACCCCAACCACTGATGTTTTATTACATAGTTTGCATTTTTTAATTTTCTTTTTTTTCAAATGCTCAAAAAGATGTAGGCCCTTGCCTGTTGTGCATAATAGCAGCGACTCCACTGCACGTTAATCACATCTTGCATGCGTTTTATATTTTAACTATAAAGCTTTTGTCTGTCCTGTAATGACTACGTGTATATTGTGGGCTTCGGCCACTTTTTGTGTCACCTGCCGAGAGGCAGTGCGTCACTTGGGGAACGCTTTTCTGTCGTCTGTCTGCCGTCACACTTTATTTTTTTGGTTGTCATTTCTAAACTAATCCTTATAGAGCTTTGAAATTACACATGTGTCTTCCTCTCATTGTGGACAATTGATGTAACTAATGTCTATTCCTCTGCATACAATACTTTTGAGTTTTTCTCCTTTGTTCATTGTTTTTGGCTGTCATTTCTAAACTAATCATTATAGAGCTTTCAAATTTCACATGTGTTCCCTCTCATTGAGGACCGACCGTTGATGTAACTATGTTGATCACTATGCATGCAGCACTTACTGAGTTATTCCCCTTTGTTCTGATTTCACTCCAGCATATTAACAGTTTTTGTGTCAGCTGCGAGCAGGTGACATGTGTTCTTCCGAACGCTCTTGTAAAACATGTTTCATGTGTGCAAATGCGTGTAGTTTTAGCACGACAGATCGCGGGAGAAAAGCTCAACTCGCCTTTTTATTTGTCCAATGAAAACGTCTGAAGTTCGATTAAACGGGAAACTGGCACGGGATAGAAGAAAGGATAAATCCAATTTCGTAAAACATGTCCAATATCCTGAACATTTGTCCGCTTATTTAGAGTTGGCGGTTGTGCCTTTTTTATCACCCACCAAAGGCTACGGAGGCATTAAGTTTTACCCTTGTCTGTCCGTACATCCGTCCTGTAAAATGTTCGTCAAACATCTCCCCTCTCGTTCATCTTTTACCTGTTTGCCGACACTTTGAATGAATTTTGGTGACTGTTTAAAGACAAAAACTTCCGTCAATGATTTCTTGACTTTTGTATACTGTATTGATTTTAACGCCCTATTTTCAAGTACTGTTATAACTTATTAAATTAATATTCATTATGTCATAATTTCATAAATACTTCCAATTAATATTCATGGTGTCGTTATTTCTTTCATGAATATACTTGGTGTTATTTCTTTCATGAATATACTTGGTGTAACGGATCAATCCTTGCCGACTCTGGTAATCATGTTTCGAATTACTGGAAGCTCGATTTGGTTGATTTCAGCATGTTCTTATGCCTCATTTCATCAATAAATTTGACTTCCATTTGGTTAGTTTTAATACAAACATGCCTCTTGTCAACAAATTTAATAAAAATGAATAAGGCACAGGAATGGGTTGAAGCAGTGTGATTCTTCTCGTCACAGGTGATTTCACTGTTTTGAGGATGGCATTCGAAGGGGTGATATTTGAAAAACGGTAATTGAAGGAGTGGTACATTGAGGATGATATTTTAAGGGTGGTATTGAAGGGGTGGTTGTGTGTGATGTTTGAGGGTGGTAATTGTTTTATATTTACATCAAGAGTTTTAACATTTTACGTGTTTAAAATTTCATTTTAACGCCTTGGCATAGTAGACTAAAATCAGACGGCTCTTGTAGGAGCTGTTTGATCTGGATTCTTATGTAATAGATACAGTACGAGTCTTACTACCAAAGTGTCTTCTTACAACCGTTATCAGGACAGTTTGTTCGCATGACCGAAGACGTGTCCGATGCGTAGCCGAGGACACTTGTCTGAGGTCATGCGAACAAACTGTCCTGATAACGGTTGCAAGAAGACACCTTCGTAGTAAGACGAGTACATGTATCTTGTACGACAGTACGTTGTAGACTTTTAATTTTGATTAAAAATGAATATTTCAAAATTGAGTACACAATGTTTTCCCCTTGGTTCACCCTATTCAAATCCTTGGTAGATAGGTTTTAACCACAAGAATCACGTGCGTACAAAAGTGTCCACTTACAACCGTTATCAGGACACTTTTTTCAATAGCTTTGCTGGGGGTCTGTCGTACAAGAAATTATATAGATCTTATTTGACAGTTTTTGCCTTTGTACATTTTTTCGTGGTCATGTGCTGTTATGAAAAATAATGTAATCAATTATTTCTTATATGAACATTCATGGAGAAAGGGTAAAGACTCGTATATGCAATAAATGAATATCTTAGAAAAAGTTTTAGTGTTCCGAGGTACACTGCTTAATATATGTACTATTTCTACCAGCTGATTATGGCTTTGTTGTAACATTGTACAGCTGCGACTTGCCAGTTGAACATGATTCAGTGTCAGGTGTATTGCTGGTTGCTACACATTTATTTTCAATAAACTGGTACATTTTATCTGTGGACATGATTCAACATATTTTCAGTCAGTTCTTTGCATGAATATGAAAGAATGCACATGAAGCAGTACGACTAAAATATTCTGAACATCGTTTCAATCGTTTTAATTTCATCAGCAGTTGAAATAAACGAGTAATAGTGTGATGTTTGGCCGTGACATCTTCAAAATTGTACAATGAATTAATATCGTAGTTTTGTACACACGATACATAATATGACCATTAATATTCGCAAATAATTGCACGACTGTTTCACTTACAAAACAGAACATTAATAATGGTTGTCACCCTTCCTTTTGTTTGCTTTGTGCTTGTGATTTGTTCATGTTTGGAACGTTTGTCCCTGGTTCTTGTGTGTCTTTTGGTGTTTTCTGTGTTCATTTCGTTTGTGTGTGTGTCATGCTGTCTATCGGTGTTTTGGTGGTGGTTGCGTCTTGCATGTGGCTTTGCCTGCTTGACTTTACAACTTTTCCATTTTCCACTTTATATGCAAGAACCCTTTTTTAAACATTTACTCCATGAATATTCATGTAATAAAGAATAACATCATGAATATTAATTGGATTAATTTCTATATAAGCGCATAGACACATGAATATTTAGCCATGACAGAAATTGCAGAATTATATATATATATTATGATACAGTAAAACCTCTTAACCGGAATTCTAGTAGATAAGAATTTAGGCAGGTGGCTGCTTAATGCAGGGTGAAAGTCATGCAGAAAGCTCCTAGGAGCTTTCTGCATGACTTTCACCCTGCATTAAGCTGCCACCTGTCTCAAAGATCGATATTCATACTAAATTTAATGGCCGGTTAAGAGAGGTTTTACTGTATAAGTAAACAGAGGATAGGAGAGTCTGATCAGGATTTACTGTTTGCAAATGCCTGGGAAGACATATTTATGGAGTAAAGGGTAAAAGCAAAAGTCACACAGCAAAAAACGCACCGTGAACTACAACATAGCATAAAAGGTAAAGAACAATTCAGACCGACTTACCTCAAAATCAATAGGGGCCATCTACTAGCCTTGACCAGCCTTCCTACTAAGTTTGAAGACTGCACATCCAATAGTTGTCAAGTTATTGAGCGGAAAAAGATATAGCTAACGGACATACAGACAAGCGCCATACCATAATACGACCGAAGTTAACTTCGGGTGTATAAAAATAAGTCAGATCGATGCCTCAATTTACCTCGACATTGCTGCTGTGTAAATCGGTTTCCACAATAATTGTGCACATGGACCTCGGAATTTTTTATTTCAAATTGTTTGCCGTAGGGAACTGGTGGCATATTTAAGATACATTGGTTGATAAGTATGATAGGTCAAGTGGACGAGTAAACGGAAAATCACAATCTACGGACGTGTTTTGAATGTGCAGAGAGACCGAGTGATCTAGTGGGTGTGGTGAATTCTCATCGGACTGCCCTTGCTGAATTAAAAAATACTGCCGTTTCTGATTGTAAGACGAGTCTGCATTATAGCTTCTGACACCGACTTCATTCTGATGACCGGAATTTTTCCTCATGTCCCTGGTTTGGACACCAGCATGGACCAACAGAGTAATTGAAATTATCTTCAAAAGTCACTATGTAAAATATAGTGAAAGGTGTTTTATTTACAGACAATATCGCCCGTGGGGTGGGTGGGTCAATCTGTGTTGTTTCTGTAACACCCTGTCACCATTATGTAATCTCTGATAAGGTACGTAGGACGCAGATAAAGATGTTTTATCTACATCCAGCTTTAAGAAATTTGCTTCTGCTGTTGCTTTATGCAGTGTCTGGAGACCAGTTATAACTAGGGAAGTGACCATGTAAACGCAGTATAGCATTTGCTGGATACCACATGTAAAAAATATGCGCTCTTCGCGTGACATCTGTTGACTAACGGAATAATGAGAAACTCGTAGGAATATAGATACTATTCTGATATATACTGACTCACATGACCGTATATAACCCTGACAGTGGCAGTCTGATTTACTTGTTATATAACCAAGAAATGGAATGTTTTGTTTCAATTTTTACCATACAGTAAAACCCCTCTAATCGCAATTCTAGTAGAGAAGAATTTAGATACTTTTTTTAGGCAGGTGACTGAGAAATGGTCTAATATACATCTAGTTTTACTATACAGTAAAGCCCCTCTTGACCGGAATTCTTTTAGAGAAGAATTCGGATAATTTTAGGCAGATGACTGAGAAATAGTCTATTATAGTTTCACTTTTACTATACAGTAAAATCCGTCTAAACCGGAATTCAGATGAGAAGAATTTAGACAGGTGAATGTTTGTTTAATGCGGGGTGAAAGTCATGCATTAGGCCCCGGGGGACGTTATGCACGACTTCCACCTGTCTGCAAGGCCAATATTTATACGAAATTGAACGGCGTTTACTATATTGATTGACTAGTAAATATTTCATAATACAGAAAGGAATCGCATAAAGACTATTAGTCTACACAGCAATCATAAAATGGTCATATCACGGTCATAATCATACTGTATAGATGACCCAAGGCAATCTCTTATCTTATAAGTTTGTCTGACTTTAGGCTATAATACCCAATGTTGTTTCTATAATACAAATGTGGTGAAATATTTCTGAGACCCTCTCTGACCCGAGGCATGTGTTTCCTATAACGAATGATTTGCAGAACCATTTTTTTATATTGTACACCAATGTCTGTCTGTATACCAGGGCTTATGTGGCTAAAAAGGACATTTTAGCTCGTCTGTTTCAAAGTCGTGCTATTGTGATCACTTGGGTGTAGGCGTTGGCGTCGTCGGCGTGGAAACACTTTAATGTAGCTGATTAATCAAACATGAAACTTCATGGGTTGGTAGATCTATTGCGGAGAAGTGTGCATGTTCCTAAAGGAGCCGTCTGATCTGGGTCTACTCTGCTATTTAAAGTGCGTAAAAACACGTTTATATGAGGGTTAACTCACGACGGAAAAGTGATCCCTAAGTGACAGGTGACACCAAAATGGACCAGATTTAACGGAAATCTGGAATTGTCAATAGTAGTTTTTTTTTACTACGACTATTTCACTTTAAACAAGTGGGTTCTTTTGCCGACTTAATGTACATCAGGATACAAGGTTATACTAGGGTTAACACATTCAACCCTAGCGACAAGTATACTCGCTCTTTACACAGAGTGCATCTGTGGAAAGTAAATTGTTCCTATGCAAACAGTATAGACACTGATTAAGAGGTATTTTACACTACCTTGATAAAGAGATTTTCCTAAAGACCTTCCTGGCTTGCAGTGGTTCTTGGGCTTAATCGTCACAGGGGACGTTTTTGTTCATTTTAAAGGAGATTATCCCCTCTGTCAAGAACTTAAAGGAAGGCATGTTGGTGGTTTTGGTCCCTATCGCTGCCTTTCAGAGATTAGTCGAAATCGTCTCCCTTAAATCATCCCTCATCATATGCCATCTCATTCATCGCTATATTAATCAGGGTCGCAGTGCCGTAAAACCCAACTCACGCACTAGCTTAATAAAATCAACCGTAAATATGTAACAAGAGTTCGGAGGAACACATGTGTCACCTGCTCGCAGCTGACACAAAAGCTGTTAATATGCTTGAATGCGAAAATCAGAACAAAGGGGAATAACTCCAAAACTATTGCATGCAGAGTGTTGGACCTTAGTTATAGCAATGGTCCTCCATGAGAGGAAAACACATGTGGAATTTGAAAGCTCTATACTTATTAGTTGCGAAAAGAAGAAAGTGTGACAGACAGACGACTTGATGTAAATCAGGATCCCAGGTTATGAAACTTCTCAGACAAAGTATTCTTATAGTATAACGATACAGTCAAGAGCATATATCAGTGTTTCTTGTAAAAATAGTGGCTATTGTAAAGCTATATTCAAATACTTATTAAAAACTATGTTGATGATAGAATTCCTAACCTCCATGGAACGACTCTATATCGAATACAACGTAGCTGAGTGTCCTAAACAGGCAGTGTCCATCGGCACGACAACACAGGGGTGTAAAATTCCACTCGCCAATGCGAGTAGGTTTTGAAGTCGGTCGAGTGCTTTAAAACATGCTCGACCTTCAGGGCGAGTGGATTTTTTGATCTGGTACTTTCCAAATTGATAACCTTGAGTAAAATATCTTAAATTGCAAATGAAAACGGCTGAAAAAGCGTTCTGATTTCACGAGGACCTGTTACATAGCACCTATATCCGGCCCAAGTACGAATGTTTCGTCCAAAGAAAGTTTATTTGTGTTAACATTTTCAAGCGGTGATTCAAATACTCAATAGAAGTATGAAAATTAAAATATGCATAACTGTAATAACGTTTTTTGTACACTAATCCGCCAAACTGCGAAACATTCTAGATTTAAACCAACACTTTCGTACCTAATTCAAACACGTCAAAAGTTTAGAGGCCGAAAAAAAACGGAAGCACCTTGTTTTCCCACTATATGTCAAAATCAAAATATGTCTAAACAAACAAGCTTACGGTCGTTCTTTGGGGGAAAGCAGGGGGTGGAGACGATAGGAAAAGGAAGAAAGAGACGCAGAAACAATATGATAGAGTTAAAGAAAAGTACAAGAGCAGTAGTTCAGCGAGTTTCAATTGGCTAGAGAGGAGGGCAATAAGCTATTATGTAGTGTCTGCAGAGAATGTCCTTCTCTTGCAGATGTTAAATCATCCCTATACATTGGAGTCGAACCCAAGTTTAAGAAAGAAACTTTAAAACTTGATGAAAAAAGCCATAAGCATATTATGTGTGTTGAGCGGAAGAGAGTTTTCAGCTGCCAGCGAGTTGCTCTATGGCAAAGTGTGCCAGGAAACTTGGTGAAATGAAAAGTATACTATGTTGCCGAGGAAGGTGAATCATTCTCAAAATTCCCTGGACTGTGTGACCTTTTAGAAAAAAAAATGGTGTAACTGTTGGGCAAAATTACCGAAACAGACTGGCCTGTTCAAATTTTATTTCCAGCATTGGCGATATTATCAAGGCCTAGACATCAGCCAGTGTTCAGAAAACAAGATTCATTAGTGTTTTAAGTGATTGGTCCACAGATGAAGCGATTATAGAACAAGAAATCGTGTATATCAGATATGTTGGTGAAAATGGAAAACCGTGCACAAAGTTAGAAATTGTTGATCAAGATCACGGTCATGCTGTAGGTGTAAATGGAAAAGTAGTAAAGTCAAGCAGGCAAAGCCACATACAAGACGCAACCACCACCAAAACACCGATAGACAGCATGACACACACACAACCACACACACGAAATGAACACAGAAAACACCAAAAGACACACAAGAACCAGAGACAAACGTTCCACATATGAACAAAATCACAAGCACAAAGACGCAAGGCAAACAAAAGGAAGGGTGACAAAGAGAGTACCGCCTTTACACGGTCAGTAGCAAAAACACCACTGGGGGTTTAAACCGGTTTACGGACGTCCTAACCTCACACTTCTCTCAAAGTCACCCTAGCTTTACAAATATTGTAAATAAAGGAATCCCCGCTGGTATTCTTTGTGCACTTGATTCAATAGGTATCTCTTTGGAAAACTGTCTGAGAAACTTGTAGGCATAAATACGGATGGGGCATCCGTCAACATGGGTAAGAAAGGTGGTGATGTTAAAGGATGAGATACGAGAAGGTACATGTGAAGAATACATGATGGTTGTTCATTGTATTGCCCATAATCTAGAACTTGCAGTGTGTGACAGTAAAAAGGGATGCCCTTACCTAAACAAATTTGAGGATACATTGAAAGGGATTTTCAAATTCTACTACTCGCCAAAAAAGCGAAGGGAACTGTATGACATTGCTTCTGCCCTTGACAAGGATGTCAATCACTATGGAGGGATACAGCAAGTTAGATGGGTGGCAAGTCAGAAAGGTGCATTGCAGTCTTTACTTGACAACTATGAAGTAACCTGTGTCCATCTTTGCGAAATTGCAGCTAAGAGGGGCGAGGATGGAGCAAAAGCGACAGCTTACCTTCAGGAATTGAAATCGAAAAGGTTTGTTTTTTTACTTCTTGTATACTTGTCAAAACGAAATTGTCCACAGTGAGTCATGTTTTCACTGCATAATATTATTAATTTATAAATTAATATCATTCAGTTAAGACATTTGACATGAAACATGTGAACTGATAATTATCATGTAAAAGAAATTGAAATGGTAAAAATATAAATTTAAAGAATCAGTGATTGAATCCATTCTAAAATAAATTTAGTACAAATTTGAAAAGGGACACATTTTACCCCATTGTCACAAGTCATGCAAAATTATACTAACTTTATTGGTCAGAAGATGAAACAAACTTGGTTACAATGTATAATGATTTTTGTTAAAAATTATTTTTATTAATTATTTATAGTGCAATAATGACTTTGAGAAAGTCAATATTGCATTACTAAATTTTTCCCATTTGTTGTGCATTTAAGCTTTCTGGTGTTCCTACATTTTCTGATCGACTGGGTGGGTGTACTGACAGTTGTGTCAAGAGGCGTTCCAAATGTCAACATGCCTGGTAGCTGAGATAAGCCTCAAGATCAACAACCTCAAGGATGACCTGCTTAATATGAAAAACAGAAGAGGGAAAATCTTGAGAACATTTCTTAGAGTGAACGAGGAAGGTGATAAATTCAAAGGAATGACTATAGTTAGAGGGGGACAGAGAAGAAACATTAACTCTTTGGAACAAGTGATGGAGGACCGCTTCATCAAACACCTAGGTGGAGAACCCCACTCACTATTCAGTGTATTTGACTTTCAGTTCTGGCCAGACAAAACAACACAGTGTGTTGAGTTTAGGCAGTATGGGGATGCTGAAATGGAGAAACTGGTGGAGTTCTATACACCATTCCTTACTGTGGAAGAAAGGGAAAATGCTGCAGACCAGTGGCTTGCCATAAAAAACTATATTTCTCAAAACTTGAAGACCAGTGTTAGATACAAATCACTTCTGAGCTTGACTGAAGATTTATGTGCAGTGCTGTCATTGATTGAGATCATGCTCACAGTTTTACAATCAACAGCTGACTGAGCGTGGTTTCAGTGCAATGAATTCTTTGAAAACTGAAAAAGGCACTGTGCTGAAACAAGACTCACTCTCCAGTCTCATGAGGATCAAAGTTGATGGCCCTACACTACAGGGGTTTGATCCAACAGATAGTTAGATTACATGGCTGAATGCTGGAAAGGGAACTAGGCATACTCAAGGACATAAATTGACAGGTCCCAGAGGCCCAAGAGCTCGACCTCCACAGTCTAGCTCCTCAGACTCTGAGTGATGACACTTCATTATTTTAAGAATGAAAACCTGTTGCTCTGTGGCAGTCGCATGAATACTGTTACATTAAAAGTGTTAATTTAACCCATTCACTCTTTTTCTGACTAATATTGCAGTTATAACTTATGCAGTATGTTCCTGTAAGTTGATATTTTTGGGTTTAAATAAATAGATAAGAATATTGTGAAAGTGTCAAGTATATATCATATGTATGAAAAGTCAAGGGCGAGTGAAAGTTCCATAAGGGCGAGTGGATTTCAGTGGTCACTAGTCCTGCAGGGCAAGAAGCTTTTGAAAAAAGTTTACACCCCTGCAACATTAGGCTTTGCTAAGACGGACACAAACCTAGAAGGGCAAGTTTTACACACGTTCTTACACCAAATAGTTGAGCCTTCTGAGGGCCCAATATTTGTCTGCTTGTTTCAACTAGTTACAGTCACAATGTAATCGGTTACAGTCACAATGTAATCGGAGACGTCAGTTTCCTTCACATTTCACACGAAACTTTTTTCAACGACAGACGCCCCAGAGACATTCCTACCTAGCAGTGGTTCCGAGGCTGATTTGTCATAGGGTATGTTTGTTTAAGCATGCAAAAAAGGTATTTTCATAGTATTGCGATAGTCTAGAGCATATACCAGTGGCTCTTGTAAAGATATATATACTAATTAAAAATTCTGAAGGGAGGTGATCCCCGAGAGCAAAAATTGCAAAACAAAAAGAGAAAATTGCAGACTCGGTTTTATTGAGTCTGTTAATGAACAGTAATTGAAAGTGCAACACTGCTCACGCCCCCTAGCACCGGCTTAAGCGGTATTCAATTTTCAGAACAAGAAGTACTGAAATTCATGATCTCGAAAAAATGTCTGCATAGGAGTGGATTCAATGCTTGCCATTATAATAGAATTCTCATCCCCTCATGGATAGGATAGCCTGCGCATCGAATACAGCGTAGTTGAGTGCTCTAAACAGGCAGTTTCAATCTCTTGTCATGGGCACAACATTAGGCTGTGCTGTGGCAGACACAAACCTAGAAGGGCCAGTTTTACACACGTTCTTACACTGCCAAATATTTGAGCCGTTCTGAGGGCCCAATATGTGTCGGCTGGGTTGAAATAGAACGACTGGTGTTTCAACTAGTTAACACTCACTGTGTCATCGGAGATATCACTTTCCTTCACATTTCCAAAGATACATTTCTTTTTTTGTATGGCAGATGGCCCAGAGACCTTCCTACATTGCGTTGGTTCTGGGGCTGAATTGTCATAGGGGATGTTTTTGTTTATTTGACGGAGATTAACACACACACACACCCTCCCCCTCTGCCAAAACTAAAAGGAAGGCAGGTCGGTGGTTTTGATTCCATTCGTTGCTTCTCAGCGAATGAGATTAGCCGAAATCATAACTAGATCTATTGAATTCAAAAAGTTTTAGTTAATGCCCTTTATTTTTTTCAAAAAGTTATTAGCTGATATGTTCCAAATCAGACGAGTGTTGGAACCGCATACGGTTCTTTATTTTTGCAATGAAACAACTGTGTACAAGGAGGATGTGGCAATGATAGAAAATGTATAATCACTCAAGAAGTATTTCCATAAGTAAACTTGGAATACCATAATCAGACACCTCACACAGGAGCTATTCTCTGTTTACCAAGGAACACACTAAGTACATTTCATATTTCAGTTATTTTCTCAAATTTACATGAAATATTATACAGAACATTGTTACTATAACTTTATTTTTTCAAAATTACTAAGTAACTGTATATTGCATAATCTCTAGAGAAAAAGCCTGTTTTTAATAAAAACAACCCTAGTTGTGTTCACCGAATGCCTCCCAGCAACATCCATTACCGCTTCAGGTATTAGCGTCTTGAATATTTAAAAGCTGTTTTTAACCATATATATCTACTTGTCATTTTATTTAACAGATTGATATTTTACTACATTAAATGTCCGGTTTAGAGAGGTTTTACTGTAATCATTTTCTATATTGAACACCTTTTTCTGTTTTCAACTGTAGAACTTTCTGACAATGTATTTTTCATTTCACAATTATTCATATATTAGTATTTATCTTGAATAAGTATATATATTGCCTTTGGTGCATACTGAACATATTAAATGGAATTACCAATTTTATTGATGCCCTGCTTACTGTACAATGATCTGTGGACTTGGACCAGGTTGTCCCATTTTTGTATTGACAGCAAGTCCAGTGGCGTTGTTGCCTTCCCGTTGAACAGTTCATGAACAGCTCCCCATTTCAGTTTTTTAGAGGAAGAGGTGATAACTGTTATATAAAAATAGTTTTGTATTAGTCGCATTCATATTTTTGAAACTATTTTCTACATAATATGCTATCAGATTTCATGTTACTGTAAATAATATGAGGCCCAAAAAATCATAAGAATGATTTAAAAATACCCAGATTTGTGTAAAGTTATAGAAGATAGAAACTGTTTAAGCTTAATATATGAACGACATGGAAACATAATTGACAAGTGATTCGTAGGATGTAAACATGTTGTCTCCTCTTGTTGGTATCCTTACAGCTATACGTCGAAAATTCATTTAAATTACTCTTATTGTTCAGTGTATGCTATTCTACAATAAGGATATATGGTACTGTAAGAAAATTATTAATATGGATTCCTTCTCTCTTTTTTGTAACATGCACATTCGATATCATGAGATTCAATTTATCGATTTATTAGAGCACGAAGTAAATACTGTATTTATACAGTGATTAGCTACTTCGTAATTAGAGTGAAACATGATATTCGATAGATTGAATTATACTAACCGCTCGTGAAACGATGTTTGATCTATGCATGATACGACAATCCTTCATAACCACTCGATCCACCCATTATCTCTGCTAGTAAGAGATTCTTGTACTGAAGTTTGGCAAACGCTTCTTTGTGGGAGTGTCGGCCATCTTGATTATTGTTTACGTATGTGCCCTGCCAGCTGTGGAAGAAACTTGTCCCACTCATTCTGTGAAGAGACAAAACAACGAACAACATTCATTAAGGTTCGGTTAAACCTTTTGATCACCAATTTTCAGAATATGTGTCCATTCGCTGATGGTCTATATGGAGTTGTTCTAGACTTGTGGATCTTCAGGGTTTCACATACAGCTTTGAACAACTGGCTTTCGATGTTTCTTCCCTGGTCCGTGTGTATCTGAAAAGGACATCCAAAACGGGAGAAGAATTCTCGGACCGCTGCATGAGTAGTTGCTTCTACTGTTTGGGATGGCAAAGGGGCGTATTTAGTGAATTGGTCCACCGCCATGAGCACATACTCGTTCCCTTTTGATGTTTTGCTAAAAACGGCTCAACTTTACAGTATGAGACGGGCTTTGTTCATATTTGTTCTTAAAAATATTAATAAATGGCTCAGAGTATTGACACAACACACAAAAAACGGTTACAACTTCATTTTTTTCGCCGTTATTTTCTGCATGAAACTACACAGCATATGCATATTCTGACGCCATTGCAAACGTCACTGTTATGGTCACGTGGTATGGAAGATACGTGTCATTTGACGGCTTTCTTACATAGCCCGTGTGCAGAAAATCGCCGAATATTTCGAATTGAGGGTGGGAGAAAGATGTTTTCTTTTCCTGTTCCAAGATGTTTTCTTTACCATTTCCTTTGATGCTGCGATTCTCTTTTCACCGGACAAATTTCGCCTGTTTATTTCCTCGCCACTATGTTTAATCCTTCCAATTTGTAAGCCATGGACCGATACATATGATAATTCTAATGACTCATTCTGGACCGTGAAGTGAAATTTGGCAGAGCAACTGTTTCCCGAACAAAGTGCCGTTACGTGTAAAATAGTCTGGTTACCTTTCGACTTTTGGTTGTTTTATATGTTGATCTTTAAACACCAACACACACCCTTTGTATGGATTATTCACTTTCCGCAGTCCACTTCCCTTTCAGTTTTCTTACTTTTTTCACCGGACAAATTTCGCCTGTTTTATTCCTCGCCACTGTTTAATCCTTCCAATTTGTAAGCCATGGACCGATACAAGTGATAATTCTAATGGCTCATTCTGGACCGTGAAGTGAAATTTGGCAGAGCAACTGTTTCCCGAACAAAGTGCCGTTACTTGTAAAATAGTCTGGTTACCTTTCGACTTTTGGTTGTTTTATATGTTGATCTTTAAACACCAATACGCACCCTTTGTATGGATTATTCACTTTCCGCAAACACATCTGTCCACTTCCCTTTCAGTTTTCTTACTTACCTTCCTTTACTTCCATATAATCTTGTCTCCAGTTGTATCCTCTTACACATTCCTTCATTTATTTTGATTTGGTTTGGGGTTTTTATGTCGCTTTAACAGTATCTCAGTCATATAACGACGCCCAGCTAATTACATGTAGAGGAAGACCCCTACGCTTCTTCTATGCAAGGAACATATTGCATTGTTTGGTGCACAGAAGAACATTCGGGTAGAACCACCGACTTACTCATTCGGACATTCTTTTGTTCCGTCCTCAAAAATCGAGGGATTTTTTTCTGTACATATAGTATCAAAACTATTTGTTTCTGTACCTGACTTCAAGTGCATTTCACCTTCCTTATGTTCCTCGTTTTGCTTTGTAATTGTTAGAGGACTTCTGTGTGTGTGTCCTTCACGTTCATGGTGAAAGGCATTATTTATATCAATTTCGCAGATTGTCCTGTTTCCTGGTTGAAAATATTGTACGTCTATTTCAATGTCCAGCTGAACCTCCTTTCGCTTTTACACTGACATGAACATTATGTTATTTATTTTTGTTAATTCAAGTGTAGACTCTTTGCCCCCTACCCCACGTCCTTTGTGTGTCCTCGGCGGATAACCTATGGTCGGGGACTGTACAGGGGTTAAGTTTTTATCTAAATGTCCTATCCCCTTTCAAAAGTGATGCGCGCATACAATATCGAGGCTAGCAATACATTCACTTGAATTCATGATCGAGTGTTTGAATGACCAACTCACTGCCAGTTAGACATTCGAATTTCAGTTGGGGTGTGCATTTAACGAATGTTCAATTCTCCTAATGCTGTGTATTCGAGGCAAGAAGTGTATTCGCTTAAATACAGGATCAGGTGTGCGGATGCCCAACTCACTGTCAGTTAGACATTCACGTATCAGTTGTGGATTCGGTCTCGTCGAATGTTAAATTCACTACTGGCTGTGGATTCGGGGCCGGAGGCGTATTTGAATTGATATGTGTTTTAATGTCCAACCCATTGTCAGATAGACATTCGATTATTGTGTATTCGCATGTAACGATGTTGAAATTACTTCTGTCTGTGTATTCGAATCTAGCATTGCGTTCGCTTGAAGTCATGATCGGATGTTTGAATATCCAGCTAACTTGCAAGATAGACATTCGGTTTTCATAGGTGGGTTTGTATTTAAGGAATGTTCAGCTCACTTTTGGCTGTGTATTCGCTACTGGCAGTGTATTCGAATTAATATGTGATCATGAATGTCCAACTCACTGCCAGTTAGACATTCGATTATCAGTTGGGGATTTGCGTTTAATGAATGTGCATTGGATACTAGCAGTGTAATCGATTTAGTGTATGGTCGGGTGTTTGAATGTCCAACTCACTGCCAGTTAGACATTCGATTTTCATTTGCGGGTTCGCGTTTAAGTAATGTTCAACTCACTTCTGTGTATTCGAGGCTAGCGCTTGTTGGAATATCCAACTCACTGGCAGTTACACATTTTCGTTTACGTTGTGGGTTCGGATTTGTCGAATGTTGAACTAATTTCTTGCTGTGTATTCGCGGCTGGTAGTGTATTCGAGTTAACATGTGACCGTGTTTAAATGTCAAATTCACTGCCAGTTAGACATTCGATTTTCAGTTGTTGGTTCGCCTTTAACGAATGCGCAACTCATTTCTGGCTGTGTATTCGAGGCTAGCAGTATATTCACTTTATAATGTAATTGTGTGTCTGAATTTCCAACTCACTGTAAGTTAGACATTCGATTTTAAGTTGTTGTTTCGCATTTAACGAATGTTCAACTCACTGCTGGCTGTGTGCTCGTTTCTACAAGTGTATTCGCATTATAATGTAAATGAAAAAGTAGTAAAGTCAAGCAGGAAAAGCCGCACACAAAACGCCACCATCACCAAAACACCTACAGAAAGCATAGCAATTTATACTCATACACACATATACAGTAAAACGTTTATCTAATTGTTCAACCCACTGCCGATTATGTATTCAATTTGTGTATATTTGCACTATACGGAATGAACATTGCACTCACTGCTGGTTGTGGTTTCGTTCACTTTAATGTATTGGCACGCGATTGTGTATGTCCAACCAGGTGCGTACCCAAATACTAAAATCATCATTTCTCCACCAAACTAGAGACTGTGACACTCTTTAGAATCGTCTCGAAGAGACTATTCTAAAGAGTGTGATACTCTTTAGAATCGTCTCTAAGAGACGATTCTAAAGAGTGGTCACAGTATAGGGTTCGGTGGAGAAATAATGGAACTTTTCTTGAAAATATCTATATTTACGCATCTTATCTGGAGCTTTGAATTCCAACCCCTGACCCACAATGCACTACCAACTTCACGTTTTGTCGTCTTAAATCGTCGATGTCTGCGTTTCGTTATGTACCATTGTCTCGCCGTCGTTTCTTTGGGTCTTAGGTCGATCTTTCATGTGACCAGTTGCATTTTAACAGCTGCTGCAGGTATGCCTGTTGCAATTGATCTGTCTAGAGGCGTCAGCGGCACTAAAGCCAGAAGACAGCAATCTAACAGATACAATTCTCTTGTTTTCTGACAGCCTAGGCATTTTGAAAGCAGTGTGAATTGAAAAATAAAGTGGGTTTGCCATCAGAAAGGTGTATGGTCGGTGAAAAAAACGGTTTCCAAAACACCATTGCACGAGAGCTACGTACAAAACTTGCATAATAGCCTCTGGTCGAATTTATTTGACCTTGGTGTACGGTATACATATATTCGACGGGTGAAATTTTTGTTCAAGTCCATTTGAATGGACAGAGAACATTAAGAAAGAAAATTGTATACAATAGAACCTGTCCATTCGTTTAAAAAGACGCCATAAAATTCAGGTGGTTGCTTAATGTAGGACAAAAGAAAAGCATTACTTTGCAGTAAGCTACCATCTACCTTACATACCCAAAATTAGACCATTTTTATGGCCGCTTAAGACAAATTCTACTGTTACAGTAGTTTCTTTTGGCTTTCAATATATATTGGCCGTCTCATTAAATGTACTTGTAGATCTATTCATGTGAATTTCATGTTAGATTGTCGTAGACGACTCTGCTTCAGATCTGCTGCTAATGATAGGTTCATTCAAATGAGGTATAAAGTATTTAAATATTTCATTTATTTGTCCATCGTTTCCTATGAAAGTTTTAATATTAAATATAGAAATACCTGAAAAGTGGTAGTGAACCGTTTACTACTTTAACCCTTTCCTCCATAAATAAGTCTTTCTAGGCTTCGGTAAAAATCACTATATGAAACCATTGTGATAAATAGAGCAGTTGCTCCTATATATCACAATGGTTTCAAAACTACACAATTCTAAACTTTTTCCTTTTCTCTAGTAAATGCTCCTTTTCGGTAGATTTATTCAAAGAGGTTGGGTCTGAAAATAGCATATGGAGGAATGGGTTAAGACGACTTTTTAAACACATCTGCAAACACCGTAGATCTAGATCATGCGGTTATCTGCTCAGGACCTGCTCGGTTTTCGTATGGACCTACACAGATCTGATTCTACAGTTTCTGCCATGACCAAAACATTATGTGTTCAAAAGTCATTATAAAATTAATGTAATTGATATTTACGATGCCTTTTTTCTGACATGAATATACATGAAGTAAAAGGGATAACACACGGTTAGTTATAAGTGTACGTCTTGTGCACATTGATAGAACGGATATTTTGAAATAGATAAACGGGTCATAGTGTGCTATTGCATTCCTTATTAACCTTTTCGGTGTGGGAAACAAGTCACTCATGTCATTTGCAAACAGTGTAGACACAGGAAAAAATGCTGCTCAATGAGAAATCCTCCTACCAGGGTATGTACTGTTTGTCACGTTACACTTTTCTTTAACACATTCCCTCATTGACGACCTTTGACGCCTCTGTAAAAGACACTTTTTGAAACCATTGTGATAAAAAGAGCATTTGCTCCTAGGAGCAAATGCTCTATTTATCACAATGGTTTCGAAACTACACCATTCTAAAAAAATAATTTTCTCTAGTAAATGCTCCTTTTCAGTAGATTTATCCAATGAGGTTGGATCTAGAAATATATTATGAGGTTATGGGTCTAAAAATAGTCTATATGGTAATGGGTTAAAACCCCTAAGTATTTACGGTAAGCTTGACCTGTCTGAAATTTGGAATTTTATAATTCCATAAGACAACAGCAGCGCCTGATCAGACAGCTCCTGAACAAGAGGTCTGATCTGGGTCTGCTCCGTTTGTAAAAGCGTGAAAAAGCATGTGTATGGGGGAATGGGGTTAAAGCAACGGTCCATCTTGCTGTATATACAATGGTACCAAAGCACGAGTTGCACGGGAAATTTGTGTTGATAAGTACACGTTTGCAACATACTCATTCAGTCGGTCGTCGCTCCCAGCGGCTTATACCAAAACACGTAGTACGTTTTTTGTGTTTGATTTTGCCTAATTGGATAGGAGTATAATGTATATGAAGGGAAACTATATTTCTAAAAGACTGGATAGATTATAACGTGTAAAGCCGTGCGTAGGCATGAAGTGTTCGAAATAAATATTTATGTTGCTGTTACAAAGCAAAAGCGTGATACAATATAATAATACAAGACAAACATCTTGGATATACATGTGTGAACCTTCAATTCTTTGCTTGGACAAGATTCATTGCAAGAATGCAGTTTTACGAAACAAACAACAACGGCGATTGAGAAGTGTACCACGCATTGGTCCATGAAAGGATGGGTAAGTTTCCGTAGTTTGGATAATAGAAAGGGACAAGAATATTGACATCATGAATATTCATTTGCTGCTTTGTATATTGTTACATTTTTCCAATGATATGTTTTCGCTTTAAGAATCAGATGTATAACCATGTCATAACAAACAGAGTGGCCCCCTGATCAGACGGCTCCTGCATGAGCTGTCTGATCTTGGTCTAGGATGTTTGCAAAGGCATAAATATAGAACAGGGAAGGGTTAAACAGTAATTAATCAAGCATCTCATCAAGATCCAAGATAGTCTGGAACTCGATCAATTGATTCTCAAAAGTTTAATTCTTTCACCGCTCAGGTGCGGATCCAGGATTTCAGGAGGGGGGGGTGTAGATTTTTATGTTTGATGACATAAATAAATTCTGTGTTTGTAAAACATGTTGAAAAAGAGCAGTGTTAAAGGCAGGTGGCTGCTTTAAGCAAGGTGAAAGTAAACGGAACGCTCCTATGGGAGCGTTCTGTTTTACTTTCACCTTGCTTTAAGCTGCCACCTGCTCAAAATACCAACTAATTAACACAATTTTTAGTGATCATTATAGAGAGGTTTTACTGTAGATAGATCTAAAATATTACTAAAAAATTGTTTTGGCAATTTTAGGGGGCGTACGCCGGCTCCGCCCCCTCTAAATCCGCGCCTGTCGCTGGTGTGCCCAAAATGCATCACGTCAAAGAGTGTTGTCCCTGAACATATGCCGCCTTTTCAAGACGAAGTCTGTTCAGGCACGTTTTGCCCCAACCTCTAGTTCCGTGTCTGCGTTTATTCATTTATTTATCTGGCTTCTTCATTTTACAAAACTGTTTTAACGAAATTGGGTTGCAGACGACAATTAGAAAATTGGCACCGAGAGGATTAAACCTTTAGCCTGCTAAGCAACCTTTTGTAGAAAATGTCGATTTCAGTTGTCACTGTTCATTTATCTCGCATTTCTTTTCAACAGCATTGTCACAGTAACAAACAGTTTGGATCCTGATGATACGCCGAGTTACTCGGCGTCTCATCTGGATCCAAACTGTTTGCAAATGTAACTACACATCCACCCACAGCAGGCTAAAGGTTAAGGAATCGATAGTAAGTAAAAGCTGACGTCATTTTTTCAAGAGGCTAAGTGTTAATATTTTACGTCATGAATATGTATGAAATAATTATTGTATGTATAAATATCAATTAGCTTTATTTATTATAGCATTATAACAAGAAAAGTGTTGATCCCGGCAGAAACTGTAGAATTATATCTATATTATTATATAAGCAAACAGAGCAGACACTGATCAAACGGCTCTTGTTACATGTTGAACCACCTGGGTCCAAGGTTATAAAACTTCAGAGTCTGAGTCTGGGATCAATCTCAAGTATCTGATTGGTCAGATTCTGAGCAAGCTCAGAATCTGACCAATCA
Organism: Azorinus chamasolen; assembly: GCA_963576725.1. Lineage (NCBI taxonomy): Eukaryota > Metazoa > Mollusca > Bivalvia > Cardiida > Solecurtidae > Azorinus > Azorinus chamasolen. The sequence continues at coordinate 62,322,866 of OY755241.1, read as the reverse complement.
GATGCTTGAGAATGATCCTAGACTCAAGCAAAAACTCTTTATAACCTCGGAGCATGATCTGCGTCTACTCTGTTTGCGAACGAGTAGAAAGGTGTATTTATGGAGTAAAGGGTTAACATGCCAGACTTGACAACTCTTGTTATATAGTATTGTTCAATACTCACCACAAATCACCAAATCTGAATTACGTTAAGCCTCGCGGAATTATGGTAATATTGTAATTTTATGAATGTAATTCGGACCGTAGACTGTTGTAATTGCGGTGTGGTGTACGATGAATAGCCTTTCTCGGAGTTCTTTCTTTGTCGTTGATGTTTATTGTACAATATTCTAAGATTAAATGTACACTAATGTGCTCGTAAATTATGGAAAAGTATACACTAGAAAGGAAAATTCAAGGAATCGTAGATAAATATATAGTATAGTAGTGCTTCTTACTGAAAATTACATTTACTGTTATCACATACAGCCAGTAATGTAAGAAAAAAATCAAATGCAGTGCTTAACCCCCTCACTGCCATGAAGACAGGTCTGCGATTAACTCGATGTCTCATCAGGATCCAAACCGGATGGCACACTGTTCATAGTTTTACATCGAAATTGAAGAAGCGGACAAAGCTGCCAGGCAGACGACAATGCTAGTACTGAAATGGTTAATTTGAAACACGAAAGCATTGATAGAAAAAAGTAATGCGATGCTACTATGGGTAGACAGACATATTTTCGGTTAGATGGATTTTTGGTTGGCCCTTTCGGCGCCAACTTTCTAATTGTCGTCTGCAAACGACTCTTGTTAACTCATTCGGTAAAATAAGGAAATGAGATAAATAAATGCAACTTTCAAAGGATTAAAGCACAGATATATAAAAAAAAAGAGTTTGAGACAAAAAGTGAAGTCCCTGATCAGACACCGCCTTTTCAAGGCGGCGTCTGATCTGGGCCTGCACTATTTGTTGTGGTGCATTTTTGCGACATTGGCGGTGAAAGGGTTAGACAGAGTTTATTGTTAGATAGATATATTTTAGGCTAGATTTATTTTTCGGTCATATAGAGATATACGAGTTTCCATCGGGAAAATGCATTAAATAAATTTATCAACTGTTAGTCCAGTTCATTATAAATATTTGAAGAGTTCTACGAAATAAATGAGATATTTCAGATAATGTTTTCAAAAACAGAAGTTATACAGTAAAACTTCGCTAATTGCAACCCTCAAATATGTATAATTATTGATCTGTCGGACAGGTGGTAGCTTAATACAGGGTAAATATCACACAAAATGCTTACAGAAGCAGCACCCTCCCCTTTCCTAAACATTTTTTAATTCTTCTTTAACCCATTCCCTCATAGGCTATTTTAAAGCCAACCCCTTTCAATAAATCTACCGAACAGGAGCATTTAATAGAGAAAATATATTTTTTAGAATTGCATAGCTTTGAAACCATTGTGATAAATAGAGCATGTGCTCCTATGGGGCAAATGCTCTATATATCACAATGGTTTCAAAAACTGCATTTTACAGAGGCGTCAAAATGTGTAAATATGAGGGAATGGGTTAACAGAATTTCACATAAGCGAAGTTTTCTTGTAGTCCTTTTGTAGAGCTACTGCAGTAGGGACTCGCCAAAGTGACCACACTTTATAAATATAGGATTCTGTAAAAACACGAGGTAGCTTTTAGCAGGGCAAAAGTAATACAGAAAGCTCCCAAGGTACTTGTCCTGCATTAAGCTACCACCTGTTTTAAAAATCCGGAGTTAGACTTCATTTGACTGGTCGTATTAGCGAGAATTAAATGTACAATTATATTTATCCGACATAAAATTAAGTACCTAGTTCTATTAGTCCTTTTCCTGCTCTCTAAATAATGGCATTGTCCTACATTCGTCTGCAGTACTTTCGAGAAGCAGCTGACCGAATGTCACATACAGTATCTAGGATCATAATAAGAGATCGATTGGCGTAAATAAATGATTTCTAAAATATTTATTAGCTTGAAAAGTGTATCCATAGGGCACGAATGACCCTGGCAGTTAATATTGTATCTACATCAAGCGTTTTTATATAATGTTATATAATTAAGAAAATATCAACGTCCCATAAATCTGATGAAAATGGAGTAAATAGTTCATACTTTACACACAATTTCACGTCAATATCTTTTTCGGGTATGAGGAACAGGACACATAAACATTTGGTACGAGGAACTGGACACACAATAGTTGCGGAACGGGACGTATGTATGGACGAACGGACCGACAAGAGCAAGGTTATTTGACTCTCACTTTGTGGGTGTATAGAAAACCTCTCATGTTCCATGAATTTATGTTCAAATAATGACACGATGAATATCTGGTTTATTCTTTATTGTCTATGACCAAGAGAAATTTTGGTCATGACAGAATATTTAACCCATTTGCACACACGCTCCCATGCGGCGTCTGATCAGAGTCTACACTGCTTGCTGATAGGAATTTCAATATAAAACAAAACGAAATTGAAAATTTAGGCCAGGCACCCCTTAGATAAAACATGGACTAATACAATATATGAACATGGCATAATCCACTGGGAGCAAATAGGCTAATTCATTAAGCAATCAGGGCAGACCTTGGTCAGACGGATCCTATAGGAGCCCTCTGATATGGTTCCATGATGCTTGCAAAGTTTACAGGGCGTGTATACGGACTAAATGGTTAAAGTATTTTTTTCTAGTTTGCCTTGGCTGTGAGATTTTATTGTCATTTAGGATTATTTTTTGTTTATTTGGCAATAAGTTATCACCTTTGGCAAACACGCAATGGAACGCATGTGCTGAGCTTGCAGACAGATCAGCTTCCTGATATTTGCATCATAATCATAACTGGGTGATAGTATAGCTGTCGCATCGCGGTAAATCCCGCCACATCTATACATCATATATTAACAAATAATCTAATACAAATTACTTTAACCCTTTCCTCCATGAATATTCTTGTAAGAAATAGTGACGTCATGAATATTATTTAGATCAATTTGTTATATTAGCACATGGACGCATGCATTTTTGGCCATGGCAGAAATTTTATAATCATATCTATATTCTATCATAAGCAAACAGAGCAGACCCTGATCAGACGGCTCCTATATATAGGAGCCGTCTGATCAGGGTCTTCTCTGTTTGCAAAGGCGTGGAAAAGCGTGTTTATGAAGTTAAGGGTTAAGAAATACATTTTTCTTTATTATACCTCAATTTCATTTACAATGTTAATTTCCCATAGGCCACCGTGACAGAAATACATTCAGGCCCAGCGGGATAAAAATTACTGTCGGAAAAATACTGTCTCCCGCTACCATATGCACGGAACATCTAGATCAGTGAGCGCTTATTAAATTGTGTGCGTGACGTCATCCGATGACGTCACCGACTGACGTCATCTGACGCTTGCGATTTGATCAACAAACGTCATTATGACAATTGCTTTGTTTTTGTTTATATATTTGAGAGATGTCGCGTTAGGAGACTATTTCGGAGGAGGATCTGTCAAGATTGGACAGTGAAAAGGGCTCCGCCACTACTTATAACGTGTTAAATGAATAGAAATGTGAAGCTGTTCCGGAAATTTTTAAGCACCGAGTAACACTATAACGTTTGTTTAAAACTGTTTATTGTTGTCATTGGATAATTATTTTGCTGACCAAATTGATTGTGCTGTTCGGTATAATAAAATAAATATCACATCCTATGGAGAGCGAAAGCACGTATTGTCAACCCTCGGTATGGTAATGACATAACTAACCTCGGGTTGACAGCACGTGCTGTCTCTCTCCATAGGATGTGATATTTATATAATATATCTGATTCTACAGTTTTTGTAAAAGCAAAACTACAGTGCTCCCTCTCTACAACGACACCCTTTGAGATACGAAGATTGTATGTGTTATTCAGAGGGAGTTGTTATAGGGAGGGAAAATCAAACATAATTAGCTTGTTTGCAGATCCCCAGATAATGTATATTTCGAGAACTAAAACCGCTATGCCTCAATTAAACCCTATGTTGTGACCACTCTTTAGAATCGTCACAAAGTGACGATTCTAAAGAGTGGTCACAACATAGGGTTTTATGGAGGCATAAAGAAAATACGATGGGAAAAAGTTGTGTCTGGAGCCTTGTTGTTTCGGAAACAGTGACATGCGTTGTTGTAAAGAGGGAATCGTTATTGAGAGGGCCGTTATAGGGAGGGAGCACTGTATTATTTGAAAATGTTACAATATACAAATCAGCTAATCAATATTCATGACGTCAGTATTTTTACATGAATATTGAACAGGTAAAAGGTATATTATTCCAGCTTTTGATAGATACCATGTCAATGTCAATATTACACTGCCAGGTCAAAGGTCACAACTGTAGGCCAGTCCGCATGTTAACCCTTTCACCGCTAATGTCGCAAAAATGCACCACGACAAATAGTGCAGTCCCAGATCAGACGCCGCCTTTTCAAGGCGGCGTCTGATCAGGGACTTCACTTTTTATCTCGAAATTTATTTCTATATCTGTCCTTTATTCCTTTGAAATTTATTTATGCCATTTCCTTATTTTACCGAATGATTAAACAACATTAATTTGCAGACGACAATTAGAAATTTGGCGCCGAAAGGGTTAAAGAAAAACACACATTAGAAATTATATAGAGAGGATACTACAATGGTGTTCATTTAGTATTGGTTTTTACCAAACCAGTTGACTCAAATGATATTACACAAGGCTTACCGAGTTTCATATTTATTTTAGTCAACTCGTTCGGTAAAAATCAGTAGTAAATGAACAGTCATGTAATATTATTTTCAACACATGACAAATAAAACAAACAAGAAACACATGTATTTTGTTCTAATTCGCTTATATGTCAACTGCGTGTTGTATTACGCGTATGTAGTATTAAAATATAAATTATGATCATTATATAAACTTGGATACAAGCAGTGTCATGTGATAACAATTTATTCCTTTGTGTTTAAGCCAGATTACGAATTGGATTAGCCGAAATTCTTGTTTTAATTTTAAAAGTCCTCATATTCAAATGATTTCTGTATCATCTTGTTACATTTAGTATTACACAAATGCTGTATCATCTCCAATAAACTCCTCAAGGGTATAACATTCTTTTTAGCTCCACTTTTTTAAAAAAGTGGAGCTATTGTCATGACCCTCTCGTCGGCGTTAGTTAACCTTTTTGTTAAGGTCCTTTTCTCAGAAACCATCAAAGATATTTGGTTCATATTTGGTATGTATGTTTACTATTACAAGGGGAACCCATTTCACAAGGGTATGTAATCCTAAAATTAATTAGCCATAGTTATGCCCCTTTTTGGACTTAGAAGTTTCATTGTTGGTTAAGTTTTATGCTCAGGTCCATAACTGTCCAAGATATTTGGTTCAACTTTGGTATACTTGTTAACTATTACAAGGTTGACCCATTTCACAAGGGCAGGTAACCCTAAAATTAAATTTGCTGTTGTTATCTCCCCTTTCTGACTTAGACCTCCACTACCCTATTCATCACTAAAGAAAGTGAAGCGCGCTGTTCTTGTTATTCTTGTTTAAAATATAATCATGCATTTTATACATATAAGGCTACAGAGTGCATGGGAGCGTTCAGCATTGCTTTCAGTCTGCATTAAGTTACCACCTGTGTGTTGGGGGAAAACTATATTTCTTTATGAAATGGTAATAACATAGAGTTTTAATTGTTTTATTGATCATTAGTTTTCCTTCAAGAAGTAAGGGGGATTCATTAGAGTGGGGGTGCTGTAAGGTAGGGGCTCTTATTAGGGAGAATACGGTTTTCTGTCAAAATTTGGTAACTACATAATTCACATACCGCAGCGTAATTTGGTAACCACTTTACAGCATGGTATACATTCCTTGCCATATCACGCCCACTTTAGTACTGAAACCTAAGAAATGGCTCGACGATCATTAAACTACGTTCCCAGGTTTACGACGGTGCTGATTTGTAACACTCGTTCTCGACATGTAAATGTCGGCACAAATATTGCAAACAGATGCGCGTAATAACCTCGCTTCACTGTAACATTTGTTTATGACTAACCTGTCAATCATTTGTTTGTAATATTATATTTTCATGGGATCAAAATATTTCTCGCGACGGGAGAAGTGAATTTTACAGAAAACAACGTGTGTTGCAACTAAAATACAAGCTCGCTCTTCCGAATACACGCTCCAAACACTGGTTAATCCGAATAATCGATAATTCGTATACATGTACTCTCTAACCGGACCACTCAAATACAGTAAAACCACGCTAATCGGAAAACTTGCTTATCCTAACACGCGCTTATCCGAAAACTCGCAAATCATGACACTCAAATACAGTGAAACCACGCTAATCAAAACACTTGCTTATCATAACACTCGCCAATCCGAACACTGGCCAGTCATTCACTCAAATACAGTATAACCACGCTAATCGGACACGTCAAATACAGTAATCGCACGCCATTTCTAACACGCGATTTTCCGAACAATCGCCAATCAAATACAGGCAAACAATGTTATCGTTTTTCTTTTAAGATACCAGTTTTATGTAGGGTGAAAGCTTTCTTTACTAATATTTGGATTAGCTACGTTTTACTGAATATGATCTCCGTAACAAAATAATCTTGTGTAGTACGTATGTGCCACCACCAGGCGTTGTAGCATATCAATACGATCAAAACTCAGTAACAAATGCATGTGGTAGTACTAACCCTAAAACCGATTAAACCTTCCCTTTATATAAACCTTTTTTACGCATTTGCAAACAGTAGACTCAGATCAGACGGCTCTATATAGGAGCCGTCTGATCAGGGTCTGTTCTGTCTGCTAGTGGAATTTGAAAGATCTATTTATTTACATTCTAAAATTACTACAATGTTCCACCGTTATAACTATTTTGTCCATGAATATTCAGTAGGTATTCAAATGTGGAATAGAACAGGGAAACGGTTAACCCATTCCCGCATATTGACGCCTTTTGACGCTTCTGTAAAAGTCACTGTGAAACCATTGTAATAAATACTCTATTTATCACAATGGTTTCAAACTACAAAATTCTGAAGTTTTCCTTTTCTCTAGTAAATGCTCCTTTTCGGTAGATTTAATCAAAGAGGTTGGATCTAAAAATAGCCTATGCTGGAATGGGTTAAACCGGTGTTAGGGGGCGTGAGTAGTGTTGCACTAAAACATAAATGCTCTTGGACAGACCCAATAACACAGTCTGTAATTCTTCATTTCGCATCGCTGCCTCCTACTTTCAGAATGTTCATACAGTTGATCTTCGATATCTCGAACTCGGATAACTCGAACTTCGGGATAACTCGAACTAACAGTTCAGTCCTTCCAAAAATTACAATACATGATATTTTCTAAAATATTTCACTAAACATATCTAGAAACACACGTGACAACTTAATATAGGTCTAAAGTAATGCTGAAAGCTCCTGTAGGAGCTTTCAGCATTACTTTAGACCTGCATTAAGCTGTAAACCTGAGATAGTTGTCAGATTATAAATCGGATGAGTCGAACCTCTCTTATCTCGAACTAATTTGTATGGTCCCTTGAAGTTCGAGATATCGAAGTTCAACAGTATTTAGATCACCACCAGGCTCTGCTGCATATCAATATGATGGAAACTCCGTAACAAATGTATCTTGTGTATTACATATGTATTCTGCCATCAGGCCCTGTAGCATATCAATATGGAAGCTTCGGCTTGTCAGGGTTTTGATTATCATATATGATTAACGCATTTCTCCATGAATATTCATAAGAAATAATGACATGATGAATATACATTAGCTGAATTGTATTATGGCACATGAACACAATGATATATGGTCATGGCAGAAACTGTAGGATCATACATAAATTATTTCATCAGCAAACAGAGAAGCCCTCGATCAGACGGACCAGGGTCTTCTCTGTTTGCCAATGTATAGAAAGGCGCGTATGGAGTAAAAGATTAACCCTTTCCCTCATATAAACGTGTTTTCACGCATTTGCAAACAGAGTAGACCCAGATCAGACGGCTCCTAGAGGAGCCGTCCGATCAGGATCTACTCTGTTTGCTACTAGAATTAGATAGATATGTTTCTTTACTTTCTAACATGTCTACAATGTTCCACCTTCCATATTTCCTTAATGAATATTAAGTAGGTACTGAAAATTGACCTAAATACAGAACTGGGAAAGGGTTAAAAACTGTTTTGATAGCAAACTAAAATGACCAATCGAGATCTTCATTGTTTGCAACATGTTATGATTATCTGATCGCCTCTATTTCTTATATATCAGCCAAACAATGAAACGGTGCTTTCGCTTCACCAAGCAATATTTTGGAACTCATTCCTTATTGTCTCTTGTCGGATTACGAATGAATATTTCAGACATGTTATGCTATTTGAAACATATGTTACGAATTTTTTTACGAGGATTTATTTCCGAACTGACATTCCATTTATTGCCAATTTATTGCCATTCGAGTATTTGTAAAACACTTCTTATGACAGACGTATAAGCTACACAGTGGGACCAACTTTTATTATTGCTTTTGAGTGCGGATTTCTGAACCGACAACACAGTAAAATCACTCTAAAGCGACCACTTCAAAGAGGTCTTCTTTTAGGTGTCGCCAAGGCAGGTTGTAGCTCAATGCAGAATGATAGTAATGCAGAAAGCTCCTGCAGGAGCTTTCTGCATTACTTCCATCCTGCATTTAGCATTTTAAAAACATATATGTTTATCCATAAAATGGTGTCTTTAGAGGGGTCCTACTGTAGACATCTATAACTGAAACCGTGACTCAATGCATCATATGACTTGCACTGTACCAAAACAGTGCTAGTAAAAGTGCAGAAACCCGTTCTAGCAGTATGCAAGTGTTTGTTTATACCGTACCAACCTCACAGGAGTCATAAGCAAGTGTTGGTTTTCATGGTACCAAACCCGACGTAGCAATGTACAAGTGTTGGTATGTACCAAAGCCATAATAGCAATACATGCTTACATTATACCAAACCCGTTATAGCACTATCCAAGTGTATGTATATATATATATCCGTTATAGTAATATGTAAGTGTTAACTTACACTGTACAAAACCATTATAGTAACATGTAAGTGTTTGTTTATTCAGTTCCAAACCTGTTATATTATGTAAGTGTTGGCTTACACTGTACCAAACCTGTTATATTGTGTAAGTGTTGGCTTACACTGTACCAAACCCGTTATAGTATGTAAGTATTGGCTTACACTGTACCAAACCAGTTATATTATGTAAGTGTTGGCTTACACAATACCAATACCTGTTATATTATGTAAGTGTTGGCTTACACTGTACCAAACCCGTTATAGTATGTAAGTATTGGCTTACACTGTACCAAACCAGTTATATTATGTAAGTGTTGGCTTACACAATACCAAAACCTGTTATATTATGTAAGTGTTGGCTTACACAATACCAAAACCAGTTATATTATGTAAGTGTTGGTTTACACTGTGCCAAACCAGTTATATTATGTAAGTGTTGGTTTACACTGTGCCAAACCAGTTATATTATGTAAGTGTTGGTTTACACTGTGCCAAACCTGTTATATTATGTAAGTGTTGGTTTACACTGTGCCAAACCAGTTATATTATGTAAGTGTTGGTTTACACTGTGCCAAACCAGTTATATTATGTAAGTGTTGGTTTACACTGTGCCAAACCTGTTATATTATGTAAGTGTTGGTTTACACTGTGCCAAACCAGTTATATTATGTAAGTATTGGTTTACACTGTGCCAAACCAGTTATATTATGTAAGTGTTGGCTTACACAATACCAAAACAGTTATAGTATGTAGATGTTGGCTTACACTCTACCACACCTGTTATATTATGTAAGTGGTAGCTTACACTGTGCCACACCTGTTATATTATGTAAGTGTTGGCTTACACGGTTCCAAACCCGTTATATTATGTAAGTGTTGGCTTACACCCTACCACACCTGTTATATTCTGTAAGTGTTAGCTTACATGGTTCCAAACCCATTATAGTATGTAAGTGTTGAAATTTGCATTTATTTATCTCATTTCCTTATTTTACTGAATGATTTTTACAAAGTTGGATTGCAGACGACAATTAGAAATTTGGCGCCGAAAGGGTTAATCTAATTGATATGCATGATGTCATTACGTCTTACATGAATATTCATGGAGTAAAGCGTTAAAAGGCGTTACAACTCGTAGTCTATGTCAAATCTTTATCAGGTCAAAAGCAAACAGAGCAGACACTGGTCAGACGGCTCCTTTGCAAATGTGTGGAAATGCGTGTATATGAAGGAACGGGATAATACTATACAACCTGGACATATAAAGGAATAAAATGGAAATGGTCAACTATCAGTCTGCCAAATTGTTTACGGATACTAATGTGTTGTTGATCAATATCTCATTCCGTGATTTGAGACTCCGCCAGACGCGTATGGCGTGGAAAATATAAAATAATACGAATCAGACAGTAATCAATCAAATATCCCAGACAACAAGACCGCTGCCTATAAGATATTATGCACAGCGTATGTTTTTATGAAATTCTAAGTCATTTATTTTGTCACTGAAATATAGGAGTGTGTTTCCGTACAGTAATTATTCAGAGGTCCACATAAGATGCAAAGATTTCAACATTTCAAGAATAGTTCCTTTATTTCTCAACCAAACTCTTTTATTTCTCCACCTAATCCTATACTGTGACCATTCTTTAAAAGCGTCTGGAAGAGACACAATTAGGTTGAGAAATACCGATTTTAGTATTTGGTTAACCCTTTCCCTCATATTGACGACTTTTGACGACTCTGTAAAAGTCACCATGTGAAACCATTGTGATAAATAGAGCATTTGCTCCTATAGGAGCAAATGCTCTATTTATCACAATGGTTTCAAAGTACAAAATTCTAAAAATTTCCTTTTCTCTAATTAATGCTCCTTTTCGGTAAATTTATTCAAAGAGGTTGTATCCAAAAATAGCCTATGAGGTAATTGGTTAAGCACCTTTATCTGTAGCTCTGTTTATGCTCTGGTTATTCTTGTTCTCTCTCAGAATCCGACGCCGCCATATATCGGACTTCTGTTACAAAAAGACACCAATTTGATCAAAGGCAGCGGGTATGGGGGTTTTAGAATCCGACGACCTTATGTCGAACTGCTGTTGAAAAAAGACACCAATTTGATCAAATGCGTCTGGATTGACAATAGGTCATTTGAGATCTCAGACACCATGGGTACTTTATATGCGAAAACAATTTTACTTTCCACAGTTAAAGGTGTGGAAACTCCAAGTTAAAGATGTCTTAAAGCCGTAAAAATGACATTTGAAGTAATAAATACAAAAAAGAGAATTTAACATGATTTGCTACTTCATACAAAATCGCAAGTCTTTAGAAATATGTATTTTTTTGTTCCTAATTGTTTAAACTTATTGAATTTCATAAAAAAAATGAATCAACACCAACTCGCTTCGTATACTTTTGTATACGACACTTTACTTAATTCAAATTAACATATGAAAGACGAGTTTACCGTACGGCTATTTTACCACCAGGCTGTGAATCTGGGGACGTGCCTTTTTACCCATTCCCTCATAGGTTATTTTTTGAATAAATCTACCGAAAAGGAGCAGTTACTAGAGAAAAGGAAACTTTTAGAATTGTGTATTACTGAAACCATTGTGATAAATAGAACATTTGCCCCATAGGTTTCAAGAAGTGACTATTACAGAGGCATAGACATGCGTATATATAGAGGAAAGGGTTAAACAGAACAGATCAAGGTCACACAAAGGTTTGCTTTCTTTGCTGATGATGTAATATAGATATAATTCTATGGTTTATGCGATGGCAAAAACGAAAATATCAATGTAGTATACTTTTGTAAAAACAATTCGGATATGTATATTCATGATTGACATTATTTCTTATATAAATAACCATGAGGGAAAGGGTTAAACCCTGATAACACGTGTTAGTAGACCCAGATCAGATGACTCCTACAGGAGCCGTCTGAGCTGGGTCTACTCTGTTTGCAAAGGTGTAGAAAGGCGTATTTATGGAGTAAAGGGTTAACCTTTCCTGGCAAATATACCCCAGAACGGCATAACCCCTTTACGGCGACCACTGAATGGATAGACATTGGTGTCGTTTAACCATTTCCCTGTTCTATGTTTATTTCAAAATTCAATACCTATTGAATATTCATGAACTATAACGCAATAATGAAATATGGAAAGTGGGGGCATTGTAGCCATTTTTGGAAACCACAGAACCAGATATATCAAGTTCTATTAGCAAACAGAGCATATCCTGGTCAGACGGTTCCTATACAGGTGCAGCTGTCTGATCTGGGTCTACTCTCTTTACAAATGTTCGAAAAGGCATTTATATGAAGGAAAGGGTTTACATCAGACGGCTGTTCAATGTATGATGAAAATAAATACATTATATATATGGAATACCAAGGACAAGACGTTTGTAAAACAAGGTTGCACGCTATCCCATCTATAATCTCGTCCATTACACTGTTTCCGCTACAATGCACATCAAGATTGAACTGCTGATATTTGTCTGAAAGTTTGAAAGTAGTTTCGATTAAATGTGTCAGAGAACAGACAGACACGTACATTATACTTTATATACTACAGTAGAACCAGTCTTAACCCTTCGCTTGCTATTCACGTCAATATACCTACCGGTAAATAGTGAAGACCCAGATGAGACAGGTCCTGCAGGAGCTGTCTCATCAGGGTCTGCACTATTTACAAGTTGATTGTGCAACCAATGCACTCCACAGCAGTGATTACACAGCGAAATACGTGTACACAGTGAAGATATATGTTATTATACAACAGGGCATCGGTAAAGAAGGAGAAATGTATTTTAAAATTCAGCAAGCGAAGGGTTAAGTAGCCGTAAAAAGAATCCAAATTATGGGTCTGTAAAGCAGGTGGTAGCTTAAAGTAGGTCAAATGTAATAAAGAAAAGTCTTATTGGAGCTTTCTGCATTACCTTTGTCCTAAATTAAGCTACCGCTTGTTTTTAAGATTCCTGTGTTCAATAAATTTCGCTTAAGACAGGTTCTATTGTATATACAGGGACATAGAAATGTCTGTTTGAACATATTTGATTAATAACTTTGAGGTGTTTTTTTTCAACAGGTACATGTAGATAACCCATTTTGTAATTATATTGCATGATACGTATGAAGAACAACTTCAGCCTTTACTCCATGCATGTTCATGTAAGAAATAATGACATCATGAACTTTAATTAGATTAATTGTTATAATAACACATGGACCCAAGAAGTTAGGGCCTTGATACAAATTGTAGAATCATATCTATGTTATCTCATAAGCAAACAGAGCTGACCCTGATCAGACGGCTCCTATAGGAGCCGTCTGATCTGGGTCTACTCTGTTTGCAAAGGCGTGGAAAAGCGTATCTATGGAGTAAAGGATTAAGCCTTTCTTAGACAAGAAACTGTTTCCTTACCTGACAGAGACACCTTTGCAAATGGAGCCGTCTGATCAGGATCTGCTCTGTTTATTTGTGGAAAAATATAGTATTTTAGTATAGAATAATATGATATCTTATTCTATAGTCTGTGCAATAGCCATACTATTCCATTGTTCATATTTCCTTGTGACTATGAAGAAGATAAGCTTGAACCTTAAGCGACCTTATATTAATTGGTTACAGCACTCTCAAAAAGAAGGTGATTGCTTAATACAGGGCAAAAGTAATAGAAAAAGCTCCTATGGGAGCTTTTTCTATTACTTTTGACCTGTATTAAGCTACCACCTGCCTTACAGACCTTTAAACAAGCCGCTTTTTATTGGTCGCTTAAGACAGTTTCTACTGTACCAAGATCCGTACAAAGATGGAGCAAATGACGTTTATTGGTAGTAAATTTCATAAGTTTATCCCATATTTATGAGTATGTCTATACGGGTCAAATATTTACTTAGTTGTTCTAAATTATGCAATAACTTGTTCTTTTTCTCCTTTCAAATGTCAATCAATCACTGCGGTTATATTTGTTATATTGCTGTAAAGAAGATAGCCTATTGATTCATTACACTCTGACTTATTGCCATGTAACTTAACACTTTGCTCCGTGAATATTCACGTAAGTTTGCTCGTTGTGCTGATTAACCCATTCCTTTATAGGCTATTTTTAGATACAACCTGTTGGAATAAATCTACCGAAAAGGAGCATTAACTAGAGAAAAGGAATGTTTTAGAATTTTGTAGTTTGAAACCATTGAAATAAATAGAGCATTTGCTCCTATAGGAGCAAATGCTCTATTTATCACAATGGTTTCACAAAGTGGCTTTTAAAGAGTCGTCAATATGAGGGAATGGGTTAACGCCCGTTTCGGCCAACTATGGGCTAAATGGACGCTCCAGAGAGAGAGGTTAAAGATATCATAAAGCCGTAAAAATTTGGAATTTGAAGAAAACCCCTTTCCTGAAAGTGCACACCGTAATATAGTCTGGTAAAGAAATGATGGTGTTGAGATATAATCCTCACGTTTCTCATAAAACCAAACATCAGCTTTGGTCCAACACAATAATCGAATCTGAATAGTTTGTTCTTGTTTAATGACTGGTTCGCATTGTCTGTCTTCGTTGTCAGTGGCGAATCTGTTATTGGCTTTGGAAACAGTCTGGCTCCAGATGTGACACCAGACCCCGAGGTTATAAAGCTTTTTTCTCAAGGATCTGGTTGGCCAGATTCCGAGCTTGCTCAAAATCTGACCAACCAGATACTTGAGAATGATCTCAGACTCAGACTCGGTGTCTAATCTGGGTCCATGCTTATAAAACTTTTAGTTGAGTCTGAGTTCGTTCTCAAGTTTTTGATTGGTCAGATTTGAGCCTCTGGCTCAAATCTGACCAATCAAAAGCTTGATAACTCAAATCTGACCAATCAAAAGCTTGAGAACGAAACCCAGACTCAACTAAAAGCTTTATAAGCATGGACCCAGATCTCAGGTCCAACTTGGTATCTAATCAGAACCCAACTATTTGATACTTTGTGATTTCAGTTTTGTCAGAAAAAGAGATAAAGGAACAAAATAGAGATAGATATAGATAGAGATAGAAAACTGTGTACAGTTGAAAAGATAAAAAAACCGATTTCTGTAAATCATCTCTAACATTAAAAGTTGTGTATAGACATACTGTTGTTCATAGACCATGGTGTCTAGACCATTATTCATGGACCATTGCTCATAGACAATTGTAATATAGACCATGGTGTATAGACCATTGTTTACAGACCATTGTATTTAGACAATTGTGTATAGAATATTGCTAATGTACCATTGTGTCTACTAGACTATTATGTCTAGACCATTTTTTTCAAAAAACAATTGTTCATAGACCATTGTCAATAGACCATTTGTTTATAGACCATTGTTCATAGACCATTGAACATCGATACTTTTGTATATACCATTGTTCACACATTATTGCGGTTAGACCATTTTGTATAAATTATTGTTCATAGACCATTTTGTATAGAACATTGTTCATAGAGACTATTATGGATGTACCATTTTGTATAGACCATTATGTTTAGCAAATTGTACATGGTCATAGTTCATGATAATTGTGCACATACAATTGTTCATAGACCATTGTATATAGGCCATTGTGTATAGTCAATAGTTCATAGACCATTGTTCATAGACTATTTTTCATAGACCATTTGTCTATGGACCATTGTGTATAGATCATTGTTCATGATCATTGTCCAAGGACCACTGTTTCATGATGATTGTGTTTAGACTATTGTCTCTAAACCGTTGTTCATGGACAACTGTTAATAGACCATTGTTCATAGACCATTGCGTATAGACCATTGTGTATAAATCCTTGTCCGTAGACTATTGTGTATAGACCACTACTCATATATCATTATGTATAGATCATTGCTCATAGATCATTCTGCATAGACCATTTTCAAGGTCAGGATATATCTATGCATTATCCTGTGACGTGGTTTGACGTCAGGATATATCTATGCATTATCCCGTGACGTGGTGTCTATGCATTATCCCGTGATGTGGTATGACGTCAGGATATGTCTATGCATTATCCCGTGACGTGGTATGACGTATGGTATATCTATGCATTATCCCGTGATGTGGTATGACGTCATGATATATCTATACATTATCCTGTGACGTGGTATGATGATACCAGTTACAGTTAAACGTCGCTAATCGGAACATTTAGTAAAGAAGAATTGTGAGCGAGTTAAAGCAGGGTTGCTGCTTAAAGTAGGATGAAATTCATACAGAATTTCTCGACGTTTCATCCGGGTACAACCTGTTTGCACGTGTCAATTTGGTCGCGCTTAGTATAAGAATAATATGTACATTTAAACGTTCGAATTAACCATTTTCCTCATACAAGAGCTTGTCCACTTGTGAAGCAGTTCGCTGTGTTTGCTTATAAAATTATAATAGATCTCACTCCTCAGTTTGTTCCATACCACAAGTCCATGTGTATATAATTATATACAGTAGAACCAGTCTAATGATGTCATTCATCTATTTACATAGGAGTCTTAAAAAGCAGGTGGTTGCTTAATGCAGGGCAAACAGGTTTCTCCCATAGGAACTTTCTGCATTGCATTTGACCTGCATTAACCCTTCGCTTGCTATTCGCGTCAATATACCTACCTGTAAATAGTGAAGACCCAGATGAGACAGCTCCTGTACGAGCTGTCTCATCAGGGTCTGCACTATTTACAAATTGATTGTGCAACCAATGCACTCCACAGCAGTGATTGAATAACGAAATACTTGTACACAGTGAAGATATATGTAATTATACAATAGGGCATGGGTAAAGAAGGAGAAATGTATTTCAAAGTTCAGCAAGAGAAGGGTTAAGGCACCGCCTGTCTTGCAGACACGTACTTAGACATAATTTTGATGGCCACTTAAGACATGTACTACTTTATGTCATTTTAAAAAAACACAGGTAATACGTATTCATGATGTGATATTCTAACATGAATATTGAACAGGCAAAGAGTTAACGAGATTTTACTGTATGTTAACTGCATTCTGAGAGAATGCAAATATAGAATAAAAGCCTCGGAAATAAAAGGATTACGATTCACAAATCCATTCGCAGTACTTAGGAAAATCTTTTAATCTTGTTTTCCCTGTTACTATCGTAACCCAATCTAATTGAATATGTCCGTGTATATCAGAGAATTAACTATTACAGCGCGAAACACGAGTCACTGATGCCCTTTACAAACAGTGTAGATCCAGATGAGAGAGCCCTCTCATCAGGGTCTGCACTGTTTGTCATATTACACTTTTCTTTAAAAAAAACACCTAATTATTCACCATAAGCTTGGCCTGTTTGAAATTTGGAATAGTCCGTTTGAAAATTCAGTGCTTAAAGGTTAGCCCTTCCAATGCTTGAAAAACTGGTGCCTGCTTAAACAATGGTCTCTTGGACGCATTACTGACTTTGGTTCGTTTTAAGCCTTTGAAAAACCACCGGCCGAGTATCAAGAAACTTTGATCCAGATAAGATTCCGAATTACTGGTCGTCTGATCTGGATACGAGCTGTTTGCACTTGCAAATTGTCTCGCGCTTAGCACGAGAATGGTTAATGCGCTTTTCCAATAAACATCCTAAATGTTTAGTAGGAAAATGCACTTGATTGCTTATCTGAAAACAAGAGAGTAGAATTAGTTGCTTACATCATCAATACAGATTAGATATCCAATTAAACTCTTTGCAAACTAAGTAATTTTGTCGTCTGCGGCATAAATTATCATTTTTTCTTTGCAGAAGTTGAGTTTTGGTGACAAACAATTGGGATCTCAGATCAGATCCCGCGTTGTGTGGGGGCCTGATCTGGCTCTAAACCGTTTGTCACTCAGACTCAAAATGACAGAAGAATTCGCCGCTAGCATGCAAAGAGTTACAAATGGAATGTGATATTCTTATTAACTTGATGGGATAAATGTGCGCCGTGCTTATCTGAAACTTAGGGAAAAGTTGCAGAGCTTATGTGTTATTCTAACACAATATGCCTTTTCATCTTAACCCTTTCCCTCATATAAACGCCTTTTCGTGCATTTTTGTCAACGCAAAATAATCCTTTGAAAAGTATACATAATAAAACTTCAGCTAATAAATATTCATGATGTCATTATTTCTTACATGAATATGGAACAGGAATAGGGTTAAACTAACGCATACAATTAGCTTATAACGTTTGCAAACACAGAGTATGAGCAGATTGTTTAGGGTCTAAGTTATATAAGCTGACTCTACAGTTTCTGCCATGTCAAATATTTGTTTGTTCAGTTGTCATTATAAGCATTCAATTAACCCATTCCCTCCTGGACTATTTTTACACACAACCTCTTTGAATAGTTCTCCCGAAAAGGAGCATTTACTAGGGAAATGAATATTAGAATTGTGTAGCTTTGAAACCATTGTGACAAATAGAGCAAAAATGAGCATTTACTAGAGAAATGGGAAATGAATATTAGAATTGTGTAGCTTTGAAACCACTGTGATAAATAGAGCATTTGCTCCTATGGAGCAAATGCTCTATTTATCACAATTGTTTCAAAAAATTAACTTCTCCGACGTCCAAATGCTTCAGAAGGAGGGAAGTGTAAATGAATGTTCACGATGTCAGGATTTTTAGCTCGTCTGTTTTTTAGAAGAAACCAATACGAGCTATTGTCGTAACTCCGGCGTCCGTATTGTCGTCGTCGTTGTTTTCGTTGCAGTCATCGGTGTCGGTGTAACGTTAGCTATTACTGATTAACTATTCGTTTGTGAAACGTTACCCGCGTGTTCACCGTCACAATGGCTATAATCGAACAGACGAGCGTTGGCACCGGCATGTGGTTCTCTTGTTTTGTATGAATATTCATAAAGTAAAGGGTTATGAATGATTACAGTCATAATAGATACATTTATACGACAATTTTGATTTTATTTATAATATATAATATCCCTCTCCTAGGGAACCATTAACAAATAATAACGTGATGAAAATTAATTAGATTGTTTTCTTAAAATGGCATATTAATCCATGAAATATTTGCCAAAAGCAGAAATTAGTCTATATTATGTCATAGGCAAATTAAACAAACCTTGATCATCTGGGTGTATTCTGTTTCCAAAGGCGTAGAACGGGGCATTTATAGAGTACATGAAAATAATTAAGAGAATAACATTGGCGGTTTATATAACTTAATGTAGAACATAACGTAATACACAGGAAGCTTTCTGTATATCTATTGTCCTGCAATAATTAACCACCTGCCGTTTACCACTTTCAGTGTCACGAAGACGTGCCTGTAGTAGCATATACAAAAAGATTGGATTCAGATGAAACACCTAGTAACTTGGCGTCTCATCAAGATCTAAACTGATTGACACTCTGTGTAGGTTTTCATAAAGAAAATTAACCCTTCTCTTGCTGAATTTTAAAATACATTTCTCCTTCTTTACCCATGCCCTGTTGTATAATTACATATATCTTCACTGTGTACACGTATTTCGTTGTGCAAGCACTGCTGTGGAGTGCACTGGTTGTACAATCAACTTGTAAATAGTGCAGACCCTGATGAGACAGCTCCTGCAGGAGCTGTCTCATCTGGGTCTTCACTATTTACAGGTAGGTACATGTAGGTATATTGACGTGATTAGCAAGGGAAGGGTTAAAGAACCGCTCAGTCCTATACTTGAAGCAGACGAACTAGCTCATGAGGGAATGGGTTAAATTATCTACTTTCTTGTGCATGTTTGCGCTGTACAAAATGCTGTGGAAAATTGATAAATATTTCAATAGATCTAAATTTTTAGTAATCAATGAAGACACACATAGCAATTTTATTTTACAGGAAAACCTCAATCATTCAAAATGTTCGTATAGAAGATTTAGGACACTGTTAGGAAGGTGGTTGTTTTACTAGTTCCTTCATATACAGTAAAACCTCTCTATAACGGCCACTAAATTACATCAAACAGTTTGTGTTAAAGGCATGTGGCTGCTTAAAGCTAGGTGATAGTAAAACAGAACGCTCCTTTAGGAGCGTTTTGTTTTACTTTCACCTTGCTTTAAGCAGCAACCTGCCCTTAATACCAACTAATCACAATTTAGTGGCCGTTATAGAGAGGTTGTAATGCTTTTTCACTCCTGTGAAAACAGAGAAGACGCATATCAGATCTGACCCTGACGTTTCTTCCAATACCTACACCTCTTGTGTACATGTGTCATTAGAAAACTTGAGCTAATAAATATTCATGCTATCACCATTTCTTACATGAATATGCAGCAGGGAGGGGGTTTATGCAAGGTGGACGTCATACATAAAACTCCCAGAGGAATTTTCCATGTGGCTTTCACCCTGCATTAAGTTTCCACCTATCTTAAAGATCATTTACGATACGTCTTTGAGTATTCGAATAATCGATAATGAGACGCATTTGAATATATTCGAATAATCGAGGTTTTACTGTACTTTTTTCTGGAGTGTGTTTCTGTTAACATTATAGTGGTATTGGTGCGATCCTGCTGAATCAACATGTATGGATTTCTATAGTGATAATCAATGCTTGTAATAGGAGCCTGTTAGTGCATAAAATCAGCAAATTGTCGTGTTCTAGCTGATTTAAGTCTCCAAATCTGCTGAAGAAGCAATTATTCAGGGCATCGGTCTTTGTAAATATTGCTGACCTTGCACGTAAGACACTGTCTGGACATGTTCATGCTTTCATTGAACACTATAATGAAAGAAACGTGAAGCGTATAATGCGGAATATGCTTTAACCCTTTCCTCCATAAATACGCTTGTCTATACCTCTGTAAAAGTCACTTTATGAAACCATTGTGATAAATAGAGCATTTGCTCCTATAGGAGCAATAGTTACAAACTATACAATTCTAAAATTTCCCCTTTTCTCTAGTTAATTCTCCTTTTCAATATATTTATTCAAAGTGGTTGGATCTAAAACATATAGCCCATGGAGGAAAGGGTTAAATCTAGAATATTGATATAATCCTTCGAGCTCTACGCACATGTCATCTGTTAACCCTTTACTCAATAAATATGCCTTTTCACGCCTTTGCAAACAGAGCAGACCAAGATCAGACGGCTCCTACTGGAGCCGTCTGATCAGGGTCTGCTCTGTTTGCTTATAATTTATAATGTAGATATGATTCTTGAAAATGTTTTTATTTACACATCGTATCTGGACTTCTGTAAATATTCATCACGCCTTGGGTTAAATTACATTTCATTTTGTTTCATAGATATATAACGGGGTTCATTCTGGTAGCATATATCGGACTGTCGCTTTCCTAGTGGCGTCTACAAAATTGTTTCATTTATGTCAGCATTGTATTTTAAAAATGAGTTAGATCTGTTCCTTGCGTTATCTGTATTGCGTAAACTTTTCAATCTAACAGAAACTCGGGAAATATATTAACCCTTTCCCTCATATAAACGTGTTTTCACACATTTAAAAACAGAGTAAACCCAGATCAGACGGCTCCTAGAGGAGCCGTCTGATCAGGGTCTGCTCTGTTTGCTAATAGAATTTGATAGATCTGTTTCTTTGCTTTCTAAATTGTCTACATTGTTCCATCTTCCATATTTCTTTATAACTATTTTGTCCCTGAATATTCAGTAGGTATTGAAATTTGAAATAAACATAGAACAGGGAAAGGGTTAAACGAATGCATTTATGAATATATTAACCTGGTAACTTTTTTTCGATCTTATTACTCGCATAATAGTATTACCGAGGGAACGAAATATCATATGATACATGTAAAACCGACAACCAAAACTGTATTAGTTGGCTAATGGCACTGGCCAATAGGCATATAAATAATCTAAACTAGTCAGATCGCACCAGTTCTCGGAACAGGATTTATCACAAATAGTGCCATATTCTAAGCAAATGCTCCCAACAAAAACGCATAATTACTATCTGATCGGAGATGCGACGCGGAAGAAGCTATTAAACTTCAATTATTTAGAACATTTGTAACATTAATGGGCTTCTAATATCATTCTTTGGAAGTACAACAAAATGCTGCGCACATGTAATATAAGGATATTTTGCAGAGTCAGCAAAATGTGTAACCAATAATCATTCAGTTAGTGAATGCCAATATAAAAAGGCAATAACAATGCCAATATAAAAATGCAATAAGGAATTTAAAACGCCGTAGTTTTGATCTCATCAGTACAGTAGAACATATTTTAACCACATTCTTCAAATAAACGTTTTTTCACGCATTTGCAAACAGAGTAGATCCAGATCAGACGGCTGATCAGGGTATGCTCTGTTTGCTAATTGAATTTGATAGATCTATTGTTTTACTTTCTTAGATGGCTATACAGTGTTCCACCTTCAATGTTTCATTTATAACTATTTTGTCCATGACTATTCAGTAGGCATTGAAATTTGAAATAAATATAGAACAGGGAATGGGTAATAATCAATGCAGATACCTCCTATACGAGCTTTCTGCATTACTTTTCCCAGCATATAGCAACCAGCTGCTTTATAAGACTCCTATAAACGAATAGCCGCTTAAGGCGGGTGTTTTTGTAATTATTAAATGTTTAAAATAATGAACGATGGTTCCGGAAATCACAACATGATTGTTATACATAGACTTTACATAGATTGGAAAACATATTTTTACTCTTTCGCCGCTATTGGCGAAACCATGATGACTTTTGCAAACAGCTTTCGATCTAGATGAGACGCCGAGTACAAAACAAAAAGTGACATTTACGGAGGCGTCAAAAGGCGTCTATAAGAGGGAATGGGTTATAACACATGGGAGCAAACTCACTACACGCGCTTAACCTGTTGCATGTTCATGTAAGAAATAATGACGTTATGAATATTTATTATCTTATTTTTTATAATGGCATTTGTACAAAGCTGCTGATATTGGTAGAAACTGTTGAATCCGATCTTTACCATTCCATGAATCAACTGAGTAGACACTGATCAGAAGGCTCTTACAGTAGCAATCTGATATGGGTATACAGTAAAACTCCGGTAATGCGACCACTTAAAAGAGGTATAATTCTGGGTGCTATATGCAGGTGGTAGCTTAATGCTGGAGCTTTCTGCATTACATTTGTCCTGCATTAAGCAACCACCTGCTTATAAAGACACCCATGTTTAAACATTAAGTGGTCACATTAGAGGGGTTCTACTGTAGTATGTTCGAAAAGACGTAAAAATGCGTTTATACGATGTAAGGGTTAATTCCTTAATTTATTTTACTATTATATCTGTGCCAATCGGTTGGTTTATCTTGGTAAAGATTTTCCTCTTGAACATCCCTGCAAATTGTGTCGAAATCCTGCCATTGATCTCAGAGTAGACTTAAGCATTTTCCTTTATATAGACGAATTTTGGCAACGTTGCAATCAGGGTAGACCCATATCAGGCAGCTCGCGTAGGAGCTGTCTAATCAGGCTATGCTCTTTTTGCTTATGGGATAATATAGGTATGATTCTGAAGTTTCTGCAAAACATGCCTTTGGTAATTAGAAAGATTTAGTCCATGAATGTTTAATATTTTGTTAACCCTTAACCCTTTGCAAACATAGAATACCCAGATCAGATGACTCCTATAGGAGCCGTCTGATCAGGGTCTACTCTGTTTGCTAATGGAATTTGATAAATCTGTTTATTTAATTTCTAAAACGGCTACAATGGCCCGCCTTCGATATTCCATTATAACTATTGATCCATGAATGATCAATAAGTATTGAATTTTGTAATAACATAGAACAGGGAAAGGGTTAACTCCATTAGTGCACATTTCTACGCCTATGCAAGCAGAGAATACCAACATCAGACGTCACCTGTAGGTGCCACTTCATTATGGTCTGTTCTGTTTGCTCATGATATAATATAGATATTATTTCACAGTTTCTGCCATGGCTAAAACATTATATGTCCATGTCCTGTCATGTATTCTTACATGTTAAATTGATAATCATGATGGACAGAGTGAATTTGTCACTAAATAAAGAACCTAATCATGAACCTAGTTCCGCTCTAGGGTGGATCTACAGTAAAAACAAACCTCTAGACCAGAATTTTATTAAAGACCAATACAATAAAACCACTCTATAACGGCCGATAAATTGTGTTAATTAGTTGGTATTTAGGGGAGTTGGCTGCTTAAAGTAAGGTGAACGTAAAACAGAACGCTCCTATAGGAGCGTTCTGTTTTACTTTCATCTTGCTTTTTAAGTAGTCACCTGTCTTTTACACAAAATACTTGATGCAATTTAGTAGCCGTTATAGAGAGGCCTTTTTAGGCAGGTAGCTGCTTAGTTTAGGTTGACAGTCATACAGAAAGATCATGTGAACGTTTTCTGTGTGACTTTTAACCTGCATTAAAGCTGCCACGTGTCTAAAAGACCGGAATCGGTACACATTTTTCTGTCCGGTTTAGGGTTTTACTGTAGTTTCGCTCGAGGCCATCATGGTCTTTGTCAAATCATTGTTTGAACAATCGTGACTTACGTCACAATAAATTCTACCAAGTTGTACAGAAATCTGTATCCATGCTTATAAAACTTTTAGTTGAGTCTGAATTCGTTCTCAAGTTTTTGATTGGTCAGAGTTGAGCTTTTTGCTCAACTCTGACCAATCAAAAGCTTGAGAACTCAAATTTGACCAATCAAAAGCTTGAGAACGAACTCAGACTCAACTTAAAAGCTTTATAAGCATGGACCCTGACCTTTATATTTTCAGAGAAATATCTTGGTATAAAAAAACTAAAGCCGTGTAGCTTTTTGGGATAACAGGAACAACTTCTACGTCGTTTGTTTCTCTGTCAGTTTTTATGTCGTTCTTTTTGTTATACATGTATATCTGTCGACAGGAGACACCTTTTTTCATGCTCTATTATTTGAATATTTTCACAATTATAAAATAAGGCAAACAAAGTCTGTCTAACCCACTTGTATCCCTTTTTTACAAGTCAAGACAGTCAATGTGTACCAAATTATATTGAAATCTGTCAAGTATTTTATGACGAGTATATATTTGAAGTTTCATCCCGTTGTTTTGTA
Organism: Azorinus chamasolen; assembly: GCA_963576725.1. Classification (NCBI taxonomy): domain Eukaryota; kingdom Metazoa; phylum Mollusca; class Bivalvia; order Cardiida; family Solecurtidae; genus Azorinus; species Azorinus chamasolen. Next base: position 62,297,661 of record OY755241.1, on the reverse strand, counting down.
GATTTCCCTTGAACTTGTTGACGGACAGTCACGATATGACACTCTTGGGTAAGCTGTATCTCTTTGGTGACAATGAAACCCTGCTAAACGACACTGTGGGAAGGAATGAGCGTGTCATATCAGTTACAAGTGACAAGTGAAATGTATAATACATTATTTGATATATGCGTAGTTTTGTATTTAATAATGCATAATATTGTACGAATACCGTTTATTACCAAACATTATCTCTCACCATTATCTCCCATTCTCTATAAATTTCGACATTTAAGAACTGTAAAATGGGGTTTTGAATGTCATCATTTTCGTCCATAGGGTATGCATGTTTAATTATTCACATATGTCATTTTGTTTCACTACTTTGTTCCTACATTATGATATTTTATTCCGACATTAAGCTACATTAAACTTTCTACACTACTGTGTTCCTACATTAAGCTACTTTGGTCTGACATTAAGCTAATTTAAGTTTTCTACACTAGTTTGTTCCTACGCTAAGCTATTTTGTTCCTACGTAAAGCTGCTATTTGTCTTAAGCCTTTCTCTAATGAATATTTATGCATGAATCCATCACTTCATGGAGATTAATTACCTTAATTCTTATAAGATAAACGTATTCAAAGGTATCTTAAGCCAACGCCGTAAGATCAGATCTACATATGTTCACAAGAAAACACAGCAGACCCGTTTCTTTGCATAACATTTGTTAACAATTGACCTAGACGAGACACCGAGTTTGAGTCGAGAAAACATGAAATCATGAAAGGGGATACAATACAACCCCTCTAATGCGACCACAAAAAGAGGTATATGTGTGCGTCTTAAATACAAATGTACAGGCGCTTACTTAATACAGGAGGACGGCTATGCAAAAAGCTCCAAAATGAGTGTTATGCATTATTTTCATTCTTTAAGAAGTAAGTATGTTTTTAAGAAGTAAATATATGTTTTAACCCTTTCTCTCATATAAACGTAATTTGCGAACAGTGAAGACTCAGATGAGACGGCTCCTGAAATTACGATATACCTAACTTAAAACATTAGCTAATAAATAAGCATGATGTTCATTTATGTAAATTCATACAGTGTTCGCATTAGAGGGGGTCTAACTGAACAAGCTAGCTTATACATTTGTATTTAAAACATTGAAAGAAAACGACAGCTTCACAGCTTGATGCATGTACAATAAAACCCCGCTAATGCGACCACCTAAAAGAGGTATAATTATTTGTGCTAGATGCATGTGGTAGCTTAATGCAGGACAAAAGTAATGCAGAAAGCTCCTAGAGGAGCTTTCTGCATTACTTTTTCCTGCATTAAGCAACCACCTACTTATAAAGACACCCATGTTTATTCATTAAGTGGTCGCATCAGAGGGGTACTACTGTACCTCCATTTACATCCAACACATTCATGTCATGTGACACTCAGGGTATAGTATATTGTCATCTACACCAGCCAAAATAATTTGATAAAGACGGTCTGTTATGTTACATTAATTCATTTAGCTCATGTTTTGTTAATATCGAACTATTCACATAAATGTCTGTCGATTGTGTATCCTTATCATTTACTGATATCATGAATATATTCTGTATCCAAACTGTTTAACTAGTGCATGCCAATAATGATTATGTAAAACGCCGCGTCATTTTTAGAGTTTTTGTCGGCATGGCAATAAATTCTGACATTTCCTCTTTTTCAGCAATTAGGTATTTACGGTGTTGAGAGTAAATGCACAGTTCATATTGTAGTGAGTGTCTGATTACTTTTCGAATACTTAACAACACTTAATGAATACCTAAATATTAGAAGGCGTTAAGTGTCTGAAACACGGGCTCATTTTAAAGAATGTTCACACCTAGCAGTCTAGCAACGAACATCGCTTTCATGAAAATAAAGTTAGTCCTGGTGACATTTTGATAGGTGTCACACATTTTAATTGACTGTCTATCTTCAAATCATTGGAATGTTTTAGTTTAACCCTTCGCTTGCTATTCACGTCAATATACCTACCTGTAAATAGTGAAGACCCAGATGAGACAGCTCCTGCAGGAACTGTCTCATCATGGTCTGCACTATTTACAAGTTGATTGTGCAACCAGTGCACTCCACAGCAGTAATTGCACAGCGAAATACTTGTACACAGTGAAGATATATGTAATTATACAACAGGGCATGGGTAAAGAAGGAGAAATGTATTTTAAAATTCAGCAAGAGAAGGGTTAATTGACTGTTTTAGTTTAATCGTTTTCATACTCCTTTATGTGCCTTTGCAAACAGTGTAGACCCAGATCAAACGGCTGATGTAGGAGTCTGATCAGTGTCTGCTGCGTTTGCTTATGAAATAATATAGATATATTCCAAATTTCAATGAATATTCATGGTCAAAATAGTTATAATGAAATATGGTAGGTGGAACATTGTAGCCATTTTAGAAAGTAAAGCCAGAGATCTTTCAAATTCCATTTGCAAACAGAACAGACCCTGATCTACTCTGTTTGCAAATGCGTGAAAATTCATTTATATTAAAGAAAGGGTTAATAATAATAAAATATGAGACGCTTCGCCAGGGGCTCAGATAAGATGCGTAAAAGAAAATATACTTTATTTCTCCTATCAATCACTATTTTGTACCCATTCTTTTGAATTTTCTCTTCAAGACGATTCCTAACCCTTCTCTTGCTGAATTTTAAATTGCATTTCTCCTTCTTTACCCATGCCCTATTGTATAATTACACATATTTTCACTGTGTACAAGTATTTCGCTGTACAATGACTGCTGTGGAGTGCACTGGTTGCACAATCAACTTGTAAATAGTGCAGACCCTGATGACACAGCTCCTGTAGGAGCTGTCTCATCTGGGTCTTCACTATTTAAAGGTAGGTATATTGATGTGAATAGCAAGCAAAGGGTTAATCTATCTTCATCTATTCCTCTGTGCGCTAGTATCAATATCATTCACCTTCAGGTTACATTTTCAAAATAAAAGAGAATGTAAATTGTATACAGAAAGGAGCAGATAGAAATGAACATTTTACAAATGTGCTTAGGGTTCAATTGAATAAAACAAAAACCGCTCTTTGTTCCACAAACATCTAATTGTGTATTGTATAGTAGAGCCGGTCTTAAACGGCAATAAAAAAGAGGTCTAATTATGGGTCTGTACAGCAGGTGTTCGCTTAATGCATGTTTAAAGTAATGCAGAAAGCTCCTATAGGAGCTTTCTGCATTTCTTTTACCATGCAATAAGCAACCACCTGTTTTTAAGACCCTTGTGTTCAAAAAATGAATGACCGCTGAGACAGGTACAACTGTACTCACGTATCGACTGATAAGTGAGTGTGACCACTATGTTAGATGAATGCATTTGTTTTGATCTACAAATGTGTTGTTTTACAAATGATTTTCCATAATGAAACTGGAAATTAGAATTATATTGTCAGATGCGTGCAAACCATGATAGTATCAAAGCCTACAGCCGTGTTAGTAGTTCAAAGCTATAATTGAAACGATTTTACAGTTTTCTACATCTTTGATCGTAAGCATTAATTCCCGATTTAACCTAACAAACACATTGTAATCAATGTAATAAAACACTGTAGTTGGAACTGCCATACGCAGCAGTTGTGTCAACCTGTCATTAGTGAAATGAAAAAGGATTTGTATAAATATGCTGATAACTAGTAGATCCTTCGAAAGCAAAAGTAGCAATTATTGTTAAAGGGAATACCAGAATGCAGAGCGATGCTTGACCCTAAATTACATGACACCATTAATTCTAATTAGATGAAAGTTACGTATAGCAGATGAACACGTGATTGTTCGATCTTGGCAGAAACTGTAGAATATTATCTATATTGACTTATAGGCAAACAAAGCAGACCCTGATCAGACGGCTCCTACAGGAGCCGTCTGATCTGGGTCTTCTTTGTTTGTAAAGGCGTAGAAAGGCGTATTTATATAGTAACGGATTAATTCTTTGTATGAATTGAAGAATAGATTCAGTGCGACATTGTATTCGATACAGTCTATGAGAAGCATGTCGACACAGGCACGTTATTTTTCGGAATTTCAATCACTTGTGAAAGGATTTATGGTACCGTTCACAGGAAACTCGTTTATTTGGTTTATTAAGAATTATGCAAACTGTGGATTTTCTTAAACAGATGCAAATTCATTCTTTGACATTTGTTGAAAGGCATCTAATTGCGCCAAAATTGAGTTTTTACGATTTTGTGCTGACAATGTGGTATTGGGATGACTGTCACAGAAAAATAGGGACGAGTCTGTGTATGACAATTGCGAACAGATGAAACTAAGATTAGACGCAGTGTTAATGAAATCCAAACTGTTTGATAATGGGTTTTAACACATTCCGTTATAGGCTATTTTTAGACCAAACCTCTTGGAAAAAACCTACTGAATTTTACTAGAAGAAGAAATATTTCAGAATTGTGTAGTTTTGAAATCATTTTGATAAATAGATCATTTGCTCCTATGGAGCAAATGCCCTATTCATCACAATGGTTTCAAACATTGACTTTTAGAGTGGCGTCAAATGGCATCAATATGAGGGAATTGTTGAAAAACAAACGAACATTACTGTACTCTAACAATTTCTGACATAAAAGCAATCGGGGTCTTAACCCTTCTAAGCGGGACGTGTCTGGCATTTGCAACAAAGAGCTTCGGCCCCAGCTAAGACGCATGCTCACATAAGACGCATGCAAACATCCTATCATGTTTCAAGACTCGGTGTTGTTGAAAAGAAATGCAGAGTAAATGAACTGTGACAACTGAAATTGATGACATTTCTACAAGCAAATTTTGCTCAGCGGGCTAAAGGTTAAAATACTCCCCATACTAATCTTAGTCACCATAAACAGCTCCAGGATATAGGATGGAAAGCAAAGGATCTAACCTCTGAACAAAATAATCGAGTCGCTGTCAGATAGTTCCGGTTATGGGACGTTTTGCTTGGCAAGTAGCTTCAACCACGATCAAGTCCTTCGGACGAGACTTTATGAAAAGAGGTCCGATGTATCAGTGCTTTACTCTGGGAATCAGAGTATCTCTGTCGATAATAATAGTAGGGCACTGTGCCCGGGTTTCTCTGTATCCGCTCCCCTCACTCTAAAGCGACCAATTAGCCCAAAGCTGACGGAAGCGGACGTTAATCAAGACAAACAAATAAACAAACAAACAAAAAACCAGTAGCTTCACTTCATTAAAAGGATGACATCTTGGAAGAGTGACGGGGATGTTACTTACAATATGCATTTGGAACTTTTCATTTGACAAGAAGCTTCATTTTCATCAGAAATTATGACCTTCTTTGGGGGAGTGTTATTTTCGATAAACTAATTCATCATTAATGTTGACTTCTTTGACGTGAGTGGGGTTACTTTCGACATGCTTATAGACTTTTTTGATATGCATTGGTGACTTTTTGCCCGACACGCAGTTTCTCTTCATCGCAAATGATGACTTCTTTGAACGGGGTGGTGGTGGGGAGTCCTATTTCCTACTCTAGGTTGTGGCAGCCTATTCCGGACGCCCGCATAGCACAACGTTATTATTGTGGCTAATATGAATCGAACTGGGGTTTCCTGAGTGAAAAGCAAATATATCGCTTTTTGGATTGCTTTATTTTACGATTTTATGTTGCTTATAAGGATGACAAGTCTGTATCTGTTACGGTAACACAATGTAATAACAACTCATTTTACTTTCTAATCGTTTCTGTCATCTTTGAATGTTTTGTAACTAGTTGTCTTGGTCTGTTTCCGTTTCTGTCGATAAATTCAATATTTGTAAATTAGTCCTTGTCTATGGAAAGTGTCGGTGCATACAATCAGTATATTGCTATGTTGCTTACAATCAGTATATTGCTATTTTCGAGTGCCAATCTGCCGATGAAACACCTCTCGCGGTCTACGATATCATCGGTATTTTAACATTATTAGCACGGAAAATATATAGTACCGTCAATGGTTAGTCGTTAAAAATGGAACCCGCGACATCCGGCCCCACAAGCCAAGGCTCTACCAGACAATGTTTATGGTGTTAATAAAGTTAGAAATTACTATTACTTTGTGGACGTCTTATTAACCCATTCCCTCATATTGACGCCTTTTGACCCATTCCCTCATATTGACATCTTTTGACGCCTCAGTAAAAGTCACTTTTTGAAACCATTGTGAAAAATAGAGCATCTGCTCCATAGTTAGGTGCAAATGCTCTTTTTATCACAACGGTTTCAAAACTACACAATTCTAATCTTTTCATTTCTCTAGTAAATACTCCTTTTCAGAAGATGTATTCAACGAGATTAGGTCTGAAGTAAACTGATCAGGGAATGAGTTATGTGTATCAGTACTATAAGATATTACTATTACATTGTGCACGTCTTATTAATGCAAATAAAACTAACAATAACAATCACTCTTATTTATAGTAACTCTTTCTCTCCTATAAACGCCTTTTTACGCATTTGTAAAAGCAAAACATTCACATGAAAAGTTTATATTATAAAAATTGAGCTAATAAATAGTCATGTTGTCATTATGTCTTACATGAATACAGAACAGGGAAAGGGTTAATATAGGGTTCGGTTATTTTCCTGAATAAGTGAAGCTCATGCAACATTGACAAGCGTCCGTTTAAAATTAAAATAGCTTTTCTCGACACATTATGTGTCATATATACTGCCAGTGTTGACCAGACAAGGAACAGGTCTGTGATGGTTGTGTGTTTAACCCATTCCCACATAGGCTATTTTTAGATCCAACCATTTTGAATAAATCTACCGAAAAGGAGTATTAACTAGAGAAAAGGCATATTTTAGAATTTTGTAGTTTGGAACGATTGTGATAAATGGAGCATTTGCTCCTATAGGAGCAAATGGTCTATTTATCACAACGGTTTCAACAGGTGACTCTTACAGAGGCGTAGAAAGGCGTATTTATGGAGGAAAGCGATAAGTATGTGTATGCATGTATGTGTATGTATGGTTTTGCTGTGGTCTTTATTGCGGCATCTCAGGTTTAGATGGGTTTCACTGTACTGCAACACTGAGTATGGCTTGCTAAACCTATAAAGGATGAAATGATTACGAAGGATATATTAGAATACTAGATACTATGGTTTTCTCTGCGTTATATTATTGAATACAGTAGAACCTGTCCTAAGCGGCCATTCATTCATTGAACATACGAGTCTTGAAAAACTTCTGCATTATGTTTGACCTGCATTAAGCAACCACCTGTCTTACACACCCATACTTAGACCTATATTTCTTTTGATGACAGATTATACTGTATGCCATAAAGCGACATTAACCATTTCCCTGAATAGTTATGTAAGAAATAAGGACATCATGAATATGTATTAGCTGAATCCTTATAATGCCTGGTGTATCTAGGACATTTTTATGTTCGTACCCACTGTACAGTCAGGTTTATTAAAATTCCACAAGAAAACAGATCAGACCCAGATCAGATCAGATCAGATGGTTCATGTAGGCGTCGTCTGATCAGGTCCTGACTTTGTTGCGTGTGGCATAACAGATATCTGATTGAGCAGTTTTTGTGTCACCTGCCGAGAATCAGTGTGTCACTTAGGGATCACTTTTCCGTCCTCTGTCTGTCCGTCTGTCACACTTTCCTTTTTGGCTGTCATTTCTAAACTAATCATTATCGAACTTTCAAATTTCACGTGCATCTTCCTCTCATTGAGGACGATTGATGCAACTAAGGTCGATAACTCTACATGCAATACTATTTTATTTAATCCCCTTTGTTCTGATTCAACTCCAGCATATTAATAGTTTTTGTGTCAGCTGCGAGCATGTTGACACATGTGCTCCTCCGAACACTCTTGTTATCATATTAAACATTTACATAATAAAGATTCAGCTAAAAATATTCAAAATGCCCTTAATTTTTACATGTATATTGAAAAGGTAAAGTATAAATCACTTGCTGACACATGCCTCATACTATTCTTCCAAGGACACTCCTTCAATTTTAGAACTGGGCAAAAATTGAAATCTCTTTTTAACAGATACAAATTCATTCTTTGGCATTTATTGAAAGGCCTCTAATTGCGACAAATTGAACAGTTCGGCTTTTTGCTACCAGTGTGTTTCTATTAAAACCTCACGGCATTATAAACGAGTGCGTGGTGGATTTTCTTTTTAACCCTTTACTTTATCAATACACCTTTCTACCCCTTTACAAACAGAGTAGACCCAGATCAGACGGCTCCTATAGGAGCTGTCTGATCAGGGTCTGCTATGTTTTCTTATAGAATAGACCTGGACCAATATTCATAAAGCTCCTCAGGAATATTGTAACCTTAGGACAACTTTAGGAACATAATTCTGTTTGCGTTTGTAGCAAAACTATACAGTACATTTTCATTCAGTGATTTCTGGGATATTTAGTTAAATATATATTTGATATACAGCTTTAATTTTCTAAAATAGTTTTACTTGCATTCATTTTATAAGACTAAGGACTATTTAAGAAACTAAGAAATTTTCTCAAGTTTCTTCTTTGGAGCTTTATGAATACGGGCTCTGATTCTACAGTCCCCGCTTTGGCAAACATTTCATTATATTTAAAAATAATCTAATTAATATTCATGATGACGTCATGTCTTACACGAATATTCATGAGGCCAATAACTTAAAGGATACATAGTACATGTACCATAATAACGCAATCTCAGATTTGAAACGAGTTGACGAAGCAGTTTTGAAAGAAACCACTGACTATGCAATCGTGTAATTGAACCATTAGCATGCTAATCCCGACCTGACACGCATCTGCAAACAGCTGGGATCCAGATTAGACGCCGAGTAACTCGGCGTCTCATCAGGATCCAAGCTGTTTGACACTCGGTCCAGTGTTTCTCAAACGCTTGTACCAATCAGAAGTAAGTAAAATATGCTACAAATCAGGGGTGTTTTGCAGACAACTTTTTTTCATCACGATAAGGGTGAATGAAATGATAAATCAGCGAGTTTGGTCGTTAATTACCCGCTGTTCAATTCGGTGATCAGCTGTTCCTTTGCAAATGACTTCCGCATTGCGTAAAAATCGTGAAACACAACAGCGGTGAATAGTGCACGGGTAAACGATAAACACCGTGGTTTATAGACGTCATCAGTCTTCTGAAAGCTAAACTGATCATGTGCGTGAAGTTAGCTGCCAGTTGCCAGTTGACAGTTGCCAATTGAATCCTGAACACACGGCTGACGATTCAAATATAAGATACTCGCGAATCGTCAACTGGCAACTGGCAGCCAATTTCACTACACGGCTGCCAATTCAATATGATACTCGCGAATCGTCAACTGGCAACTGGCAGCCAGCTGCCAATTCAAATGAAATTTTAATGAATTGTGATCGCTAGTGAACCGTCAACTGGCAACTGGCAGCCAGCTGCCAATTCAAATATAGCATAAGAAACTGTGTTTACAGGCGAACCGTCAACTGGCAACTGGCAGCTAGCTGCCAATTCAAATTTAACTTCCGAAATTGTGTTTACTGGCGAACCGTCAACTGGCAACTGACAGCCAGCTGCCGATTCAAAAATAACAAAAGAAACTGTGTTTAAAGGCGAACCGTCAACTGGCAACTGGCAGCCAGCTGCCAATTCGACTTTTATTGTTAATAGATACATATTCATGTGAATAGTCAACTGGCAACTGGCAGCCAGCTGACAATTCACTCTAAACATATTAAAACATAGTTTATCACGAATAGTCAACTGGCAACTGGCAGCCAGCTGCCAATTCAAATATAGCATAAGAAACTGTGTTTACAGGCGAACCGTCAACTGGCAACTGGCAGCTAGCTGCCAATTCAAATGTAACTTCCGAAATTGTGTTTAATGGCGAACCGTCAATGGCAACTGGCAGCTAGCTGCCAATTCGACTTTTATTATAATTCCGAAATTGTGTTTACTGGCGAACCGTCAACTGGCAACTGGCAGCCAGCTGCCAATTCGACTTTTATTATACCTAGATACATGTTTATGTGAATTGTCAACTGGCAACTGGCAGCCAGCTGCCAATTCAACAATAACATGAGAAACTGTGTTTAAAGGTGAACCGTCAACTGGCAACTGGCAGCCAGCTGCCGATTCAAAAATAACAAAAGAAACTGTGTTTAAAGGCGAACCGTCAACTGGCAACTGGCAGCCAGCTGCCAATTCGACTTTTATTGTTAATAGATACATATTCATGTGAATAGTCAACTGGCAACTGGCAGCCAGCTGACAATTCACTCTAAACATATTAAAACATAGTTTATCACGAATAGTCAACTGGCAACTGGCAGCCAGCTGCCAATTCAAATATAGCATAAGAAACTGTGTTTACAGGCGAACTGGCAACTGGCAGCTAGCTGCCAATTCAAATGTAACTTCCGAAATTGTGTTTAATGGCGAACCGTCAACTGGCAACTGGCAGCCAGCTGCCAATTCGACTTTTATTATACCTAGATACACGTGTATGTGAATTGTCAACTGGCAACTGGCAGCCAGCTGACATTTCACTCTAAACTTATTAAAACATAGTTGATCACGAATAGTCAACTGGCAACTGGCAGCCAGCTGCCAATTCAAATATAGCACAAGAAACTGTGTTTACAGGCGAACCGTCAACTGGCAACTGGTAGCTAGCTGCCAATTCAAATTTAACTTCCGAAATTGTGTTTACTGGCGAACCGTCAACTGGCAACTGGCAGCCAGCTGCCAATTCGACTTTTATTATACCTAGATACCTGTTTATGTGAATTGTCAACTGGCAACTGGCAGCCAGCTGCCAATTCAACAATAACATGAGAAACTGTGTTTAAAGGTGAACCGTCAACTGGCAACTGGCAGCCAGCTGCCGATTCAAAAATAACAAAAGAAACTGTGTTTAAAGGCGAACCGTCAACTGGCAACTGGCAGCCAGCTGCCAATTCGACTTTTATTGTTAATAGATACATATTCATGTGAATAGTCAACTGGCAGCCAGCTGACAATTCACTCTAAACATATTAAAACATAGTTTATCACGAATAGTCAACTGGCAACTGGCAGCCAGCTGCCAATTCAAATATAGCATAAGAAACTGTGTTTACAGGCGAACCGTCAACTGGCAACTGGCAGCTAGCTGCCAATTCAAATGTAACTTCCGAAATTGTGTTTAATGGCGAACCGTCAATGGCAACTGGCAGCTAGCTGCCAATTCGACTTTTATTATAATTCCGAAATTGTGTTTACTGGCGAACCGTCAACTGGCAACTGGCAGCCAGCTGCCAATTCGACTTTTATTATACCTAGATACATGTTTATGGGAATTGTCAACTGGCAACTGGCAGCCAGCTGCCAATTCAACAATAACATGAGAAACTGTGTTTAAAGGTGAACCGTCAACTGGCAACTGGCAGCCAGCTGCCGATTCAAAAATAACAAAAGAAACTGTGTTTAAAGGCGAACCGTCAACTGGCAACTGGCAGCCAGCTGCCAATTCGACTTTTATTGTTAATAGATACATATTCATGTGAATAGTCAACTGGCAACTGGCAGCCAGCTGACAATTCACTCTAAACATATTAAAACATAGTTTATCACGAATAGTCAACTGGCAACTGGCAGCCAGCTGCCAATTCAAATATAGCATAAGAAACTGTGTTTACAGGCGAACTGGCAACTGGCAGCTAGCTGCCAATTCAAATGTAACTTCCGAAATTGTGTTTAATGGCGAACCGTCAACTGGCAACTGGCAGCCAGCTGCCAATTCGACTTTTATTATACCTAGATACACGTGTATGTGAATTGTCAACTGGCAACTGGCAGCCAGCTGACATTTCACTCTAAACTTATTAAAACATAGTTGATCACGAATAGTCAACTGGCAACTGGCAGCCAGCTGCCAATTCAAATATAGCACAAGAAACTGTGTTTACAGGCGAACCGTCAACTGGCAACTGGTAGCTAGCTGCCAATTCAAATTTAACTTCCGAAATTGTGTTTACTGGCGAACCGTCAACTGGCAACTGGCAGCCAGCTGCCAATTCGACTTTTATTATACCTAGATACCTGTTTATGTGAATTGTCAACTGGCAACTGGCAGCCAGCTGCCAATTCAACAATAACATGAGAAACTGTGTTTAAAGGTGAACCGTCAACTGGCAACTGGCAGCCAGCTGCCGATTCAAAAATAACAAAAGAAACTGTGTTTAAAGGCGAACCGTCAACTGGCAACTGGCAGCCAGCTGCCAATTCGACTTTTATTGTTAATAGATACATATTCATGTGAATAGTCAACTGGCAACTGGCAGCCAGCTGACAATTCACTCTAAACATATTAAAACATAGTTGATCACGAATAGTCAACTGGCAACTGGCAGCCAGCTGCCAATTCAAATATAGCATAAGAAACTGTGTTTACAGGCGAACCGTCAACTGGCAACTGGCAGCTAGCTGCCAATTCAAATTTAACTTCCGAAATTGTGTTTACTGGCGAACCGTCAACTGGCAACTGGCAGCCAGCTGCCAATTCGACTTTTATTATACCTAGATACATGTTTATGGGAATTGTCAACTGGCAACTGGCAGCCAGCTGCCAATTCAACAATAACATGAGAAACTGTGTTTAAAGGTGAACCGTCAACTGGCAACTGGCAGCCAGCTGCCGATTCAAAAATAACAAAAGAAACTGTGTTTAAAGGCGAACCGTCAACTGGCAACTGGCAGCCAGCTGCCAATTCGACTTTTATTGTTAATAGATACATATTCATGTGAATAGTCAACTGGCAACTGGCAGCCAGCTGACAATTCACTCTAAACATATTAAAACATAGTTTATCACGAATAGTCAACTGGCAACTGGCAGCCAGCTGCCAATTCAAATATAGCATAAGAAACTGTGTTTACAGGCGAACCGTCAACTGGCAACTGGCAGCTAGCTGCCAATTCAAATGTAACTTCCGAAATTGTGTTTAATGGCGAACCGTCAACTGGCAGCCAGCTGCCAATTCGACTTTTATTATACCTAGATACACGTGTATGTGAATTGTCAACTGGCAGCCAGCTGACAATTCACTGTTAACTTATTAAAACATAGTTGATCACGAATAGTCAACTGGCAGCCAGCTGCCAATTCAAATATAGCTCAAGAAACTGTGTTTACAGGCGAACCGTCAACTGGCAACTGGTAGCTAGCTGCCAATTCAAATTTAAATTCCTAAATTGTGTTTACTGGCGAACCGTCAACTGGCAACTGGCAGCCAGCTGCCAATTCGACTTTTATTATACCTAGATACATGTTTATGTGAATTGTCAACTGGCAACTGGCAGCCAGCTGCCAATTCAACAATAACATGAGAAACTGTGTTTAAATGTGAACCGTCAACTGGCAACTGGCAGCCAGCTGCCGATTCAAAAATAACAAAAGAAACTGTGTTTAAAGGTGAACCGTCAACTGGCAACTGGCAGCCAGCTGCCAATTCGACTTTTATTGTTAATAGATACATATTCATGTGAATAGTCAACTGGCAACTGGCAGCCAGCTGACAATTCACTCTAAACATATTAAAACATAGTTTATCACGAATAGTCAACTGGCAACTGGCAGCCAGCTGCCAATTCAAATATAGCACAAGAAACTGTGTTTACAGGCGAACCGTCAACTGGCAACTGGCAGCTAGCTGCCAATTCAAATGTAACTTCCGAAATTGTGTTTAATGGCGAACCGTCAACTGGCAACTGGCAGCCAGCTGCCAATTCGACTTTTATTATACCTAGATACACGTGTATGTGAATTGTCAACTGGCAACTGGCAGCCAGCTGACATTTCACTCTAAACTTATTAAAACATAGTTGATCACGAATAGTCAACTGGCAGCCAGCTGCCAATTCAAATATAGCACAAGAAACTGTGTTTACAGGCGAACCGTCAACTGGCAACTGGTAGCTAGCTGCCAATTCAAATTTAACTTCCGAAATTGTGTTTACTGGCGAACCGTCAACTGGCAACTGGCAGCCAGCTGCCAATTCGACTTTTATTATACCTAGATACCTGTTTATGTGAATTGTCAACTGGCAACTGGCAGCCAGCTGCCAATTCAACAATAACATGAGAAACTGTGTTTAAAGGTGAACTGGCAGCCAGCTGCCGATTCAAAAATAACAAAAGAAACTGTGTTTAAAGGCGAACCGTCAACTGGCAACTGGCAGCCAGCTGCCAATTCGACTTTTATTGTTAATAGATACATATTCATGTGAATAGTCAACTGGCAACTGGCAGCCAGCTGACAATTCGCTTTTAACATGTTAAAACAGAGTTGATCACGAATAGTCAACTGGCAACTGGCAGCCAGCTGCCAATTCAAATATAGCATAAGAAACTGTGTTTACAGGCGAACCGTCAACTGGCAACTGGCAGCTAGCTGCCAATTCAAATGTAACTTCCGAAATTGTGTTTACTGGCGAACCGTCAACTGGCAACTGGCAGCCAGCTGCCAATTCGTCTTTTATTATACCTAGATACATGCTTATGTAAATTGTTAACTGGCAACTGGCAGCCAGCTGACAATTCGCTTTTAACATATTAAAACAGAGTTGATCACCAATAGTCAACTGGCAACCGGCAGCTAGCTGCCAATTTAAATGTAACTTCCGAAATTGTGTTTACTGGCGAATCGTCAACTGGCAACTGGCAGCCAATTTCACTACACGGCTGCAAATTCAATATGATACTCGCAAATCGTCAACTGGCAACTGGCAGCCAGCTGCCAATTCAAATGAAATTTTATGAATTGTGATCGCTAGTGAACCGTCAACTGGCAACTGGCAGCCAGCTGCCAATTCAAAAATAACACAAGAAGCCGTGTTTAAGGCGAACCGTCAACTGGCAACTGGCAGCCAGCTGCCAATTCAAAGGTAACCTCCGAAATTGTGTTTACTGACGAACCGTCAACTGGCAACTGGCAGCCAGCTGCCATTTCGACTTTTATTATACCTAGATACATATTTATGTGAATTATCAACTGGCAACTGGCAGCCAGCTGACAATTCGCTTTTAACACGTTAAAACAGAGTTGATCACTAATAGTCAACTGGCAACTGGCAGTCAGCTGCCAATTCAAATATAGCATAAGAAACTGTGTTTACAGGCGAACCGTCAACTGGCAACTGGCAGCCAGGTGCCAATTCAAATGTAACTTTGAAAATTTTGTTTACTGGCGATTCTTGAACGGGCAACTGACAGCCAGCTTCCAATTTGACTTTTATTATACCTAGATGCATATTTATGTTAATTGTAAACGATACTCGCGAATCGTCAACTGGCAACCAACTTAGACGAATCAAAACACTGTCATGCGAATTTACAACTGGCAGTCAGCTCTACTATAGTTTCTTAGCATGTTTTGGTCATCAAACAATATCTGTAGTATACTGCACTAGTTTGCGTTTGCTCAGTTTTCTTTAACAAGTACAAGGTGGCTTGGTGAGTATTTAGATACCAAAACGTTTTGTGTTTACTACGCAAGTATAATGCCCAGGTTTGTACATGGTTGCACCTACTAGCCGATATGTTCCTGATATCACATGCAGTTTCCCTTCATAGAGTTTGATATCCTTTGGAAACCCACAACTTTGAATCATTTCATACACGCGCAAAAATATTACTGGTGGTAATTCATCCCCAACGACTTGTCGTTGATAGTGTCGTTGTCCTGTACAGCAATACTTCTCACTGAAAAACAACATACGAGTAAGTATTATTATCGCATTATCAGAGAAGTGGTAGTTTAATGCATGGTGAAAGTCACGAAAAACAAAGTATTTTTTTCAACTTTTTGCACGAGTTTCATCCAGCATTAACTAGTCGCCTGTCTAATGTTTTCAATGTTTCCTTCATTAAAGTTTCAGGATAGTGGGGGTTTACTGTATGAATTCTTTTAATTAAAAAAACCCCTAACAATTTGCATAAAGGTAGTGCCCTTACCAAATATTTTTTTGAAAACGTTATAAATGCTAGGTTAAACTTTTCAGCGTATCAACCCTGTCACTATATAAGAAATAGTACAGCCCACTTCGGGCCTAATTGCATTATAGTGACCTACCAGTCAGCCCGAAAATAGTTTAAGGCCCGAAGCCTTCGGCTTCGGGCCTTAAACTATTTTCGGGCTGACTGGTAGGTCACTATAATGCAATTAGGCCCGAAGTGGGCTGTACTATTTCTTATAGTATACCGCATTCCTTTGTTCACGTAAGTATTTTAGCAGTTCTGTGTCGCTCCGTGATTACCTCAGTTTAATAAGTTTTTCCTTCAGCCGTATTAATCTGCAAATCAAATTACAATTAGATCTATTTCCTTTACTAAAGTTAAAAAACATTTTAGTATCAATTTATTCAAGCTGAAGAATAATCATTATTTTACACAGAATTTATTTTCGAAAAATGCATTGTTTAAATACATTTCTTGGATTGAAATGTGCAAAAACCAGTAGATCTATCTTTTCAATCTAGAGCGTGGTGGGGTAGCTAACTCATCACTGGAGTCGGTGGTCATAGCAGTGATGATGTTAGATTTTTAGTTTTGAAACCGATGTTCAATGCATGTAGAATTGAAAGACAGATCCACCAAACTGATTGGATATTGAGAACTTACAGATCATTTGGCAGTAGGCTACTTAACACCAAGGAGGATAATGCGCTAATGTATGCATGATGTCGTTGCGTTAATGACGTCATTTGATGACGTCATGACATCTGTAAAAACACCACGACGCTGGATCAACATTATTTTCTTTGTGGCTGAATGCATGTAACAAGAATGTGACGTGTATTTTGACACGATAATCTTTGAAAAGGACCCTTAGTTATCGAAATATTAGATCATGCTTTTCAAGTATTTTTGTATTAATTAATAGATCTATATAATTTAGAATGACGTAATACATCAACGTGCGTTTCCGTATGCGCGGAAATTACCGAGCACCGGAAATTACCGAGCGCAGCGGTCCATATAGTGTCCCAGTGGGCATAGTTGCAATTTAGGGATCGGTACGTTTAACATAAGTAAAGAAGGAGCGTATGTGGATAGGTAGAGCCATATGTATATGTATTTATGTCTTTGGGATAAGGTATACTATTTATATTATAAATAATACAATTAATTTATCGGTATGTGCGTTTCCGTGTGCGCGGAAACTACCGGAACTTACCGAGCGTAGCGGGCACTATATAATGTTCCAGCGGGCACTATCGTAATTTAGTGACCGGTACAGGTTACATAAGTAAAGAAGGAGCGTATTTGAATAAGGCATACTATAGTATTATAGATACGCATCAACCATATATATAAATCATGTAACTACCCAAATCTGTAAACAAACTGGTTATTGTGACTGTAATAATAAACTTTAAACAAAACAAGAGGCACATGTGTTCGGGTTTTTTTTGTTTTGTTTTGCATGACAGGTCTACAATCTGAGTCTGCTATATGTTAAAACTCAATCAAATATTACCAGGAAGAGACGAAAGTCGAATCTGTTATATATATATATTACTGAAAATTAAGCATATATCTCTTACACTAATTTCAACTTCCGTTTCCCTGGAACTGCCTTCAACGTTTTTACGAAGCCATTGTTTGCAACATCATCATTGTTCTCTTCGTGCTGCGCATTGCATTCTGGAAATATATACGAAATGAACAAATATATAATGTATGTAGATAAGATTGATGGTTTAAATAAAATTGCCGCAGTACCGTTCAAAAGCCAGGTGCTTTGAGTTTCAAAATATTGCTAATTTGTAGACTGGTGTTTTTAGTTTTAGACATAGGCATCCTCTTATAGTGCATTACCCTTTTCTCTGTCTCTTCTTTTCTAAAGCTCTCTTTTGCACATCGAGGAAAACGTTGCAATTTTACAAGAAAAACAGCCTGCGTGACCTGTTACCTCATTAATATTCATGTACGGACATAATGATATCACTGTCTACTATGAATATACACTGTTTGCAATCCGTCGTTGACTGATGTTGAATTCTTATTAAGTGCTATTGAACAAATTCATGAATAAAGCCCTCAACAAATGTTAAAGTGTTAAAAGTTCTAATGTAAATTTATTAACACCTAATTTAATCTCACCGGAAGAGAAATTATCCCACATTTCAAGTAGTGTGTCTAACGCCACTGTATGTGGATCCTTCAGACTCGTCCTGAAATAATTAATGAAACTCCACATATAAAAATAGCCAGTTACATTGATTAAATAAAATTAATCACCGTTGTGTAAGAAAAGATAATTGTTTCAAACTTCTTCCAGATATGCAGACAGCTAACTTTCTTTCACGGTGTAAAGTACTGAAACCCCTCATTTTAAGCTTCATGAAATTAATTTACGACGATATAAATCAAGTTGATATGTTTGTACACGTTTTAAATGCATCAAATTTCAAATAAATATTTCTTTAAGTATTACCTTGGAAAAATACCCCTATCTTCATTTGAGTCCTTATACGGCTTTGGGCAGCTTGGATTGCTACATCTGCTTGTCAGTTTTGAGACAAACGTTTGATCAATGTGGTTGACAAAAATGTCGTATTCATCTCCAAACACATTTGTTGTTTGTTGTATAATAGTTCCTGTGTTTTTTAACCAACAAGCTTTTGCTTCCGACAATTTACCATTTTCCATCAATCCGCAGCACTCGCCCAGAATTGCGAATATACCATCTCTTAAGTTTTCCTTGAGGTATCTATCTTCTAAATATGTGAGGAAGAGAATGGTCAGGCAGTTGTCAACAGTACATGTGTTGATGAGTTTTGTGTTATTTGTCTCTCCACCCCATGATGGAACATCTGGCAACCCATCAGATACCTTTCTCTTCTTAGGTGTTTGGTGATAAACAACACCCCGCCTTCCTTTTCGTTTTGCCCACATTTCTGTTTTAAGTGACACGTCAATCTCTGACTGTTTTTCTACCTTATTGCATTTTTGTTTTCGAATTTGAGGAAATTTCGTTTCCTTCAGCCTCCCAATCAATGTTTTTCTGAGCTGAATCACAAATGCCGATGGTCTTTGGTGGCTTTTCTTACAAACATCTTTTCTTATTGCTTTAAACCAACCTTCAACAGGAGCATTGGTATCTCGAGTGATAATCACATCTTGTTTTTCCCCTGTATATCGGCCAAGCTGAAGGAGAAGTCCGCTCCAAAGCGGAAACAATGGAAGGAATACATCAGTAAGAATATGAAGAATTTCGGGAAAGTACGATGCGTTGGACGCGTTGGGCGCGTTGAGCTCACACAACTGAAGGGCATCCAAAATGTCTGTAAATTTATTTGTAAAGGGTGAAACCTCTTTGATAGTTTTGCCCTCGAAATGAAAGGAGTCCTCTGTATCCTCAGAATAGAGATTAAAATCATTTGGCGACAGTGTTTCGTCGATGTCGACCTCATACGACGCAATCTTTTTCTGCAGGCTTTTGGAGGCTTGTGAAACATCTTCATCCTCATGTGGGTTCCCAAATACGATACACATTGTTCTGAAAAGTGACACAGCTTCAGAAAGGTTGATACAGTTCTGAAGCCTGGCAAGACATTGCATTGCAAGCATCTTTACTTTCTTTTTAGCCTTCAGAGTTGGTAGCTTGTGTAGATGACGGCTAAAGGACTTGATCATATGTGCAGAGCAAAGATGAACGACAGTGAAATTGTCCAGATAGTGTTTGTCCTTTTTCTGCTGAATAATGCTAAGACTGTTCCATAGATATTGTTTTATGTTCATCATATTGAATGTTTTCAGTGCACTCTGAATGAAAACCCAGCTGAAGTCGGTTTCTACTTTTCTAACCTTCATCTGTCTACCCCCAAGTTCAACAGACCTTTTCAGAGAGGACATGAAAAATTCTAATCTTGGAATGTGGTGCTGGGTTGTCAGAAGATCAGCAACCGAAACAGGTGGGGTGTCCAAATTCGGCCTAACTACTATTGAGTACAGGTATGGTTTCTTTTGTTTGTCTATGCGTCCTATGACTGAACCTGTAGCGTCAATGTATATGTCCAATCTATTCGAAGATGAAAGCTGTCTGATGAGTTGTATTTGTTCTTTGCTGAACAATACAATAGCAAAAGGGTCCAATGCGATCTCCTGTATATAACCTTTAGCATCTGTTGGTACTGTTTCGTTATCTTCATTGCGAAAGACTTCTTGTAACACTTTCAATTCTGTCATTATGTTGGTGTGTAGATGCTCTCGTGTTACAACTTCAGACACAATCTTTCGTAGAACGCTTGGGGTCTGACAATTTGTAATGTTACCCATTTGTAATTCTTTTTCATCTGTCTGTGACAGCGCCTCATAGTAATAGTTTGCTGCTCCAATTTCTCGTGCCTTTGCTGCAACTCCTTGACGCGATATTCCTTTTGACTGCCTTTTGTTAATATCGTCTTGAAAATGCAGTGCAGTACCCTCAACATTACAGTACATTTTCACCGTATCTCCGGTCATTGGTTCATTTTCAATACTAAATGAGAATTTTGCAGAACATGCTGACCCTTTACAAATTGCTTTGTCGTTGAAAAAAGGTGCATGTATCTTTCGGCTGTTGAAGCATTTGATTCGGTTGGATTTGAATGATAAAACGCATCCAGGGAATTTTTCGATGACCTTCCCAGAAAACAAATTTGTCCACTCACCTTTTAATTTTCTTCTGGGACCATAAACTTCAAACGGCTTTATGGATTCCCATTGACTGGATGATAACGATAGATGGAATGAACTTGTGTGTTGTGAAATATCTTCATGATATATAACAGTCTCATCTGCATCCTTCAATACGGCATTGATACCATCATCATACTCTGTCTTGCGTTCAATATCGTTGTTTGTCTTGCTACTATTTGTCGTGTTTTCTTTACACAGCTTAAAATACTGTTCTTCACTTGTGTTATCGTCCCGTTCTGCGATAGCCATTTTCTTTTGTCGTTTATCTTTGTTGTTTTGACAATGTTTCCATCTTCCGGCTTACCTGTCACTTGGTCATTTAAATAAACTGTAACATCTTCCTTAACCGTTCCATATTCAGGTTTACCTTTCACCCCTTCTTCAAAAACATCAAGCATATCATTTTCCTCAGGGTTTACTCTTTCATCTTGTTCTTTCATATTTTTCTTCTTTTTTAATTTCTTTTTCTTCTTTATATAACCTGTAATGTCTTCTTTAGCTGGTCCACCTTCATGTTTACCTTTCATTCTTTCTTCGAAAACATCCAGGATATCATTGTCTTCTTCTTCAGAGTTTACTCTTCCATCTTTTTCTTCTTTCATGCTTTTCTTATTTTTTGATTTTGTTTTCTTCTTTATATAACCTGTAATGTCTTCTTTAACTGGTCCATCACCAGGGTTATCTTTCATTCTTTCTTCTAAAACATCCGGAATATCATTTTCTTCTTCAGAGTTCACTCTTCCATCTTTTTCTTTCATGTTTTTCTTCTTTTTTGATTTTGTTTTCTTCTTCATATAGCCTGCAATGTCTTCTTTAACTGGTCCATCTTCAGGTTTACCTTTTATTCTTTCTTCGAAAACATCCAGAATATACTTTTCTTCTTCGGAGTTCACTCTTCCATCTTCTTCATTCATATTTTTCGTCTTTTTTGATTTTGTTTTCTTCATTTTAGAACCTGTAATGTCATCTTTAGCTGGGCCATCTTCAGGTTTACCTTTCATTCTTTCTTCGAAAACATCCAGAATATCATCTTCTTTTTCAGAGTTCACTCTTCCATCTTCTTCATTCATATTTGTCGTCTTTTTTTATTTTGTTTTCTTCTTTTTAGAACCTGTAAAGTCATCTTTAGCTGGGCCACCTTTATGTTTACCTTTCATTCTTTCTTCGAAAACATCCAGAATATCATTGTCTTCTTCTTCAGAGTTTACTCTTCCATCTTCTTCTTCTTTCAACTCTGTGTTAATATGTTAAGAGCGAATTGTCAGCTGGCTGCCAGTTGCCAGTTGACAATTCACATAAACAGGTATCTAGGTATAATAAAAGTCGAATTGGCAGCTGGCTGCCAGTTGCCAGTTGACGGTTCGCCAGTAAACACAATTTCGGAAGTTACATTTGAATTGGCAGCTGGCTGCCAGTTGCCAGTTGACGGTTCACTAGCGATCACAATTCATAAAATTTCATTTGAATTGGCAGCTGGCTGCCAGTTGCCAGTTGACGATTCGCGAGTATCATATTGAATTGGCAGCCGTGTAGTGAAATTGGCTGCCAGTTGCCAGTTGACGGTTTGCCAGTAAACACAATTTCGGAAGTTACATTTGAATTTGCAGCTGGCTGCCAGTTGCCAGTTGACGGTTCGCCTGTAAACACAGTTTCTTATGCTATATTTGAATTGGCAGCTGGCTGCCAGTTGCCAGTTGACTATTCGTGATCAACTCTGTGTTAATATGTTAAGAGCGAATTGTCAGCTGGCTGCCAGTTGCCAGTTGACAATTCACATAAACAGGTATCTAGGTATAGTAAAAGTCGAATTGGCAGCTGGCTGCCAGTTGCCAGTTGACGGTTCGCCAGTAAACACAATTTCGGAAGTTACCTTTGAATTGGCAGCTGGCTGCCAGTTGCCAGTTGACGGTTCGTCTGTAAACACAGTTTCTTATGCTATATTTGAATTGGCAGCTGGCTGCCAGTTGCCAGTTGACTATTCGTGATCAACTCTGTGTTAATATGTTAAGAGCGAATTGTCAGCTGGCTGCCAGTTGCCAGTTGACAATTCACATAAACATGTATGAAGGTATAATAAAATTCGAATTGGCAGCTGGCTGCCAGTTGCCAGTTGACGGTTCGCCAGTAAACACAATTTCGGAAGTTACATTTGAATTGGCAGCTGGCTGCCAGTTGCCAGTTGACGGTTCGCCTGTAAACACAGTTTCTTATGCTATATTTGAATTGGCAGCTGGCTGCCAGTTGCCAGTTGACTATTCGTGATCAACTCTGTGTTAATATGTTAAGAGCGAATTGTCAGCTGGCTGCCAGTTGCCAGTTGACAATTCACATAAACAGGTATCTAGGTATAATAAAAGTCGAATTGGCAGCTGGCTGCCAGTTGCCAGTTGACGGTTTGCCAGTAAACACAATTTCGGAAGTTACATTTGAATTTGCAGCTGGCTGCCAGTTGCCAGTTGACGGTTCGCCTGTAAACACAGTTTCTTATGCTATATTTGAATTGGCAGCTGGCTGCCAGTTGCCAGTTGACTATTCGTGATCAACTCTGTGTTAATATGTTAAGAGCGAATTGTCAGCTGGCTGCCAGTTGCCAGTTGACAATTCACATAAACAGGTATCTAGGTATAATAAAAGTCGAATTGGCAGCTGGCTGCCAGTTGACGGTTCGCCAGTAAACACAATTTCGGAAGTTACCTTTGAATTGGCAGCTGGCTGCCAGTTGCCAGTTGACGGTTCGTCTGTAAACACAGTTTCTTATGCTATATTTGAATTGGCAGCTGGCTGCCAGTTGCCAGTTGACTATTCGTGATCAACTCTGTGTTAATATGTTAAGAGCGAATTGTCAGCTGGCTGCCAGTTGCCAGTTGACAATTCACATAAACATGTATGAAGGTATAATAAAATTCGAATTGGCAGCTGGCTGCCAGTTGCCAGTTGACGGTTCGCCAGTAAACACAATTTCGGAAGTTACATTTGAATTGGCAGCTGGCTGCCAGTTGCCAGTTGACGGTTCGCCTGTAAACACAGTTTCTTATGCTATATTTGAATTGGCAGCTGGCTGCCAGTTGCCAGTTGACTATTCGTGATCAACTCTGTGTTAATATGTTAAGAGCGAATTGTCAGCTGGCTGCCAGTTGCCAGTTGACAATTCACATAAACAGGTATCTAGGTATAATAAAAGTCGAATTGGCAGCTGGCTGCCAGTTGCCAGTTGACGGTTTGTCAGTAAACACAATTTCGGAAGTTACATTTGAATTTGCAGCTGGCTGCCAGTTGCCAGTTGACGGTTCGCCTGTAAACACAGTTTCTTATGCTATATTTGAATTGGCAGCTGGCTGCCAGTTGCCAGTTGACTATTCGTGATCAACTCTGTGTTAATATGTTAAGAGCGAATTGTCAGCTGGCTGCCAGTTGCCAGTTGACAATTCACATAAACAGGTATCTAGGTATAATAAAAGTCGAATTGGCAGCTGGCTGCCAGTTGCCAGTTGACGGTTCGCCAGTAAACACAATTTCGGAAGTTACATTTGAATTGGCAGCTGGCTGCCAGTTGCCAGTTGACGGTTCACTAGCGATCACAATTCATAAAATTTCATTTGAATTGGCAGCTGGCTGCCAGTTGCCAGTTGACGATTCGCGAGTATCATATTGAATTGGCAGCCGTGTAGTGAAATTGGCTGCCAGTTGCCAGTTGACGATTCGCGAGTATCTTATATTTGAATCGTCAGCCGTGTGTTCAGGATTCAATTGGCAACTGGCAACTGGCAGCTAACTTCACGCACATAAACTGATCCGCATAATTTTTAGGTTCCACTTGTCCACTGTTGTCAGTTTGAAATAAAGATACGGTACAATCCTTCTAATGCGACCACCTAAAAGAGGTATAATTCTTGGTGGTAGATGCAGGTGGTAGCGTAATGCAGGACAAAAGAAATGCAGAAAGTTCCTACATGAGCTTTCTGTGTTACTTTTTGTTCTGCATTAAGCAATCGCCTGCTTATAACGACACCCGTGTTTATATTCTTTAAGTGATCGCCTTAGAGGGGTACTACTATACAGTGAGTACTCGTTATAACAACATTGGATATAACAGAATATTCATTATCGTGACATGAGTTTTGGAAACATAATTCTACAGTAAAATCCCTCTAATCCGAAATTTTAGCAAATAATAATTTAGATCTTTTTAGGCAGGTGGCTGCTATATGCAGGATGAAGGTCATGCAGAAAGCTCCCCGGGAGCTTTCTGCATGGCCTTCATCCTGTATTAAGCTGTCACATGTCTTACAACCCGAGATTAATGCCGATATGAACGTTCAGGTTACAGTGGTGTTACTGTATAACTTAATGTTTATTACAACGACATTCTCAAATACAGATACAGTAAAACCCCGCTAATGCGACCACCTAAAAGAGGTAAAATTCTGGGTGCTAGATGCAGGTGGTAGCTTAATGCAGGACAAAAGTAATGCAGAAAGCTCCTCTAGGAGCTTTATGCATTACTTTTGCCCTGCATTAAGCAACCACCTGCTTATAAAGACACCATGTTTATTTATTAGGTGGTCGCATTAGAGGGGTTCTACTGCACACTCTCTGTGGAAACGAACGTGCCATTGTAACGAGAGCTGACTGTAATAAATGGATATTCAAGGTTGTTATGACCCAAGTGCTGATATAATGAAGTTAGTGAAATCCTGATAGCATATGACACAATGGGTACAAATTTGCATTCAATAAAATAAATAACTCGATTCAGATTGAGTGACAAGTGACAGAAATATTGATCTTTTGCGGGCGAAATACAGGATTGTTTTTCTTGGTGAACAGAAGAAGGCAAGCTACTATTCTGATAATTTTAGGACTAATTAGATATAAAAATCCGTATTTGTTGCCGCATCAGGAGGTTCGTATATACATGTAGTTGAACTTTGATATCTCGCATATCGGGATAACTCGAAGTTTAAAGTTCGATCCTTCCAAAATTTACAATACAATACAGAATTGTTCTAAAATGTATCACTACGAATATCTAGAAACACATGTTGCAGCTAAACCCATTACCTCATAGGCTATATTTAGATACTACCTCTTTGAATTAATCTAACGAAAAGGAGCATTAACTAGAGAATAGAAAAAAAATAGAATTTTTTAGTTTGAAACCATTGTCCTATAGGAGCAAATGCTCTATTTATCACAATGATTTCACAAAGTGACTTTTACAGAGTCGTCAAAAGTCGTCAATATAAGGGAATGGGTTAATGCAGTTCGAAAGTAATGTTGAAAGCTCCTACAGCATTACCTCAGATCTGCATTAAGCTGTGAACGTAAGAAAGTGTTCCAAGATTAGAACTCGGATAACTCGAATCTCTGTTATTTCGAAATATTTTGAATGGTTCCTTGAAGTTCGAAATATCGAAGTTCAACTGTACGTGCCAAATACAAAGTCTATCTGCAAAAGTTAAAATAGTATGGCCAATAAAGAAAAATATGGCGAAATGACACTTCAAAACGATACATGTATTACATCATTATAAGTCTGTCGCTCTGAGTGGCTCACGTAGAGTGTACCATTGTACATGTTACAAGGTATGTGGATCTGGTAAAGACCGTAATATTGATGTCGAAACTGATCTTTCCCCCAAACAACAACGCGACTTTACGAGCAAAAATAATAAAATACTGCAGATGAAAATGTTCATTCCGACAACAGATCTAGTTTTTCATTTATTAAATGCCTTATTATAAATCTGGAATGCATTATTTGTGTACAGGGTCAGTATGCGTTGGTCCTATGCACATCCTATACAATATACGCATGTTCGTAAGTGGTGAACCATTGAGTATGTCCTGGAGTCCTAGGTTTGGGAAAAATGTTGATGAATTCAAGCCTTTTTTTCCCCTGCAAACTACAATTCCAGATTTCATAGAGCTATAATGCTGAGATGACAAGATTTGAAATCACATGTTGTGAGGTATGTTATAATTTAGCAAGGGTTAATCCGTCTGCATCTTTTCACTACAGTAAACCCCCTCTAAACCGGACGTTCAATTTAGTATAAATATCAGTTTTGGAGACAGATGCTTAACACATTCATTCCTTAACACATGTCGCCTCTGTAAAAATCACATTTTGAAACCATTGTAATGCACAGGAGCAAATGCTTTATTTATCATAATGGTTTAAAAACTACACACTTCTAAACTTTTCCTTTTCTCTAGTAAACACTCCTTTTCGGTAGATTTATTCAAAGAGGTTGGATCTAAAAATAGTCTAGGAGGGAATGAGTTAAAGCAGTGTGAAAGTTATGCAGAAAGCTCATCTAGGAGTTTTCTGCATGACTTTTAACCCTGCATTAAGCAACCACCTGTCTAAAAGTATCTAAATATTTCTCTACTACATGTATAATTCATGTTACTAAGTAACATTCTCGAATAGAATATCTGCTTAAACTTTCAAAGCAAAATTTCAAATATTTTCAAAATCAGTTTAATACAGACTCTGCTGTTAGGAAGTTCTTATTCATGGTGTAATCTGGTCCTAAACTCTTTAACCCTTCGCTTGCTGAATTTTAAAATACATTTCTCCTTCTTAACCCATGCCCTGTTCTATAATTACATTTATCATGCAACGTCACAAAATACAGTCACTTCCTACTAGCATAATATTTTCCACGTCGCCGCTGTATTTTGTGAGGTACAGTGCATGTGTACTGACCCGACTGGAATGCAAGTTTGGTTCAGCCAATAGGAGGAAAACAGAAGGACGAAAAAGGCATAATTAAACATAAACATGAAATTAACATATTTTCTCACCTTTGTCTCAACTATCTGTCCATATAAAAGGATTAAATCAAGTTTGTTTATGTTGTAAAAGTCGGTGACGTCACTGCATGCCAACATGACGTCACGTAATTCGTACTTGCATGTATTTTCATCCAGGGGACGAAACCGCTTTAGCAATCTTTCTATTTCTTCATTTTTTCCATTTTTCTTGGTGTTGCATGATAAAAGAATTACTATGCTAGTAGTTTGGAGGTTCAGCTGTATTTTGGCTCGTCAGAAAAGTAGTTAAAAGGCTCGCATTTAACAACTTTTCTAACTCGCCAAAATACAGCTGAACTTCCAAACTACTAGCATAGTAATTCTTATATATCTTCACTGTGTACAAGTATTTCACTGTGCAATCACTGCTATGGAGTGCACTGGTTGCACAACCAACTTGTAAATAGTGCAGACCTGATGAGACAGCTCCTGCAGGAGCTGTCTCATCTGGGTCTTCACTATTTACAGGTAGGTATATTGACGCGAATAGCAAGCGAAGGGTTGAAATAGTTATTACACATTCGTGAGCAGCAGAGGCCCAGATAAGATGCGTAAATTAAACATTTTCAAGAATAGCTCATTTATTTCTCCGCCAAACCGTATACTGTGATCTTTGAGACGATTCTAAAAAGTGGTCATATAGGGTTTTGACGAAGATGATTTATTATTCGGGTACGCGTCTTTTTCTTTTGTTCTGGTTAGTAGTTAGGACTGTGTTATATATCAGTATAGCGTCAGGTTTTCTCTAATTACCACAACATGCATATGATGATTGTAACAAACCCAAGGGATTACACGGAAGGTAATCTAGCAAGCAAAAATTAATATATTAAATATTCGTCGAGGAGAAACGATATATGTTTTGCTATTTTTTATGCAGATAAGGAAGGTTCAGTACCCTGAAAGTTCTCGCACATACCGAAAAATGAGTTTAGTGTTTGCTAAAATAAATTAACACTTTCAGCGCCAATGTCGCAAAAAAGCAACACGACAAATAGTGCAGTCCCTGATCAGACGCCGCCTTGAAAAGGCGGCGTCTGATCAGGGACTTCACTTTTTGACTCTATTTCTATATTTGTGCTTTATTCCTTTGAAATTTGCATTTATTTATCGTATTTCCTTATTTTACCGAATGATTTAACAAAACTGGTTTGCAGGCGACAAGTAGAAATTTGGCGCCGAAAGGGTTAAATAGACGCTGCCTTGATCTGGGACTGCACTATGTGTCTTGGTGCATTTATGCGACATTGGCGGTGAAAAGGTTACACGCGTGTAATATAGAGAAATATGTGATTACTATATTAACTTGGAATACAAGGAGTGATATGTGATAAATAGCAGTATATTTCGAAGTTCAACTTTATATCTGAATATTACTTGCAAAAGGAGTATCTATCAGTCGAACAAACAGTCCTCGAGGGAGCGACACGCACAAAAGGGTCCATCACCCAAACACCATCAAACAAGAAAGAGCATAACTACCTGTCAAAATGTGACGAAATGCACAGAAAGACATAAAACACAATATAATTATCAAAGTACCTTTCTATAATGACCAGTAAATTGTATTAATGAGTTGGTATTTAGAGCAGGTGGCTGCTTTAAGCAAGGTGAAAGTAAAACAGAACGCTCCTATAGGAGCGTTCTGTTTTACTTTCACCTTGCTTTAAACAGCCACCTGCCTTTAACACTAAATAATTGATGTAATTTTGTGGCCGTTATAGAGAGGTTTTACTGTACATCATATGTTGAAAGCTGGAGTACCGCTATGGAGAGGCCATCTTGCGAATTGGAAGCGCTCATCGTTAGGTTTTTCTTTTTTCTTTTCTTTTTCTTGCGTTGACTAGCTTTTCATAAATCCAGCCACTCGGGGGAAACGAAGCAGGAGCATGACACGCGGACAGTCATGAAGTATCCTCCAATCATTCTCGTTAACTCCTGAAACGCATGCACTTTTTACTGGTTGCGAACCAATTATAAAATGACATTTTATTTTTTTCTGACTGAGTGCGGTATTTCGTTAAATTATTTTTATCGGACCATTATTTATGGAATTGTGCGCCTTTATTATTAAGCATTTCAACGCTGTATTTTCACAGCGGAGTACAGTGCTCCCTCCCTACAACGGCCCTCTCAATAACGATTCCCTCCTTACAACAACGCATGTCACTGTTTCCGAAACAACACGGCTCCAGAAACAACTTTTTCCATCGCATTTTCCTTATGCCTCCATCAAACCCTATGTTGTGACCACTCTAAAGAATCGTCACAAAGTGACGATACTAAAGAGTGGTCACAACATAGGTTTGATTGAGGCATAACGGTTTTAGTTCTCGAAATACACCTTAAATGGGGATCTGCAAACAAGTTAATTATGTTTGATTTTCCCTCCCTATAACAACTCCCTCTGAACAACACATACAATCTTCGTATCCCAAAGGGTGTCGTTGTAGAGAGGGAGCACTGTAGTCTATCAGTGTTTTAATGCAGTGTACGTTCAATATGAAGGGTATTTTTGAATGGCAAACAGTGGAGAGCTTGACCAGAGGGCTTCTCTAGGAGCCCTCTGGTCTGGGTCTACTCTGTATGTGACCCATGCTTTTCATCCTGCTTTAAGCAGCCCCCTGTCTGAACAGATATAAATTCCAGTTTATAGTTTTTTCTGTACTGAACATGTGTGCACTGCCTTCAACAAAAAAAAAACCTGACACCAGCTCAATTTCCTCAATAATCATTTTGGGTTCGATTGTGATGAGACATCGTATTTCAAGTGTCCGCGTGTGTTCTGGAACTGTTGCCAAATGTTATCACTAATTCGCCCGCAGACATTACAGCATTAATACTCCAAAAGTTCGTTTTGGCAAAGTCAAGCATTTTAATTGCATGCATTCCAACACATTCTCGAGTGTCAAATACAGTTCTGAATGCGACAGATGTGTCGATAATGTCAGGCACACACATCAAACATCTTAATCTTTGGCCGTCTTTGTTTCACGCAAATTGGTTTGAGTTTGCACTTTCTGTGTAACCCTTTCCCCGTTCTTCTATACGTATTCCAATTTTCAATACCTACGCTATATTCATGGAAAAAATAGTTATATTGAAATATGGAAGATGGAAAATTGTAGTCATGTTAGAAACTAAAGAAACAGATCTGTCAAATTCCATTAGCAACCAGAGCAGTCTACTTTGTTTGCTAACGCATGAGAATGCATTTGTATGAAGGAAAGGGATTAACCTTTTCTCTGCTGAGTATCTTGATTTTGTTTATTTAATAGTTGAAAGTCTATGTACAGTAAAACCTCTCTATAACGGCCACTAAATTATGTTAATTAGTTGGTATTTAGGGCAGGTGGCTGCTTAAATCAAGGTGAAAGTAAAACAGAACGCGTTCTGTTTTACAGTCACCTTTCTTTAAGCAGCCACCTGCATTTAACACAAAATACTTTATGTAATTTAGTGGCCGTTATAGAGAGGTTTGACTGTATATACAATTTCTCTTTAAAATGCAATCGGAGTGTCGACCAGGGCCCCTGCTTATAAAACTTTTTAGTTGAGTCTGAGAACGTTCTCAAACTTTTGATTGGTCAGATTTGAGTTCTCAAGCAAATACTTGAGAACTCAAATCTGACCAATCAAACGCTTTATAAGACCCAGATCGGACACTGATGTGACGCCCAGTTACTCATCGTCTCATTTGGACCTATTTGCAAAGGTATTAACCAAATCACCCAGTGCATGCTAAACATGTTAATGTATTCATGCGCAACTTAGCACTATTTCTGCAAATTCTAATTAAAAGTCTTTCTGTCAAGTCCAAACTCGGAAAGAAAAGTGAATCTACATGTAAGTCTTCCTTGAGATGAGCGGAAACAGCTACTACATATGATTAGTATGAATAATTATTATGTACAGTAAAACCCTCTTTATAACGACCACTAAATTGTGTTAACTGGTTGGTATTTTGGGCAGGTGGTTGCTTAAAGCAATGTGAAAGTAAAACAGAACGCTCCTTGCGTTAAGCAGCCACCTGCCTTAAACACAAAATACTTGATGTAATTTAGTGGTCGTTATGGAGAGGTTTTACATGTACACCTCTTCAATTACATTGTTAATTTGGAATGTATTAAAAGTGTTGTTTTTTCCCCTTAGAACTAGATTTTATACATGACTGGTTAATGGCTGGTTAAGGACGTTATGGAAAATATTCAACACATTTACGAAATGAAATCACTCAAAAGTCGAATATTGTCGACACGCGATAACTCAATCGCATTCGCATTAATGCTCGTGCAGCTTACAATTTGAATTCTTGGCTTCAGACTTATCTTTCTAGTAAAACTCGTAACGATATTGTTACGACTGGAACACTGCAGAAATCGGATTAACATTAAACCCGGGGTGTGGAATTAACCTACAGCCCGTTTATTCCTATAATGTTTAACCCTTTCCTCCATGAATATTCGTGTAAGTAAGAATGCCGTTAAGAATAGTACAGTAGAACCCCTCTAATGCGACCACTTAATGAATAAATATGGCTGTCTTTAAAGACAGGTGGTTGCTTAATGCAGGACAAAAGTAATGCAGAAAGCTCCTCTAGAAGCATTAAGCTACCACCTGCATCTATCACCCAGAATTATACCTCTTTTTGGTTGTCGCATTAGCGGGGGTTTACCGTAATTACATTAATTTGCTCTAATAGCACACGGACACAGGCATTTTTGTAGAATAATATCTATATTGTATCATAAGCAAACAGAACAGACTAGGTCAGCCGTCTGATCTGGGTCTTCTCTGGCTGCAAAGGCGTAGAAAGGTGTATTTATGGAGTAAAGGGTTAAGATAAACCCGTCCAGATTTTTATTTTGGAAGCCATCCATTTTCCATGGAGGGGACACAGCAAATAAACACACTTTCTGGAATACATGTAATCTATTGGCATTTCAGATTTTGGATGGGCGCTCAGGATTTGGGATAAGCGGCCCACGATTTTGGATTGGCCCACGATTTTCGAATCGGCCCTCGATCTGGGACCGACCCACGATTTGTGTCTTGCATATATAAAACTTGAAAAAAAGTAGATCCTTCAGAAGCAAAAGTAGCAATGCGAACGAAGAAAATTGCAGGCTATGTTTTATTGAGTCTGTTCATGTGTAGTTATTGATAGTTCAACACTGCACACGCACCTTATCACCGGTTTAAACGGTATTCAATTATCGTAAATAACAGCATTGAAATTTATGATTCCGAAGAACCAGAAAATATAACAAAACCGAGAATGAAGTACGGGATTTTTTTTACGGTCGCCCCACAAACACGTAACCTTTTGCTTGATCTATATTTAGTCCAAATTTCAGTATTGCTATATGAAAGGTGAAAGATGGAACATTTTAGAAACTAAGGGGACAAATATATCAAATTACATTGGCCAGCAGAGCAGACCCTGATCAGACGGACCATACAGGGGTCTTCTCTGTTTGCAAATGCGTGAAAATGCGTTTATATGAAGGAAAGAGTTCAGTTAACACTACTAAGTTGCATACAACATTGTCTTAACTGAAAGTCAATGTCAGTTATTTCATGAACTCAATTGTATAGCACCCGCCTTCCATTCAGAAGGTCGTGAGTTTGAACCACAGTGGAGGCTCAGACGTTCCCATGTTGTATTGAATGCAGGAATTATTGTCTGATACCTTTGATTATAGCGTGCATTTGTTTACCATTTACCTATTCGAAAAGTATTTTAACGTATTTGCAAGCAGAGTAGACCCATATCAGACATATCATATTGGAGCTGTCTTATCAGTATCCGCTGTGTTTGCTTATTGAATTATATAGATATGATTCTGCCATTTTTGTAATGGCCATACTCCTGTGTTCATACGCCATTATATATGTTCATCAAATTAACTACAGTGAACCCTCATTATACCTATACCGGCACTATGCCTTGAAACAAAATTAGCGTTACGTCTTTGAAACAACCACTGAATAAATATGTACAATACCAATAAGACAGGTGATCGCTTAATGCAGAACACAAGAAGTGCAAAAAGCTCCCAGGGGGCTTTTTGCACTTCTTGCATTCTGCATTAAGCGTTCTGCATTAAGCGTTCTCCTGTTGGTACTAGTTTAAAACTGACCATATGGTTCCTTTCATATTTAAACTCGTTATAACGACAATCTCGTTATACCAGCAAAATGTCTGGAAACAAACACCTCCGTTGTAACGAGGGTTCATTGTATTTCCTTCATATAAACACCTTTTCACGCCTTTGCAAACAGAGCAGACCCAGATCAGATGGTTCCTGTAGGGGCCGTCTGGCGGATGATATAATATAGATATGAGTTTACAGTTTCTGCCATGGCCAAAATGCCACGTGTCTGTGTTTTATTATGATAAATGTATCTAATTAATAATCATGAATATTCATGGAGTAAATAGCTAACATCCATGATGTCACTACTTCCTACATAAATATTTATCAGGTGCAAGTCTCAACAGTCAAGCCAAGTAATGAACTCTTTACTACATGAAAAAATCATGCAGGAAAAAACGATAGCATGCAAGAAGCAGGAGCCGTCTGATCTGGGTTTACTCTGTTTTCCAAAGATCCAAGCTCTTTGATTAAATTGATTGAAAAGAAGTAAAACGGAACAATTTGGAATTGTGAAGTTTTGAAACCATTGTAAAAATAGAGCATTTGCTCCATAGGAGCAGGTGCTCTATTTATAACAATAGTCTCAAAAACGACTTTTACAGAGGCACGTGCAGTCGTCAACATGAGGGAAAGGGTTAAAATGCGTAATCTTTGGAAAGAAGAATTAATTAGGTTTTCGTTTCCTTTGTAGTGAGACATTCTTGGTTAGTCCAGAGTATGGTGGATTCTTGCTATGTCACAAAGCCAAACACTGTTGTAGGCATCCCGTGTTCTGTCCAGGGACATCATGACAAGGTGTGTGATATCAGTTATCTCCCTTGACTAACCCGTTTGGACTGCTGTTACAGGTTCACGCATTCCCATGTGAGCTGAATGTTAGTTATATCAGTTATCTCCCTTTACTAACGTTATAGACTGACATTGTGAGTGATTGCATTTATCTCTTGGTTACCAACCTATTATATTGCTGTTACACGTATGACAAGGTGAGTGATGGCTGTTACAAATGTGAGTGATATCAGTTATCTACCTTTACGAACATGTTAAGACTGCTGTTACAAATGAGATTGATATCAGTTATCTACCTTTACGAACATGTTAAGACTGTTGTTACAAATGTGAGTGATATCAGTTATCTACCTTTACGAACATGTTAAGACTGCTGTTACAAATGTGAGTGATATCAGTTATCTACCTTTACGAACATGTTAAGACTGCTGTTACAAATGTGAGTGATATCAGTTATCTACCTTTATGGACATGTTAAGACTGCTGTTACAAATGTGAGTGATATCAGTTATCTACCTTTACGAACATGTTAAGACTGCACTTACCAATGAGAGTGATATCGGTTATCTACCTATGAGTAATATCAGTTATCTACATATAATAACCCATATGACTGGTGTTATCAATGTGAGAGATATCAGTTATTCACCTTTACTAATCTGCTAGCTGTTACAAATGTGAGAGATATCTGTTATCCACCTTTACTAATACAATGTATATTATTAGACTGCTGTTACAGGTGTAGGTGATATGACTAAGGTATAAGCCCATTCCATGTTGCTTATCAGTGCATTCACCCCAACATGCTAAACAATACTTGCACTATGAAAGTAGACTTAGATATATGTTCCTACCTTGTCGCATTTGTAAGACTCGATTTTCATTGGGAGCTGTGTATCACTTCTGGGTATACAGTAACCACCCCACGGCTAAACCGTACGTTAAAATTAGAAACAATACCAGTGATTCAGACTTGGCATCTTAATGTAGGTTGAAAATCATGCAGAAAGCTCCTCTAGGAGCTTTCTTCATGAATTTAACCCTGCATTAAGCTGCCCCCTACCTAAAGAGACATAATTGGTTCTTTATTAAAAATCTAGTTTGGATAAGTTTTACTATAGTACCATTGTATTCTATTCAATTTTACCAATTCAATGTTAACTTCAGTATGCTGAAATACGGAGTGCATAGTATCATTACACACACTTCATGGGCATACGTAGGTCAACCACAAGCCTGCTACCCGAACCGCTTAGAGTATCAATATTACGTGAAATATGGTTATCTGAATATAATTTTGTTTTGGCGCCGATACTCATATTTTTACTTTCCATTCTGACTTGGGTAAAGATGGGATAATCGTGGGGTTGGATACTCACAAACCTGTTTTAAGTCCAAGTAGCCTTTTTGGGATACTGGCCGTTCAAAGGAGGAACTCCCACTTTCACCCTATAGTCTACATTGTATTATATATGAAAAGTGTTATGTTTTAGCGTTTCGCCACGTTTTGTTTGGTAACTGTGCTGTTTCCTGTTTGGTGGTGCTTGGGTGCCGTACCCTTTTGTGTGTGGCGCTTCCTGTAAGACTGTTTTTATCGCTTTTAATCAAGCAGTCAAAGAAACCTTTTCAAAAACGTTAAACTATTGAAGTAACGTCCTGGTCTTAGAAGAAAAACAACAACATACGCTTCCGTTTGTAGCATAGAACAATCCTTCAGTAAGGATTAAGACATTCCAATTAAACTTAGTATGGGTATAACTTGCATGGAAACAAATATAGGACTTGCATTTGTGTCAGACTGTCTACTGGTATAGGCTTATTTGGATATTAATAAAACGCAATATTGTGTCAAAATTCAAAATGTACCACGGAAGAAAGTACATTTTATGATAATACGCCCCAGGTCAAAGGAACTCTTTGAGCTAGGTCTACGTAGAAAATGTCTTATAAACTTGTTTCTCATGCTTTAAGGGTTGTGATACAAAATCCATACATGTTTAATATGTATCAAACATATCACTATAAACTCATACTAGGTACTTACTTTGCACCTAAAGTGTCGATGAAGGAATACATTTTCCGATCGTCTGTAATCTTTCATTGTTTTGACATTTTTATTTACGCTTTACCTGATGGATATTTGTATACAGTATAAACTGCATTAAAATAAGCTCTAATTATGTGTCTGTAAGGCGGTTAGTAGCTTAATACAGATCAAAAGTACTACAGAAAGCTCCTATAGGAGCTTTCTGCATTACTTTTGATCTGCATTGAGCAACAACCTGCTTTTTAATACTACTATGATCAGTACATGAATGACCTTTTAACCCTTCGCTTGCTGAATTTTAAAATACATTTCTCCTTCTTTACCCATGTCCTGTTGTATAATTATATATATCTTCACTGTGTACAAGTATTGCGCTGTGCAATCACTGCTGTGGAGTGCACTGGTTGCACAATCAACTTGTAAATAGTGCAGACCCTGATGAGACAGCTCCTGCAGGAGCTGTCTCATCTGGGTCTTCACTATTTACAGGTAGGTATATTGACGCGATTAGCAAGCGAAGGGTTAAGACATGTTCTACTGTATATACGTCCATAAGCAAACAGAACAGATCCTGATCACAAAACTCCGACTCCTGTAGGAGCCGTCCGATCCGGATCTACTCTGTTTGCAATTCGTCTCTAAGAGCTAACGGGTAAGTGTTTGAAAGTTGAGTATTTTGTGAGCGTATGTGAATGGCGTATTTGAGAATAGGTATTAAAGATGTGTTTGATATAATTACCACCTTGCTATCGTGTGATGTAAATCCAGAGAGAGGGTTTTTTGGTAGGACAAAAAATGTTCAACATTAGTTTAACATCAGTAACATGTGTAATATTGCAGCACGAATTATTTGTGTACTTTTTTTCTGTTATCTAGACTATGCATATCCGTGATATTTAGATTGCTGCTGACAAAATATCGGTGACATTTACAAGACGTTTGGACCCAGCTGTTTTGAACGTCACCAGCATCAAAAACATATCGCCACTTGATGTTTGTATACCTTGCTAGTAATAAAATTGTTTGGAGAACATTAAGCGATCGTTAATTTGCATAGCGAAGTAAAAATAAACATCGAAATACATGTAAGAGAAACGTTACAGGCAAACAAATACAGTTAACTCGTTCTCTCCTAGACTATTTTAGACATAGTCTCTTTGAATTAATCTACCGAAAAGGATAACTATAGAAAAGGAGACCGTTGGAACTGTGTAGTTTTGAAACCATTTGATAAATTGAGCATTTGCTCACATGGAGCAAATGCTCTATTTATCACAATGGTTTCAATTAATGAGTTTTACAGAGGCGCAAAAAGTGGTCAGTAGGAGAGAATAAGTTAAGCTTCGATACCTCGAACTCGTATAATTCAAAGTAAAAGTTTGGTCCTTCCAAAATTTACAATACAGTAAAATTTCGATTATTCGAACACTAAAATACGTATTATTATCGATCTTTAAGACAGGTGGCAACTTAATGCACGGTGAAAGTCATGCAGAAAGCTCCTCTAGGAGCTTTCTGCATGACTTTCACCATGCATTAAGCAGCCACCTGCCTAAAAGGGTCTGAATTCTTCTATTACGAAAATTCGAATAATCGAGGTTTTACTGTAGTATTGTTCTAAAATGTAACACTATGCATATCTAGAAACATATCGAACGTAATACTCAAAGCTCATACAGGAGCTTTCTATATTACTTTAGACATGCATTAAGCTATGAGCTCGAGACATTGTCGAGTTTAGAACTCGGTTGGCTCGAACTTCTGTTATATCGATGTAACTTTATGGTCCCTTGAAGTTCGAGATATTGAAATTTAACTGTATACACATCGAACTGAGAGAACCGTTACAGGCAAAAACTATGTACAAAACCCTTGAAGCTTTCTCGAATTTTGCTAATTGTTAAAGCAGATCTAAAAACTAATAATCTGGCAACAGAAGCAAATCTAATCTGACCTGATAGAATGGGAAGTCGATCCCGATGAATGTAGGCAACACGTGCACCGCCATTTGCAAACAGCGAGAACACAGATCAGATGGTTCCTAGAGAGGATCTCTGATCAGGGTCAGCACTGTTTGCATTTTCATACTGAATAATATTTACAGTTAAACATTGGTGTGCCATTCCACCTTGAAAATTCAGCGTTCAAAGCGTTAACCCTTTACGCCATAAATACGCCTTTCATTGCCTTTGCAAACCGAGTAGACCCAGATAAGACAAATCCTATAGGAATCGCCTAATCAGGGTCTGATCTGTCTGCTTATGGAATGATACAGGTCTGATTCTATAGCTTCTATTTTGGCAAAAAGTTAATACATGTATGCTATTTTAACCCTTCGCTTGCTATTCACGTCAATATACCTACCTGTAAATAGTGAAGACCCAGATGAGACAGCTCCTGCAGGAGCTGTCTCATCAAGGTCTGCACTATTTACAAGTTGATTGTACAACCAGTGCACTCCACAGCAGCGAATTACTTGTACACAGTGAAGATGTATGTAATTATACAACAGGGCATGGGTAAAGAAGAAGTGTATTTTAAAATTCAGCTAGCGAAGGGTTAAACATTAACCCGACTTATACTAATGATGTCATCATTTCTTAAATGAATATTATTGGAATAAAAAGTTAAAATCAGTGCAATGCTAGAGTATGGTAGAGCACAGTAAAGATGTTCCACAACGACACCACTCAAATAGAAGTCTACGTTTTAGTATAAGTAAAATATCGTTTATTCGAACACTAAAATACTTAATATGAACCTTTAAGACAGGTTATTATCAACCTTTAAGACAGGTGACTGCTTAATGCAGGGTGAAAGTCATGCAGAAAGCTCCTCTAGAAGCTTTATGCATGACTTTACCCTGCATTAAGCAGCCACCTGCCTAAAATGGTCTAAATTCTTCTATACTAAAATTTCGAATAATCCATGTTTAACTGTAGTAGCTTAACGCAGGGCAAAATGAAGACAGTACGCTGATTTCTACAGTACTGTCGTTCTGTATTCAGCAGTAGTTAACCCTTTACTCGATTAATACGCCTTTATATGCGTTTGCAAACAGAGTAGACCCATATCAGACGGCTCCTATAAGAGCCGTCTGATCAGGGTCTGCTCCATTTGCTTATGATACAATATAGACATAATTCTACAGTCTAGGCCAACATTCCCGTGTCAGTTTGCTATTACAGTAAAACCTCTCTATAACGGCCACTAAATTACATCAAGTATTTTGAGTAAAAGGCAGGGGGCTGCTTTAAGCAAGGTGAAAGTAAAACAGAACGCTCCTATAGGAGCGTTCTGTTTTACATTCACCTTGCTTTAAGCAGCCACCTGCCCTAAATACCAAATAATTAACACAATTTAGTGACCGTTATAGAGAGGTTTTACTGTATAACAATTATTGCAATAAATATTCATGGCGTCATTATTTCTGACAAGAATATGCATGGCGTAAAAGGTTCGAACACCCGAATTAATCATATGATCACTGCACGACGGTTCTCAAAATGTGTTACCAATTAAAGTGTATCGTATGATCTGTTAGGCACAGTCAGTCAATGTATCCCTGAATAAGAGCTCTAATCAAGGTATTTACTATTTCCTTCATTACATAGAGGTATTAGTCCAGATTCTCAAATGTTGGCCGCTGGTACCATCCGGAGGAAAGAGGCTAGCAATGATTTCGAGAAGATGAAAGTATCTAGAATCAGAAAATATGTGAAAAGCAGCGAATCGGTGGTAGTTTTTGTTATTTATTTCACCAAATCTGGCATATAAGATGTAACTTAATCAGAGCTACATATAAAGTTGCGTACCCAAATACTAAATTCGTCATTTCTCCACCAACCCCCATACTTTTACCACTCTTTAGAGTCGTCTCTTTGAGACGATTCTAAAGAGTGGTCACAGTATAGGGTTCGGTGAAGAAATAAAGGGTTTATTCTTGAAAATGTTAATTTACGCATCTTATCTGGAGCTCTGATAACGTTTCAAACTGATGGTATGCTGTATCTAATGGTAAATTGAAAGCTGTGTAGCCGATATATAGAGGATCTTACATGAGTGTACAAATTGTTTTTATAAAACGAGTTTACTATAGTGAACGAGTTTCATGAAAAAAATTTGTAATGAACATGAATGTAAGGTTCTTTTTATCACATAAGCCTTAAAAACGCCATAGAAAAAGAAACAGGCTATAGCTGATATCTGTGTCGGCCATTGCTTACAAACAGAGTAGTAATGCAACGGAGGACGCACAGGCTTGGATACCGCTTAAATGATCGCTACGATTGGCTAGCGATTGCTGATTTGCATAAAAATGCACTGGTGCATTTTCGCGATTTACGGCACTCTGTTACGGCACTCCCACAAGGCAGATTATGTGATAAATTTCATTTATGTTATATCATCACCAAAAATACATACAGTATAACCTGCCTTGTGCGACCATTCATTTAATGGACACAGAAGTCTTAAAAAGCAGGATGCTTAATGTATTTAGGAACCACCTGCTTTTAAGACTCCTGTTTTCAGTG
Organism: Azorinus chamasolen; assembly: GCA_963576725.1. Taxonomy (NCBI): domain Eukaryota; kingdom Metazoa; phylum Mollusca; class Bivalvia; order Cardiida; family Solecurtidae; genus Azorinus; species Azorinus chamasolen. Next base: position 62,256,560 of record OY755241.1, on the reverse strand, counting down.
CATGAATGACCGCTTAACCCATTCCATCATATTGACGACTTTTGACGACTATGTAAAAGTCACTTTGTGAAACCATTGTGACAAATAGAGCATTTGCTCCTATAGGAGCAAATGCTCTATTTATCACAATGGTTTCAAACTACAAAATTCTAAAATGTTCTTTTTCTCTGGTTAATGCTCCTTTTCGGTAGATTTATTCAAAGAGGTTGTATCTAAAAATAGCCTTTGCGGTAATGGGTTAAGATAGGTTCTACTGTACTCGATTTCTACTGTAATAGGAACGTTGGGCTAACGATCTGATTGGCTCCATGACAGCATTGAGATTACCGTCACTGTTGAAACATGTGTATGTGTAACTTTCTCATTAGCATGCATTTAATTAACCCTTTCCCTCATATTGACGACTTTTGACGACTCTGTGTAAGTCACTTTGTGAAACCATCGTGATTAATAGAGCATTTGCTACTGTAGGAGCAAATGCTCTATTTATCACAATGGTTTCAAACTACAAAATTCTAAAAATTTCCCTTTCTCTAGTTAATGCTCCTTTTCGGAAGATTTATTCAAAGAGGTTGTATCTAAAAATAGCCTATGAGGGAAAGGGTTAAGATAGTAAGGCATAGGATTGTTTAGTATTTGTAGAAACTGTAGAGTCAAATCTATTATAATTTGATAGACAAACAGAACAGACACAGGTGAGACGGCTTCTACAGGAGCTATCTAGTCTGGGTTGATTATATTTGAAAGGCATGAAAAAGCGTTCATATTGGGGAAAATTTTAAGGGACACCAGACACTATTTGTTAAGGTTATTATTTCTTATTTCAAATATTTTTGTTCATTTGCGGTTGTTGAAAAGGATTATTACATTATTTCTCAACAAAAATGTCTCCCGTGTACTCTGTAATTTAGTTTCTCATGCAACTTTATTTTCTTCCAATTTCATCCTCAAAACTTGAATTAAGAAACGCGATCGCCGTGTCACGCCTTGGACGTGCTGAAAAAACGCATACTTCTCCTCATCGAGAGTAAATAGCCAAACTATACGGACATCAGCATTTAACCCATTCCCTCATACTGACGACTTTTGACGACTCTGTTAAAGTCACTTTGTGAAACCTTTGTGATAAATAGAGCATTTGCTCCTATAGGAGCAAATGCTCTATTTATCACAATGGTTTCAAACTATAAAATTCTAAAATTTTCCTTTTCTCTAGTTAGTGCTCCTTTTCGGTAGATTTATTTAAAGAGGTTGTTTCTAAAAATAGCCTATGAGGGGATGGGTTAAGCTTTGCAAAAGGTGTAAAACCAGACTAAAATCCGCCTTTAACCATTTACTCCATGAATGCACATTTTAACGCCTTTTGAAACAAAGTAGACCCAGATCAGACGGCTCCTACAGGAGCCGTCTGATCAGCGTCTACTCTGTTCGATTATGGAATTATATAATATCTGATTTTACAGTTTCTGAAAGCCAAACAATCATGTGTCCATATTCCGTTATAGAATTATAAGCAGAACTACAGATAAAAGTGCATACACCAAACCCTATGTTGTTACCAACATTTAAATGTTGCTACGATATAGAGTTTGGTTGAGAATTAAAGAAGTTAATCATGAAAATGTTTTAATTTACGCATCTTATCTGGAACTCTGTATTAAATTTCGACTTATAAATATTCATGATGGCAGTATTTCGTACATTGATATATATGTTGTAAAGGGTTACACTATGGTGCCAGATCTTGTCGTACATTGTTGTCTCATAAGTCAGCAAAACAGAATGGACTATGGTGGGTAGAAACAGTGTAGAACTTCTGAAAATCAAACAATTATACAATGTACATGTTCATATACACTTGTACTTTTATAGGAATCCAACTAATAAAATTAATATTCATCATGTCAGTATTTCTTACATAGATATATATGTTGTAAAGGGTTACCCCTTTCCTCCATAAATACGCCTTTCTACGCCTCTGTAAAAGTCACCTTTTGAAACCATTGTGGTAAATAGAGCATTTGCTCCATAGGAGCAAATGCTCTATTTATCACAATGGTTTCAATATTACATACTTTTAAAATTTTCTTTTTCTCCTTTTTGGTAGATACTCGTATAATCAAACAGGTTTGATCTAAAAATAGCCTATGAGGTCATGGGTCAAAATATGGTGTTTGATTAGGTCGTATACTGTTTGTCTCACAAGCCAGCAAAGCAGAACGGACTCTGGTGGGTAGTAACACTGCAGAGCCTCGTCAGATGTCGCGCTTTGAACGCATCTACTGGTCTAGTTTTAAACGATTTGCAATACCCTAAATTATGGGGTTGGGTACGGCAGTGCTAAGTTGCTGAATCTTTGATTTATTCAAATTTCTTGCCGGTGAATTTCAGTTTTATTTTGCAACCCTAGAAAACTGAAAATATCTGTTGAATGGTGCCCAACTATATCATATAAAACTTTCTTTTTGCTGTCAGAATTTGATAGATGTTGAAATTTCTTCACTTTCTTCAGAGTGGAATTAATCTTAATTAACCAAAGGCCATTAATACAGTAAAAACCTTGATAATTCAAATTTATGTATAAAATATTTTGAACGCTGTTGGGGGGGAATCTTTTATTAATGCAGGATGGAAGTCATGCAGAAAGCTCCTCTAGGAGCTTTCTGCATGATTTCCACGCTGCATTAAGCTGCCATCTGTCTTGAAGATCGATGATTATACGTATTTGAGTTTACGGATACTCGAGGAATTACTGCATTTTGAAAGATGTGTACGCGGGTAATGTCTTTTTGTGGAATATATTGAGTTATCTGCATGTTCACGATAGTGAATTTATTTTAATTTCTGAATATTGTCTTTCGAAATTAAGTTATCGTATTCTTAGTCCGTTGCCATTATTCATTTGTTTTGTAAATTGATTAATGTATAATACAGTTGGATGAATAGTTTTTATACTGACACAGAGAAACAGATAAAGGAACCCAATTGAACAAAAAACACATTGTAGACGGCAGAGCAACAGATAATGGTGCGTACTCAAATACCAAATTCGTCATTTCTCAACCAAACCCTATGTTGTGACCACTCTCTAGAATCGTCTCTTCACTATTTTTAGTGGAAATGTGTCCTTGAACTCAATGGTTGAGGATGTCCTTCCTGTGTATTCCGGATTAATTATCTTACCGATTTAGCAAATCAGCAAGTCTTGCTACCATGTGGTGTTGGAAACCAGTTATTTATGATCGGACTGCACATATTGAAATTGTTATCATTTTTACCCCCTTTCACGAGATCCTAAGACAGAAGTGAGGTATTCGTCAGCCTGTTGTATACAACTTTGTTTATATCTGTTTATACACTCCTGTTAGGGAAGGTGATGTTGGTGTTAAAACGTTCCATTATACCTGGCGTCCACTACAGCGCCGAAGCCTTGCCGAAGGGTTTCCGAATAAATTTTGCTCGATTCGGGAACCATTCGGGATCAGCTTTGTATTCGGGGTCATTCGGCACGTATTCCGCAAGTATTCGGGAAGTGGCTTACGAAGCGTTGCGGAACAGACGCCGAAGCGATGCAGAATCATGCCGAAACCTTGAGGATAACCTCCCGAATGCTTCCCGAATGGTTTCCGATCGTGCGGAAAGGTTGCGGAACCATTGCAGAACATGCCGAAGGGATGCCGAATCGTTGCAGAAATACTTCCGAAGGGTTGCCGAATTGAGAGTCTGGGAATATAACGATGTCGCATTTTTGTGTTTTGGAATGGAAAAGATGTCTCGTTGGAGTGGAAAAGATGCCCCCACACACTTATATCTAGACTAGATTCATTCGGATGGAGCGGATGGTTACCTCCGGCTCCCAACACCTAATGGGTAGTGGATCGGAGTACATGGCACCATTATCATGTAATAAATACTGACAGTTCCTTTACGTCCGGATGAATTTTCTTATGCTTGCTTTATATTAATACCCTTTTTAAACTGTATCTATTACCTTCTTCTCCTCTCCATGCATGGTGTCGTACTATTTCAATATATGTTACTGGGGGTTGCTTAAAAACCTCTCATAATTAATTAAGAAAGATTCATTTTCTATGTCAGTTCTTAACGACTATTACTCGTGTATGTCTTATTTCCATTTCATATCTTAATTTGCATCTAAATATAGTTCTTAGGCTTCTATAGTACAAGTATAGATCCACTTACACATATCCATACTATATGCACACAGCCTTATATTACAAAATAAGTAAGTGTGTACATGATAATTAATGTAAATAAATATTGACATTTATCTATTACAGCTATAGATGTGTTGCAAAATAACAAACTCTTAAGACCCTTTTTGGGTGGGTCAAACACGAATCCCTTTTTCAAAATATCCACTGTTTGCAAAAGACAAGTACACTCTTTGCAAATATACTACTTGTAAAGGATACACACAAATCTATATATTAATATTAATACAAACTCTGTAGACCCTGTTTGGGTGGGGCTCAAATACACTCGTAGCAAGTACTTGTGAAGAGCACACACAAACGTACGCACACACATACATCTCCATATAAATGATTGATCCCCTCTCATGTGTTTTATTTGGTTTTTGTTAAAACAAAAACATAATTACGAGTATAAGGGATTTATTATATACATGCTATTTTAAGCTATTTATAATAGGTAGCAAAAATGAGATGTGTTATATTTTATAGCTATTCCTGTTCTTTATACATGCATTTTATCCATAGGTAGTTAGTAATGGAATGTATTTTGTTAAGAAGCTATTGTTTTAGTCGATAAATAACTTCTAGCTTATGGTAAATAAGTTGTTTTGTAACATCCGATTATAAGTAAAGTTTCTTGTATATTGTATTTTATATCTCGAAATCCCGTTCTTTTACAGATATAAGTTTTGCTGACATCAGCATCTTCTGAGACTATTCAAGCCCCAGTTTCACGAACATTCTTAAGTAATAACTTAGCTAAGCCTGTTACTTAAAAATATACCAGAGCATAAATTTTCATAAATTAGTGTTTATTTTGTAAAATCAAATTGTAAGACGTTTGTTTAATTGTCATTTAAAGAAAACATATTGTATTTGATAATAAGTGAGGGTAATCTAAATCAAAAACAGTATTTAAGAATGTGTAACAGACTGGATTTAATTAGATAGTTCGTGCACAAACTGTTATTTTCTGTTTAAAAAATATAACGTAATGTCTATAAGGATTTTGCTTAGATAAAAATACTTCATAAAAATTATTAAGTATATGAATTGTTCATAATACATTCGGCATGTCTTCCGCGTGGGTACGGGAACCCTTCCGCGTCTTCGGGAAGCATTCGGGAAGCCTTCGGGAAGCATTCTGCATCGATTCGGCATCATTCTTGAACCGCTCGGGGTGGAAAGGAGATCCCGAAGCCTTGCAGAATGACCCCGAATCTACCCCGAAGCCACCGCGAAGGGTTCCCGAACGTCCAGAAGGGTTCCAGAAGGGTTCCAGAAGGTCCCGAAGCCTTCCCGAATAAAAGATTCGGCGTCCAAATTTTAAAACTTTTAAAACTTGGATGCCGAATCTTTTTCGATCCCGATCAGTCCCCGAATCACCCAGAATGGTTCCCGAAGTGTTCAAGAATGACGCGGAAGGGTTCCCGAACATCCCGAAGGCATGCCGAATCATCCAGAATCTGCGATATCCACATTCGGGAACCCTTCGGGAACTATTCGGCGTCCTAGTGGACGCCTGGTCTTAGGTAAGAGGAAATTTGTTGTTGAGACCGCTCCAGTAGGGGATGTTGGCGTTTATGATCGCTACATTAGGGACGATGATGTTGGTGTGTGTGTGTGTGACCGTTCCATTGGGGAATGTGATATCGGTGTTAATTAAAGGTGTCGGTGTTTGTAACTGTTCCATTAGGGAACTTCAATGTGATGCCGGTGTGATGCCGATGAACGTTCCACTAGGGATGTTGATGTTGGTGCATTTGACCGTTGCATTAGTGAATGTGATGTCGATGTTTATAATCGCTCCAGGAAGATGTCGGTGTTTGTGACTGCCCGATTAGGAAAACTTCAATATGATGTCGATGTTTATGATCGCTCCATTAGGGAAGATGTCGGTAATTGTAACTGCTCCATTAGGAAACTTGAATGTGATGTCGGTGTTTATGATCGCTGCACTAGGGACATTGATGTCGGTGTATGTGACCACTCCATTAGCGAATGTCATGTCTGCTTATGATCGCTTAACCCATTTCCTCATACTGGCGACTTTTGACGAGTCTGTAAAAGTCACTTTGTGAAACCATTGCGATAAATAGGGCATGTGCTCCTATATACCCTTTTAGCAAAGCATGGTTCTCACTGAATGACTAAACCTGTACATAGTTCTATGTTCTTTTACGGTTTAGAAGAATGTGTCATATCATTCTGCGAGAAATAACTCTTAATAAAACGTGAACGAAATTCTACTTTTAAACCTTGGAGCGCTATTAATGTAGATGAGATTATTTTCAATATCAGCATGGCGTATTAATTTTAATTTCTCACTGGGTTGCTAAATTTATGCTATATTCTTCCTTGCAACTATTAATTTGTACAGTTATTGATTTTGGATACAGTACAAGGCGATACTTAGAAGTTTTAGTAATGAAGAATGGAAAACTCTTTCCTTTCCACAGGTGGCTGCTTCATGCAAGGTAAAAGTCTTGCAGAAAGTTCCTGGAGGAGCTTTCTAAGTGACTATCACCTGTCTTAAAGACCTATAATTATGCTACATGTAGTTTTAATGTTCGAACTATCATGGTTTTCCTGTATGTTAAGATCAGTCGTATCTTTTCATGAGAAGTAATAAGCTGACGTTATTACGCATCCATAACTTGTAGAACATTAACGCTGAATGCCAATGCTTCGCTTGCTTGATGATCGTATTATGTTCATCTTATCAACTGCACTTTCAATGTTCATTTTTTTCTATATGATGAAATCTAGGCGTTGATCAGTTTGAATATATGATTTGAATTAGCATTATTCTGCCACGTCATGTTTGATCAAAGGAAAACGGAATGGATGATAGTACGCGTTTTTGTTCAGTCCGGTTGCGGTCAGCTCGACATAGTCGTCACAATGTCGGTTGATAGTGTGTGCCTGCGCCAGTGCGTGCGTCTATTGGCGCGTGCGTCCGTCCAATTGTGTCCGAGCTCTTTACACACATCTTATCACAAGTAGACATCGTATAGTATACAAGAACCACAGTGCTTTGGTCATTTACCTTATGAATATTCATGTAAAAAATAATGACTGATTATTATTTTTGTGATTTTATATAGCATACAAATATCAAACGTTAGTGGTTGGCCATGACAGAAACCGCAGATTCAAATCTGTATGATTTCATGAGCAAACAGAGTAGACCATGATCAGGCGAGTCCTAATTCACTAGGAAAACGTAACCGGGTCTACTCTTTTTGCATAGGCGGCGATAAAAGGCGTTTCTAATCTTTCTATGATTTATATGGTTAATTGCCGTTTTGGATACTTTTTCATTTTGTTTCCCGCCTAAGGCGGAGGGATATAGTTTTGGCACTGTCCGTGTGTGCGTGCACCCATGCGGTATGGCCATTTGTTTGTCAAAACTGTAAAACTTCTGCGTGTCCGGAGAATTTTCTCAGAAATTGTATAGAGTTTTTCTATGAAACTTTGTATACATGTTAAGTAGCACAAGGACACGCGGCTCTGCAAGTCTCATTTATATTGACATTTGAACACCGGAAGTATGACTTTGTTGCGAAAAATGTAACGTTTTTGTCTAACCGGAGACATTTCTCAGAAACTACTTGATTTGTTTCTATGAAACTTTATGAAAATATTTAGGAGCATTAGATCATGCGGCTCTGCAAGTATTACTTATATTAACTATTGAACATTAGCGTTATCGTCCTTTGTTTGAGGAAAATGTAATATGTTTGTCTGTCCAGAGCCATATCTCAGAAACTATCTGTAATTATGCTAAGAAATTTTGTGTTTACAAATGTTTAGTACCATGAGGAAATGCCGCCCTGCCAGTATCGCTTGTATTGTTCGTGGAACACTAGAGGAACGGTCAATTGTTTGCCAGAAATTAACTTTTTTGTCTGTCTAGATTAAATTCTCGGAAACATTTTAAAGTCTTTCTTTGAAACTTATTGAAAATGTTTAGAACTTTATGGAAATATTGCCCTGCGAGTGCCACTCGTATTGAATTTGGAACACCCGAGTTATGGTCCTTTGTGAACTACTTAATGTTTTTGTCAGTCTTAGTCTTATCTTAGAAGCTATTCGGACATTTTCAATGGAACTTTGTGTAAATGTTTAGTACCATAAGTAACCGAGGCATGACACAGTCCATCTGGTTTAGTTTAGTACCATAGGTAACCGAGGTATGACACAGTCCATCTGGTTATAACTCAGGCTAGCACTTGTATGGCGGGGGATATCAATCCAGCAAATTTGCTTGTTTTAAGTATTTTTCCACATCAGTGTTCAATGTGTTGTGTGCGGTCATGTGGTATCATGATGATGATGATGATTATGGTTAGGATAATGATAGTGGTAAGAATGAAGATGAATCTCCATGAGACAATTTCTATGAGTTTATTCAGTGGACGAATATATAGTCCCTCGGGAAGCTCTATTAGAGAGGAGTTCTATAGTTTCTTTACTCGACGCATAGAGCTAAGCGTGAAACTCTATGGGACAGAGACTGTATATGTTTATTTATTCGTCGCATACATTTCCTCGTGACGTCATACTGTAGAACCTGTTCTCAGCGGTCATTCACTTATTAACCCATTACCTCATAGGCTATTTTTAGATACAACATCTTTGAATAAATCTACCAGAAAGGAGCATTAACTAGAGAAAAGGATTTTTTTTAGAATTTTGCTGTTTGAAACAATTGTGATAAATAGAGCATTTGCTCCTATAGGAGCAAATGCTCTATTTATCAAAATGGTTTCACAAAGTGACTTCTACCAAGTCGTCAAAAGTCGTCAATATGAGGGAATGGGTTAAACAGGAGTTTTGACCATTTTACCGTTCAGTATTCATGTAAGAAATAATGACGACATGGATATTTATTCGCTGAATTGTTTTAATATTAACTTTTCAAGAGAACATTTTGCTGTGACAAAAACTTTAGAATTAAGATTTATATCATGTCAAAAGCAAACACAGCAGACCCTGATCAGTCGGCCTCAATAGGAGCGGTCTGATCTGGGTCTGCTCTGTTTGCAAATACGTGAAAAGGCATTTATACCAAGGAAAGGGTCAAAAAGCAGTTGCTTGCGTATTGCAGGTCAGATGAAATACAGAAAGCTCCTATTTACATATAATTAGACATCCTCTTGATGGCCTCTTAAGACAGGTTCTACTGTCTACGCGTTCTGTTTTACTTTCACCTTGTTTTAAGCAGCCACCTGCATTTAACACAAAATACTTGATGTTTTTAGTGACCGTTATAGAGAGGTTTTACAGTAGATCTGTGTGTCGTTACTATGTCTCATCCATGTCAGGTTTGGGACAAAATTGCATATCTCGTTGATTATATCATTCAACAATATGTGTTGCAATTTATATCACAATGGTAATCAGACGTTTTTCACAGAAGAATACTATCCCCTGTGACTATTGATTTAGTTTTAGTATCATATGGAATCCCTCAAGTAGTGTTACATAGTGTATGTTATCGACGCTTGTAGAGATTTAGGGTTAGTGTCACAGCTATGCTCCAACATCCTAAATTGGATTCTGGACAGACATATACAGCAGAGCCTGCCTATAGCGACCCTATAATGATTAACCCTTTGTCTGATCAATACTCATGTACAATAAAACCCCTCTAATGCGACCATCAAAAAGGGGCATAATTCACAGTAGCAAAGGTAGGTGGTAGCTTAATGCAGGACGAAAGTTAATGCAGGACGAAAGTTATGCAGAAAGTTCCCATAGGAGCTTTCTGCATAACTTTCGTCCTGCATTAAGCAACCACCTGCTTATGAAGACATTCATGTATGTTCATTAAGTGGTCAGAGGGTTTTTACTGTAATACATACTATACTCAAAAATATTTATTAGCTGATTTTTTTATCATGCCGTATGTTCATTGTTTTGGTATTGTTTGGTATTGATAGAAACTGTAGAGTCAGATCTATTATAATTAATATCATAAGCAAATAGAGAAGTCCTCCATAACAATGCATATCAAGAATAATGACGTCATGGATTATAATTAGAGTTTTTCATATGGCACATGGACACAGATATGTTTGACTATGCCAACTCCTGTAGAATCATATCTACAGTTGAACTTCGATAACTCGAACTTCAAGGGACCATACAAATTAGTTCGAGATAATAGAAGTTCGAGTCATCCGATTTCTAATCTGAACAATTTCTCAAGACCACAACTTAATGCAGGTATAAAGTAATGCTGAAAGCTCCTGTAGGAGCTTTCAGCATTACTTTAGACCAGTATTAAGCTGTCACGTGTGTTTCTAGATATCTGTAGAGATTCATTGTTAGAGCAATTCTGTATTGTAAGTTTTGGAAGGACTGAACTTTTTGTTCGAGTTATCCCGAAGTTCGAGTTATCCGAGTTCGAAATATCGAAGTTCAACTCTATATTATTTCAAAAGCAAACAGAGCAGACTGGATCAGATGGCCTCAGCAGGAGTCGTTTGATCTGGGTTTACTCTGTTTGCCAATGCGTGATATGATGTTTATATGATTGAAAGGTTAAATATGGGAATTTGTAAAACCAGGCGGTCGCTTAACCCTTTCCCTAATATAAACGTGTTTTCACGCATTTGCAAACAGAGTAGACTCATAGAGGAGCCGTCTGATCAGGGTCTACTCTGTTTGCTAATAGAATTTGATAGATCTGTTTCTTTGCTTTCTAAAATGTCTTAATATCTTCTACCTTCCATATTTCTTTATAACTATTTTGTTAATGAATATTCAGTAGGTATTGAAATTTGGCCGAAATACAGAACAGGGAAAGGGTTAATACAGGCCAAAAATAATGCAGAGAGCTCATAGTGGAGTTTTCTGTATTACGTTCATCCTGCATTAAGCTGTCACTTGTCTTAGATACCTAGATTTACACTTATTTTGAGTGTAGGTAGGCTTTACCGTATCAGTTATTTGATTTTCTTAAAAAAAGACAATGCATGAATGCATTATTTAAGAAGACCGTACAAGATTACATTATTCCAAAAGACAGTGCAATAATGCAGTATTCAAAAAGACAGTGCCATATTGCTTTATTCAAAAAGACCGTACAAGTTTACGTTATTAAAAAGACAGTGCAAGAATGCACTGTTCAAGAAGACGGCGTGAGATTTGATTATAAAACAAGACAGTGCAAAATTGTATTATTAAAAAACAGACAGTTATTAAAGGAGACCGTGCAATATTGGTATTACATATCTGCTTACGAGCAATATAATGTTTTACCACGACGCAAGCTGTATAAATCAATAACAGTATACATTATTTCATAAGCAAACAGAACAGACTCTGAACAGATAGATTCTTCAGCTGTTTGGTCTAGGCATACTAGCTTGCAAATGCGCGAAATGCGTTTCCACCTATGGTCTTTCTTTTCAATTTTTTCAGAATACAATAATGCTAACGAACAGTTACATTTGGCTAGACAGCAATGGCACAAAAACGACAAAGCAGTCGGATGCATTTCAAAACCATAGAGCCAGATCAGCAGCCGTGTTGGGATATAGAGGATCTGTTGCGAGTTGTCTTTTAAGATCACATGTTCCTAAACGAGCCTTAGAAAATGTCATTAAGCGAGCCTTGGCGAGCTTAATAACATTTTCTTGGTGAGTTTAGGAACATGTGATCTTAAAAGACAACGAGCATCAGATTCTTTTTCTCACATATCAAAAAAGTGTATTTTCGCCGTTTAAATGACATGTAAACATAGGTTTCCATGGCTAGACGTCATATATGACGTCATACGTTCTAAAGTGATCTTACACGTGTTACAGATAAGGAAATCTTAACCTGTTGTTCTAACTCGGAGATAAGGGAAGGTATGTGAGAAAAGGTCATTTTGTAACATGCTGAACACGCGTGTGTGTTTAACCCTTTCGGCGCCAAATTTCTAAGTGTCTAAATTATTCGGTAAAATAAGGAAATGGGATAAATAAATGCAAATTTCAAAGGAATAAAGCACATATATAGAAAAAAGAGTTCGAGACAAAAAGTGAAGTCCCTGATCAGACCCCGTCTTGAAAAGGCGGCGTCTGATCTGGGACTGCACTATTTGTCGTGGTGCATTTTGAGAATGAAAGGGTTAAAAGTCAAGATCCACGTATGCGACAAAGACCGATTATTTCCAGAATGATTCAACGATGTCATAGACTGGTTCTGCCTGATATGATCTCTGTTTAAGTAGTGGACTGGTTCTGCCTGATATGATCTCTGTATAAGTAATGGACTGGTTCTGGCCTGATATGATCTCTGTATAAGTAATGGACTGGTTCTGCCTGATATGATCTCTGTTTAAGTAATGGACTGGTTCTGCCCTATATGATCTCTGTTTAAGTAATGGACTGGTTCTGCCTGATATGATCTCTGTATAAGTAATGGACTGGTTCTGCCTGATATGATCTCTGTATAAGTAATGGACTGGTTCTGCCTGATATGATCTCTGTTTAAGTAATGGACTGGTTCTACCTGATATGATCTCTGTTTAAGTAATGGACTGGTTCTACCTGATATGATCTCTGTTTAAGTAATGGACTGGTTCTGCCTGATATGATCTCTGTTTTAGTAATGGACTGGTTCTGCCTGATATGATCTCTGTATAAGTAATGGACTGGTTCTGCCTGATATGATCTCTGTTTAAGTAATGGACTGGTTCTGCCTGATATGATCTCTGTATAAGTAATGGACTGGTTCTGCCTGATATGATCTCTGTTTTAGTAATGGACTGGTTCTGTCTGATATGATCTCTGTTTAAGTAATGGACTGGTTCTACCTGATATGATCTCTGTTTAAGTAATGGACTGGTTCTGCCTGATAGGGTCTCTGTTTAAGTAATGGACTGGTTCTGCCTGATAGGATCTCTGTTTAAGTAATGGACTGGTTCTGCCTGATAGGATCTCTGTTTAAGTAATGGACTGGTTCTGCCTGATAGGATCTCTGTTTAAGTAATGGACTGGTTCTGCCTGATAGGATCTCTGTTTAAGTAATGGACTGGTTCTGCCTGATATGATCTCTGTATAAGTCGTCGACTGGTTCTGTCTTACATGTATGTAAGAAATAATGACGTCATGAATATTAATTAGATATTTTTTATAATGACATGAGCATTAAAGACATTTTGGCCATGGTAAAAACTGCAGATATATTCTCAGGTGCGGATCCAGGATTCCAGGGGTGGGGGGGGGCGTAGAATTTTTTTTTGGAAGGGTGGGGGTAGTAGATTTTTATGTTTGATGACATGAATAAATAGTGTGTCTGTAATTCATGTTGAAACAGAGCTTAACTGGATGAGGGGAATAAAACACTCCACTAAATCATTGTTTTGTTGATTTTTAGTAGATACAACGACCACTAAATGACATCAAGTATTTTGTGTTAAAGGCAGGTGGCTGCTTAAAGCAAGGTAAAAGAAAAACAGAACGCTCCTATTGGAGCGTTCTGTTTTACTCTCACCTTGCTTTAAGCAACCACCTGCTCTAAATACCAACTAATTAACACAATTTAGTGGTCGTTATAGAGAGGTTTTACTGTATATAGATCTAAAATATTACTTTTAAAATTTGTTTTGGAAATTTATGGGGGGCGTACGCCGGCTCTGCCCCCTCTAAATCCGCACCTGATCTTGATCTATTCTGATTGCAAATGCTGTCAACGGCGTATCTATGGAGCAAGAAGATTGGACCCCGGTGAGACGCTGGTGTCAGGACCCAGCTTGTTTACTCGGTTAATGGTTTTAAAAAAACTTGAAAGTATCGTAAATGAAAGTTCAATTAAACAGATCGGAGTGTAGGCAGACATCATTTTATAGGAGACATGGTGTTAATGGCAGGTGACAGCTTAATACAGGACGAAAGTAATGCAGAAAGCTACTATTGGAGTTGTCTGCATTTCTTTTACCCTACATTAAGCAACCCCTGCTTATACTATATTTATTTGTTTGACGGCCGCTTTATACAGGCTGTACTGTAGTAGTTCTACTAAAAATAGAAATTAGGACAAATGGGCTATCTGATTCGATGATTAGATATAAAAAACGTAGGTAACAGGAAAACCCTTATATGAATCATTGTTTTGTTGTTGCTATTTTTAGAAACATACTAATATTACATATATACTACTAAAACAATATCTTTTGCAACAATGTCTCCCCGACTTCGTTTGTCAAAGTAACTTTAGTTAAGCTAATATATGGCGAATTACGAGCATGTGTTTTGAACATTAATGTTGCAGAACAGAACAGAACACGTTATGTCAGATATGCTCCACCGTTGTTACCCTAATTAGAAAGCAATGACCGGCACATGGAAATAGCCTTTAAGCTGCTGGGGTCAACACGTGGATAAAACCTTTAGGCTGCTTGGACATACAACCTGTAGGTTGCTTGGGTCAATTTAACACGTGGATAAAACCTTTAGGTTGCTTGAACCACCACGTGAATAAAACATTTAAACTGCTTGGTGCACATTTCGCACACTCAAAACATGTATCATCACATCAAAACACACCGTGTTGATTTTACCCCTACGTGATAGGACTGGGGTGTATAGTTCAATTTTGACCTGTGAGCTGTGACCTTTAGGACGAGTCCACCCGTGGAGGTAAAACGCGTCACAAACCATGCATTTGTTTCGGAGTTACCTGTGGTTAAACATACCTGTAATAAGCATAATTTATACAGTAGAACCCCTCTAATGCGACCACTTAATGACTAAACATGGGTGTCTTTATAAGCAGGTCGTTGCTTAATGCAGGACACAGGTAATGCAGAAAGCTCCTCTCTGAGCTTTCTACATTACCTTTTTGTCCTACATTAAGCTACCACCTGCATATAGCATCAAGAATTATACCTCTTTTAGATGGTCGTATTAGCGGGGTTTTACTGTATATACTAATTCTGCACGATTACTACGTGCTTCGTGTGACAATCATTGTCCACTTACCCATCAATTAGAACGGTTGCAACTTCTATAAAAAGAAAATGCAGTCATGGCTCAGCTTTCGAAATTGAGCTGTAGTGTTAGTCCTTAGCCTGTTAACCAAGACCTGACTAGTATTTGCAAACATCTAGGACCCAGATGAGACGCTGGGGATCCAAGCTATTTGACACTCCGTCAATAATTTCTCAAAAGCTTTTCGAATGTGAACCAGTCAATATTGTAGCACATCCAGATTGGAGCAGGCACTATTCTCTTTAATGCAAAGGGGTAAGCGTTAACCCTTTCCTTAAATGTTTACGTGTTTCACGCATTTGCAAACAGAGTAGACCCAAATCAGGCAAATCGTATATGAACCGTCGGATCAGGGTCTGCTCTGTTTGCTAATGGAATCTGAACGACCTGTTTCTTTACTTTCTAAAATGACTATACTGTTCCACCTTCCATATTTCAGTATACCTATGCCATGAATATTCAGCAGGTATTGACATTTGGAATTAGCATAGAACAGGGAAAGGGTTATGTGTATACAACATACATGTACATGTACCTATCCTAAACTTGAAGAATTGTCGCTTGGGTTTAAGTTCAATTTCATTCTCTAACAATCAATACTGATTATGACCGGGGGCGAATTTCGTGTGAAGGCATGAACTTTCGTGACATGTGTTCAGTTTGTATTGCATTGGACACGACGAAATCACGTGATAAGCATTGCCCGACAACAACAACAACAACATTGCGCGAATTCAAAACTTATTCGTCGCCATATACATCGCATGTATTGTAAAGATAGGAACAAAAAGATAGGAAACGGCGGGCATAGTTCAATACAGCCTTACAGGAGAAACTCCGCCATGTGCCATAAGTAAGTGTATTTTTTGTGCTTGTTTTTGTGACATGTTTTATTTACAGCCGTCCAGATGAGATGCGTAAATTAAAACAATTTCAAGAATAACTTCTTTATTTCTCCACAAAACCCATGCTATGACTACTATTTAGACTCGTCACAATTTAGGGTTTGGTGCAGAATGACGATTTTAGTATTTGAGTATTGGCCAAACATTTCCATTGGCTGCTAATGTTGTCCTTTATATCAGGTTCTTCAAATATAAAGCTATTGTGAAAAAAAACTCAAAAGTGATGGCTAACATATTTACATAGGTGTCTTTAAAACAGGCGGTTGGTTCATGCATAACGAAAGTAGAGAGGCTCTTAAAAACCATACATTGATGCATTCTCACGTGCATATTCATAGAAGAAAGGGTTAATAGTTTAGCAAAGAGTCAGACGTGTTTGTGGTTGCTTTAGAGTGGTTTGATTGTACAGTAAAACCTCTCTATAACGGCCACTGAATTACATAAAATAGTTTGTGTTAACGGCAGGTGGCTGTTTAAAGCAAGGTGAAAGTAAAACAGAACGCTCCTATCACAGGACTTAGGCTCATGAAATATGCCTAAAATAATTTAAAATATCCGTCCCTAAATTGACGTTTTGTAACATTTGGGGCCGAAAACATTAAGCTTGGGGCGTTTTGAGACAAAGCTGAAATTTCGTATATTCTCTATAGGAGCAAGTGCTCTTTTTATAACCATGGTTTCAACAGGTGACTTTTACAGAGGCATAGAAAGGCGTATTTATGGAGGAAAGGGTTAACCCTTTGAGCGATGAAGTTTATGTCAGTCTATTCAGTATAATTCTTGGGCTTAGACTGCTAGAGGATTTTAACCATTTACTCTATAAATATACTTTTTCTATGCCTTTGAAAACAGTAGACCCAGATCAGGCGGCAAATGTTATAGCAAATGCTACAACCGATGCCATCCACCAACAGGAAGTGTTTCTTATTGCAGCAAGACAATAAAACTACTTTATTACATTGTTTAATGGTCTATTCAGTATCAAAAACACTTTGCTGGAGGACTGTAACCCTTTACTCCATAAATACACCTTTCTGCATACATCTATAGGAGCTGTCTGATCAGTGTCTACTCTGCTTATGTTATGGCATAGATCTGATTCTACACATTCTGATTCTACACATTCTGCCATGGCAAAAATTTCCTGCGTCCATGTGCTATTATAACAATCTATTCATGTCATTATTTCTTACATGAATATTCATGGAGTAAAGGGTTAAATGACAAACAGTTGAGACTCTGATCAGAGATCTCCCCAAAAACCATCTGGTCTGTATCTACACTAAGTTCACTTGTTTCCCCTATGTTCTCTGGACATGGACTTATGGACTTATTTGTATGAATTGACTTTTTTGTCCAATATTGCTGACATGTTAGAAACAGACATCAACTGACTCATGATCCGTTTTTCTTTATTTAGTCACATTTTCAATATCTACTCTGTATTTATGGCCAAAATAGTTATATTGAAATATGGAAAATGTAACATTGAAGTCATTTTAGAAACTAAAACAAACAGATCTATCTTATCCATTAGCAAACAACAGTCCTATAAGCGCCGTCTGATCTGGGTCTACTGTTTTCAAATGGGTGATTATGCATAATAATTACCTTTTAATTGAAACTGAAGAAAACATGAGAAGAAATGGCATTTAACCCTTTCCGTCACATAAACTTTTTCACAAATTTGCAAACCGAGTAGACCCAGATTATAGGGCTCATAGCTGTCTGATCAGTCTGCTCTGTTTGCCAATGAAATTTGATAGACATTGTTGTTTTTCCTTTCTAAAATGGCTACAATGGTCCACCTTCCATATTTCATTATAATTATTTTCTCCATGAATATTTATTAGGTATTGAAATTTGAGACAAACATAGAACAGGAATAGTGTTAATTAGAACTGAGGAACATGTTTAACCCTTTCCTCCATAAATATGCCATTCTGCGCCTCTGTAAAGTCACTTTTTAAAACCATTGTGATAAATAGAGCATTCACTCCTATAGGAGCAAATGCTCTATTTATCATAATGGTTTCAGAGCGACACAACTCTAAAATTTTCTGTTTCTCTAGTTAATGCTCCTTTTCGGTAGATTTATTCAAGGAGGTTGGATCTAAAAATAGCCTTTACCTCATTGAACATTTATACTCCAATGCATGGCCTCAGATATTTATTAGCTTAATTTTAATAGTTGCCAATTAACAAGGGATGTTTTTGCCATTTCAGAATCTGTAAGACGAGATATATATGAACAAGGGAGTAGTTGGTCAAGACAGAAGCTAGAATCATCACTTAAAAATTCCAAAAGCTAACAGAGCAGACCCTTATCAGATGACTCCTTTATATATACAGTAAAAAGGTAAATATGAGTAAATATTTCCTGTATTTCTCAGCCAGGCCCTATCTTTCTGGTAAATATTAGGAAAAAAAGAGATTGAAGAACCACCCCACTTCAAAATAGTTTTAGCAGAAAAAATTCTCTTTGGGAACAAAGAGATTAAACCATGAAATTCAAATAAAGAATTTGTCACAGTATCCATATGCCAGACAATTTAGCTTGTGTGTGTAAATAAAATTGTCTTTCGCTAGCTATTCGGTTTAAAAAAATGTGTTGCCTGGTTAAAACAGTTTGGATTCTTACAACAATTTGAGTCACATGCATTTTTATCTGGATCCAAACTATTTCTGATTAATATGTCCTCTTTTATTTACAGTAAAGCCCCTCTAAACAGGACATTCAATTTAGTATAATTGTCGGTTTTGGAGACAGGTTGCAGCTTAATGCAGGGTGAAAGTCCTAGAGGAGCTTTCTGCATGACTTTCACCCTGCATTAAGCAATCTACCTAACAGTATATTAATTCTTTATTAGAATTCCGGTTTAGAGGATTATTATTACTGTACATGTATTGGGCAATAAGCTGTAACTGCATTTAATTTTCTTTCAGGTGCCAGGAACACTGAGTCCTTACTGATACAAACTCTTTGAATGCTGAATTATCACAGCAAACAGCAGACCCTGATCAGACGGCTCCTATATGAGCCGTCTGATCTAGGTCTACTCTGTTTGCAAAGACGTAGAAAGGCGTATTTATGGAATAAAGTGTTAGAAATGGGGTCAAAAAGTTATGAAAAGGTAATTCATTTGCTAGGGGATTTTGAATGACGCACAATGCAGACCTTAACCCTTTCCCTAATATAAACGTGTTTTCACGCATTTGCAAACAGAGTAGACCGAGATCAGATGGGTCCTAGAGGAGCCATCTGATCAGGTTCTACTCTGTTTGCTTATAGAATTTGATAGATCTGTTTCTTTACTTCCTAAAATGTCTACAATGCTCCACCTTCCAGATTTCTTTCTAACTATTTTGTTAATGAATATTCAGTAGGTATCGAAATTTTGACTGAATACAGAACAGGGAAAGGGTTAACCAGAAGGGTTCTGGAGGAGCCCTCTGATCTGGGTCTACTCTGTTTGTAAATGCCAGTTAACTCTATTCCTGTATTCAAAGGGTTGAATAGTGAATAATAGATTGATGCTACTTAGGCGTGTCTGTCCAAATGGACCGAGAAACGAAAGAGGGTTATCCTTTGTACGGAATTCTAGCCTCAAAGGATTTGGTGTGCTGGAGAATCTTGAATAACAAGCAGTGCATACCCTGATCAGAGAGCTCCTCCAGTTGACCTCTGTCTTGGTCTACACTGTTTGCAAATGCTGGTTAATTCATCCTCCACTTTCAAGGGGTTGAACCACTCTTAGTCGCCTCTCTTGATCTTGTGATAGTTTGACGGTGGTCTTGGACTCTTGTGCCTATTCCGGTAAGCCTCAGAACCACATTGAGTTGCGCATGACTGTAAATGATTTAAATATGAACACCAATTTTGACAGGTCCAGAGGTGGATGTCAAAAGCACAATTCTGTAAACCCACACAACAATAGATCAATTAGGTTGAAAGCCATATATGATTCACTTATGGGTTATTAACCTTTTCATCCATGAATATTCATGTAAGATATAATGATGACATGAATATTAATTAGATTGTTTTGCTATAATAGCACATGGACACGGGAGTTTTTGGCCAGAGCAAAAACTGTAGAATTATATCTATATATCATAGCAAACACAGCAGATCCTGATCCTATAGGAGCCGTCTGATATGGATCTACTCTGTCTGCAATGCATAAAGCATATTTATGGAGTAAAGGGTTAATTTCTCACATGTTGGTAAACTGTTTTCTTTCAATCTGTACTTTTGACATAGAAATGACACTATTTTCTATTTATGCAATAATGTTGAAATCTGTTAGGTGTCCCTTTTCCATCATGGGGTATGCAATTCACAAAATGTTCATGGGCTTAAATTGAATTTTCAGCCAATGACAAGTTGCCTGAATGCAACAATTGGCCAAAACGGTCTCCATGGTATCGTGGTAGGGATTAGAAGAACGTATTGGTGGTTTTCTTTTTCATTTTTCTGAATAATGAATTTGAAGAAACAGATTTTGTTTCCGTTAACAGGGTGATGATACTTATCACCATGACATTGATGCTCAAAGTTACAGTGGCTGCAGCTTTACATGTTTTTGTTTCATATAAATTTTGCTGGCCGAAACCTTTTTTAAAATATAGAAATGTTCCCCCATTTATCATGTGGGATGAATATTAAAGGAATTTAGGATATGTATATTCCTTTTGACACTGCACTTTTTTAACATACACTGACTTAACATAATCATAACATTGTCACTAATAACTTATACTTAACTTATATACATATTCTAAATTCCCCTTTTCCCCCATTCTACATGTAATTGTTTTATTTATTTGAGCCATTTGCAGCTTTGACATTTTCTAAATTTAGCAGCCTTTTTAACTCTTTTTGTTATTTTTTCAAAAGGTATCTTATACTGGTACATTATTTCAATGTCAATACATTCTACATCACAGAACAAATCCATTGTTTAGAATATTGAGAAGAAAACCCTCCACCATTCTTCCTGTATTTACCATGAAATCACAGAGGCAAATGATGGAAAATTGTTTTCTTCATGTAACTCGACAGTGGCTAAGAATTTACTCCAAGCCCATGCAAGTTTCAAGGGTTGGATGTTCCATGTTGGAATAGGCTACCTGCCGGTTTCAAGATTACTGTTTAAATGTTTAAGGTTATACAGGGATGTGGGCAAGATTTTGAAGATAAAGCTTAGAAAATTTGATGCCAAACTTCCATTGCTTTAAATCTAGTTGAGCTTCTATTGGTGTTTGCAGAATCATGTTGCTGGCTTCGGTCTCTTAACCCTTTACCTGATAGAAACACCTTATGATCCTTTCCGTCATATAAACGTATTTTCACGTACAGTAGTAAAACCCCGCTAATGCGACCACCAAAAATGGGCATAATTCTGGGTGGCAGAGGCAGGTGGTAGCTTAATGCAGGACGAAAGTTATGCAGAAAGCTCCTAGGAGCTTTCTGCATAACTTTCGTCCTGCATTAAGCAACCACCTGCTTTAGACGACACCAGTGGCTGTTTATTAAGTGGTCGCATTAGCGGGGTGTATTTGCAAATAGAGCACACCCAGATCAGATGGCTCCTATAGGATCAGGATCAGGGTCTGCTCTGTTTGCTAATGAATGGAAATTGAAAGATCTGTTTCTTAACTTTCTAAAATGGCTACAATGTTCCATCTTGCATATTTCATAACTATTTTGGCCATGAATATTCAGTATGTATTGAAATTTAGAATAAACATAGAACAGGGAAAGGGTAACTTAAAACCTTCCCAAATAGAGTAAACCTAGATCAGATGGCTCTAACGGGAGCTGTCTGATCAGGCTTTTCTATTTGCTTATGGGAAATCTTCAGTTTTTGTCATGGCCGAAATTGGTTCATGTGCTGTTGTAAGCATATACATGTAGCTAATCATTATTCATGAAATTATCTCTTCCAAAATTATTCATTAGGTGAAGGGTTAACATGTCAAAATTGGTCTAACCTCTATCCCACTACAGTAGACCTCTCTAAACCGGACATTTAATATTGTATAAATATCAGTATCCTGTAGGAGCTTTCTGTATGATTTTCATCCTGCATTAAGCACTAAGCAGCCACCTGCCTAAAGGTATCTAAATTATTCTCTGCTAGAATTCTGGTTTAGATGGGTTTTATTAGCTCACCTGAGCAAAGCTCAGGGTGAGCTTTTGGGATACTTGAATGTCCGGCGTCCGCCGTGCGTCGTCCGTCGTCAACAATTTGCTTGTGAACACTCTAGCGGTCACAATTTTAGTCCAATCTTCATGAAACTTGGTCAGAATAAATGTCTTGATAAAATCTCGGACAAGTTCGAAAGTGGGTCAAGTTGGGTTAAAAACTAGGTCACTAGGTCAAATAGTAGGAAAACCTTGTGAACCCTCTACAGGTCACATTTTTAGCCCAATTTTCATGAAACTTTGTCAGAATGATTGTCTCTATAAAATCTTGGAGGAGATTGAAAAGTGGGTTAAGTGGGGTAAAAAACTAGGTCACTAGGTCAAACAGTAGAAAAACCTTGTGAACACTCTAGTGGTCACAATTTTAGTCCAATATTCATGAAACTTGGTCAGAATGAATGTCTTGATAAAATCTTAGACGAGTTTGAAAGTGGGTCAAGTTGGGTTGAAAACTAGGTCACTAGGTCAAACAGTAGAAAAACCTTATGAACACTCTAGTGGTCACATGTTTTGTCCAAACTTCATGAAACTAATCATAATTTTTGTCTTGAAAAATTCTTAAACGAGTTTGAATGTGGGTTATGTGGGGTTATAAACTAGGTCACTAGGTCAAACAGTAGGAAAACCTTGTGAACACTCTAGATGTCACATTTATAGCCAACTCTTCCTGAAAATTGGTCAGAATGATTGTCCTAATAAATATTGGACAAGTTTGAAAGTGGTTTATGTGAAGTCAAAAAGTAGGTCACTGGGTCATTTCTCAGAAAAATCTATTTTACACTCCAGTGGCCACATTTTTAGCCCAGTCTTCCTCAAACTTGCTCAGAGTGTTTGTCTTGGTGATATCAAGGTTGAGTGTGATCATGGGTTGGGTGGGAATTAAAAGTAGGTCACTAGGTCAAATCTTAGAAAAATTACTTTAGAGGGCACATTTTAGCCCAATTCTCATTGGTCAGAATCATTGTCTTGATAAAATCAATATACTAAATCTTTGAAAATCTTGTTCTGCAGAACCACTGCTCATGATCCACAATCAACATAGTTAAAATGTTGTCCCTTAATTCAATATTGGCCCAACCCATGGGCTACCCAGCAACAATCTTAAACCTATGGTAATCAGGTGAGCGATTAAGGGCCATCTTGCTGTATATGTGACCTGACCTGCATTTGCAAAAAGCTTGGATCCAGGTTAGATGCCAAGCAAGTTGGCTTCTCGTCAAGATCAAAGCTGTTTCACAATCTTTTTTTTATTTCTCAAAAGCTTTATTGAATCGGAAGTAGCCAAAATTATACTAGATCCAAATTAAACCCATTTGCGTCCAGTGGATTCTTCCATGTTTATACATTGGATTAATCCATTTTTTTTTATCTAAGGGATGCCTGGTTTAAATTTTCATTTTCGTTTTGTTTTATATTAAAATTCCTATCAGCAAACAGTGTAGACTCTGATCAGACGTTGCATAATGCAGCATCTGATCAACGTCTACACTGTTTGCCTATATCCCATGTATGGGATCGTGGGCACAAATGGGTTAATTTGGCATTATATCTAAACAGCGGGATAGCATTATATCTAAACAGCGGGATAAAGGGAAACCCATTCCCTCCTACTGATACCTTTTGACTCCTCTGCAAAAGTCATTTGTTGAAACCATAGTGATAGATAGAGCATTTCGAGGGCTTGGTGCAAAACTATTCTAACTCTTTAGTGAAGGAGTTAGAATAGTTTTGCTGCGACCAAGCCCTCGATTTGCTCCTATATGTTTATCACAATGGTTTCAAAATAACACAATTCTAAAGTTTTCTTTTTCTGTAGTAAATGTTTTTTGTCGATTTATTCAAAGAGGTTGTGTCCAAAAAAGTCTAGGAGGGAATGAGTTAATATCTAAATCATTACAGTCGTTTGTAGCTCAACGTGGTTTCTAGGCTTGCTTGAGTGGACTTGAGAGTTGAGGCCCCTGCTATACCCTTGCATGGTCATAAGAGGCGTCTAAGAGGGGTTTTACCCTTTGACTGTCGAGAGCGAATTGATTAGCATTATGCAAACATGTAGACTTTGATCAGAGGACTTCTGTAGGAGCTGTCTGATCAGGATCTGCACTGTTTGTTGTTCAAGATCCTCTAGTACATCTTATCCTTTGAGGCCTGGATTCCATATACAGGGTAACCCTGTTTGGTTTCTCGGCCCTCATGGGCAGATAAGTCTGATTAGCACCAGTCTGCTATTCAATATTTAACCCTTTAAATGCAGGAAATAAGTTGACTGTCATTTGCAAATAGTTCAGATCCAGATCAGAAGGTTCCTGGAGGATCCCTCTAATCAAGCTCTGCACTGTATATCTTTCAAAATCCTTTAGCAACTCACACAATCCTTTCACACTTAATGACCCCAGATCATCACTGTGTGATATTAAAAAAGATGGGACTCGGACCCAGATCAGCACTGTATGGCATTAATAAAGATGGGACTCGGACCCAGATCAGCACTGTTCGACATTAATAAAGATGGGACTCAGACCCAGATCAGCACTGTTTGACATTAGTAAAGATGGGACTCGGACCCAGATCAGCACTATTTGACATTGATAAAGATGTGGACTCGGACCCAAATCAGCACTGATTGACATTGATAAAGATGGGGACTCGGACCCAGATCAGCACTGTTTGACATCGATAAAGATGGGATTCGGAGCCAGATCAGCACTGAATGACATTAATAAAGATAGGACTCGGACCCAGATCAGCACTGTATGAAATTAATAAAGATGGGACTCAGACCCAGATCAGCACTGAATGACATTAATAAAGATGGGACTCCGACCCAGATCAGCACTGTATGACATTAATAAAGATGGGACTCCGACCCAGATCAGCACTGTTTGACATTAATAAAGATGGGACTCGGACCCAGATCAGCACTGTATGACATTAATAAAGATGGAACTCGGACCCAGATCAGCACTGTATGACATTAATAAAGATGGGACTCGGACCCAGATCAGCACTGTTTGACATTGATAAAGATGGGACACGGACCCAGATCAGCACTGTATGACATTAATAAAGATGGAACTCGGACCCAGATCAGCACTGTATGACATTAATAAAGATGGGACTCGGACCCAGAATACCACTGTTTGACATTGATAAAGATGGGGACTCGGACCCAGATCAATACTGTTTGACATCGATAAAGATGGGGACTTGGACCCAGATCAGCACTGTATGACATTAATGAAGATGGGACTTAGACCCAAATCAGCACTCCGACCCAGATCAGCACTGTTTGACATTTAAAAAGCTGGGACTCGGACCCAGATCAGCACTGTATGACATTGATAAAGATGGGACTAGGACCCAGATCAGCACTGTATGACATTTATAAAGATGGGACTCGGACCCAAATCAGCACTGTTTGACATTAATAAAGATGGGACTCGGACCCAGATCAGCACTATTTGACATTGATAAAGATGTGGACTCGGACCCAAATCAGCACTGGGACCCAGATCAGCACTGTTTGACATTAATAAAGATGCCCAGAAATATGTACATGTTCATACTGAATAGACTTATAGTTCAATAAGGTTGGAACCACTTGCTTCACTAAAAGTTTGAATTTGCTAGGTTTTTGCTGTATTTTGATTAGTTGATGTGTAAACCCTTTCCCTCATATAAATACTTTTTCATGCATTTGCAAACAAAGTAGACCCATATTAGATGGTTCTTATCGGAGCCGTCTTTTCAGTGTCTGCCCTGTTTGCTAATGGAATTTGATAGATCTCTTTCTTTAGTTTCTAAAAATGGCTACAATGTTCAACCTTCCATATTTCATTGTGTCCATGAATATTCAGTAGGTATTAACTTTGGAATGAATATAGAACAGGGAAAGGGTACAGAGAATTGAATCAAGAGCATGTTTCTCATATATATACTGATATATACTGATTTACTTATAAAATGTTAACATTCCCTCATATTGACGCCTCTGTAAACTTTACTTTCTGAAACCTTTGTGATAAATAGAGCATTTACCCCATAGCAGCAAATGCTCTGTTTATCACAATGGTTTCACCACTACATAATTCTAAACAAATTCCTTTCCTCTAGCTCGTGCTCTTTTTGGTAGGATCTAAAAATAGCCTATGAGGGAATGTGTTAAGGATCTGATCCTACAGCTTGTGCCATGATATAAGATCTTTGTTCATGCAATAATAAAACTTCAGTGATAGTCTTTAACGCTTTACTCCATAAGCCTTTGTACAAACATAGTAGTAGACCCAGATTGGATGGCTACTGTAGGAGCTGTCTGATCAGGGTCTGCTCTATTTGCCATTGATGTCATAAAGATATAATTCTACAGTTTCCGCCATGGCCAAACATTCCTGTGCCCATGCGCTGTTATACAAATGTAACAACAAATCAAATTGATATTCATATCATTATTTCTTCCATGAATATTCATGGAGTAAAGGGTTAAGACAGGTTGAAACTTAATGCAGGATGAAAATCATACAGAAATCTCCTGTGAGCTTTCTAAATGACTTTCACCCTGCATTTAGCAACAACTTGCTTCACTAAAAGTTTGAAATCGCAAGGTTTTGCTGTATTTTGATTAGTTGACTTGTTAACCCTTTCCCTCATATAAACACTTTTTCATGCATTTGCAAACAAAGTAGACCCAGATCAAATGGTTCTTATCGGAGTTGTCTCATTAGTGTCTGCCCTGTTTGCTAATGGAATTTGATTGTAGCCTAGTTTCTAAAAATGGCTACAATGTTCCCCCATCCATATTTCATTATAAGTATTGTCCATGAATATTCAGTAGGTATTAAATTTGGAATGAATATAGAACAGGGAAAGGGTAAAGAGAATTGAATCAAGAGCATGTTTCATCAATATATATATACTGATTTGCTTATAAAATGTTAACATATTCCCTCATATTGACGCCTCTGTAAACTTTACTTTCTGACACCATTGTGATAAATAGAGCATTTACCCCATAGCAGCAGATGCTCTGTTTATCACAATGATTTCAACACTACATAATTCTAAAAAAAAATCCTTTCCTTTAGTCCATGCTCTTTTTGGTAAATATACTCAGAGGTAGGAACTAAAAATAGCCTATGAGGGAATGTGTTAAGGATCTGATCCTACAGCTTGTGCCATGGTATAAGATATCTTTGTTCATGCAGTCATAAAACTTCAATGATAGTATTTAACGCTTTACTCCATAAGCCTTTGTACAGACATAGTAGTAGACCCAGATTGGATGGCTACTGTAGGAGCTGTCTGATCAGGGTCTGCTCTATTTGTCTATGATGTAATAAAGATATAATTCTACAGTTTCCGCCATGGCCAAACATTCATGTGCCCATGCGCTGTTATACAAATGTAACAACAAATCAAATTAATATTCATGATATTATTATTTCTTCCATGAATATTCATGGCGTAAAGGGTTAAGACAGGTTGAAACTAATGCAGGTTGAAAATCATACAGAGAGCTCCTGTGAGCTTTCTAAATGACTTTCACCCTGCATTTAGCAACCACTTCTTTCACTAAGTTTGAATTTGCAAGGTTTTGCTGTATTTTGATTAGTTGACTTGTTAACCCTTTCCCTCATATATAAACACTTTTTCATGCATTTGAAAACAAAGTAGACCCATATTAGATGGTTCTTATAGGAGCCGTCTCATCAGTGTCTGCCCTGTTTGCTAATGGAATTTGATAGATCTGTTTCTTTAGTTTCTAAAATGGCTACAATGTTGGAATGAATATAGAACAGGGAAAGGGTAAAGAGAATTGGAATCAAGAGCATGTTTCATCAATGGACATATATATACATGTATTACTGATAGCAAATATGATCACCATAAGTTTATGATAATGATCAATGAAAATCATGAAAAATTAATAGCTTTGATGAATAATGTAATTTTTTGTTATGATCTACAGTAATTAAACCCTTTACTCCATGAATCTTCATGTAAGAAATAATGACATCGTACATATAAATTAACACAAATATTTATCCAAGACAGAAAGTGAGCAAATGCTTTATTTATCACAATGGTTTCAAAAAGTGACTTTTACAGAGGCATCAAAAGGCGTCATTTTTCGGAAATGGGTTAAATTTGAAATATTATGCAATAGAATCTCTGTTTCTCCAGCAGGTGTTAAGTTTCTGGATCCGTATCCCATATTTTTATCTCGATGTAAATGAGATATGGATCGAGCATCTTTTCTCCTGTCTCTGCCCCATAAAACCTATAAAGCTGTATCTGCCCCATAAAACCCAACTCAATCAATCAATCAATCAATCAATAGAATAATGCTAGAATCCATGTTGTAACCCTTTACCTGATAGAAACACCTTTACCTTTACACACCCAGAACACATGGATCCTTTAGGAGCTATCTTATCAAGGTCTATTCTTAATATTCATGATGTCATCGTTTCTTGAATATGCATTAGGTAAAGGGATAATGGAGCAATCTCCTACTGCATTTTAACAGTTAAATACATTACCGGCTAAAAAATCTGCTTTTAGCTATATCTATTAATTGTGACCGGAAACATCATGGATATTTTTAGCTGAAGTTTTATGATGTAAACTTTTCATGAAATTTATTTTCTTTAACAAAAACTGTAGAACCAGACCTGTGTCATGTCCATAGCAAATATAGTAGACTCTGATCTGACAGCTCAAATATAGTAGACTCTGATCTGACGGCTCATGTAGGAACCATCTGATCTGGGTCTACTCTGTTTGCAATTGTGTGAAAATGCGTTTATATGAGGGAATTGGTTATAGATCTGTAGTCATAGGCTTTACTGTGTGGCTTGGTAGCTCAGTTGGTAGAGTGTTGGCATGTAAACCAAAGGCCCTGGGTTCGAGTCCCAGTCGAGTCACAACTGTTTATCCATGTTATAGATCAACAGCTCTTAGCAAAGTTATCAGACCTTTAGATAAACGCTGTATTGTTATCAAGATTTGTCATGGATGAAAGGTTTAATCTTGACAAACAATTTGGATCCATATAAAACATTAAGTAATGAGTTGACCTTTCTACCCTTGGGGCGAAGAACAATGTTTGCAGTTTAATTGTAGAATTTACACTAATGAATTTGAAGAAAATGTTTGAAGTTTTTCGTAAATAATTTAAATTGGAGATATTTCCATAAAAAACTGAATTTCAAACTTAATTACTAACTCCGTTTATGTCTTGTATTCAAACTCTGTCTAGTGGATTTGAACTACATACTTTCCGTCGTTGATGGATGATACTGTCAGAAGGTGTTTACAGGAATATGCAAATATCTGCAGCAAACCCTTCATACAAAATTTGATTTAAACTTGCTTAACCCTTTACCCATAGTATTTTTTATGCCTTTAGTGGACCCACATGTCAGATGGCTCCTGCAGGAACCGTCTGATTTGAGTCTGTTCTGTTTGTGTAATTATGTAGATATAATGCAGTTTCATTAAATAAAAAAGAAGTCTTTGACAGACACCTATTTGTTTCAAAGTTTTTTCATTTCTAAAACCTTTCCTTAGATGCCTTTAAAAAACAGTAGACCCACATCAGATGGCTCCTGCAGGAACCGTCTGATCAGAGTTGGCTCTGTTTATTCCTTTCCCTGTTCTATGTTTATTCAAAATTTCAATACTGAATATTCATAGACACAATTGTTACAATGAAAAAGATGGAAAATTGTAGCCATTTTAAAAAGTAAAGAAACAGAACTATCAAATTCCGTTAACAAACAGAGCAGACCCGGATCAGATGGCTCATCTAGGAGCCATCTGATCTGGGTCTACTCTGTTTTCAAATATGTGGAAATGTGTTTATGAGGGAAAATGTTATGTAATTATGTACATATAATTCTACAGTTTCAATATCATTGATCGAAATAACAAGTTTTAAAATGTATTTGATATGCTTTTTCTTGATACTTGGAGTAAACGGTGTCACATTTGTAGAATGGAACTTAGGATTTATATGTGTATTGCTGTTCCATATGTCCTGTAAACAACTTAACTCAACTGTGTTCAAATAGTCTGATGTTATATCTCCATAGTAACTGATTCCCAATTTCTCATTTGATCTTTGTTTGAGAGCAAAGTACTATTTTCTAGGGTGGATTCCTTTTCAAGTCAAATTTTGATTAACTAAGGCTAATTTTTAGATTTTTTATTTGCATCTTACTATTGTATGACAGGATAGCATACCGAGTGTTATGTTCTTCATTGATGTATGAAAAACCTGCACAAATGTTTTTAAGCATTCCAATCATTTTATTACTTGATACTCCGCTTGGGACAGAAATCTCAACTCGGGGCTTTCAGATAGAAACAGCATTAACCTCTGCAAATGGAGAAGAGCCAGATCAGAATTTGCTCCTGTAGGATCTGTCTGATCAGGGTCTGCCTTGTTTTCCTCTTATAATCTAGAGCTCCTATAGGAGCTGCCTGATCAGGGTCTGCCTTGTTTTCCTCTTATAATCTAGATCTCCTATAGGATCTGCCTGATCAGGGTCTGCCTTGTTTTCCTCTTATAATCTAGAGCTCCTATAGGATCTGTCTGATCAGGGTCTGTCTTGTTTTCCTCTTATAATCTAGAGCTCCTGTAGGATCTGCCTGATCAGGGTCTGCCTTGTTTTCCTCTCAATCTAGAGTTTCTGGGAGACTATTTTTTCTTTACATGACAAATTGAAGATGAACAATCATTTGACTAGTTATTGGAATAGAAAGGATGGTAATATTATCATTTTTGTGTGTCTACTAGAATTAGTTATACATTGTACAATAAGTTAACCCTTTACCTGATAGAAATGCATTTGCAAACAGAATGGACCCTGACAATGTGACTCTTGTATGAGCTGGCTGAACAGGATCTACTCTGTTGAGTATGATTATAGATATATATATAATAGCTAATAAATTGTTCATAGTGTCATTATTCTTTAAACCTTCCTACCATAAACAAAATTAAATATGCCTTTCTACGTCTATGTAAAAGTCATTTTTTGAAACCATTGTGATAAATAGAGCATTTGCTAAAAATAACCCCACACAATTCTAAAATTAATATTTTCTCTATTAAATGCTTCTTTCGGAAAATTTATTCAAAGTTGGACCTGAAAATAGCCTTTGAGGGAAATGGTTAAATGAATATTCATCAGGTAATGGGGTGGATTAGGATTTACATGTGTTCATGTGTACAAATACAAAAAAATGGTCTTAGTGTTTTCTTATAGCCCCTTCCCTCACATTGAAGCCTTTTGAGGCCTCTACAAAAGTCAGCTGTTGAAACCATCGTGATAAATAGAGCATTTGCTCCTATAGCAGCAAATGCTCTATTTATCACAATGGTTTTAAACTACAAAATTCTAAGTTTCCTTTTTTTTAATTAATGCTACTTTTCGGTAGATTTATTCAAAGTGGTTGTATCTAAAAATAGCCGAGGTATTAAAGTTCGAGGTATTAAAGTTCAAATGTATATAAGCGTGTATATAGAATTACGGGTGTCTTAATACAGGATGGACCTATTAGCTTTCTACATTACTTTAGTTCTGCATTAAGCAATCACCAATGTCCCAATGTGTCTTAATTGTATGGTGACTATAGGCAGGTCCTTCTGTGCACCGTTTGCAACCCTGAAGACTCCTTTTGTTTTTTGAAGATTGTTGTTTTGATTATAATTACTATGTACAATGTACCAATATTAACCCTTTCAATTAATGATGAATTGATAAAATAAATAGACCATTCCAAATTTCAAACAGGTCAATCTTAATAAGAATGTTGAGTGATTTTTATTAAAAGAAAAGTAACGACAAAAACAGTGCATACCATGATGAGAGAGCTCCTTTGGTAGCTCTTGTCATCTGGGTCTACATTGTTTGAAAACGACATTATCTGTTTTTCCCATACTGAAAGGGTTAGTAATTGTTGATGTTGATAATTTATATAGTGATCTCATTAGCCATTCATTGTTTTTGATTGTTTTTGTTAAAATTGTTAAATTGTTAGAGCTATTTTTGTAGTTTGTGTTATTAATTATTGTTTATTAGCTATTTTATGTTATTGTAATTGTTTTGTATTAGTTCTCAAACTGTGTGACCCATGACTTTTATAAACAATAGAAGCCATCTGGTCTGGGTCTACTGTGTTTGCAAAGGTGTAGAAATATGTACATTTTGTATTTATGGAGTAACGTCTGTCATGTAGTTCTGTGGCTTACCTGTATGGCACAAGAATTAAGGACATGATCGTAAGAGGCGACTAATTAGGGTTTAACGTAAACTCGAGTTTCTGAATCTCTGGGTCCCCAGCAGGTTTCTCGATCCATATCCCATATTTTTTATCTCGATGTAAATGAGATGTGGATCTGGCAACTTTTCTCCTGTCTCGGCGCCATATAACCTTTAGATGTTGCGGTGCCGTAAAACCCAATTCATTCAATAGTGGTTGCTTTAGAGGAGCTCTTACATGCATTATAGATAGCCTCTAGATTTTCTGTTTTGAATGTTGCATTTGAGATGGGAGAACATCTCATCAAACCAAACTTTAAGTAAAGAAGAAATAAGTAAAATTCTGCTGAACCCTTTACTGGGACAACATTCCATGCCTTTGCAAACAGAAAGCGCAGGTCTGATGGCTCCTATAGAACTGGTTCTACTATTTCTGCCATGATCAAAATTCCTATGTAAAATTTCCTATTTCCTTTATAAAAAATTCATCTCATCATCGTGTGAATGTTTCTTAAATGAATATTCATCAGCTAAAGGATGAAAGACAAGAATGGTCAGGAATGTTCAGGAATAATATAATAGTAGATGATATTTCCCATGACAGAAACTGTAGAATGAGATCTATGACTTAATTTTATAATGGTGTGTGTAAGCAGGGTGTTTTGACCATGGCAGAAATTGCATAATTATATTTATATAACTCCATAATCAAACAGTGGATCCTGATCAGACGGCTCCTACATGAGCTTCTGATCTGGATCTACTCTGTTTGCAAATATGCCAAAACGCACACTGCATTAAAACCTTAAAATAGAATAAACAGGTAACTGGTTTAGTGTACAGTAAAACCTGTTAACAGCGACTAGTTCTGGGGGTTTAAGACCAGTGGTAGATTAATGCATGATGAAAGTGAAGCCTTCTGCATTTTTTGTCCTGCATTATGCAACCACCTGCATTCTTATTCTCATTCTTATTTCTTATGGTCTTTATAGAGAGCCTGTATTGTACATGTCCAAACTAAATAAAATATATACCAACACTGAAATTCTGTTTGTTATTAACCCTTTCCCTGTTCTTTGTTTATTTCAAATTTCAATACCTACTGAGTACTGAATATTCATAGACAAAATATGGACATTATGGACACAGTAGCCATTTTAGAAAGATCAAACGAACAGATCAGTTAAATTTCATTTGCAAACAGAACAGACCCTGACCAGTCTGCTCCTCTAGGAGCCGTCTGATATGGGTCTACTCTGTTTGTAATTTTTTTAGAGGAAGGAAAAAACATTTAGCCTGCTGAGGTAAATTGCGTCTGTGCAACATTTGGCCCGATTTGGCATTAGTATTCTGGCAGACAAATTAAGGCAAATAGTGCAAAGAGCAGTTTTATCACTGTATGCTTATAATTTGAAGTTATCAAAATTGTACAGACTGAATTAACTTGTGGATATTATGTGTCGGAGGATAAACATCCTGGGCTCTGACGAGATGCAAGGATACACGACGTTTAATGGGAATCCAATCAGTTTGAAACAGTAATTATAATTTCGCCCGTAATAGGCTGACTATTTGTAATGTTACTGCACAGAGGTCCAGATAAGACGTGTAAATTAAAACATTTTCAACAATAGCTCCTTTATTTCTCCACCAAACCCTATAATGTGACCACTGTTTAGAATCATCTCAAAGAGACGAGTCTAAAGAGTGGTCACAGTATAGGGTTTAGTGGAGAAATGGTGAGGGGTAGTTGAGAGACATATACATTGATTTCGACAAACCAGACTACATGTACCATAGTAGCCATAGACTACCCTAATTATTCGGACTTACTTACGCAAATATTGCCGAACCAGAAGGACCAGCTTGACTTTTTGCTTCTACAGTAAAATCCCGCTAATACGACCACCTAAAATAGATATAATTCTGGGTGCTAGATGCAGGTGGTAGCTTAATGCAGGACAAAAGTAATGCAGAAAGCTCCTAGAGGAGCTTTCTGCATTACTTTTGCCCTGCATTAAGCAACCACCTGCTTATAAAGACACCCATGTTTATTCATTAAGTGGTCGCATTAGAGGGGTTCTACTGTATATGAGTCTAATTAAGAGTTATCAAAATATTGCCAAATTGAATTGCATGTATTCAGCTTAATATTCAAACAGAGATTCGGCGATGAGCTGGGTCTGCGCTATTTCACACACATCAGTATATACAGTATACAGTTATTTGCAGCAAACAGTATCACTGCTTATCAGATGTGTAGATAATGAAGAATTTAATCTGGGTATACACTGTTAGCTTGATATTAACCCTTTACTCCATGAATATTCATGTAAAAATTAATGACATCATATTAATTTTTAAAATGACATATTAACACAGAATATTTTTATATCATAAGTAAACAGAGCAGACCCTGATCGGACGGCTCCTTTAGCTAGAGGAGTCGTCTGATCTGGGTCTACTCTGTATGCAAATGGGCTAGTTTATTCATGGATTGACGCATCTATATGACATGAAATTTGGCTTTCAAGGTCACCACATGGTTATAAAATAACATCTAATCACAGATGAGATTATACTAAACATTTTCCTACAGTTAGCGGGATTTCATTCTAAACCGGAATTCTGGTAGAGAGCTTTCTAGAGGAGCTTTCTGTACGACTTTCACCCTGTATTAAGCTGTCACTTGTCCCCAAGACCGATACTTATTAACGTTAAATTCGGTTTAAAGATGCTTTATTGTAAATACGTACTGGCCAATCAATATTCAAATCTGCATAAATCCCATTTATACAAAACACGAAATGCATAGCTCAAATTATTTAAAACCACCACCATTGTGTTGTTAACTCATTCTCTACTAGGCTATTTTTAGACCCAACCTTTTATAATTAATCTACCGAAAAGGAGCATTAACTAGAGAAAGGGAAACATTTAGAATTTTTTAGTTTAAAACAATTGTGATAAATAGAGCATTTGCTCCTATTGGAGCAAATGCTCTTTTTATCACAATTGTTTCACAAGGTGAATTTTATAAAGGCGCAAAAATGCGTCTCTATGGGGTAATGTGTTAATTACACAGCAGGTGATTCGCATATTATTTTGAAGGAATCGTTCCTGAGGAAAGCAAAGGGTTTGATTTGGCAATTAAACAACCCATACACTACAAAAACTCCTGTCGGTCAAATCTGATCTGTGTGGCTCCATAGATACGCCTTTCTACCCCTCTGCAAACAGAGTAGACTCAGATCAGACGACTCCCATAGGAGCCGTCTGATCAGGGTCTGTTCTATTGGCTTATGATATAGTACATATATGACTCAACAGTTTCTGCACTGGCTTAACATTCCCGTGTCCTTATGCGCACCTGAATTAGATCTGGGTCTGCCCTGTTTGCAAATGCATGAAACTACTTTTACATGAAGAAAAAGGTTAACTGGTGATAGGCTATTTTAAGTCCCAACCTCTTTGAATAAATCTACCGAAAAGGAGCATTTACTAGAGAAAAGGAAAATGTTAGAATTGTGTATAGCATTAAAACCATTGTGATAAATAGAGCATTTGCTGCTTTGGAGCAAATGCTCTCTATTGATCATATAATGGTTTCAAGAATTGACTATTTATATTACAGATGCGTAGAAAGGCGTATTTATGGAGGAAAGGGTTAACTCCGTCTCTGTTCTACGTTTATTCCTAATTTCAATACCTATTGAATATTCATGGGAAAATAGTAACAACGAAATATGGAAGGTTGATCATTGTAGCCATTTTAGAAAGTAAAGACAAATATGTTTCAAAGTCCATTAGCAAACAGTAGACTCTGATCATACGGCTCTATAGTTTGCATATGCGTGAAAACACGTGTTTTTGTTTGTGTTGATTAACATCCGTTTCTGTTCACTATGGGCAAAATGGAAAAAACAGAACTCGTTTAACCCTTTCCCTATTCTATGTTTATTTTTAAATTTCAATACCTACTGAATATTCATGAATAAAATAGTTATAATAAAATATTGAAGGTGGAACATTGTACATATCCATTTTGGAAAGTAAAGAAAAAGGTCTATTAAATTCCATTAGCAAACGGAGCAGACCCTAATCAAACGGCTCGTATAGGAACCGTCTAATCTGGGTCTACTCTGTATGCAAGGATGAAATATTAGACTTATGTAAATGGACACTTAAATGAGGGTGCACTGTGGCTCTATTTATCCACAATGGTTTGAAACTACAAATTTCTAAAATTGTCCCTTTCTCTAGTTAATGCTCCTTTTCGGTAGATTTATTCAAATAGGCTGGATCTAAAATAGCCTATAAGGGAATGGGTTAAGCCAAGTGCAACACTACTCACGCCCCCTAGCGTGAATGATATGTTAATTGATACATGTATGGGTTCTATCGTTTATTAAAGCAATTCGGAAATCTGATTAAGTACCTAGCAGTAATCCAGGAATTCAAATAGAAAACAAACTACATGTAACTACATGTATATGACCCCTAGATATTTATCTGATACGATCTGCGAATATGACATGGACTTATTCTACCCGGCATGATCCTTCGGTAAGCCATGGACTGGTTCTACCCGTAATGCTCTGCGGATATGACATGGACTTGGTCTGTGCGGTATGATCTACGGATCGGATATGACGAGAACTTGTTTTTATCCCCAAACTGAGAAACACCAAACATACCCTGTCTCGCTGCGGGACTAATAATACGAGTCTATGTCTAGTTATTTGCCATTTTATATCGAACAGACATGAGTATTGTTACGACTTGATCGTATCTATTTACTACTTGGAATCAATAATTCATAGATTATCCCTATTTTTCATGACTTTTTGTCGTGGAATATCGAAATAAAATACAATTGTCAGTCATATTGGAGTAAGTAATACACGTATGTTGATGTTATATCGAGTTTAACATCGTTAAATTGCTGTCGAAGGATGGATTAACGACCGACGAGGTTTAAAAAGTATGTTATTTATTTTTGCATAATATTATTATGGCTGCCAGTTCTTGTTACATTTGACCCATAATGCGCTTAACCAATGGCGTACTTTATTGAGACACATTTTGGCGTATTTGAAAACATTGCAGACCCAGACCAGGATTTGCTTTGTTTGCCTATGAAATGACATGTATATTGATCTGATTCTGTGTATGCAATAATCAAAACTCCTGTGGTCATATACTCAAAACCCCAGCTAATATATACAGTAAAACCCCGTTAATGCGACCACCTAAAAGAGGTATAATTCTGGGTGCTAGATGCAAGTGGTAGCTTAACGCAGGACAAAAGTAATGCAGAAAGTCCCTAAAGGAGTTTTCTGTATCACTTTTGTCCTTCATTAAGCAACCACCTGCTTATAAAGACAACCATGTTCATTCATTGGAGGGTTTCTACTGTATACATGTA
Organism: Azorinus chamasolen; assembly: GCA_963576725.1. Taxonomy (NCBI): domain Eukaryota; kingdom Metazoa; phylum Mollusca; class Bivalvia; order Cardiida; family Solecurtidae; genus Azorinus; species Azorinus chamasolen. The sequence goes on along the minus strand of OY755241.1, from coordinate 62,218,543 downwards.
CATGTATATCAATGGTATCATTATAGTAGAGCCCGTCTTAAACGACCATAAAAAAGGTCTACTTATGTGTCTGTAAGGCAGATGGTAGCTTAATGCAGGTCAAAAGTAATGCAGAAAGCTCCTGTTGGAGCTTTCTGCATTGCTTTTGCCCTGCATTAAGCTTGCATCTGCGATTTGAGATTCCAATGTCTAATAAATATAAGATCGCTTAAGATATATTCTACTGTATTTCTTAGATACATATCCATGAAGTAAAGGATTAGCCTGCTGTTGAATCGTAACACACAAAATGATGACGTACATCTTTCCGTCATGTGGTCTTTCATTTCAACCTTTACTTGTGGTTGCTACTGTTGTTTCGTTTTCGATGTACTTTCAGTCCACATCCGTCTTGTGTACATTGCCTTCATGAAGTAAAGGATCTAAATACTGCTATATGTTAACCCTTTTAATGCAGGGAGCCACTGATATCTATTGCAAACAGTGTAGACCCAGATAAGAAGGCTCCTAGAGGATCCCTCTCATCAGGGTCTGCACTATTTGCCATGTTATACCTTTCTTTACATGTTACACATATGTCTCTACATATTCACGGTACATGTAAGCTTTACCTGTTTGAACGTTGGAATATTCCATTTGAAAATCAGCGTTGCCAAGGTTAATCATTTCTATATCAAGCTATATAAAACTGACACGGGAACTATGCCATTGTAGTTTTCAAGCATCATTTGATAAATTTCCTTTTTTGTCTAATGACTATTAAATTAAACAGTTAGGCAGTTATAGCAGCTACACTTTCAGTGAAGAGTCTTCAATGTATAATAAATTACTACAATAAATAAATAAATAAATTTGATGTTTTTGTTGTAAAAAATGATTTAAAATAGTTATCCTTTGTTCGGGACGTTTACGTGTGTAATAAAACCACTATAAACCGGAGTTTCAGTAAATGGATAATGTAGAGTTTTTACTCAGGTGACTGCTTAATGCAGAGTGAAAGTCATGCAGAAATCTCCTTTTGGGAGCTTTCTGCATGACTTTCACCCTGCATTAAGCTGTCACCTTCTTTAAAGACCGGTAATGATACTACATGTAATTTAAACGTCCGGCTCAAAGGGAGTGTACTGTTATTCACAGTTATTTTCTCGCTTTGTCAAATTCATTCGTAATATATTCGTAATGGTGGACATTAAAAAGTGATATCATTTACAATAATAATTTTAAAACTATCTATCATTCGGTAGAAAGTGGATTTATTACCCCAGACGGAAACACTTAAAATAAGTTAACTTCTTGGCTTTCAAAATTTCTCTGACTTATATACAATGCATATACATAGGTTGCAGTATCAAGCCGTGTTTGCGATACTAATACATGGGGTATATCAAACTGGACACTGCTGAATTGAAAAAAGAGATCTATATAGAACAATTTTGAAAAGTCCGTCCGATTAACAATATAGTAAGCGGTCATCAAAAAGATTTCTATTTCTGTAAGGCATGTGGTAACTTAATGCAGGTCAAAAGTAATGCAGAAAGCTCCTATACGAACTTTCTGCATTAACGTTGCCCTGAATTAAGCAACCACCTGTTTTGTACGACTCCTATGTTCTGTAAATAAGTGCCCGCCAAGTCGGTTTCTACTGCATGCGAGCGCGTATACACTTGAAGAAAATCGAACGTTTTTCAATCGCCCTGTATGGCTTTTTGTTCAGTTCAGCTGTGTTTATTATTATTTTCTGCATGTGTATATATCACAAAGTCAGTTCGATACTGCCACCTGTGTGTATACGCGTAAATTTCGTAAATATATGACAGAGGCTCAGCCATGGGTTGTCTCCTTATGTGAAGCACTCGTAGAAGCTCAGCTGGTAGAACACTCTTAGGTTTGATACTCGACCTGGGTGTCGCCTATTGAATTATGAAACTGGTTAAACCAAAGGCTTAAGAATAGTAGAACTGCATTCTTTACTTGCATCTCAGCATTATATGTTGTCGGGATAATGCGATTTTGCCTGGGTTGGTTTACCCTAATAGCCCAAAGTGTTCTTACAGGCACACTTAGGCATATAGTATAGATTCAGATCAAATTGCATTAGGCCACTACATGCACAGTTAAAAATCCCTCTGAAGCGACCGTAGAAAAAAGTTTTATAAATCACAGAGGCGGGTTTAGCTTAATCCAGGACGAAATTTATGCAAAAAACGCCTGTATGTGCCCTTTGCATTACTTTCATCCTGTATTAAGCCACCACCTGCCTTAGGCGGTCGTCCATACATTAACCCATTGCCCCAAATGCTATATATAGATCATATCTTTTTGATTACATATACGGAAAAGTAGCATTAACTAGAGGAAAGAATTTGTTTTAGATTTGTGTTGTGTTGAAAACGTTGTGATAAATAGAGCATTTGCTCCTATGCTTTCAGAAATAACTTTTAAAGAGGCGACAAAAGTCGTCAATATGAGGGAATGGGTTAACCCATTTCCTTATATTGACGACTTTTGACGACTCTGTAAAAGTCACTTTGTGAAACCATTGTGATAAATAGAGCATTTGCTCCTATAGGAGCAAATGCTCTATTCATCACAATGGTTTCAAACTACAAAAATCGAAAATTTTCCTTTTCTCTAGTTAATGCTCCTTTTTGGTAGATTTATTCAAAAAGGTTGTATCTAAAAATAGCCTATGAGGTAATGGGTTAAACTATGAATTATGGTTGTAGAGAGTCTATACGCTTACATTGAGTCACAGAGTAGGCTTAAAGATAATCAACTCACAATGCTAGTCACTGTGTCACATTGTGGGCTCAGAGATAACCAGCTCCCACTAGTAGGCACTGAGTCACAGAGTAGGCTTAAAGGTAATCAACTCCCAATGACAGTGACTGGGTCACTGCATAGGCACACAAATAATCAACTCCCATTGGTAGTCACTGGGTCACATCATAGGCACAGGGACAATCAACTCCAACTGGTAGTCATTGGGTCACACCATAGGCACAGGGATAATCAACTCCCATTTGTAGTCATCGGGTCATAGGGTAGGATCATAGATAATCAACAACCAACTAGTAGCCACTGGGACATAAAGTAGGCTCAGATATAATCAAGTTCTAACTGGTAGTCATTGGGTCACATAGCAGGCTCAGATATAATCAAACACTAACTGGTAGTCATTGGGTCACATAGCAGGCTCAGATATAATCAAACACTAACTGGTAGTCATTGGGTCACATAGCAGGCTCAGATATAATCAAACACTAACTGGTAGTCATTGGGTCACATAGCAGGCTCAGATATAATCAAACACTAACTGGTAGTCATTGGGTCACATAGCAGGCTCAGATATATGGTAGTCAGTGAGTCACATAGCAGGCTCAGATATAATCAAGTTCTAACTGGTAGTCAGTGGGTCATAAAGTAGGCGCAGAGATAACCAACTCCCACTGGTAGCGCATATTCCACATCAAACTGATATCAATATTGCCTGATTTGTAGAAACTAAAATTCTGAAGATAGTTCGTTCCTCATATACCTCGTTCTTGTTTTATATTTACTGGAAACTCAAGGTTTATGGTCTGATGCTGTTGACATTTTCTGCGATAAATGTTGATTAATGTTGTAAATAGCACCAGTAAAATCCCAACGTGGCAACATTTTCTGTCAATTTACTGTTTGATCTCATATAAAGTAACACCAGTTTTCCCTGATATTAAAGTATGGATGCCATTGTATTATTTTATAAGAGTAAACTGTTTGAACACTTAAAGAAGTTATGGATACATTCTTCAGCGGCAGGATTGGCGTAAAATATTCCTTATTTTCGGCTTCATTCAAAAGGTGAGAACCTGATGACTGCCGGTGTGCAGTTTGTTACTCGAAGATATTTCGCATGTTGCGAATAACGAACTATTTCGCCGTTTGTCAGGAAAATAACAAATACAGAAACCATATAATAAGAGCTATATTATTTCATAAGCAAACATAGCATATTTTGGCCAAACGGCTCATACAGGAACCGTTTGATATGGGTCTACCCTATTTGTAAGGCGTGAAAAGGCGTTTAACCCTTCGCTTGCTGAATTTTAAAATACATTTCTCCTTCTTTACCCATGCCCTGTTGTATAATTACATATATCTTCACTGTGTACAAGTAGTTCGCTGTGCAATCACTGCTGTGGAGTGCACCGGTTGCAAATCAACTTGTAAATAGTGCAGTCCCTGATGAGACAGCTCCTGCAGGAGCTGTCTCATCTGGGTCTTCACTATTTACAGGTAGGTATATTGACGCGATTAGCAAGCGAAGGGTTAATTGACGGAAATGGTTAAATACTGATAGAATATATAAACCGCCTGATAGTCACATCAATGCCAGACAATTACACCGCAAAGCACATGTATTATTATAATGTATACAGTATAGACCCTCTTAACCGGAATTCTAGTTGAGAAGAATTTATATACTTTTAAGCATGTGGCTGCTTAATGCAGGGTGAAAGTCATGAAAAAAGTTCCTAGATGAGCTTTCTGCATGACTTTCACCCTGCATTAAGCAGCCATCTGCCTCCAAGACCGATACCAAACATGTAGATCCCATAGGAGCCGTCTGATCAGGGTCTGCTCTGTTTGGTTATGATATAGTATAGATCTAGATCTGATTTACATTTATTTTCTGTCGGAGCAAAAGCATCCTGTGTACAAATGCCATTATAAAATATTCAGGTAATAAATATTAATAATGTAATTATTTTTTACATTAATATTAACCCTTTCCTCCATGAATATTCATGTAAGAATTAATGACGTCATGCATATTAAGCAGATTAATTTGTTCTAATACCACATGGACACAGAAGGTTTTGGCATCGGCAGAAACAGTAAACTCATATCTATATGATATCATAAGCAAACATAGCAGACCTTGATCAGACGGCTCCTAAAGGAGCCGTCTGATCTGGGTCTACTCTGTTTGCAAATGCGTAGAAATGCGTATTTATGGAGTAAAGGGTTAAGAAGGAAATGGGTTAACTGCTTAATTTTGTCCGTATCGTACGAAAGGATATTTTTGTAGGGAATATTCACGGGGGAAATAGAGATTGTGTACTCTGTTGGTAATTCATGATTTTTTCGCGTGCTCGAAAGGTGAACGTGTTACATAATTCATTTTCATCTTTCACAGAGTGGTCTTAGTGAATTGTTAATGTAAGAAGGCGTCAAGGTATTCCCATGTATAGTGAGAACTGTCTTTTTCTGAGAATAATGCAATATATCTCCCCTTTCCAATAGCCCACTGTAGCTATATGTCTCTGCATCTCTCTCTCTCTCTCTCTCTCACTATCTTTCTCTCTCTACCTCTTCTCGTTCTGTGTCTCTGACTGTCTGTTAGTCTGTCTATCTGTATGAATGTCTCTATCTGTATGTCTGTCTATCTGTTCATCTAGTTGTCTGTCTATCTCTCTCTGTCTCTGTGTATATCTTTCTTTTTCTGTATGTCTGTATCTCAGTCTTTTTCTCGCTGATCCCTCTCTTTCTTCTCCATGTCTCTCTTCTCGCTGCTCTCTCCTCTCTCTCTTTCTCTCCGTATATCTCCGTCTCTCTTATTTCTGTCTCTTTCTCCATCTGTTTTTTTCTTTGTATCTCTCTCTCTGTCTCTGTGTGAGTCTTTCTCTCTCTTCCCCTGTCTGCCTCCCATCTTTTTATGTCTGTCTCTTTCTGACTATCTCCATGTCTCTGTTTGTATGTCTGTCTGTCTGTCTGTGTGTGTGTGTGTGTCTATATCTGTCTCTGTTATCTTTCTTTCACTCCTCTCTTTTTCTCTCTCTCCCTCTCTCTCTATCTCCCTCTCTCTCTCTGTGAGTCCTTTTGTCTCTGTCTCTCTCCCCTGTCTGTCTATCGCTGTCTGTCTGTGCGTGTCTCTCTCTATCTATGTGTCTATGTGTCACTCTCTGTCTCTGTCCCTCCCTCTCTGTCTCTGTCTGTCTCTCTGTCTGTCTCTGTCTGCCTCTCTATCTCCCTCTCTTTCTCTCTCTTTCTCTTTCTCTCTCTAACTCTCCAATTACTCTTAATATATAACTATCTTTATCTCTTACGAGCTACCGGTATCACTGTAGCTACGATCAGTACTTACACATTTTCTCGTGACGATGATCGCGTCTGTTACAACGTTTTCATAGTCTGTTGACACAATCATTACATCAACAAGAGTCCAACTGGCTTTTTTTTTAAATATTATTAAATGGCGGTATACGGTTATTAATTATTAAAAGTGACAGTTTTTTACTTTTTCATATTTGCACAATGACGAACACGCCAGACCAAGATCTTTGTAATGTATTTTTAAACACAGGAACATTAAAAAGTAATTTAGAGGCGAGTGAGTCTTTAAACACACATCCATTCACACCACCGTTCACCCTTAAAACGCTGTCAGTGAATTTGTGGTTGCAGTAAAATCCCTCCAAGGTCACCACTTCATGCATAAACATATGTGTCTTTAAAGGCAGATGGTAGCAAAATGAAGGACGAAAGCTATGTAGAAAGCTCCTGCAGGAGCTTTCTGCATAGCTGTCGTCCTGCATTAAGCTAATATGCATTTTAAGTACCTCGTAGTATAGGGCTACCTCATTTTGGAGGGCGCTTTGGCGAGGTTTACTATATTTATGCAAAATAGTCTGATCTTGTTACGACATCGGGTACGTTGGCGTCTTACACTGATCATGATCCAGCTATATGGTCATTGATTATCTATTGTGGTACAGAAAGAAGGAACACGTCATGTAATTCAAAACTGAAACAGGCAATACTTTCAGTAGACGACATTTTCAACAGAAGGTACGTTTCTCCTGGTGTTTAAACGTTAAACAGAAAACTCATTTCTAACACACTGTGTGTTATCTTTTTAAGGGATCTTGAAAACAGCCTGAATCGAAACGATACCCCGTTTAACTTGGTGGCCAATCAGGACCCAAACTATTCTAGACGTTCGTCGTTGTCTTTATAAAGAAAGAGCAGAACATGCATTCAAAATACAAAGGTTAATTCTTACCTCACAGTGAAAATATAATGCACGCTCAAATTTGGATATGGTGAATGTTTTTCCTAAATTTCCGATTCGATGAAGCTTTCAGAAAATGTTGAGTCTCAAACAGCTTGGGTCCAGATGAGACGCCGAGTAACTCGGCGTCTCATCTGGATCCAAGCTGTTTGCAAATGAAGGTAAGGTCAAGGTCAGCAAGTCAAAGGTTAACAGACATCATCAGTTACTTAGGGGTCTGTAACTGCCTAAGTCTGAGAGACTAGCAACGTCGCCGTGAAAAGTGTTTCATAATTGAAATATTCTGGTGATATTCGTAATCATATTCGCATCAAAAAGTCATTAGAAACTGGAAGGCAAATCATATGAAGTGTTACATGGGTGGAACACAGTTGCTCGTGCAGAGATTCAACGAATCTGGTAAATAAGTCTGCCTCATACGCACTTATTGAATATCTATTTTTACTCTCACATGCTCGCTGATCGGTACTTGTAATACAGTGTTGTCTCACTATTAACCCTTTCCCTCATATAAACGTGTTTTCACGCAATTGCAAACAGAGTAGACCCAGATCAGACGGCTCCTAAAGGAGCCGTCTGATCAGGGTCTACTCTGTTTGCTTATGGACTTTGATAGATATGTTTCTTTCCTTTCTAAAATGGCTACAATGTTCTACCTTCCATATTTCATTCTAACTATTTTGTCAATGAATATTCAGTAGGTATTAAAATTTGAAATAAACATAGAACAGGGAAAGGGTGAAGAGAATTATGTAATTTAAGCTCGCCTGTTTTTCGAAGAAAAATACGAGCTATTGCCGTAACCCAGGCGTCCGTGTTGCCTGGAAACTTTAACGTATCACTTCTGTTCTATTCATGCAAATCTTATAAAACTTCATTCACTTGTGATTGCTTAATACAGGGCAGAAGTAGTGCAGAAAGCTCAGATTGCAGCTTTCTGCATTACGTTTGACCTGCGTTAAACTACTATCTGCATTAAAGACCCAACATTATAGATGTTCAATAGTCGCTTTACATAATTAGTATATGATATACAGTGAACCCTCATTATACTGTCATTCGTAACAATGTCACCCTCGTTATTACGGCATTCGTTACAATAGCACCCTCGTTATACCGGCATTCGTTACAATGGCACCCTCGTTATACCGGCATTCATTACAATGGCAACCTCGTTAGGCCGGCACTCATTACAATAGCGCCCTCGTTATACCGGCATTCATTACAATGGCACCATCGTTATACCGGCATTCATTACAATGACACCCTCGTTATACCGGCATTCGTTACAATGGCACCCTCGTTATACCGGCATTCGTTACAATGGCACCCTCGTTATACCGGCATTCGTTACAATGGCACCCTCGTTATACCGGCATTCGTTACAATGGCACCCTCATTATACCGGCAGTATGCATTGAAACAAAATTACCGTTAATTCTTTGAAACAACCACTGAATAAATAGGTGCAATGCCAATAACACAGGTGATCGCTTAATGCTGAACACAAGAAGTGCAAAAAGCTCCCTAAGGGAGCTTTTTGCACTTCTTGTGTTCTGCATTAAGCGATCAACTGTTGGTACTAGTTTAATACTGGCCATATGGTTCCTTTCATATTCAAACTCGTTATGACGGCAACCTCGTTATACCAGCACAATGTCTGGAAACTAACACCTCCGTTGTAATGAGGGTTCACTGTAGTATGATAACCTATATGTGCTTCTGCAGAACCTGTCTTATATGTGCTGCTACAGAACCTTTCATATATGTGCTTCTGCAGAACCTGTCCTATATGTGCTGCTGCAGAACCTGTCATATATGTGCTGCTGCAGAACCTGTCCTATATGTGCTGCTACAGAACCTTTCATATATGTGCTTCTGTAGAACCTGTCCTATATGTGCTGCTGCAGAACCTGTCTTATATGTGCTGCTACAGAACCTGTCATATATGTGCTTCTGCAGAACCTGTCTTATATGTGCTGCTACAGAACCTTTCATATATGTGCTTCTGCAGAACCTGTCCTATATGTGCTGCTGCAGAACCTGTCATATATGTGCTGCTGCAGAACCTGTCCTATATGTGCTACCGGAGAACCTGTCCTATATGTGCTGCTACAGAACCTGTCCTATATGTGCTGCTCCAGAACCTGTCTTATATGTGCTGCTACAGAACCTGTCATATATGTGCTTCTGCAGAACCTGTCTTATATGTGCTGCTACAGAACCTTTCATATATGTGCTTCTGCAGAACCTGTCCTATATGTGCTGCTGCAGAACCTGTCATATATGTGCTGCTGCAGAACCTGTCCTATATGTGCTACCGGAGAACCTGTCCTATATGTGCTGCTACAGAACCTGTCCTATATGTGCTGCTCCAGAACCTGTCCTATATGTGCTGCTGCAGAACCTGTCCTAAGCGGACATCCATTTATTGAAAATAAGATTTTTAAAATGCAGGTGGCTGCTTAATACAGGGAAGAGTTATACAGAAAGCTCCAGAAGGAGCCCTCTGTTTTACTTTTGACCTTCGTTAAGCTACAGTGGAGCCTGTCTTAAGTGGCCAATCATTTATTGAACATAGGAGTCTTAAATAGGTGATTGCTTAATGCAGGGCCAATTTAATACAGAAAGCTCCTATGGGAGCTTTCTGCATTACTTTTAACATGCATTAAGCTACAACCTGTCTTACATGCCCATAATGAGACCTCTTTTTTAATTGCCGATTAACCCATTCCCTCATACTGACGACTTTTGACGACTCTGTAAAAGTCACTTTGTGAAACTATTGCTATATTTATTACAATGGTTTCATACTACAAAATTATAAAAAAATCATTTTCTCTAAGTATTGGGTTAAGACAGGTTTTGTTGTACACTGTTGTGATGTTTTTGTACTGGTCTTGTACTAATTGGACAGGAATTGTGTGTAAACTATATATGAACAACCCGATATTGCTAAAACAGTTTATCATTTCTAGACTTGCGGGCTTCCGGGAATAAATAATAGCTATCCAGTGACCATAAACTCCATCCTTATCAAGCTCTGACCTAATTGATCTGCACTGTTGTTACTTGCGTTCAATTCGCTCAATTTATTTTTTTTAAAGTGACCAGGTATCGAACAGGATGGAGCCTTATGAGACGACGAGGTTCTCATCCTATAGGAGCTTTCTGCAGGTAATTTTGATATTCCTAACAGACCCGTCATTAGACCTCTTTTGGGTGACCGCTTAAGACAGGTCCTACTGTACACGGAGAACAAGTTTCATTAGTTTCGCTAATGCTTTATTCCAATGTAGGTTTAAGTCAACTCTCAGGAAAGAATCAATAGAAATAAAATGTGAACCTTTTGTTTGTGCTCGCACTGTTCAACCCCTGCCTCTGGTATCTGCGTGTACGGCAATGTTCATGGATTATTTAGTTTGTTGTGAACTGTTTAAACATGCAAATTTAACATCCTGCTCGCTGAAAACACTTGATTAACCTCGTTAGCTGTTACATGAAATTAGTTTTGCAGAGCACTGGGAGATATGCGAGGGCATTAGGTGTTCAAAACTAAGCCGGTCTGCCAGAATTCACGTGAAGAGCTGTATTCATATGTTCGAATATGTACACAGTACACATTATAGATAAAAATACAGTATAATCTGGTTATACCGAGCAGGTGGCTGCTTAATGGAGGAATAAAGTTGTGCAGAAAGCTCCAATGTGAGCTTTCTGCATATATTTCGTCCTGTATTAAGCTACATTCTGCCCTCTTGCCCCAGAATTAGACCTATATGTCGCTGGTTGTTGTAGACGGTCGCACAGACGCCACCATGGGTTCTCACTTCAAAGGCCTTAAGGCAGCCGTAGGGTTTTTTTGTGTAAAAAATTCAAATCACGCCGTACGGCGGCCGTTACATATGTGACCACTGCTTATATGGCCGGAAGAATTCTGCGGCGGTCGTATAAAATGGCCGTAGAAATTTTAGACCGTACGGACGCCGTGGCAAATGTGACCGGGGCATTATGTATCCGTGTCATAGACAGTTACACTGACGATAGCTTGTGCTCATCACGAATGTCTAAGAATGTTTACATGTATCTACAGGTTGAATATTTTCTTTTTGCGTTCAGTTAACCCTTTCCCTGTTGAATATTTATGTAAGACATAACGACATTATGAATTTGTATAGTGACATATGAAGGCAGGAATGTTTGGTATTGGTAGAAAGTATAGAATCAGATATCTTTCAGGGGCGATCTGATCTGAGTCTTCTCTGTTTGCAATGGCTTGAAAAGGGTCGTTATAACCCTTTAGCTGATAGATACGCATTTTCATACATTTACAAACATAGTAGACCTAGATGAGACGGCTCCTGTAGGAGCCTTCTGATCAGGGTCTGTTCTGTTTGCTTATTGAATAATATACAGCAAATTCCTAGGAGATTCTTCAAGGGTCAGACATTTACCCGGGCATGGTGCCATTTTAAAAATTCATCTAATTAATAGTAATAGTGACATTTGTTCTTACACGAATATTAACGAGGCAGAGGATTAACCTAAGAATCCAGTTATTGGATATATTACTCATTTGCTGTAGCAGAGAGGAATGTTTGGGCCTCTTTTCTACATTTTTCACTAATTTACGGAATCAATAAAAAATACGGTTATTGTATATTAACGTCCTTTTTGGCAGAGAATATCGCAAACTATTCTGTTATACAATAGAACTTGTCTTATGCGGCCGTCAAAAAGAGGTCTAATTATGGGTCTGTAATGCAGATGGTAGCTTAATGCAGGACAAAAGTAATGCAAAAAGCTCCTATAGGAGCTTTTTGCATTACTTTTCCCCTGCATTAAACTATAACTTTTTTTATTTAGACGCATATGTTCAATAAATGAATGGCCGCTTAAGACAGGTTTTACTGTGTAATGCTGCGGCGAGCTGAAGAGTCATGCGGATGATACCCCCACTGGGTACTTACAGTGTTATAAGCATTACTGGGCTATAAAAAGTGGGTGGTAGCTTATGTAGTACATTTTGTATGACCTTGCTTAAACCCATAACCAGTTCCCTACTCAATATTCATGTAAGAAATAATGACATCATTAGTATTTATTGGCTGAATAATTGTAATGGCATATTCATTAATGACGTATTTCACACTGGATGGTGTGGTACCTGTAAAAACTCTCAAAAGTAAGCTGAGCAGATCCTGAAATGACGGCTCCTACAGGAGCCGTCTGATCTGGGTCTACTCTGTTTGCAAAGGCGTGAAAAGGGCGTTTATATGAAGCAACCTTTAGCATGCCAGTGCTGAGCTCATGCTAACATTTGAAAACAGATTGGATCTAGATCAGAAAACCAATAGCTCATATCAGGAGCATGCATATTATTATTCTGGTCCCTTATATTGTGCCAACTAAAATACAGAACACAATAATTATGCAGACAATAAACTGACGGTATACTCCATATACATGTATACACACGCCTTTAACCATTTACTCCATGAATATTCATGTAAGAAATGATGACATCGTGAATATTTATTAGCTGAAGCCATACATTTTGTAATGTAAAAAACTTTAAAACGAAACCATTTGCTTGGACAAAATCTGTAGAATGAGATCTATATCACGTAAAAGGCAAACAGAACAGACTCATACAGGAGCCGTCTAATCTGGGTCTACTCTGTTTGCAAATGCGTGAATATCCGTTCATATAAAGGAAAAGGTTAAGCGCTTATGCTGAAAGAGTAGACCCAGCTCCGACGGTTACTGTCTGAACTGAATATGCCTTTTTTGCTTATATAGTGAAGTCTCGCAAAAGCGATCACTTAATGCATTAACATGGAATACTGTAAAAGCAGGTGGCTGCTTAATGCAGTGCAAACGTAATTTACAGTAAGCTCCATAGGAGCGTTCTGTGTCACTTTTGTCATGCATTAAGCTACCGCCTGATTTAAAAACACCAGAGCCAGACAGCGTTCATATAAGCAAGGATTTGCTCTAGAATAAATATAGATCTGGTTCTACAGATTATTTCATGGCCAAATTTCCGTGTGTTCACATGGCGTTACAAAAAATAATAACAACAGCATCTAGTAGTACAGTAAAACCTCTCTAAACCGGACGTTAAATTTAGTATAAATATCTGTCTTGGAGACAGGTGGCAGTTTCATGCAGGGTGAAAGTCATGCAGAAAGCTCCTAGAGGAGCTTTCTGCATGACTTTCACCCTACATGAAGCAGTCACCTGCCTAAAAGTATCTAAATTCTTCTCTACTAGAATTCCGGTTTAGAGGGGTTTTACTATATTTATTCGTGACGTCATTATTACTAACATTTTTCATGAAGTAAATGGGTACTAGATGTAGATCTACTAAAATAATTGTTTTATTAAACGTTTCTATAGAAACACGTATTGCATTTGGCAACAGCTTGGATCCAGATAGCACATCAAGTGACACAGTATATCGCAAGTTATCATCTAGTAACACAGTATATCGTAAATTATCGTAAGTTATCATAAGTTATCATAAGTTATCGAGATGTATGCAGTTCGTTCTGCAGTGTTCAAAAGTCGCTGATGGTACAGTTTCTTAAAGGACCAAAACACCATGGTCCTACGTTATAAAACGTGAGTCTGATTTCATTCAAAGCTTACACAAAATCTGATCAATCAGATCCTTGAGAATAATTTCAGATCCCAGTAAAATTATTGTAATCTCCGGACCACCTGTTTATAGACCATACACTATACAGTAAAACCGCTCTATAACGGCCACTAAACTGTGTTAATTAGTTGGTATTTAGGACAGATGGCTGCTTAAAGCAAGGTGAAAATAAATCAGAACGCTCCTATAGGAGCGTTCTGTTTTACTTTCACCTTGCTTTAAGCAGCCACCTGCCTTTAACACAAAATATTTGATGTAATTTAGTGTCGGTTGTAGAGAGGTTTTACTGCATGTGTGAATTTTAATTTATGCTTACATACATGTAAGAACCTTTCTCAATCGGCCTTTCATTTGTTGAACTTTTGATAGCTAAATGTCAAATTGTCATATACCATACCGACTTTAAATAAAAGTTTGTATTGTATTAACCATGCCATAGAGAGGATGGTATTGTAGAGGGCAGCTTCACAGCAGAACGGGGGTTAAAATGTCAACTTCATTAGGGAACATGTATCAGTTTTTGCCAAACAAATCACGAGAGGGCAAATAGGACTTTCGTGCCGCATTGTTTTGGACAAATTAGGATCTCACTTGCAGATTTCAATGAACACTTGAGAATCCATTGGAACGCAGACACTTGCCGATAGCGATTTCACAAAAAAGACCGTTCCTTAGTCCTAACCTTGAAAAATGTCAGCATATCGTCCGCTTCAAAATGCCGTTGATACGTAGTCTGTTACGCTGTTTGAATGTTCGTCTTTAAGAAATATGGGCACTAAATTCAAAATGCTTGGATCTTAATTGGAAACCTAGTTATAAATCCTTTGAGTTTAATCCACACTATTTGTAAACACAAGCCGTGGCATGATTAGGACATTGCGGATTAATGTATTTAATCACACGTGTTAACCCTTCACGTGCTGAGAATCTCTGCTAATCCCCTAATCTATTTCAATTTTTACAAACATCCAATTCGTTCTAACTTTCAGAATTTCTTTACCGAGTGTCAAACAGCTTGGATCCTGATGAGACGCCGAGTTACTCGGCGTCTCATCTGGATCCAAGCTGTTTGCAAATGCGAGGCAGGTCATTCTTAGCAATGGAAGTGTGAAGATGTCATAGGAGCAATTCAAATAGAAATAACTCATCGGATTAATTAAAGCACCATCTGCGCAAAGATTCCTGAGAAAATTAAAAGAAAAACTTGATGGGTGCATTTTAAATTGGTTACTATAGTTACAAGACATTTCCTCTTGTTTACATTTCCAGCAATTGGCGATAAACCGTTTGACATGTCACGTGTTATGTTTTGCATGTTTGGTTCTAAAATTATCATACACTCTTTAGAATTGCTCTTTCAGTGCCTGAACTAAATTCACAAACTTTAAAGCTCAGCTCGTTAGCTGTGAGACTGATTGTTTTATGCATATACATGTATATGGATCTAGATCTGATACAGAGCCACCAAGTGTCCATTCCGGATCAAAACTATAAAACACCATGATTACGGTTTTTAAAATAAACAGAAGAAAATTTATACAGAGAATTAATTAAGCTAATAATTTTCTGCCGCTAAAACATTTGCACAGCATGTGAACCATTTCCCAGTTCAATATTCATGTAAGAAATAATGACATCGTGAATATTTATTGATTAGTAAAATCATTTTGGCTCAAGCAGAAATTGTAGAAATAAGATATATATTATACTATAGGCAAACAAAGCAGACCCAGATCAGACGGCTCCTTTAGGAGCCGTCTGATCTGGGTCTACATTGTTTGCAAATGCATAGAAAGGCGTATTTACGGAGTAAATGGTTAGAAAGGCGTATTTACGGAGTAAATGGTTAGAAAGGCGTATTTATGGAGTAAATGGTTAGAAAGGCGTATTTATGGAGTAAATGGTTAAAACATTTGCCAGCTAAATGCATACAATTGGTAACATCTCTTTACCCATAGAAACGCATTATACTACGGTTGCAAACAGTACAGATCCAGATCATGTAGATATAACATACATCTACATCTACGGCTTATGTAATGCTAAAACTTATCATTTCCATGATTATCATTGTTGAAATTCATCTAATTAATATTCATGCAGTTTTTTATTTCTGATATCAATATTCATGGAGTTATCAACCACTTGCTTTCAAGTACTCTCTTGATAATACATTAATTTGTCGCTGTGGACAGGTTTGGCTGTAATAGAAATTGCAGATTTTCCATTTTGATAAAGTCCTGAGGTTCTATTTGGATCAGTCTTATAAATCGTTTCTTCGTCGTGGAAAAATGAGATTGCTTCTAATGTATTCATAGCATTGATAAATCTCTTGAAAATGTGTCAACCAAAAATGATTAACGTTCATTTGAACTGACAGCCATCCGATACAAATCTGGAATTTGGGCACTGAAAATCGCCGGCATTTGGTTTAATGTTTAATGTTTGATAATTTTTCGTCTCTTTTAACTCGTTATCAATATAATATGGAAATACGAAAGTGAACTTTATTTGCAAAATTTCCATGCAAGTAGACGGTTAATGAAAATCCGTTATAGGTTTATAAAACACTCAATTATTTAGCGATTCTTGAAAATCCGAACTATTTGGGAAAACAAACGCAATTCTCAAGTCCTCGCGGCGTTTGCAAGGTTGATACCTCTGACCAATATTATTAACACAAAACGCAAGTTGCAAAGATGTTAATCAAGATAACTAACAAGGGGGATTTGTCCAAACATTATTTGTTCCACCCAACAGTGAATAAGCTTTAACCCTTTATTTGATACTGACGCATTATTACGATTTTTTCAAACAGAGCAGACCCAGATCAGACGGCTCCTAAAGGAGCCGTCTGATCTGGGTACGTTCTGTTTGCTTTGGAATTACATAGATATTTTGTCTACAGTTTTTATCATGGCCAAAGACTGGGCAATCAAATATGTATGTAGATGTCGTCATTTATTACATGCATATTCTCGAAGTGTTAACTTGTTATGAATGTCGTATCAAAATACATGTACTTAAGTGCAATGTACGTGCAAATTATAATAAAAGTACATGCAGATATTATATGGATGGCACTCAGTTATTTGGGGTTTCATGGAAAACTCGAATTATTTGAAAAACTCACTTCACGCGTAATCTCGGCATAAGCAAGGTTAAATCACTGACCAATGTTATTAACACAAAACATAAGTTCCAAAGATATTAATCAAGATATGTAATAAGGAGGATTTGTTAGAATATATTTTCATCCATCCATTTGTAACTAAGCTTTAACCATTTACCTGATAGTGACGTATATTTATGCATTTACAAACTGAGTTGAGCCAGGTCAGACGACTCCTATAGGGTCTGCTCTGTTTGCTTATGATATTACATAGATCTGATTGTACAGTTTCTGTCATGAGAGTGTACATGTACGCGTATAACTTGCTCTGTCCAATTGTCTACATGGTTAAGCTTTAATGCATTGAATACTGAATGGCTATTTAGTGTTTAACCAATTCCCTCATGCTGGCGCCTATTGAAGCCTCTGAAGAAATCTCTCATTTATCACAATGGGTTCAAACATTTTCCCTTTTCTAGTATCTCCTTTTCGTTAGATTTATTAAAAAAAGCTTGGGACTAAAATAGCATATGAGGGAATTGGTAAGTGCCGGAGATCATTCAGTTTTAAGAGCTTAAATTTACATTGGTTTACAAAGAGTGTATACCTTAAATATCCTGGAGGAACTCTCTGATATTGATCTACACTGTGTGCAAATGGCTAAACACTCGTTTCAGGCGTTAAGACGATTATACCTTATTTGATAGAGGCGCGTATTTATGCATTTGCAGAAAAAGTAGATATAGATTAGACTTCTCCTATAGCAACTGTCGGGTCAGGGTCTGCTCTGTTGGCAAAGGTGTAGAAATATTTGTTTATGGAATAATACAGGTCTGACACATCAGTTTCTGCCAGGACCCAGCATGTGTATCTTCAATTTCCACTCAGAAAATTCACCGACAGAGTCTGTTCTGTTTGCT
Source organism: Azorinus chamasolen (assembly GCA_963576725.1). Classification (NCBI taxonomy): domain Eukaryota; kingdom Metazoa; phylum Mollusca; class Bivalvia; order Cardiida; family Solecurtidae; genus Azorinus; species Azorinus chamasolen. The sequence continues at coordinate 62,200,790 of OY755241.1, read as the reverse complement.
GATGGAATTAGATATGTTACTTTACTTTTAAAATGGCTACAATGTTCCATCTTCTATATTTCACAATAACTTTTTTTCCATGAATATTCAGTAGGTATAGACATTTGGAATAAACATAGAACAGGGAGAGGGTTAAAACCCTTTAGTTCTTATATGAATATGCACCAGATAAAGGTATAAACCAAGTACATTAACATTTACACACGTATTGGACAAACTTTTCCTCACATTTACGAACAGTTTAGATTCAGACGGATAGTGCCGAGCAACTAGGCAACTCGTTAGGATAAAACATAATTTGATAAGTATAACCTCTCTTAACCGGAATTCTAGTAGATAATAATTTACATACTTTTAGGCAGGTGGCTGCTTAATGCAGGGTGAAAGTCATGCAGAAAGCTCCTAGAGGAGCTTTCTGCATGACTTTCACCCTGCATTAAGCTGCCACCTGTCTCCAAGACCGATATTCATACTAAAATTAACTGCCGGTTAAGAGAGGTTTACTGTACTTTCATTACGTCTTTGAAAACACATGGAAGTAAACGGAGACAATACTATGTCGACGAAAATTGTCCAGTAAGGTATAGAATGAGTGCTTCATAAATGCAGTTAAACCCCTCTAAATCGACCACCTAAAAGAGGTATAATTATGGGTGCTAGATGCTGGTGATAGCTTAATGCAGGACAAAAGTAATGCAGAAAGCTCCTAGAGAAGCTTTCTGAATTACTTTTGTCCTGCATTAAGCAACCACCTGCTTATAAAGACACGCGTGTTTATTCATTAAGTGGTCGCATTAGAGGGGTTCTACTGTATATGTTAATCTGCTCATTTACTCCATGAATATTCATAACATAAATTAAGACTTCATGAATATTAATTAGATTAATGTTTAAAATGTGGCGTTTTTTGCCAAAGTAGAAAAGGTAGAATCAGATCCATACGTGAATTATTCCGTAAAAAACAGATCAGTCTCTGATCAGACGGTTCCTACAGGGGCCGTCTGATCGGGGTCTACCATTTTTGCAAATGTGTAGAATGGCATATTTATGGAGCAAAGGGTTAACTCTATTCTACATTCAGACATACGGGCATGAACGATGTCATTATTACCCAACCTCCTATTATTTTTAAACCTTCTCTTGTTATTCACGTCAATACACCTACCTGTAAATAGTGAAGACCCAGATGAGACAGCTCCTGCAGGGTCTCATCAGGGTCTGCACTATTTACAAGTTGATTGTGTAACCAGTGCATTCCAGGCCAGTGATTGCACAGCGAAATACTTGTTGTACACAGTGAAGATATATGTAATTATACAACATGGCAAGGGTAAAGAAGGCGAAATGTATTTTAAAATTCAGCAAGAGAAGGGTTAACCCTTTACCTTATGATATGACAAGAATTCGTGAATTCACAGAGTCTGCATTTGTAAACAGCTTTTATTCACACGAGATAGCCGAAAAAATCAACGTGTCAACAGATTCCAAACTGTTTGACACTCGGTAAATAATTTATCAAAGGCTGTGTCGAATCGAAAGTAGTCAAAATAGCGTCAGAATAAAATTTGAGAAAATATTTATTTGCAGCGGGTTAACCCATTCCCTTATAATTGACGACTTTTGACGACTCTGTAAAGGTCACTTTGTGAAACAGTTGTGATAAATAGAGCATTTGCTCCTATAGCATTTGCTCCTTTTAAAGACACCCATTTGTATCCATTTGTTATCACAATGTTTTCAAACTACAAAATTCTAGATTTTTACTTTTCACTCGTTAATGCTCCTTTTCGGTAGATTTATTCAAAGAGGTTGTATCTAAATAGAGCCTATGAGGTAATGGGTTAAGGGTGAAATGAAGTGCTTAGTTACTGTCCCAAGATCCAACTTATATGAAGCTCGGTCATCAGTTTCTCAAAAGCTTGTTGGAATTGAACGTGAGCAAAAATACCACCAGAGCCGATTTAACCCATTCGCTTATGTGGTCTATTTATAACCCAACCTCTTTGAATAAATCTACTGAAAAGAGTTTTTACTACAAAAAAGGAAAGTTTTAGAAATTTGCAGTTTTGAAACCAATGTGATAAAAACATGACTTTTACAGAGGCATCAAAATGCGTCAGTAGGAAGAAATGGGTTAAGCAGATGTTTTTATAGCAGTATAACGGTTTGAGGGGCTATCAATATGTAGTGTGTGTATCTTCAAAGGAGTTGTTCAAAAATCCCCTCTAGCACTAGACATTGTCGTAATCGAACGAAACATAAAATAAACTGTTTTATGTCACAAAACGTTTTCATCACGATCACTTATCGTTATTAGTTTTCAAGCTTATCAAACACAAGGACTACTTGCTATGTTGAATTTACAGTGCAAATGTCTAAATGGAATCTGACATTTAATTCAATTTATATTGATGCACAGCAGAAACTCTCTAAATGACCAAATTAAACTAGGCATATTTCTGGCTTTTAAGGGAATGTGATAGCTTAATTCAGGACGAACGTAATGCAAAAAGCTCCGATGGGAGCTTTTTGCATTAGTTTCGTTCTGGATTGAGCTATCGTTTTAATTTTTAAAGACACCCATTTGTATTCATTAATTGCTCGCTTTAGAAGTGTTTCTACTGTATATAAAGGTCTATTCATTGCGTTTGATGATGACAACTATCTTTGCCCATGGAGTTTCATTGCCTGAGTGTGATAGTATCTCGTGTTTTGAAAATTGTAGAAGCTTTTTGCTTCACGAAAGTATCCTTAGTTTCTCCCAGTTGTTAGTTACATTATAAACTCGTCTATGTTTATCGTCTTAAATACTTCTCCTGATTGGCATATTGTAAACCAGTACAAGCTTAGCCTCTTAAATATACATGTATATTCAAAGTTTTACATTGAAACTCGTCTATGTTTATCGTCTTAAATATTTCTTCCGGCTATCACATTGTAAGCCCGTCTATGCTTATTTGTTTTAAATATTTCTGCCGGTTGTCACATTGTAAACCCGTCCATGCTTATTTGTTTTAAATATGTCTTCCGGTTGTCACATTGTAAACCCGTCTATGCTTATTTGTTTTAAACATGTCTTCCGGTTGTCACATTGTAAACCCGTCTATGCTTATTTGTTTTAAATATGTCTTCCGGTTGTCACATTGTAAACCCGTCTATGCTTATTTGTTTTAAATATTTCTGCCGGTTGTCACATTGTGAGCCCGTCTATGCTTATTTGTTTTAAATATGTCTTCCGGTTGTCACATTGTAAACCCGTCTATGCTTATTTGTTTTAAATATTTCTGCCGGTTGTCACATTGTGAGCCCGTCTATGCTTATTTTTTTTTTAAATATTTCTGCCGGTTGTCACATTGTAAACCCGTCTATGCTTATTTGTTTTAAATATTTCTGCCGGTTGTCACATTGTGAGCCCGTCTATGCTTATTTGTTTTAAATATTTCTGCCGGTTGTCACATTGTAAACCCGTCCATGCTTAGCGTCTTAAACCTTTAACCTACTGCCGATGGAGTCATATAATTTGGATCCATTTGAGACGCCGAGTAACTCGGCGTCTTATCAGGACTCAATCGATATTACACACTGATTGCATTTCAGTAGACAAACTGATACTAACTTGAACTTTGAAAATGCAGCCAGTGACAATAATTTGCTCAGCGGGCTAAAGGTTAACAAATTTCCCTGAATAGAGGAACTTGTCAAAGCCTATGCAAATAGTTTAGATCCAGACGAGATCTCGGTAGACGTTTCATCAGGATCCAATCTGTTTCACACAATGATTATGTAGTTTAAACTTTTTCCCTCCTAGACTAGTTTTAGACACAATCTCTCTGAATTAATCTACCGACAAGGAGCATTAACCATAGAAAAAGAGAATTTTAGAATTGCGTAGTTTTGAAACCATTGTGATAAATAGAGCATTTGCTCCTATGGAGCAAATGCTCTATTTATCACAATGGTTTCAAATAGTGATAGGTATTGAAATTTGGTATAACCATAGGACAGGAAAATGGTTAATTGTTTACAAGTACACAAGCCAAGTGTCCAATTGTTTGTGTACTGACCTGATGCTGAATTAAACCTTTCCCTCATATAAACCACATTTTCACACATTTGCAAACAGAGTAGACCTACTGTAGGGTTACGATAGACATGACTCTACCAGTTTCTACAAATATCTAAACACAATGTGCACATAAGTATGCCTAAAATTATAAAATTCAGTTAATAAAAGTTCATGATGCCATGAGTTCATACATGAGTATTCAACAAGGACAGCAGAGCAACAGACAAAGCTTTTTACCTAAATACAAAATTCGTCCTTGCAACGTCAACCCTATGTTGTGGCCACTCTTTAGGATTGTCTCCATGAGACGATTCTAAAGAGTGGCCACAACATAGGGTTTGATGGAGAAATAAAGAAGTTATTCTTTAAAAAATATAATAAGTTACGCATCTGTGGTGCCACCTGAAAAAAACATATTGTTCGCAAATGCTACATGTATGGACATTCTACTCCGTGATTATTCATGTTAGAAATTATATCATTGATATTATTTAGTTAAGCTTTTAGAACTGGTCATGACATACAGAAACAGTTTAGCCAGATTTATATCATGATATAAGCATTCTTCTATAAGCAAACAGGACAAACACTAAATCATGATCTACTCTGTTTGCAAATTCCAAAAGGTGCCTCTACTATAGAAATGTTTAACATTTTAACTGCAGTGCGTTGGCATGTAATTACCTTTGCAAACAGTTTGGATCCTGATGAGACGCCGAGTAACTCGACGTCTCATCAGGATCCAAACTGTTGGCACCCTGTTTGCATATTTGTAGACAAACTGATTGTAACTTGAAAATGTAGTAGATGAAAAATTGTGTAAAAGTAATTTGCTCAGTAGAATAAAGTTTAACCTTTCCATCATATAAACGCCTTTTCACGAATTTGCAAACAGAGTAGACCCAGATCAGACGGCTCCTATGGGAGCCGTCTGATCAGGGTCTGCTCTGTTTGCTAATGTTATGTGATAGATTCTTTAGTTACTAAAATGGTTACAATATTACCATGACTATTCTGTAGGTATTGAAATTTGGAATAAGCACAAAAGAGGGAAAGGGTTAAATATATATATTTCGCCAATTGCGTATAATTCACATAAATATACCAAGTATTAATGGATTAAAATTGAAGCATTGCCTCCTGTGATTTAAGCTACGGGCTCCTTTAATTGTCAAAAGTAGACATTTCTTCCATTAATTTTGAAAACATTCTATCAAACAGCCTAATTCCGGAGAGTTATTCATCGTCTCTTCTAGACCCACTATATAAAATGTTGGCAAATTTAATCTCACACTCAACTTTAGAGATTAAAACTTTTTCGCTGCCTTGCGCGCATCTCTAATCACTTTTCCAAACGGTTTTGATCCAAATGAGACGCCGAGCTACTCGGCACATCTTCAGATTCCAAACTGTTTGATACTATGTTCTCGAGTTTAAATTCAACTAGGAAGATACTTTAAAGACTTAAAAATGAATACAGAAGAAAAAATGCAGTTTCCGTGGTATCTTACATTTAACGTCAATGTCGACCATCCCAGAAATAACACGTATTAGACGGTTTAATGCTTCTCCTGCTGAGAGAGCAGTGATTGGCAGTGTCAAACAGCTTGGATCCAGATGAGACGCCGAGTGACTCGGCGTCTCATCAGGATCCAAGCTGTTTGACACTCGGTCAATAGTTTCTTAAAGGTTTGAACGAATCGGAGATGAGCGAAAATCTCAGTAAATCAGAGATTGGGTAGATATTATACTTTCAGCAGGAGTATGGTTATAGCTCTTAATTCACACGTTTAGAGTTACGATGTTAGTGACACGGTAAGTTAGTTTAGGGCGTAAATTGAGGGTTTGGTACATAAATAAAATCTACGTTGAATATATTTAACCCTTTCCCTGTTCTATGTTCATTGCAAATTTCAATACCTACTGGATATTCAAGGACAAAATAGTTGTAATGAAATGTGGAAGGTGGAATATTGTAGCTATTTTAGAAAGTAAAGAAACAGATCTATCAAATCCCATTAGCAAACAGAGCAGACCCTGATCTGATCTGGGTCTACTCTGTTTGCAAATACAGTTGAACTTCGATATCTCGAACTTCAAGGGACCAAACACATTAGTTCGAGATAACAGAAGTTCGAGTCATCCTATTTATGATCTGAACAATAACTCAAATTCACAGCTAAATGCAGGTCTAAAGTAATGCTGAACGCTCCTGTAGGAGTTTTCAGCATTACTTTAGACCTGTATTAGGCTGTCACATGTATTTTAGATAATATTATGTGTAGTGATACAATTCAGAACAATTCTGTATTGTTAATTTTAGGAGGACTGAACTTTTAGTTCGAGTTATCTCGAGTTCGAGTTATCTCGAGTTCGAATTATCCGAGTTCGAGATATCGAAGTTCAACTGTACGTAGAAAAGCGTTTACATGAATGAAAAGGTTAACCCTAAGACTGCTGAAAAAAATGTCTGCTCAAACTCTGATCAAAAGTTTACTTTACTTTCGATTTATTAGAAACTACAGGCCGAGTGTTAAACAGTTTTGATGCTGATGAAACGTCGAGTTACTCGGCGTCTCGTTTGACTCTGACCTGTTCACAAATGACAGTCAGTTCGCACTTAGCAGGAAAAGCGTGCAGAGCTCTCTCTCTCTCTCTCTCTCTCTCTCTCTCTCTCTCTCCTCTCTCTCTAGAAGAGAAGAGAAGAGAAGAGAAGAGAAGGCAAGAATAAAGTGTTTTATAGAAGGAAGAAAGAAGTTCAGGCAAAAGGGCACTTAACTCAGAATCCGACGACCAAATGTCGGACTTCTGTAAATAGTACAGGAAGAAAGGTAATAGTGTTTCAGAATCCGACGACCTTATGTCGGACTTCTGTTGCAAAAAGACACCAGTTTGAACAAATGCGTCTAGATAGACAGTATGTCATTTGAAATCTCACATACAACAGGTACTTTATATGCGAAAATGATTTTATATTCGGCTGTTAAAGGTGTGAAAACTGCAGGTTAAAGAAGTCATAAAGCCATAAAAAATTGAAATTTGAAGTAATAGTCACAAAAAAAGAACTTTTCAAGGTTTGAATATTCATTAAAAATCACAAGTCTTTGGAAACATATAATTCGTTCTGTATAGAACTGTCTGAACGTATTAAGAGTTTTACCCTAGAGGGCACTATTTACGGTATCGGGACCTGCCTTTTCACCCAAATCGGCTCTCAAAGTGTCTGCTCTGTTTGCTGATGAAATGATATAGATCTAATTCTAGGGTTTCTGCGATGCCCAAAGCAATACCACAAAAAAGGATAATATTATATTCACAATGTCATATTTCTTATATAAATACTCATGAGGTAAAGGGTTAAACCCTGATAATACGTGTAGGCTTCACGGTTACACATGCTTTATGTGTAAATAAGCAGAGTTTTGCCGTCTAAAATGTTTACTTGAATTATGTTCTGTATTGAATACCATTTCTCCGTATTCACATTCTACGCCATGTAAATGCACAAACGCTTAGAATGCTGAAAACGGGATTGTTTCATCAGTATCTAACAATAGAGTACGTTCAGTATGAAAGGGTATACGTATTTTGAACGGCAAAGAGTGCAGACCCTGAGCAGAGGACTCCTCTAGAATCTGGATATGCACTGATCTTCTGAAAACTAAATGTTCCTATTTTTGCAGTCATAATATTATACTTTAACACCATAGATATTCCTGAAAGAAATAAAGACATCATAAATATCAATTACATTAAGTACTATGATAGTACAGTGAACGGTCGTTACAACGGAGGTGTTTGTTTCCAGACATTGTGCTGGTATAACGAGGTTGCCGTTATAATGAGTTTAGATATGAAAAAAACCATTTGGCCAGTTTTAAACTAGCACCAACAGGTGATCGCTGAATGCAGAACACAAGAAGTGCAAAAAGCTCCCTGAGGGAGCTTTTTGCACTTCTTGTGTTCTGCATTAAGCAATCAACTGTGCTATTGGCATTACACCTATCTATTCAGTGGTTGTTTCAAAGAGTTAACGGTTATTTATTTTCAATGCATATCCTACAGGAGCCGTCTGATCTTGGTCTACTCTGTTTGCAAAGGCGTAGAAAGGGTACATGTATGTACATGTATAGAGTAAAAGGTTAACCGTTCCTGGTTATTCCTCGTATATACATGTAACTATTACGAACCGATCCAATGATCATTTTGAGGGTGTTCTGCAATATTTATTTTGTCAACATGACCTTTGGAAATTAATTTAGGAAGCGAATAGTGCAGACCCTGATGTGAAACATCCCCCAAGAACCCTAGATACATATCCATTACACCAAGACAACTATGTTGAAAAAAATGCGGCTTGCTAAGGCTTTTAAAAATAAAGAAGAGCTGTAGTCGCTTCGTTTTGTTGACATTAGAGTAGGTCATGTTTTGTTTCAAAATAAGTTGGTCTATCTGTACATTTATGTGAATCTCGTGATGAACGTTTGAAACACAGGTTTACCCAAGCTAAATATATCCTTTCAGTGACGTACGAATATTCATAATTTGACAGGTCAATAAAACAGACAATACCCAGATAGGAGAGCCCTCTCACCAGGGTCTGCAATATTATCATTCAAGCTCCTCTCACAAATTATACCCTTTCATATGGAATGAACGAGACCTATTAAACAGGGCCTTTGCGGTCGTACCCGGTTCATCCCCGGTAAACCCTGGACCACTGTTCCGGGATACGTTAGGAGCTTAAACTAGGATAGTAACACTACAAAACAGTGCTTATAAAGGAGTGCGACAGTTAGCGTTCATGTTGCGACATATAGCGGCAATACAATTTGTTGCAACATTTGGCGTTACAGATGCGACATATAAAGTCAGGAGATTTTGCGACATTTAGGGTTGGTTTCGACATTTAGCGTCAACCTTGCGACCATTCGTCTAGTGCGACATTTAACGTTGGTGCGACATTTAACGTTGCTACAGTGCGTACTGGGTTTTATCACTTGCAAAGGAGATAGAAATCGTTTAAATGGAGGAAAGCTCCTAGAGGAATTTTATGCATGACTTTAACCCTGAATCAAGCAGCCATCTGCCTTAAACTATCTAAATTAATATTTACTCAAAGTCAAGTTTAGAGGGGTTTACTGTACTCGAATCTGTGAAGCCAGTTATTCAATAATAACATCAAAGTCATTAATTCTCCTGGCACAACTTCCAATTATTCATGGTTATTTTGGATCTAGTAATCAGTTTATTTTAGGACAAAATATATTAGGTACTGCAAGTTTTATTTTCAAACATTGCAAAATCCCTAAAGAATCCGCAAAGAATAATTCAGATCGTTTGAGGCAGATGACTACTAAATGCAGGATGAACATTTCGCATAAAGCTCCCAAAGGTGCTTTCTGCATGAATTTTACCCTGCATTAAGCTGCCACCTGTCGTACCGACTGGTAATGGTACTAGTTTGAACGTGTGGTTTAGAGGGGTTTTTACTGCATTCGACAGTATGTGATGCATGCATTAACCTTTAGGCCGCTGAGCCAATCATGTTTGCAGAATTTATCGCCTACTACATTTTTAAAAGTCAAGCTATGATCAATTTATCTACCAAATTGCAATCAGGATGTCAAACAGTTTGGATCCTGATGAGACGCCGAGTTACTCGGCGTCTCATCTGGATCCAAACTGTTTGCATAGGTATTTACTCATCCGCCCATAGCAGGCTAAAGGTTTAGCGTTTAACCCTTATTGTACCGAGCGCAATCTGTCATGCAATTCGCAAACAGTGTGGATCCAGCTGAGACGCCGTGTAACTCAATGGTTATTCAGGATTCAAGCAATTTGACACTGGGTTAGTAGTTGTTCAAGCTGTTTGACACTCGCTTAGTTGTTGTTTGAGCCATTTGACACTCGGTTAGTAATTGTTGAAGCCATTGACACACGATTAGTTGTTGTTCACGCCATTTGACACTAGGTTAGTAGTCGTTCAAGCCATTTGGCACTAGGTTAGTAGTTGTTCAAACCATTTGACACTAGGTTAGTAGTTGTTCAAGCTATTTGACACTAGGTTAGTTGTTGTTCAAGTTGTTTGACACTCGATTTGTAGTTTGTTCAAACGCTTGAACGAATAGGAAATAAATAGTGTAATCTCTCTAAACCGGATTTTAAATTAAGTGTAAATATCTGTCTTGGAGACAGGTGGCGGCTTAATGCAGGGTAAATGTCATGCAGAAAGCTCCTAGAGGAGCTTTCTGCATGACTTTCACCCTGCATTAAGCAGCCACCTGCCTAATTGTATCTGAAATCTTATCTACCAGAATTCCGGTTTAGAAAGTTTTCACTGTACGAAATGTCCAAAATCAGATTTGGAACAGATATGAGTTTTTTACAGCATGATATGAGTAAATGTTTCTCATTGTGAAAAGGAAACCACTAAAGACCTGGTAAATGCTTTCTTTCAATTATGCAAACTGTTTCCGCCTTAACCTCTTCAACGCAGAATCTTCAAATGGTCCATTCAAAATGTCAAACAAGTCTAGCATATCGTAATTATCCAGGGGATATTTTGAAAAAAAGTGTAATACATGTATGATAAACAGTGCAGTCCCTGATGAAAGGGCTCATCTAGAAGCCACTCTCAGCTGGGTCTACACCGTTTGCAAAGGAAATTAGTGACTCATGTCCAGCACAGAGAGGGTTAATCAATTGGTTGCTTGAAGCGAGTCTTCTGCCATTTGTAAACAATGTAGACCCAGATCAGATAGCTGCTAGACCAAATGTTCACTGTAGCACCAGATCAGGTTCTGCTCTGTTTGCCACCCATCAGACCTTAGTCAGCTTTGCTGACTTGTGTGACAAGTAGTGTTCAACCTGATCAACCATCACGTTCAAACTCTGCGGCTTATCTGTTTCTTAGCTGTCTGAGTATATATGAACGTTGGTTTTCGTATATTATATACAAAATGTACATGGTTGACAAGAATGAAATTTCATTTCTACAGAACCAATATTGACGACTTTTTACGACTCTGTAAAAGTCACTTTGTGAAACCATTGTGATAAATAGAGCATTTGCTCCTATAGGAGCAAATGCTCTATTTGTCACAAAGGTTTCAAACTACAAAATTCTAAAAGTTTCCTTTTCTCTAGTTAATGCTCCTTTTTTTATAGATTCGGTCAAAGTGGTTAGATCTAAAAATAGCCTATGAGGTCAAGGGTTAATCATTTGCATTCTGAAAATAATAAAGTGCGCTCAATACCTGTTATGTTACATCTTTACTTACATCCAACTTCTCTGAAACTAATGACCGAGTGTCAAACAGCTTGGATCCTGACGAGACGCCGAGTTACACGTGACAGTGTGTCAAACAGTTTGGATCCTGATAATTCGGCGTCTCATCAGGATTTAAGTTGCTTGCCAATGCCCGGCGTCTGATCTAGGACTGCACTATTTGCCTTGGTGCATGCATTTACATGTATGCGACTGCAGCGGTGAAAGGGTTAAAAGATTAATCCATCTTGAAAGCTTTATGACTTTCTAATATACTTAATATTACTTCTGTAGATCTATCTTCTGTATGGGTCGATATTTCTGTCAGAGATATGTATGGATGCGGTAAAAAGGGAGGTAAGTAATATTACATTTGTTCAGCGCATACAAAATATCGTTAGCGGTGTTTCTCTTGAGATTGTGATGTTTGGAATTTGCAAACCTTGTGACCGTGAAAACCTGATTACAGCGATTCTGTAATTACAGTAGAACCTGCCTTAAGCGACCATCAAGTAAGGCCCCTTAATAGGTATGTAAAGCAGGTGGTAACTTAATGCAGGTCAAAAGTAATGCAGAAAGCTCCTATAGGAGCTTACTGCATTACTTTTGCCCTGCATTACGCAGCCACATGCTTTTTAAGACCCATATGTTCAATAAATGAATGACCGCTTAGGACAGGTTCTATTACATGTATATAACTGTGAAACCACACTTTCGTGTCCATCACACGCTGGTGTCAGATACCAAAATGCATTAGATTACGTACTGCGCGTTGGTGTCCAACGAACGTTGGGTCCCACGTGAAATAACGAACACCAAAGTCGACTTAACTGTTTGCCATTCAAAATCCTCACCTAACGTGAACCCTATTCTGAAAGGATTGATCATTCTATTGCTATATACTGATGAACCATTCCCTTTGTATATCCAGTATTCAAAGCGTCAATGCCTTTACATGGCGGAGAAAGTTAATACAGAGAAATATTTTTCAATATAGACCATGGTTCTGGTAAACAATGTAGACTGGGAAAATGTGCTTACAGTAAAATCTCTCTATTACGGCCACTAAATTGTGTTAATTAGTTGGTATTTAGGGCAGGTGGTTGCTTAAAGCAAGGTGAAAGTAAAACAGAACGCTCCTATATAGGAGCGTTCTGTTTTACTTTCACCTTGCTTTAAGCAGCCACCTGCCTTTAACACATAATACTTGATGTAATTTAGTGGCCGTTATAGAGACGTTTTACTGTATTTACACATACTGCGTGAGGGTGATAGTGATGCCTCCACGTGATATCTGGGGTTAACCCTTTATCGCATGAATATTAATATAAGACATACGACATCAGGGATATAAGTTATCCGTTTTATATAATGGTATATGAATATATTCCGTTTTGCCGGCGCAGAAACCGTATAATTATATCTACATGTATATCAAATCATCAGTAAACAGAGCAGCCCCTTTCAGGGGCCGTCTGATTTGGATTTGCTCTATTTGAAAAGTCGTGAAAAAGGCATGTCACCAGACTTGCAGTCAGACCGTAAACAGATCCCTAGGGTAAAATTCGTATTTCTTAAGCTAACTCGAATTAAGTAAAGGGTCGTATACAAACGTATATGAAGCGAGTTGGTGCTGATATTTGTTTGTTATCAAATTTAATAAGTTTAGTTGATTAGAGACAGAACGAATTACATATTTCCACAGACTTGTGATTTTTTATGAATATGCAAACCACGTAAAGTTCTTTTTGTTTGTTTATTATTTCAAATTTTACGGATTTATGACACCTTTAACCTGAAGTTTCACACTCTAACTGCCGAAAGTAATATTGTTTTCACAGATAAAGTTCCAGGCACCTTTTTTCAAATTAGGTCGTCGGATTCGGAAACCCCCATACCCACTTCCAATTCTATTTAGGGCCTACAGAAGTCCGATATATGGTCTGAGTTTGTAATACATGTAGGAGAATCTATGTTTATTTTGGGTTGTGGGCAGACAAACAGTACATGTATGTAGTGTTTTATTGAAATGTCACCCTTTTTGTGTTTTTCATTGGTTTTTGCGGGCATAGACATTTGACCTAGTTCCATCGTGGTCTAATTGTATGCTTTTGCACGGTTTTTAGTGATTTTACATCTCTGTGGACTAATTTCTTTGTTTTAGTGTGCTTTAATGTTGTAATTTTACCCCTATTCTCGACCAAGTGCCGAAGCCGGTTATTGCCTCCATGCGTTAATTGACAACTGCACTTTCAACGAAAGGTACTTGCGAATACTTAGCTCTAAGTAAAATAAAAGTAGAGTAGAAGTCAGGCTGGAAATTTGGAAGTGACACGCTTAACTCATTCCCTCATATATAAACGTGTTTAAACTTTTCACGCATTTGCAAACTGAGTAGAACCAGATCAGACGGCTCCTGTTTGAGCCGTCCGATCAGGGTCTACTCTGTTTGCTGATATAATTTGATAAATCTGTTCATTTACTTTCTAAAATGGCTACAATGCATACTTCCATAATTCATTATAACTATTTAGCCCGTGAATATTCAGTAGGTATCAAAATGTGGTATAAACATAGAACAGAGAAAGAGTTAAGTGCTCTGCGACACCAGCAGCACAAATGAAATGCACGCTTACACCTACCTACACACACGGATCAAACTTGTTTTCAAAAGATCGCCTACTTTCAGATTTGTTTTAACCCTTCGCTTGCTATTCACCTCAATATACTTACCTGTAAATAGTGAAGACCCAGATGAGACAGCTCCTCCAGGAGCTGTCTCGTCAGGGTCTGCAACAATTTGATTGTGCAACCAGCGCACTCCACAGCAGTGATTGCACAGCAAAATACTTGTACACAGTGAATATATATGTAATTATACAAAAGTGCATGGGTAAAGAAGGAGAAATATATTTTAAAATTCAGCAAGAGAAGAGTTAACAAATCAAAGTTTTAACAGACTTTTTTCAGTATGCGGAGTGCTAATACAGTAAGCTACGCCGTTGTTATTGCTTGCTTTTACGAAATCCAAACCTCCTTTGAGAATGTGTGAGAGAGACATACTTTGTCAGCAAATTTGAAACCGATACTTAATATACATAGCACGCTTTTAACCACCCCATTATTGCATTTTAAATGATTTCGATAGATGAAACCTTTACAACCATAGTAGATCCAGATTCTGCAGGAACCGTCTGATCAGAATCTACTCTGTTTGCTTTTGAAATTATACAGTACAGCTAATAAATATTCAGGGTGTCATTATTTCTTACATGAATATTTAACCGGACAATTGTTGAGGAGAAATAGCAGAAAACCGAACTTAACCCTTTAGGCTACTCCATAAATACGCCTCTCTACGCCTTTGCAAATAGAGTAGACTCAGATCAGACGGCTCATACAGAGGAGCCGTCTGATCAGGGTTTGCTCTGTTTGCTCATGGAATAAAATAGATATGACAAAACAGATTTTGCTTTGGCAAAAACTTCATATGTTAATATACCATTTTAAGAATTAATCTAATTAATATTCATGATGTCATTATTTCTTACTTGAACATTCATGGAGTAAAGAATTAACCCGTAGACAACTGTAAAATATATTCTCTGCTCAACTTCAGACCTGGTGCAGTTTTGGCTACTGTCGATTTATTTGAACCTTTAAGAAATTATTGGTCCAGTGTCAAACGGCGTTTATCTTAATGAGTCCCCAGTGCTACAGGTAAAGATGCGTACCCAAATACTAAAATCATCATGTCTCCACCAAACCCTATACCGTGACCACTCTTTAGAATCGTCTCGAAGAGACGATTCTAAAGAGTGGTCACAGTATAGGGTTTGGTGGAGAAATAAAGGAACTGTTCTTGAATACGTTCAAATTTACGCATCTTATCTGGAGCTCTGGTCGGCAAGTTAGTCGGCATCTCATCTTGATCTATGATATTTGCAAATGCGAGTTAGGTCGCAATTAGCGAGAGAAAGTGTTAAAATTGAAACGGAGAACCATTTCTGCACATAAAAATTACTTACACTACTAAAGTGTTGTCATGATATTAGCCTTAGAAAAATAGAACTCCTATGGGAATCTCGATTTCGCCATGTAGTCGTGAGAGAAAAACTACTTTCTCAGCAAAATTGGAAACGTTATTCATCCGTAGGGGTGTAATTTGGTCCTGTTCTTATATACGGTGGCATCGATTTTCCAGAAAGCATTTGACATCTCTCCTGATTCGAGAAACAACAGGGCTGGTAACATAATGAACAGGACGAAAATCCGGAAGATCAGATTTACGGTACATTATCACACCAATATAGCTGTCTACATCCCGAATTATATATAAACAATAATACAACGGTACTGGAGACCTTGCTACAATGTTGTAGAAGCGATACGACGTATTATTATCTCTGTATTAATGCTTTCCCTCATATTGACGACTATTGACGACTCTGTAAAAGTCACTTTGTGAAACCATTATGATAAATAGAGCATTTGCTCATATAGGAGCAAATGCTCTATTTATCACAATGGTTTCAAACTACAAAATTCTAAAAAAAAATTACTTTTCTCTAGTTAATGCTCCTTTTCGGTAGATTAATTCAAGGAGGTTGTATATAAAAATAGCCTATGAGGTAATGGGTTAACGTTTTGCCTGTTACTCGCCATCAAACTGGCATTTGAACACTTTAACCCTTTTCCTGTTCCACATTTATTTCAAATTCAATACTTAATGAATATTCATAGAGAAAATGGTTATATTGAACTTTGGAAGGTGGAACAGTGTACATGTAGCCATTTTAGAAACTAAAGAAACCAATCTATTAAAATCCATTAGCCAACAGAGTAGACCCTGGTCAGACGGCTCCTATAGGAGCCGTCTGATCTGGGTCTACTCTGTTTGCAAATGCATGAAAACACGTTTATATGAGGGAAAGTGTTAATGGACTCATCCCCACTCTCGACTATTTTAGACCCAACCTCATTGAAAAATTCTACCGAAAAGGAGCACTATCACTTTAAATGCTGAATATTAAAAGTGGAATAGCCCATCACCGCTTAACTATCAAAATGGAATAGCCCATCACCGCTTAACTATCAAAATGGACTAGCCCATCACCGCTTAACTGTGACTTTAAATGCTGAATATTAAAAGTGGAATATCCCATCACCGCTTAACTATGACTTTAAATGCTGAATATTAAAAGTGGAATAGCCCATCACCGCTTAACTATGACTTTAAATGCTGAATATTAAAAGTGGAATAGCCCATCACCGCTTAACTATGACTTTAAATGCTGAATATTAAAAGTGGAATAGCCCATCACCGCTTAACTATGACTTTAAATGCTGAATATTAAAAGTGGAATAGCCCATCACCGCTTAACTATGACTTTAAATGCTGAATATTAAAAGTGGTATAGCCCATCACCGCTTAACTATGACTTTAAATGCTGAATATTAAAAGTGGTATAGCCCATCACCGCTTAACTATGACTTTAAATGCTGAATATTAAAAGTGGAATAGCCCATCACCGCTTAACTATGACTTTAAATGCTGAATATTAAAAGTGGAATAGCCCATCACCGTTTAACTATATAGTCTAGTCAGTATGAACAACTTTTTATTTTAAAAAAATGGAATGAAAAACAGTGCAGACCCTGATCAGGAGATCTCTGATCTGAGTCCACACTGTTTGCAAATTCCAGTAGACCAATTACTACTACTACTACTACTACTACTACTACTACTGCTTCTACAACAACAACAACTACTACTACTACTACTACTACTACTACTACAACAACAACTACAACAACTACTACTACTACTACTACTACTAATACTACTACTAATACTACTACTAATACTACTACTACAGCCTTTATCCCATTACTTCATGAATATTCATGTAAGAACCAATGACATAATGAATATTAATTAGATTAATTGTTATAATGGCACATGGACACAGGAACTTTTGACCACGACAGAAACTGAAGAATCATATCTATATTATCTCATAAGCAAACAGAGCAAACCCGGATCAGGCGCCTCCTACACGAGACCCTGGATCTTCCCATGCAAAGGCGTAGAAAGGCGTATTCATGGAGTAAAGGGTTAATAATTAAATACATGAGATGACTGCTGTATAAAGATTTTGTTGTGTCAAAACAGTTACAAACATGTCGAAACTTTCGATACATGTAGGCGATTTGAAAATCGTGTTATGTCTATGTTTAAGCGGCGTCAACATGCTTATAACTTATATACACGAACTGTTGTTATAAATGTCCCCTGGGTTACATAGAGATTAGTATTCTTTACAATAAAACCTCTCTAAACAAGAAGTTTAATAATGAACAGTTTACGTCTTTATAGACAGGTGGCTGCTTAATACAGAGTGAAAGTCGTGCATAAAGTTCCTTCGAGAGCTTACTTTGCAACCTGCATTAAATCTGAAAGACCAGAACTGGTACCATTTTAACGACCGGTTTAGAAAGGTTTTATTTTGTTTCCTTCGAAAACTGAAAAAGAACATTTACTGAATGTAGCTAGGGTAATGGGCAGATGTCATGTAAACCATCTATTACTGTTGAACAAATTCGATGACCTCCATCATTGAAAAGAGGCCAATAGAATACAGTAAAACATCCTTACAATTACCTTTAACAGTTCCATTGTTGTTCTCTATGGCAGATGGTAGCTTAATGCAGGACGAAGTACAGTAAAACCTCTTTTAACCGGAATTCTAGTAGATAAGAATTTAGACACTTTTAGGCAGGTGGCTGCTTAATGCAGGGTGAAAGTCATGCAGAAAGCTCCTCTAGGAGCTTTCTGCATGACTTTCACCCTGCATTAAGCTGCCACCCGTCTCCAAGACCGATATTCATACTAAATTTAACGGCCGGTTAAGAGAGGTTTTACTGTATATGCATAAAGCTCCGCTTCTAAGCCTGGTGACTGGTTCAAGTAGTTGATTGGCAAATAGTAATCTATCGATCGCCGCTTTTGACCCTTTCCATGTTCTTTATTTATTCCAAATTTCAATACCTACTGAATATTCATGGGCAAAATAGCTATAATGAAATTTGGAAGGTGGAGCATTGTAGCCATTTTAGAAAGTAAAGAACCCGATATATCGAATTTAATTAGCAAACAGAACAGAAGCTGATCAGACTGCTCCTATAGGAGCCGTCTGATCTGGGTCTACTCTGTTTGCAAATGCGTGAAAACAAGTTTATATGAAGGAAAGTGTTCAGATCCAGAAACATGCGTCCTATGAGAGTGGTCGTATTAGGGGACTGCTGTACTGTATATATATACAGAGTTCTTATTGATTGCGTTGTCATGCAATGTCTGTTTCACTCACCTTTGACTCTATCGGACGACACATTCTGTTCTGGTTTTCCACCTTTTGACTAAGATCAGTCGGCCCCTGTAAGAGCCGGCTGATCAGGGTCTGCTTTTATTATACCCCCCCCCCCCACAAACGATTTTTTTTTTTTTTAATTTATTTTCATTTTTTTTTTTTGGGGGGGGGTATACTGGAGTCACCATGTCCGTCCGTCCGTCCGTGTCATGCTTGTCCAAAGTATAAAAGCTATTGACTTCAAACTTCATATATAGATAGATCACATTGACCGCAAGTGCAGTGCACAAGGTTTGTAGCTCTGTCTTCAGTATTTTTGGAGTTATTGTCCTTTGTTATTTTTCAGTTTTCCGGAGTTTTTTCTAAACCTTTACAGATATTGAAGTGATATGTGGTAGGTGGCTTTATTATAATGAGTTACAGATCAAGTTTGAATTTCGTTAGGCTTCATTGATGTTTTACGGAAATAAGGTGATTTTACTTAGAAATTTTCCGGAAATTTAGGTTTTCCGGAGTGTTTTTTTTTTTTTTACATCTTTACAGATAATGAAGTGATATTTGGTATGTGGCTTTATTATAATGAGTTACAGATCAAGTTTGAATTTCGTTAGGCTTCATTGATTTTTCACGGAAATACAGTGATTTTACTTAGAAATTTTCCGGAAATTCAGGTTTTCCGGAGTTTTTTTTCTAAACATTAACAGAGATTGCAGTGATATTTGGTATGTGGCTTTATTATAATGCGTTACAGATCAAATTTGAATTTCGTTACGCTTCATTAATTTTTCATGGAAATACAGTGATTTTACTTAGAAATTTTCCGGAAAGTCAGGTTTTCCGGAGTTTTTTTTCTAAACCCTTGCAGATACTGATGTGATATTTGGTATGTAGCTTTATAATAATGAGTTACAGATCAAGTTTGAATTTTGTTACACTTAATTGATTTTTAACTGAATTACAGCATTTTGACTTAGACTTTTTTCTAAACTGTAGCAGATATTGTAGTGATTTATTTCTATAACCCCCATCTCTGTGTCAAATGTGCTAGTGGGGGTATTCATCACCTTTAGTGGTAGTTCTAGTTGCTTATGAAATAATATAGATTTGATGTTACAGTTCTTGTCATGATAAAAAACCCTGTTCATCGTGCTATTATGAAAAACGGCTATGATTAATATTCATGATGTCATTATTTCTTACATGACTATTTATTGGTTAATCAAATAGGCGGAGGAAACTAATATATTTGAAGGTGCAATGCTGGTTAGATAAATATCAGAGTTCCAGAAAAGATGCGTAAATTAAAACCTTTTCAAGAAAAACTTCATTATTTCTCCACTAAATCCTTCATTCAAAAGGTGAGAACCTGATGACTGCCGGTGTGCAGTTTGTTACTCGAAGATATTTCGCATGTTGCGAATAACGAACTATTTCGCCGTTTGTCAGGAAAATAACAAATACAGAAACCATATAATAAGAGCTATATTATTTCATAAGCAAACATAGCATATTTTGGCCAAACGGCTCATACAGGAACCGTTTGATATGGGTCTACCCTATTTGTAAGGCGTGAAAAGGCGTTTAACCCTTCGCTTGCTGAATTTTAAAATACATTTCTCCTTCTTTACCCATGCCCTGTTGTATAATTACATATATCTTCACTGTGTACAAGTAGTTCGCTGTGCAATCACTGCTGTGGAGTGCACCGGTTGCAAATCAACTTGTAAATAGTGCAGTCCCTGATGAGACAGCTCCTGCAGGAGCTGTCTCATCTGGGTCTTCACTATTTACAGGTAGGTATATTGACGCGATTAGCAAGCGAAGGGTTAATTGACG
This sequence comes from Azorinus chamasolen, assembly GCA_963576725.1. Classification (NCBI taxonomy): domain Eukaryota; kingdom Metazoa; phylum Mollusca; class Bivalvia; order Cardiida; family Solecurtidae; genus Azorinus; species Azorinus chamasolen. The sequence continues at coordinate 62,180,248 of OY755241.1, read as the reverse complement.
GAAATGGTTAAATACTGATAGAATATATAAACCGCCTGATAGTCACATCAATGCCAGACAATTACACCGCAAAGCACATGTATTATTATAATGTATACAGTATAGACCCTCTTAACCGGAATTCTAGTTGAGAAGAATTTATATACTTTTAAGCATGTGGCTGCTTAATGCAGGGTGAAAGTCATGAAAAAAGTTCCTAGATGAGCTTTCTGCATGACTTTCACCCTGCATTAAGCAGCCATCTGCCTCCAAGACCGATACCAAACATGTAGATCCCATAGGAGCCGTCTGATCAGGGTCTGCTCTGTTTGGTTATGATATAGTATAGATCTAGATCTGATTTACATTTATTTTCTGTCGGAGCAAAAGCATCCTGTGTACAAATGCCATTATAAAATATTCAGGTAATAAATATTAATAATGTAATTATTTTTTACATTAATATTAACCCTTTCCTCCATGAATATTCATGTAAGAATTAATGACGTCATGCATATTAAGCAGATTAATTTGTTCTAATACCACATGGACACAGAAGGTTTTGGCATCGGCAGAAACAGTAAACTCATATCTATATGATATCATAAGCAAACATAGCAGACCTTGATCAGACGGCTCCTAAAGGAGCCGTCTGATCTGGGTCTACTCTGTTTGCAAATGCGTAGAAATGCGTATTTATGGAGTAAAGGGTTAAGAAGGAAATGGGTTAACTGCTTAATTTTGTCCGTATCGTACGAAAGGATATTTTTGTAGGGAATATTCACGGGGGAAATAGAGATTGTGTACTCTGTTGGTAATTCATGATTTTTTCGCGTGCTCGAAAGGTGAACGTGTTACATAATTCATTTTCATCTTTCACAGAGTGGTCTTAGTGAATTGTTAATGTAAGAAGGCGTCAAGGTATTCCCATGTATAGTGAGAACTGTCTTTTTCTGAGAATAATGCAATATATCTCCCCTTTCCAATAGCCCACTGTAGCTATATGTCTCTGCATCTCTCTCTCTCTCTCTCTCTCACTATCTTTCTCTCTCTACCTCTTCTCGTTCTGTGTCTCTGACTGTCTGTTAGTCTGTCTATCTGTATGAATGTCTCTATCTGTATGTCTGTCTATCTGTTCATCTAGTTGTCTGTCTATCTCTCTCTGTCTCTGTGTATATCTTTCTTTTTCTGTATGTCTGTATCTCAGTCTTTTTCTCGCTGATCCCTCTCTTTCTTCTCCATGTCTCTCTTCTCGCTGCTCTCTCCTCTCTCTCTTTCTCTCCGTATATCTCCGTCTCTCTTATTTCTGTCTCTTTCTCCATCTGTTTTTTTCTTTGTATCTCTCTCTCTGTCTCTGTGTGAGTCTTTCTCTCTCTTCCCCTGTCTGCCTCCCATCTTTTTATGTCTGTCTCTTTCTGACTATCTCCATGTCTCTGTTTGTATGTCTGTCTGTCTGTCTGTGTGTGTGTGTGTGTCTATATCTGTCTCTGTTATCTTTCTTTCACTCCTCTCTTTTTCTCTCTCTCCCTCTCTCTCTATCTCCCTCTCTCTCTCTGTGAGTCCTTTTGTCTCTGTCTCTCTCCCCTGTCTGTCTATCGCTGTCTGTCTGTGCGTGTCTCTCTCTATCTATGTGTCTATGTGTCACTCTCTGTCTCTGTCCCTCCCTCTCTGTCTCTGTCTGTCTCTCTGTCTGTCTCTGTCTGCCTCTCTATCTCCCTCTCTTTCTCTCTCTTTCTCTTTCTCTCTCTAACTCTCCAATTACTCTTAATATATAACTATCTTTATCTCTTACGAGCTACCGGTATCACTGTAGCTACGATCAGTACTTACACATTTTCTCGTGACGATGATCGCGTCTGTTACAACGTTTTCATAGTCTGTTGACACAATCATTACATCAACAAGAGTCCAACTGGCTTTTTTTTTAAATATTATTAAATGGCGGTATACGGTTATTAATTATTAAAAGTGACAGTTTTTTACTTTTTCATATTTGCACAATGACGAACACGCCAGACCAAGATCTTTGTAATGTATTTTTAAACACAGGAACATTAAAAAGTAATTTAGAGGCGAGTGAGTCTTTAAACACACATCCATTCACACCACCGTTCACCCTTAAAACGCTGTCAGTGAATTTGTGGTTGCAGTAAAATCCCTCCAAGGTCACCACTTCATGCATAAACATATGTGTCTTTAAAGGCAGATGGTAGCAAAATGAAGGACGAAAGCTATGTAGAAAGCTCCTGCAGGAGCTTTCTGCATAGCTGTCGTCCTGCATTAAGCTAATATGCATTTTAAGTACCTCGTAGTATAGGGCTACCTCATTTTGGAGGGCGCTTTGGCGAGGTTTACTATATTTATGCAAAATAGTCTGATCTTGTTACGACATCGGGTACGTTGGCGTCTTACACTGATCATGATCCAGCTATATGGTCATTGATTATCTATTGTGGTACAGAAAGAAGGAACACGTCATGTAATTCAAAACTGAAACAGGCAATACTTTCAGTAGACGACATTTTCAACAGAAGGTACGTTTCTCCTGGTGTTTAAACGTTAAACAGAAAACTCATTTCTAACACACTGTGTGTTATCTTTTTAAGGGATCTTGAAAACAGCCTGAATCGAAACGATACCCCGTTTAACTTGGTGGCCAATCAGGACCCAAACTATTCTAGACGTTCGTCGTTGTCTTTATAAAGAAAGAGCAGAACATGCATTCAAAATACAAAGGTTAATTCTTACCTCACAGTGAAAATATAATGCACGCTCAAATTTGGATATGGTGAATGTTTTTCCTAAATTTCCGATTCGATGAAGCTTTCAGAAAATGTTGAGTCTCAAACAGCTTGGGTCCAGATGAGACGCCGAGTAACTCGGCGTCTCATCTGGATCCAAGCTGTTTGCAAATGAAGGTAAGGTCAAGGTCAGCAAGTCAAAGGTTAACAGACATCATCAGTTACTTAGGGGTCTGTAACTGCCTAAGTCTGAGAGACTAGCAACGTCGCCGTGAAAAGTGTTTCATAATTGAAATATTCTGGTGATATTCGTAATCATATTCGCATCAAAAAGTCATTAGAAACTGGAAGGCAAATCATATGAAGTGTTACATGGGTGGAACACAGTTGCTCGTGCAGAGATTCAACGAATCTGGTAAATAAGTCTGCCTCATACGCACTTATTGAATATCTATTTTTACTCTCACATGCTCGCTGATCGGTACTTGTAATACAGTGTTGTCTCACTATTAACCCTTTCCCTCATATAAACGTGTTTTCACGCAATTGCAAACAGAGTAGACCCAGATCAGACGGCTCCTAAAGGAGCCGTCTGATCAGGGTCTACTCTGTTTGCTTATGGACTTTGATAGATATGTTTCTTTCCTTTCTAAAATGGCTACAATGTTCTACCTTCCATATTTCATTCTAACTATTTTGTCAATGAATATTCAGTAGGTATTAAAATTTGAAATAAACATAGAACAGGGAAAGGGTGAAGAGAATTATGTAATTTAAGCTCGCCTGTTTTTCGAAGAAAAATACGAGCTATTGCCGTAACCCAGGCGTCCGTGTTGCCTGGAAACTTTAACGTATCACTTCTGTTCTATTCATGCAAATCTTATAAAACTTCATTCACTTGTGATTGCTTAATACAGGGCAGAAGTAGTGCAGAAAGCTCAGATTGCAGCTTTCTGCATTACGTTTGACCTGCGTTAAACTACTATCTGCATTAAAGACCCAACATTATAGATGTTCAATAGTCGCTTTACATAATTAGTATATGATATACAGTGAACCCTCATTATACTGTCATTCGTAACAATGTCACCCTCGTTATTACGGCATTCGTTACAATAGCACCCTCGTTATACCGGCATTCGTTACAATGGCACCCTCGTTATACCGGCATTCATTACAATGGCAACCTCGTTAGGCCGGCACTCATTACAATAGCGCCCTCGTTATACCGGCATTCATTACAATGGCACCATCGTTATACCGGCATTCATTACAATGACACCCTCGTTATACCGGCATTCGTTACAATGGCACCCTCGTTATACCGGCATTCGTTACAATGGCACCCTCGTTATACCGGCATTCGTTACAATGGCACCCTCGTTATACCGGCATTCGTTACAATGGCACCCTCATTATACCGGCAGTATGCATTGAAACAAAATTACCGTTAATTCTTTGAAACAACCACTGAATAAATAGGTGCAATGCCAATAACACAGGTGATCGCTTAATGCTGAACACAAGAAGTGCAAAAAGCTCCCTAAGGGAGCTTTTTGCACTTCTTGTGTTCTGCATTAAGCGATCAACTGTTGGTACTAGTTTAATACTGGCCATATGGTTCCTTTCATATTCAAACTCGTTATGACGGCAACCTCGTTATACCAGCACAATGTCTGGAAACTAACACCTCCGTTGTAATGAGGGTTCACTGTAGTATGATAACCTATATGTGCTTCTGCAGAACCTGTCTTATATGTGCTGCTACAGAACCTTTCATATATGTGCTTCTGCAGAACCTGTCCTATATGTGCTGCTGCAGAACCTGTCATATATGTGCTGCTGCAGAACCTGTCCTATATGTGCTGCTACAGAACCTTTCATATATGTGCTTCTGTAGAACCTGTCCTATATGTGCTGCTGCAGAACCTGTCTTATATGTGCTGCTACAGAACCTGTCATATATGTGCTTCTGCAGAACCTGTCTTATATGTGCTGCTACAGAACCTTTCATATATGTGCTTCTGCAGAACCTGTCCTATATGTGCTGCTGCAGAACCTGTCATATATGTGCTGCTGCAGAACCTGTCCTATATGTGCTACCGGAGAACCTGTCCTATATGTGCTGCTACAGAACCTGTCCTATATGTGCTGCTCCAGAACCTGTCTTATATGTGCTGCTACAGAACCTGTCATATATGTGCTTCTGCAGAACCTGTCTTATATGTGCTGCTACAGAACCTTTCATATATGTGCTTCTGCAGAACCTGTCCTATATGTGCTGCTGCAGAACCTGTCATATATGTGCTGCTGCAGAACCTGTCCTATATGTGCTACCGGAGAACCTGTCCTATATGTGCTGCTACAGAACCTGTCCTATATGTGCTGCTCCAGAACCTGTCCTATATGTGCTGCTGCAGAACCTGTCCTAAGCGGACATCCATTTATTGAAAATAAGATTTTTAAAATGCAGGTGGCTGCTTAATACAGGGAAGAGTTATACAGAAAGCTCCAGAAGGAGCCCTCTGTTTTACTTTTGACCTTCGTTAAGCTACAGTGGAGCCTGTCTTAAGTGGCCAATCATTTATTGAACATAGGAGTCTTAAATAGGTGATTGCTTAATGCAGGGCCAATTTAATACAGAAAGCTCCTATGGGAGCTTTCTGCATTACTTTTAACATGCATTAAGCTACAACCTGTCTTACATGCCCATAATGAGACCTCTTTTTTAATTGCCGATTAACCCATTCCCTCATACTGACGACTTTTGACGACTCTGTAAAAGTCACTTTGTGAAACTATTGCTATATTTATTACAATGGTTTCATACTACAAAATTATAAAAAAATCATTTTCTCTAAGTATTGGGTTAAGACAGGTTTTGTTGTACACTGTTGTGATGTTTTTGTACTGGTCTTGTACTAATTGGACAGGAATTGTGTGTAAACTATATATGAACAACCCGATATTGCTAAAACAGTTTATCATTTCTAGACTTGCGGGCTTCCGGGAATAAATAATAGCTATCCAGTGACCATAAACTCCATCCTTATCAAGCTCTGACCTAATTGATCTGCACTGTTGTTACTTGCGTTCAATTCGCTCAATTTTTTTTTTTTAAAGTGACCAGGTATCGAACAGGATGGAGCCTTATGAGACGACGAGGTTCTCATCCTATAGGAGCTTTCTGCAGGTAATTTTGATATTCCTAACAGACCCGTCATTAGACCTCTTTTGGGTGACCGCTTAAGACAGGTCCTACTGTACACGGAGAACAAGTTTCATTAGTTTCGCTAATGCTTTATTCCAATGTAGGTTTAAGTCAATTCTCAGGAAAGAATCAATAGAAATAAAATGTGAACCTTTTGTTTGTGCTCGCACTGTTCAACCCCTGCCTCTGGTATCTGCGTGTACGGCAATGTTCATGGATTATTTAGTTTGTTGTGAACTGTTTAAACATGCAAATTTAACATCCTGCTCGCTGAAAACACTTGATTAACCTCGTTAGCTGTTACATGAAATTAGTTTTGCAGAGCACTGGGAGATATGCGAGGGCATTAGGTGTTCAAAACTAAGCCGGTCTGCCAGAATTCACGTGAAGAGCTGTATTCATATGTTCGAATATGTACACAGTACACATTATAGATAAAAATACAGTATAATCTGGTTATACCGAGCAGGTGGCTGCTTAATGGAGGAATAAAGTTGTGCAGAAAGCTCCAATGTGAGCTTTCTGCATATATTTCGTCCTGTATTAAGCTACATTCTGCCCTCTTGCCCCAGAATTAGACCTATATGTCGCTGGTTGTTGTAGACGGTCGCACAGACGCCACCATGGGTTCTCACTTCAAAGGCCTTAAGGCAGCCGTAGGGTTTTTTTGTGTAAAAAATTCAAATCACACCGTACGGCGGCCGTTACATATGTGACCACTGCTTATATGGCCGGAAGAATTCTGCGGCGGTCGTATAAAATGGCCGTAGAAATTTTAGACCGTACGGACGCCGTGGCAAATGTGACCGGGGCATTATGTATCCGTGTCATAGACAGTTACACTGACGATAGCTTGTGCTCATCACGAATGTCTAAGAATGTTTACATGTATCTACAGGTTGAATATTTTCTTTTTGCGTTCAGTTAACCCTTTCCCTGTTGAATATTTATGTAAGACATAACGACATTATGAATTTGTATAGTGACATATGAAGGCAGGAATGTTTGGTATTGGTAGAAAGTATAGAATCAGATATCTTTCAGGGGCGATCTGATCTGAGTCTTCTCTGTTTGCAATGGCTTGAAAAGGGTCGTTATAACCCTTTAGCTGATAGATACGCATTTTCATACATTTACAAACATAGTAGACCTAGATGAGACGGCTCCTGTAGGAGCCTTCTGATCAGGGTCTGTTCTGTTTGCTTATTGAATAATATACAGCAAATTCCTAGGAGATTCTTCAAGGGTCAGACATTTACCCGGGCATGGTGCCATTTTAAAAATTCATCTAATTAATAGTAATAGTGACATTTGTTCTTACACGAATATTAACGAGGCAGAGGATTAACCTAAGAATCCAGTTATTGGATATATTACTCATTTGCTGTAGCAGAGAGGAATGTTTGGGCCTCTTTTCTACATTTTTCACTAATTTACGGAATCAATAAAAAATACGGTTATTGTATATTAACGTCCTTTTTGGCAGAGAATATCGCAAACTATTCTGTTATACAATAGAACTTGTCTTATGCGGCCGTCAAAAAGAGGTCTAATTATGGGTCTGTAATGCAGATGGTAGCTTAATGCAGGACAAAAGTAATGCAAAAAGCTCCTATAGGAGCTTTTTGCATTACTTTTCCCCTGCATTAAACTATAACTTTTTTTATTTAGACGCATATGTTCAATAAATGAATGGCCGCTTAAGACAGGTTTTACTGTGTAATGCTGCGGCGAGCTGAAGAGTCATGCGGATGATACCCCCACTGGGTACTTACAGTGTTATAAGCATTACTGGGCTATAAAAAGTGGGTGGTAGCTTATGTAGTACATTTTGTATGACCTTGCTTAAACCCATAACCAGTTCCCTACTCAATATTCATGTAAGAAATAATGACATCATTAGTATTTATTGGCTGAATAATTGTAATGGCATATTCATTAATGACGTATTTCACACTGGATGGTGTGGTACCTGTAAAAACTCTCAAAAGTAAGCTGAGCAGATCCTGAAATGACGGCTCCTACAGGAGCCGTCTGATCTGGGTCTACTCTGTTTGCAAAGGCGTGAAAAGGGCGTTTATATGAAGCAACCTTTAGCATGCCAGTGCTGAGCTCATGCTAACATTTGAAAACAGATTGGATCTAGATCAGAAAACCAATAGCTCATATCAGGAGCATGCATATTATTATTCTGGTCCCTTATATTGTGCCAACTAAAATACAGAACACAATAATTATGCAGACAATAAACTGACGGTATACTCCATATACATGTATACACACGCCTTTAACCATTTACTCCATGAATATTCATGTAAGAAATGATGACATCGTGAATATTTATTAGCTGAAGCCATACATTTTGTAATGTAAAAAACTTTAAAACGAAACCATTTGCTTGGACAAAATCTGTAGAATGAGATCTATATCACGTAAAAGGCAAACAGAACAGACTCATACAGGAGCCGTCTAATCTGGGTCTACTCTGTTTGCAAATGCGTGAATATCCGTTCATATAAAGGAAAAGGTTAAGCGCTTATGCTGAAAGAGTAGACCCAGCTCCGACGGTTACTGTCTGAACTGAATATGCCTTTTTTGCTTATATAGTGAAGTCTCGCAAAAGCGATCACTTAATGCATTAACATGGAATACTGTAAAAGCAGGTGGCTGCTTAATGCAGTGCAAACGTAATTTACAGTAAGCTCCATAGGAGCGTTCTGTGTCACTTTTGTCATGCATTAAGCTACCGCCTGATTTAAAAACACCAGAGCCAGACAGCGTTCATATAAGCAAGGATTTGCTCTAGAATAAATATAGATCTGGTTCTACAGATTATTTCATGGCCAAATTTCCGTGTGTTCACATGGCGTTACAAAAAATAATAACAACAGCATCTAGTAGTACAGTAAAACCTCTCTAAACCGGACGTTAAATTTAGTATAAATATCTGTCTTGGAGACAGGTGGCAGTTTCATGCAGGGTGAAAGTCATGCAGAAAGCTCCTAGAGGAGCTTTCTGCATGACTTTCACCCTACATGAAGCAGTCACCTGCCTAAAAGTATCTAAATTCTTCTCTACTAGAATTCCGGTTTAGAGGGGTTTTACTATATTTATTCGTGACGTCATTATTACTAACATTTTTCATGAAGTAAATGGGTACTAGATGTAGATCTACTAAAATAATTGTTTTATTAAACGTTTCTATAGAAACACGTATTGCATTTGGCAACAGCTTGGATCCAGATAGCACATCAAGTGACACAGTATATCGCAAGTTATCATCTAGTAACACAGTATATCGTAAATTATCGTAAGTTATCATAAGTTATCATAAGTTATCGAGATGTATGCAGTTCGTTCTGCAGTGTTCAAAAGTCGCTGATGGTACAGTTTCTTAAAGGACCAAAACACCATGGTCCTACGTTATAAAACGTGAGTCTGATTTCATTCAAAGCTTACACAAAATCTGATCAATCAGATCCTTGAGAATAATTTCAGATCCCAGTAAAATTATTGTAATCTCCGGACCACCTGTTTATAGACCATACACTATACAGTAAAACCGCTCTATAACGGCCACTAAACTGTGTTAATTAGTTGGTATTTAGGACAGATGGCTGCTTAAAGCAAGGTGAAAATAAATCAGAACGCTCCTATAGGAGCGTTCTGTTTTACTTTCACCTTGCTTTAAGCAGCCACCTGCCTTTAACACAAAATATTTGATGTAATTTAGTGTCGGTTGTAGAGAGGTTTTACTGCATGTGTGAATTTTAATTTATGCTTACATACATGTAAGAACCTTTCTCAATCGGCCTTTCATTTGTTGAACTTTTGATAGCTAAATGTCAAATTGTCATATACCATACCGACTTTAAATAAAAGTTTGTATTGTATTAACCATGCCATAGAGAGGATGGTATTGTAGAGGGCAGCTTCACAGCAGAACGGGGGTTAAAATGTCAACTTCATTAGGGAACATGTATCAGTTTTTGCCAAACAAATCACGAGAGGGCAAATAGGACTTTCGTGCCGCATTGTTTTGGACAAATTAGGATCTCACTTGCAGATTTCAATGAACACTTGAGAATCCATTGGAACGCAGACACTTGCCGATAGCGATTTCACAAAAAAGACCGTTCCTTAGTCCTAACCTTGAAAAATGTCAGCATATCGTCCGCTTCAAAATGCCGTTGATACGTAGTCTGTTACGCTGTTTGAATGTTCGTCTTTAAGAAATATGGGCACTAAATTCAAAATGCTTGGATCTTAATTGGAAACCTAGTTATAAATCCTTTGAGTTTAATCCACACTATTTGTAAACACAAGCCGTGGCATGATTAGGACATTGCGGATTAATGTATTTAATCACACGTGTTAACCCTTCACGTGCTGAGAATCTCTGCTAATCCCCTAATCTATTTCAATTTTTACAAACATCCAATTCGTTCTAACTTTCAGAATTTCTTTACCGAGTGTCAAACAGCTTGGATCCTGATGAGACGCCGAGTTACTCGGCGTCTCATCTGGATCCAAGCTGTTTGCAAATGCGAGGCAGGTCATTCTTAGCAATGGAAGTGTGAAGATGTCATAGGAGCAATTCAAATAGAAATAACTCATCGGATTAATTAAAGCACCATCTGCGCAAAGATTCCTGAGAAAATTAAAAGAAAAACTTGATGGGTGCATTTTAAATTGGTTACTATAGTTACAAGACATTTCCTCTTGTTTACATTTCCAGCAATTGGCGATAAACCGTTTGACATGTCACGTGTTATGTTTTGCATGTTTGGTTCTAAAATTATCATACACTCTTTAGAATTGCTCTTTCAGTGCCTGAACTAAATTCACAAACTTTAAAGCTCAGCTCGTTAGCTGTGAGACTGATTGTTTTATGCATATACATGTATATGGATCTAGATCTGATACAGAGCCACCAAGTGTCCATTCCGGATCAAAACTATAAAACACCATGATTACGGTTTTTAAAATAAACAGAAGAAAATTTATACAGAGAATTAATTAAGCTAATAATTTTCTGCCGCTAAAACATTTGCACAGCATGTGAACCATTTCCCAGTTCAATATTCATGTAAGAAATAATGACATCGTGAATATTTATTGATTAGTAAAATCATTTTGGCTCAAGCAGAAATTGTAGAAATAAGATATATATTATACTATAGGCAAACAAAGCAGACCCAGATCAGACGGCTCCTTTAGGAGCCGTCTGATCTGGGTCTACATTGTTTGCAAATGCATAGAAAGGCGTATTTACGGAGTAAATGGTTAGAAAGGCGTATTTACGGAGTAAATGGTTAGAAAGGCGTATTTATGGAGTAAATGGTTAGAAAGGCGTATTTATGGAGTAAATGGTTAAAACATTTGCCAGCTAAATGCATACAATTGGTAACATCTCTTTACCCATAGAAACGCATTATACTACGGTTGCAAACAGTACAGATCCAGATCATGTAGATATAACATACATCTACATCTACGGCTTATGTAATGCTAAAACTTATCATTTCCATGATTATCATTGTTGAAATTCATCTAATTAATATTCATGCAGTTTTTTATTTCTGATATCAATATTCATGGAGTTATCAACCACTTGCTTTCAAGTACTCTCTTGATAATACATTAATTTGTCGCTGTGGACAGGTTTGGCTGTAATAGAAATTGCAGATTTTCCATTTTGATAAAGTCCTGAGGTTCTATTTGGATCAGTCTTATAAATCGTTTCTTCGTCGTGGAAAAATGAGATTGCTTCTAATGTATTCATAGCATTGATAAATCTCTTGAAAATGTGTCAACCAAAAATGATTAACGTTCATTTGAACTGACAGCCATCCGATACAAATCTGGAATTTGGGCACTGAAAATCGCCGGCATTTGGTTTAATGTTTAATGTTTGATAATTTTTCGTCTCTTTTAACTCGTTATCAATATAATATGGAAATACGAAAGTGAACTTTATTTGCAAAATTTCCATGCAAGTAGACGGTTAATGAAAATCCGTTATAGGTTTATAAAACACTCAATTATTTAGCGATTCTTGAAAATCCGAACTATTTGGGAAAACAAACGCAATTCTCAAGTCCTCGCGGCGTTTGCAAGGTTGATACCTCTGACCAATATTATTAACACAAAACGCAAGTTGCAAAGATGTTAATCAAGATAACTAACAAGGGGGATTTGTCCAAACATTATTTGTTCCACCCAACAGTGAATAAGCTTTAACCCTTTATTTGATACTGACGCATTATTACGATTTTTTCAAACAGAGCAGACCCAGATCAGACGGCTCCTAAAGGAGCCGTCTGATCTGGGTACGTTCTGTTTGCTTTGGAATTACATAGATATTTTGTCTACAGTTTTTATCATGGCCAAAGACTGGGCAATCAAATATGTATGTAGATGTCGTCATTTATTACATGCATATTCTCGAAGTGTTAACTTGTTATGAATGTCGTATCAAAATACATGTACTTAAGTGCAATGTACGTGCAAATTATAATAAAAGTACATGCAGATATTATATGGATGGCACTCAGTTATTTGGGGTTTCATGGAAAACTCGAATTATTTGAAAAACTCACTTCACGCGTAATCTCGGCATAAGCAAGGTTAAATCACTGACCAATGTTATTAACACAAAACATAAGTTCCAAAGATATTAATCAAGATATGTAATAAGGAGGATTTGTTAGAATATATTTTCATCCATCCATTTGTAACTAAGCTTTAACCATTTACCTGATAGTGACGTATATTTATGCATTTACAAACTGAGTTGAGCCAGGTCAGACGACTCCTATAGGGTCTGCTCTGTTTGCTTATGATATTACATAGATCTGATTGTACAGTTTCTGTCATGAGAGTGTACATGTACGCGTATAACTTGCTCTGTCCAATTGTCTACATGGTTAAGCTTTAATGCATTGAATACTGAATGGCTATTTAGTGTTTAACCAATTCCCTCATGCTGGCGCCTATTGAAGCCTCTGAAGAAATCTCTCATTTATCACAATGGGTTCAAACATTTTCCCTTTTCTAGTATCTCCTTTTCGTTAGATTTATTAAAAAAAGCTTGGGACTAAAATAGCATATGAGGGAATTGGTAAGTGCCGGAGATCATTCAGTTTTAAGAGCTTAAATTTACAAAGAGTGTATACCTTAAATATCCTGGAGGAACTCTCTGATATTGATCTACACTGTGTGCAAATGGCTAAACACTCGTTTCAGGCGTTAAGACGATTATACCTTATTTGATAGAGGCGCGTATTTATGCATTTGCAGAAAAAGTAGATATAGATTAGACTTCTCCTATAGCAACTGTCGGGTCAGGGTCTGCTCTGTTGGCAAAGGTGTAGAAATATTTGTTTATGGAATAATACAGGTCTGACACATCAGTTTCTGCCAGGACCCAGCATGTGTATCTTCAATTTCCACTCAGAAAATTCACCGACAGAGTCTGTTCTGTTTGCTGATGGAATTAGATATGTTACTTTACTTTTAAAATGGCTACAATGTTCCATCTTCTATATTTCACAATAACTTTTTTTCCATGAATATTCAGTAGGTATAGACATTTGGAATAAACATAGAACAGGGAGAGGGTTAAAACCCTTTAGTTCTTATATGAATATGCACCAGATAAAGGTATAAACCAAGTACATTAACATTTACACACGTATTGGACAAACTTTTCCTCACATTTACGAACAGTTTAGATTCAGACGGATAGTGCCGAGCAACTAGGCAACTCGTTAGGATAAAACATAATTTGATAAGTATAACCTCTCTTAACCGGAATTCTAGTAGATAATAATTTACATACTTTTAGGCAGGTGGCTGCTTAATGCAGGGTGAAAGTCATGCAGAAAGCTCCTAGAGGAGCTTTCTGCATGACTTTCACCCTGCATTAAGCTGCCACCTGTCTCCAAGACCGATATTCATACTAAAATTAACTGCCGGTTAAGAGAGGTTTACTGTACTTTCATTACGTCTTTGAAAACACATGGAAGTAAACGGAGACAATACTATGTCGACGAAAATTGTCCAGTAAGGTATAGAATGAGTGCTTCATAAATGCAGTTAAACCCCTCTAAATCGACCACCTAAAAGAGGTATAATTATGGGTGCTAGATGCTGGTGATAGCTTAATGCAGGACAAAAGTAATGCAGAAAGCTCCTAGAGAAGCTTTCTGAATTACTTTTGTCCTGCATTAAGCAACCACCTGCTTATAAAGACACACGTGTTTATTCATTAAGTGGTCGCATTAGAGGGGTTCTACTGTATATGTTAATCTGCTCATTTACTCCATGAATATTCATAACATAAATTAAGACTTCATGAATATTAATTAGATTAATGTTTAAAATGTGGCGTTTTTTGCCAAAGTAGAAAAGGTAGAATCAGATCCATACGTGAATTATTCCGTAAAAAACAGATCAGTCTCTGATCAGACGGTTCCTACAGGGGCCGTCTGATCGGGGTCTACCATTTTTGCAAATGTGTAGAATGGCATATTTATGGAGCAAAGGGTTAACTCTATTCTACATTCAGACATACGGGCATGAACGATGTCATTATTACCCAACCTCCTATTATTTTTAAACCTTCTCTTGTTATTCACGTCAATACACCTACCTGTAAATAGTGAAGACCCAGATGAGACAGCTCCTGCAGGGTCTCATCAGGGTCTGCACTATTTACAAGTTGATTGTGTAACCAGTGCATTCCAGGCCAGTGATTGCACAGCGAAATACTTGTTGTACACAGTGAAGATATATGTAATTATACAACATGGCATGGGTAAAGAAGGCGAAATGTATTTTAAAATTCAGCAAGAGAAGGGTTAACCCTTTACCTTATGATATGACAAGAATTCGTGAATTCACAGAGTCTGCATTTGTAAACAGCTTTTATTCACACGAGATAGCCGAAAAAATCAACGTGTCAACAGATTCCAAACTGTTTGACACTCGGTAAATAATTTATCAAAGGCTGTGTCGAATCGAAAGTAGTCAAAATAGCGTCAGAATAAAATTTGAGAAAATATTTATTTGCAGCGGGTTAACCCATTCCCTTATAATTGACGACTTTTGACGACTCTGTAAAGGTCACTTTGTGAAACAGTTGTGATAAATAGAGCATTTGCTCCTATAGCATTTGCTCCTTTTAAAGACACCCATTTGTATCCATTTGTTATCACAATGTTTTCAAACTACAAAATTCTAGATTTTTACTTTTCACTCGTTAATGCTCCTTTTCGGTAGATTTATTCAAAGAGGTTGTATCTAAATAGAGCCTATGAGGTAATGGGTTAAGGGTGAAATGAAGTGCTTAGTTACTGTCCCAAGATCCAACTTATATGAAGCTCGGTCATCAGTTTCTCAAAAGCTTGTTGGAATTGAACGTGAGCAAAAATACCACCAGAGCCGATTTAACCCATTCGCTTATGTGGTCTATTTATAACCCAACCTCTTTGAATAAATCTACTGAAAAGAGTTTTTACTACAAAAAAGGAAAGTTTTAGAAATTTGCAGTTTTGAAACCAATGTGATAAAAACATGACTTTTACAGAGGCATCAAAATGCGTCAGTAGGAAGAAATGGGTTAAGCAGATGTTTTTATAGCAGTATAACGGTTTGAGGGGCTATCAATATGTAGTGTGTGTATCTTCAAAGGAGTTGTTCAAAAATCCCCTCTAGCACTAGACATTGTCGTAATCGAACGAAACATAAAATAAACTGTTTTATGTCACAAAACGTTTTCATCACGATCACTTATCGTTATTAGTTTTCAAGCTTATCAAACACAAGGACTACTTGCTATGTTGAATTTACAGTGCAAATGTCTAAATGGAATCTGACATTTAATTCAATTTATATTGATGCACAGCAGAAACTCTCTAAATGACCAAATTAAACTAGGCATATTTCTGGCTTTTAAGGGAATGTGATAGCTTAATTCAGGACGAACGTAATGCAAAAAGCTCCGATGGGAGCTTTTTGCATTAGTTTCGTTCTGGATTGAGCTATCGTTTTAATTTTTAAAGACACCCATTTGTATTCATTAATTGCTCGCTTTAGAAGTGTTTCTACTGTATATAAAGGTCTATTCATTGCGTTTGATGATGACAACTATCTTTGCCCATGGAGTTTCATTGCCTGAGTGTGATAGTATCTCGTGTTTTGAAAATTGTAGAAGCTTTTTGCTTCACGAAAGTATCCTTAGTTTCTCCCAGTTGTTAGTTACATTATAAACTCGTCTATGTTTATCGTCTTAAATACTTCTCCTGATTGGCATATTGTAAACCAGTACAAGCTTAGCCTCTTAAATATACATGTATATTCAAAGTTTTACATTGAAACTCGTCTATGTTTATCGTCTTAAATATTTCTTCCGGCTATCACATTGTAAGCCCGTCTATGCTTATTTGTTTTAAATATTTCTGCCGGTTGTCACATTGTAAACCCGTCCATGCTTATTTGTTTTAAATATGTCTTCCGGTTGTCACATTGTAAACCCGTCTATGCTTATTTGTTTTAAACATGTCTTCCGGTTGTCACATTGTAAACCCGTCTATGCTTATTTGTTTTAAATATGTCTTCCGGTTGTCACATTGTAAACCCGTCTATGCTTATTTGTTTTAAATATTTCTGCCGGTTGTCACATTGTGAGCCCGTCTATGCTTATTTGTTTTAAATATGTCTTCCGGTTGTCACATTGTAAACCCGTCTATGCTTATTTGTTTTAAATATTTCTGCCGGTTGTCACATTGTGAGCCCGTCTATGCTTATTTTTTTTTTAAATATTTCTGCCGGTTGTCACATTGTAAACCCGTCTATGCTTATTTGTTTTAAATATTTCTGCCGGTTGTCACATTGTGAGCCCGTCTATGCTTATTTGTTTTAAATATTTCTGCCGGTTGTCACATTGTAAACCCGTCCATGCTTAGCGTCTTAAACCTTTAACCTACTGCCGATGGAGTCATATAATTTGGATCCATTTGAGACGCCGAGTAACTCGGCGTCTTATCAGGACTCAATCGATATTACACACTGATTGCATTTCAGTAGACAAACTGATACTAACTTGAACTTTGAAAATGCAGCCAGTGACAATAATTTGCTCAGCGGGCTAAAGGTTAACAAATTTCCCTGAATAGAGGAACTTGTCAAAGCCTATGCAAATAGTTTAGATCCAGACGAGATCTCGGTAGACGTTTCATCAGGATCCAATCTGTTTCACACAATGATTATGTAGTTTAAACTTTTTCCCTCCTAGACTAGTTTTAGACACAATCTCTCTGAATTAATCTACCGACAAGGAGCATTAACCATAGAAAAAGAGAATTTTAGAATTGCGTAGTTTTGAAACCATTGTGATAAATAGAGCATTTGCTCCTATGGAGCAAATGCTCTATTTATCACAATGGTTTCAAATAGTGATAGGTATTGAAATTTGGTATAACCATAGGACAGGAAAATGGTTAATTGTTTACAAGTACACAAGCCAAGTGTCCAATTGTTTGTGTACTGACCTGATGCTGAATTAAACCTTTCCCTCATATAAACCACATTTTCACACATTTGCAAACAGAGTAGACCTACTGTAGGGTTACGATAGACATGACTCTACCAGTTTCTACAAATATCTAAACACAATGTGCACATAAGTATGCCTAAAATTATAAAATTCAGTTAATAAAAGTTCATGATGCCATGAGTTCATACATGAGTATTCAACAAGGACAGCAGAGCAACAGACAAAGCTTTTTACCTAAATACAAAATTCGTCCTTGCAACGTCAACCCTATGTTGTGGCCACTCTTTAGGATTGTCTCCATGAGACGATTCTAAAGAGTGGCCACAACATAGGGTTTGATGGAGAAATAAAGAAGTTATTCTTTAAAAAATATAATAAGTTACGCATCTGTGGTGCCACCTGAAAAAAACATATTGTTCGCAAATGCTACATGTATGGACATTCTACTCCGTGATTATTCATGTTAGAAATTATATCATTGATATTATTTAGTTAAGCTTTTAGAACTGGTCATGACATACAGAAACAGTTTAGCCAGATTTATATCATGATATAAGCATTCTTCTATAAGCAAACAGGACAAACACTAAATCATGATCTACTCTGTTTGCAAAATCCAAAAGGTGCCTCTACTATAGAAATGTTTAACATTTTAACTGCAGTGCGTTGGCATGTAATTACCTTTGCAAACAGTTTGGATCCTGATGAGACGCCGAGTAACTCGACGTCTCATCAGGATCCAAACTGTTGGCACCCTGTTTGCATATTTGTAGACAAACTGATTGTAACTTGAAAATGTAGTAGATGAAAAATTGTGTAAAAGTAATTTGCTCAGTAGAATAAAGTTTAACCTTTCCATCATATAAACGCCTTTTCACGAATTTGCAAACAGAGTAGACCCAGATCAGACGGCTCCTATGGGAGCCGTCTGATCAGGGTCTGCTCTGTTTGCTAATGTTATGTGATAGATTCTTTAGTTACTAAAATGGTTACAATATTACCATGACTATTCTGTAGGTATTGAAATTTGGAATAAGCACAAAAGAGGGAAAGGGTTAAATATATATATTTCGCCAATTGCGTATAATTCACATAAATATACCAAGTATTAATGGATTAAAATTGAAGCATTGCCTCCTGTGATTTAAGCTACGGGCTCCTTTAATTGTCAAAAGTAGACATTTCTTCCATTAATTTTGAAAACATTCTATCAAACAGCCTAATTCCGGAGAGTTATTCATCGTCTCTTCTAGACCCACTATATAAAATGTTGGCAAATTTAATCTCACACTCAACTTTAGAGATTAAAACTTTTTCGCTGCCTTGCGCGCATCTCTAATCACTTTTCCAAACGGTTTTGATCCAAATGAGACGCCGAGCTACTCGGCACATCTTCAGATTCCAAACTGTTTGATACTATGTTCTCGAGTTTAAATTCAACTAGGAAGATACTTTAAAGACTTAAAAATGAATACAGAAGAAAAAATGCAGTTTCCGTGGTATCTTACATTTAACGTCAATGTCGACCATCCCAGAAATAACACGTATTAGACGGTTTAATGCTTCTCCTGCTGAGAGAGCAGTGATTGGCAGTGTCAAACAGCTTGGATCCAGATGAGACGCCGAGTGACTCGGCGTCTCATCAGGATCCAAGCTGTTTGACACTCGGTCAATAGTTTCTTAAAGGTTTGAACGAATCGGAGATGAGCGAAAATCTCAGTAAATCAGAGATTGGGTAGATATTATACTTTCAGCAGGAGTATGGTTATAGCTCTTAATTCACACGTTTAGAGTTACGATGTTAGTGACACGGTAAGTTAGTTTAGGGCGTAAATTGAGGGTTTGGTACATAAATAAAATCTACGTTGAATATATTTAACCCTTTCCCTGTTCTATGTTCATTGCAAATTTCAATACCTACTGGATATTCAAGGACAAAATAGTTGTAATGAAATGTGGAAGGTGGAATATTGTAGCTATTTTAGAAAGTAAAGAAACAGATCTATCAAATCCCATTAGCAAACAGAGCAGACCCTGATCTGATCTGGGTCTACTCTGTTTGCAAATACAGTTGAACTTCGATATCTCGAACTTCAAGGGACCAAACACATTAGTTCGAGATAACAGAAGTTCGAGTCATCCTATTTATGATCTGAACAATAACTCAAATTCACAGCTAAATGCAGGTCTAAAGTAATGCTGAACGCTCCTGTAGGAGTTTTCAGCATTACTTTAGACCTGTATTAGGCTGTCACATGTATTTTAGATAATATTATGTGTAGTGATACAATTCAGAACAATTCTGTATTGTTAATTTTAGGAGGACTGAACTTTTAGTTCGAGTTATCTCGAGTTCGAGTTATCTCGAGTTCGAATTATCCGAGTTCGAGATATCGAAGTTCAACTGTACGTAGAAAAGCGTTTACATGAATGAAAAGGTTAACCCTAAGACTGCTGAAAAAAATGTCTGCTCAAACTCTGATCAAAAGTTTACTTTACTTTCGATTTATTAGAAACTACAGGCCGAGTGTTAAACAGTTTTGATGCTGATGAAACGTCGAGTTACTCGGCGTCTCGTTTGACTCTGACCTGTTCACAAATGACAGTCAGTTCGCACTTAGCAGGAAAAGCGTGCAGAGCTCTCTCTCTCTCTCTCTCTCTCTCTCTCTCTCTCTCCCTCTCTCTCTAGAAGAGAAGAGAAGAGAAGAGAAGAGAAGGCAAGAATAAAGTGTTTTATAGAAGGAAGAAAGAAGTTCAGGCAAAAGGGCACTTAACTCAGAATCCGACGACCAAATGTCGGACTTCTGTAAATAGTACAGGAAGAAAGGTAATAGTGTTTCAGAATCCGACGACCTTATGTCGGACTTCTGTTGCAAAAAGACACCAGTTTGAACAAATGCGTCTAGATAGACAGTATGTCATTTGAAATCTCACATACAACAGGTACTTTATATGCGAAAATGATTTTATATTCGGCTGTTAAAGGTGTGAAAACTGCAGGTTAAAGAAGTCATAAAGCCATAAAAAATTGAAATTTGAAGTAATAGTCACAAAAAAAGAACTTTTCAAGGTTTGAATATTCATTAAAAATCACAAGTCTTTGGAAACATATAATTCGTTCTGTATAGAACTGTCTGAACGTATTAAGAGTTTTACCCTAGAGGGCACTATTTACGGTATCGGGACCTGCCTTTTCACCCAAATCGGCTCTCAAAGTGTCTGCTCTGTTTGCTGATGAAATGATATAGATCTAATTCTAGGGTTTCTGCGATGCCCAAAGCAATACCACAAAAAAGGATAATATTATATTCACAATGTCATATTTCTTATATAAATACTCATGAGGTAAAGGGTTAAACCCTGATAATACGTGTAGGCTTCACGGTTACACATGCTTTATGTGTAAATAAGCAGAGTTTTGCCGTCTAAAATGTTTACTTGAATTATGTTCTGTATTGAATACCATTTCTCCGTATTCACATTCTACGCCATGTAAATGCACAAACGCTTAGAATGCTGAAAACGGGATTGTTTCATCAGTATCTAACAATAGAGTACGTTCAGTATGAAAGGGTATACGTATTTTGAACGGCAAAGAGTGCAGACCCTGAGCAGAGGACTCCTCTAGAATCTGGATATGCACTGATCTTCTGAAAACTAAATGTTCCTATTTTTGCAGTCATAATATTATACTTTAACACCATAGATATTCCTGAAAGAAATAAAGACATCATAAATATCAATTACATTAAGTACTATGATAGTACAGTGAACGGTCGTTACAACGGAGGTGTTTGTTTCCAGACATTGTGCTGGTATAACGAGGTTGCCGTTATAATGAGTTTAGATATGAAAAAAACCATTTGGCCAGTTTTAAACTAGCACCAACAGGTGATCGCTGAATGCAGAACACAAGAAGTGCAAAAAGCTCCCTGAGGGAGCTTTTTGCACTTCTTGTGTTCTGCATTAAGCAATCAACTGTGCTATTGGCATTACACCTATCTATTCAGTGGTTGTTTCAAAGAGTTAACGGTTATTTATTTTCAATGCATATCCTACAGGAGCCGTCTGATCTTGGTCTACTCTGTTTGCAAAGGCGTAGAAAGGGTACATGTATGTACATGTATAGAGTAAAAGGTTAACCGTTCCTGGTTATTCCTCGTATATACATGTAACTATTACGAACCGATCCAATGATCATTTTGAGGGTGTTCTGCAATATTTATTTTGTCAACATGACCTTTGGAAATTAATTTAGGAAGCGAATAGTGCAGACCCTGATGTGAAACATCCCCCAAGAACCCTAGATACATATCCATTACACCAAGACAACTATGTTGAAAAAAATGCGGCTTGCTAAGGCTTTTAAAAATAAAGAAGAGCTGTAGTCGCTTCGTTTTGTTGACATTAGAGTAGGTCATGTTTTGTTTCAAAATAAGTTGGTCTATCTGTACATTTATGTGAATCTCGTGATGAACGTTTGAAACACAGGTTTACCCAAGCTAAATATATCCTTTCAGTGACGTACGAATATTCATAATTTGACAGGTCAATAAAACAGACAATACCCAGATAGGAGAGCCCTCTCACCAGGGTCTGCAATATTATCATTCAAGCTCCTCTCACAAATTATACCCTTTCATATGGAATGAACGAGACCTATTAAACAGGGCCTTTGCGGTCGTACCCGGTTCATCCCCGGTAAACCCTGGACCACTGTTCCGGGATACGTTAGGAGCTTAAACTAGGATAGTAACACTACAAAACAGTGCTTATAAAGGAGTGCGACAGTTAGCGTTCATGTTGCGACATATAGCGGCAATACAATTTGTTGCAACATTTGGCGTTACAGATGCGACATATAAAGTCAGGAGATTTTGCGACATTTAGGGTTGGTTTCGACATTTAGCGTCAACCTTGCGACCATTCGTCTAGTGCGACATTTAACGTTGGTGCGACATTTAACGTTGCTACAGTGCGTACTGGGTTTTATCACTTGCAAAGGAGATAGAAATCGTTTAAATGGAGGAAAGCTCCTAGAGGAATTTTATGCATGACTTTAACCCTGAATCAAGCAGCCATCTGCCTTAAACTATCTAAATTAATATTTACTCAAAGTCAAGTTTAGAGGGGTTTACTGTACTCGAATCTGTGAAGCCAGTTATTCAATAATAACATCAAAGTCATTAATTCTCCTGGCACAACTTCCAATTATTCATGGTTATTTTGGATCTAGTAATCAGTTTATTTTAGGACAAAATATATTAGGTACTGCAAGTTTTATTTTCAAACATTGCAAAATCCCTAAAGAATCCGCAAAGAATAATTCAGATCGTTTGAGGCAGATGACTACTAAATGCAGGATGAACATTTCGCATAAAGCTCCCAAAGGTGCTTTCTGCATGAATTTTACCCTGCATTAAGCTGCCACCTGTCGTACCGACTGGTAATGGTACTAGTTTGAACGTGTGGTTTAGAGGGGTTTTTACTGCATTCGACAGTATGTGATGCATGCATTAACCTTTAGGCCGCTGAGCCAATCATGTTTGCAGAATTTATCGCCTACTACATTTTTAAAAGTCAAGCTATGATCAATTTATCTACCAAATTGCAATCAGGATGTCAAACAGTTTGGATCCTGATGAGACGCCGAGTTACTCGGCGTCTCATCTGGATCCAAACTGTTTGCATAGGTATTTACTCATCCGCCCATAGCAGGCTAAAGGTTTAGCGTTTAACCCTTATTGTACCGAGCGCAATCTGTCATGCAATTCGCAAACAGTGTGGATCCAGCTGAGACGCCGTGTAACTCAATGGTTATTCAGGATTCAAGCAATTTGACACTGGGTTAGTAGTTGTTCAAGCTGTTTGACACTCGCTTAGTTGTTGTTTGAGCCATTTGACACTCGGTTAGTAATTGTTGAAGCCATTGACACACGATTAGTTGTTGTTCACGCCATTTGACACTAGGTTAGTAGTCGTTCAAGCCATTTGGCACTAGGTTAGTAGTTGTTCAAACCATTTGACACTAGGTTAGTAGTTGTTCAAGCTATTTGACACTAGGTTAGTTGTTGTTCAAGTTGTTTGACACTCGATTTGTAGTTTGTTCAAACGCTTGAACGAATAGGAAATAAATAGTGTAATCTCTCTAAACCGGATTTTAAATTAAGTGTAAATATCTGTCTTGGAGACAGGTGGCGGCTTAATGCAGGGTAAATGTCATGCAGAAAGCTCCTAGAGGAGCTTTCTGCATGACTTTCACCCTGCATTAAGCAGCCACCTGCCTAATTGTATCTGAAATCTTATCTACCAGAATTCCGGTTTAGAAAGTTTTCACTGTACGAAATGTCCAAAATCAGATTTGGAACAGATATGAGTTTTTTACAGCATGATATGAGTAAATGTTTCTCATTGTGAAAAGGAAACCACTAAAGACCTGGTAAATGCTTTCTTTCAATTATGCAAACTGTTTCCGCCTTAACCTCTTCAACGCAGAATCTTCAAATGGTCCATTCAAAATGTCAAACAAGTCTAGCATATCGTAATTATCCAGGGGATATTTTGAAAAAAAGTGTAATACATGTATGATAAACAGTGCAGTCCCTGATGAAAGGGCTCATCTAGAAGCCACTCTCAGCTGGGTCTACACCGTTTGCAAAGGAAATTAGTGACTCATGTCCAGCACAGAGAGGGTTAATCAATTGGTTGCTTGAAGCGAGTCTTCTGCCATTTGTAAACAATGTAGACCCAGATCAGATAGCTGCTAGACCAAATGTTCACTGTAGCACCAGATCAGGTTCTGCTCTGTTTGCCACCCATCAGACCTTAGTCAGCTTTGCTGACTTGTGTGACAAGTAGTGTTCAACCTGATCAACCATCACGTTCAAACTCTGCGGCTTATCTGTTTCTTAGCTGTCTGAGTATATATGAACGTTGGTTTTCGTATATTATATACAAAATGTACATGGTTGACAAGAATGAAATTTCATTTCTACAGAACCAATATTGACGACTTTTTACGACTCTGTAAAAGTCACTTTGTGAAACCATTGTGATAAATAGAGCATTTGCTCCTATAGGAGCAAATGCTCTATTTGTCACAAAGGTTTCAAACTACAAAATTCTAAAAGTTTCCTTTTCTCTAGTTAATGCTCCTTTTTTTATAGATTCGGTCAAAGTGGTTAGATCTAAAAATAGCCTATGAGGTCAAGGGTTAATCATTTGCATTCTGAAAATAATAAAGTGCGCTCAATACCTGTTATGTTACATCTTTACTTACATCCAACTTCTCTGAAACTAATGACCGAGTGTCAAACAGCTTGGATCCTGACGAGACGCCGAGTTACACGTGACAGTGTGTCAAACAGTTTGGATCCTGATAATTCGGCGTCTCATCAGGATTTAAGTTGCTTGCCAATGCCCGGCGTCTGATCTAGGACTGCACTATTTGCCTTGGTGCATGCATTTACATGTATGCGACTGCAGCGGTGAAAGGGTTAAAAGATTAATCCATCTTGAAAGCTTTATGACTTTCTAATATACTTAATATTACTTCTGTAGATCTATCTTCTGTATGGGTCGATATTTCTGTCAGAGATATGTATGGATGCGGTAAAAAGGGAGGTAAGTAATATTACATTTGTTCAGCGCATACAAAATATCGTTAGCGGTGTTTCTCTTGAGATTGTGATGTTTGGAATTTGCAAACCTTGTGACCGTGAAAACCTGATTACAGCGATTCTGTAATTACAGTAGAACCTGCCTTAAGCGACCATCAAGTAAGGCCCCTTAATAGGTATGTAAAGCAGGTGGTAACTTAATGCAGGTCAAAAGTAATGCAGAAAGCTCCTATAGGAGCTTACTGCATTACTTTTGCCCTGCATTACGCAGCCACATGCTTTTTAAGACCCATATGTTCAATAAATGAATGACCGCTTAGGACAGGTTCTATTACATGTATATAACTGTGAAACCACACTTTCGTGTCCATCACACGCTGGTGTCAGATACCAAAATGCATTAGATTACGTACTGCGCGTTGGTGTCCAACGAACGTTGGGTCCCACGTGAAATAACGAACACCAAAGTCGACTTAACTGTTTGCCATTCAAAATCCTCACCTAACGTGAACCCTATTCTGAAAGGATTGATCATTCTATTGCTATATACTGATGAACCATTCCCTTTGTATATCCAGTATTCAAAGCGTCAATGCCTTTACATGGCGGAGAAAGTTAATACAGAGAAATATTTTTCAATATAGACCATGGTTCTGGTAAACAATGTAGACTGGGAAAATGTGCTTACAGTAAAATCTCTCTATTACGGCCACTAAATTGTGTTAATTAGTTGGTATTTAGGGCAGGTGGTTGCTTAAAGCAAGGTGAAAGTAAAACAGAACGCTCCTATATAGGAGCGTTCTGTTTTACTTTCACCTTGCTTTAAGCAGCCACCTGCCTTTAACACATAATACTTGATGTAATTTAGTGGCCGTTATAGAGACGTTTTACTGTATTTACACATACTGCGTGAGGGTGATAGTGATGCCTCCACGTGATATCTGGGGTTAACCCTTTATCGCATGAATATTAATATAAGACATACGACATCAGGGATATAAGTTATCCGTTTTATATAATGGTATATGAATATATTCCGTTTTGCCGGCGCAGAAACCGTATAATTATATCTACATGTATATCAAATCATCAGTAAACAGAGCAGCCCCTTTCAGGGGCCGTCTGATTTGGATTTGCTCTATTTGAAAAGTCGTGAAAAAGGCATGTCACCAGACTTGCAGTCAGACCGTAAACAGATCCCTAGGGTAAAATTCGTATTTCTTAAGCTAACTCGAATTAAGTAAAGGGTCGTATACAAACGTATATGAAGCGAGTTGGTGCTGATATTTGTTTGTTATCAAATTTAATAAGTTTAGTTGATTAGAGACAGAACGAATTACATATTTCCACAGACTTGTGATTTTTTATGAATATGCAAACCACGTAAAGTTCTTTTTGTTTGTTTATTATTTCAAATTTTACGGATTTATGACACCTTTAACCTGAAGTTTCACACTCTAACTGCCGAAAGTAATATTGTTTTCACAGATAAAGTTCCAGGCACCTTTTTTCAAATTAGGTCGTCGGATTCGGAAACCCCCATACCCACTTCCAATTCTATTTAGGGCCTACAGAAGTCCGATATATGGTCTGAGTTTGTAATACATGTAGGAGAATCTATGTTTATTTTGGGTTGTGGGCAGACAAACAGTACATGTATGTAGTGTTTTATTGAAATGTCACCCTTTTTGTGTTTTTCATTGGTTTTTGCGGGCATAGACATTTGACCTAGTTCCATCGTGGTCTAATTGTATGCTTTTGCACGGTTTTTAGTGATTTTACATCTCTGTGGACTAATTTCTTTGTTTTAGTGTGCTTTAATGTTGTAATTTTACCCCTATTCTCGACCAAGTGCCGAAGCCGGTTATTGCCTCCATGCGTTAATTGACAACTGCACTTTCAACGAAAGGTACTTGCGAATACTTAGCTCTAAGTAAAATAAAAGTAGAGTAGAAGTCAGGCTGGAAATTTGGAAGTGACACGCTTAACTCATTCCCTCATATATAAACGTGTTTAAACTTTTCACGCATTTGCAAACTGAGTAGAACCAGATCAGACGGCTCCTGTTTGAGCCGTCCGATCAGGGTCTACTCTGTTTGCTGATATAATTTGATAAATCTGTTCATTTACTTTCTAAAATGGCTACAATGCATACTTCCATAATTCATTATAACTATTTAGCCCGTGAATATTCAGTAGGTATCAAAATGTGGTATAAACATAGAACAGAGAAAGAGTTAAGTGCTCTGCGACACCAGCAGCACAAATGAAATGCACGCTTACACCTACCTACACACACGGATCAAACTTGTTTTCAAAAGATCGCCTACTTTCAGATTTGTTTTAACCCTTCGCTTGCTATTCACCTCAATATACTTACCTGTAAATAGTGAAGACCCAGATGAGACAGCTCCTCCAGGAGCTGTCTCGTCAGGGTCTGCAACAATTTGATTGTGCAACCAGCGCACTCCACAGCAGTGATTGCACAGCAAAATACTTGTACACAGTGAATATATATGTAATTATACAAAAGTGCATGGGTAAAGAAGGAGAAATATATTTTAAAATTCAGCAAGAGAAGAGTTAACAAATCAAAGTTTTAACAGACTTTTTTCAGTATGCGGAGTGCTAATACAGTAAGCTACGCCGTTGTTATTGCTTGCTTTTACGAAATCCAAACCTCCTTTGAGAATGTGTGAGAGAGACATACTTTGTCAGCAAATTTGAAACCGATACTTAATATACATAGCACGCTTTTAACCACCCCATTATTGCATTTTAAATGATTTCGATAGATGAAACCTTTACAACCATAGTAGATCCAGATTCTGCAGGAACCGTCTGATCAGAATCTACTCTGTTTGCTTTTGAAATTATACAGTACAGCTAATAAATATTCAGGGTGTCATTATTTCTTACATGAATATTTAACCGGACAATTGTTGAGGAGAAATAGCAGAAAACCGAACTTAACCCTTTAGGCTACTCCATAAATACGCCTCTCTACGCCTTTGCAAATAGAGTAGACTCAGATCAGACGGCTCATACAGAGGAGCCGTCTGATCAGGGTTTGCTCTGTTTGCTCATGGAATAAAATAGATATGACAAAACAGATTTTGCTTTGGCAAAAACTTCATATGTTAATATACCATTTTAAGAATTAATCTAATTAATATTCATGATGTCATTATTTCTTACTTGAACATTCATGGAGTAAAGAATTAACCCGTAGACAACTGTAAAATATATTCTCTGCTCAACTTCAGACCTGGTGCAGTTTTGGCTACTGTCGATTTATTTGAACCTTTAAGAAATTATTGGTCCAGTGTCAAACGGCGTTTATCTTAATGAGTCCCCAGTGCTACAGGTAAAGATGCGTACCCAAATACTAAAATCATCATGTCTCCACCAAACCCTATACCGTGACCACTCTTTAGAATCGTCTCGAAGAGACGATTCTAAAGAGTGGTCACAGTATAGGGTTTGGTGGAGAAATAAAGGAACTGTTCTTGAATACGTTCAAATTTACGCATCTTATCTGGAGCTCTGGTCGGCAAGTTAGTCGGCATCTCATCTTGATCTATGATATTTGCAAATGCGAGTTAGGTCGCAATTAGCGAGAGAAAGTGTTAAAATTGAAACGGAGAACCATTTCTGCACATAAAAATTACTTACACTACTAAAGTGTTGTCATGATATTAGCCTTAGAAAAATAGAACTCCTATGGGAATCTCGATTTCGCCATGTAGTCGTGAGAGAAAAACTACTTTCTCAGCAAAATTGGAAACGTTATTCATCCGTAGGGGTGTAATTTGGTCCTGTTCTTATATACGGTGGCATCGATTTTCCAGAAAGCATTTGACATCTCTCCTGATTCGAGAAACAACAGGGCTGGTAACATAATGAACAGGACGAAAATCCGGAAGATCAGATTTACGGTACATTATCACACCAATATAGCTGTCTACATCCCGAATTATATATAAACAATAATACAGCGGTACTGGAGACCTTGCTACAATGTTGTAGAGGCGATACGGCGTATTATCTCTGTATTAATGCTTTCCCTCATATTGACGACTTTTGACGACTCTGTAAAAGTCACTTTGTGAAACCATTGTGATAAATGCTCTATTTATCACAATGGTTTCAAACTACAAAATTCTAAATTTTTACTTTTCTCTAGTTAATGCTCCTTTTCAGTAGATTAATTCAAAGAGGTTGTATCTAAAAATAGCCTATGAGGTAATGGGTTAACGCGCCATCAAACTGACATTTATTTCAAATTTCAATACTTAATGAATATTCATAGAGAAAATGGTTATAATGAACTATGGAAGGTGGAACAGTGTAGCCATTTTAGAAACTAAAGAAACCGATCTATTAAACTCCATAAGCAAACAGGGTAGACCCTATAGGAGCCGTCTGATCTGGGTCTACTCTGTTTGAAAATGCATGAAAACACGTTTATATGACGGAAACTATAGAGTCTAGTCAGTATGAACAGCTTTTTTTATTTAAAAAAATGGAATGAAAAACAGTGCAGACCCTGATCAGGAGCCCTCTGATCTGGGTCCACACTGTTTGCAAATTCCAGTAGACCAATTACTACCACTACTACTACTGCTTCTACCACTACTTCTACCACTACTTCTACCACTACTACTACTACTACTACTACTACTACTACTACTACAACTACTACTACTACTACAACAACAACTACTACTACTACTACTACTACTACTACTACTACTACTACTACTACTACTACTACTACTACAGCTTTTATCCCTTTACTTCATGAATATTCATGTAAGAATGAATGACATAATGAATATTAATTAGATTAATTGTTATAATGGCACATGGACACAGGAACTTTTGACCACGACAGAAACTGTAGAATCATATTTATATTATCTCATCAGCAAACAGAGCAAACCCGGACCAGGCGCCTCCTACACGAGACCCTGGATCTACCCTGCAAAGGCGTAGAAAGGCGTATTCATGGAGTAAAGGGTTAATAATTAAATACATGAGATGACTGCTGTATAAAGATTTTGTTGTATCAAAACAGTTACAAACATGTCGAAACTTTCGATACATGTAGGCGATTTGAAAATCGTGTTATGTCTATGTTTAAGCGGCGTCAACATGCTTATAACTTATATACACGAACTGTTGTTATAAATGTCCCCTGGGTTACATAGAGATTAGTATTCTTTACAATAAAACCTCTCTAAACAAGAAGTTTAATAATGAACAGTTTACGTCTTTATAGACAGGTGGCTGCTTAATACAGAGTGAAAGTCGTGCATAAAGTTCCTTCGAGAGCTTACTTCATGATTTTCAACCTGCATTAAATCTGAAAGACCAGAACTGGTACCATTTTAACGACCGGTTTAGAAAGGTTTTATTTTGTTTCCTTCGAAAACTGAAAAAGAACATTAACTGAATGTAGCTAGGGTAATGGGCAGATGTCATGTAAACCATCTATTACTGCTGAACAAATTCGATGACCTCCATTATTGAAAAGAGGCCAATAGAATACAGTAAAACATCCTTACAATTACCTTTAAAAGTTCCATTCCTGTTTTCTATGGCAGATGGTAGCTTAATGCTGGACGAAGTACAGTAAAACCTCTCTTAACCGGAATTCTAGTAGATAAGAATTTAGACACTTTTAGGCAGGTGGCTGCTTAATGCAGGGTGAAACATGCAGAAAGCTCCTCTAGGAGCTTTCTGCATGACTTTCACCCTGCATTAAGCTGCCACCTGTCTCCAAGACCGATATTCATACTAAATTTAACGGCCGGTTAAGAGAGGTTTTACTGTATATGCATAAAGCTCCGCTTCTAAGCCTGGTGAATGGTTCAAGTAGTTGATTGGCAAATAGTAACCTATCGATCGCCGCTTTTGACCCTTTCCCTGTTCTATATTTATTCCAAATTTCAATACCTACTGAATATTCATGGGCAAATAGCTATAATGAAACTTGGGAGGTGGAACATTGTCGCCATTTTAGAAAGTAAAGAACCTGGTACAGTGCTCCCTCCCTACAACGACCCTCTCAATAACGATTTCCTCCTTACAACAACGCATGTCACTGTTTCCGAAACGACAGGGCTCCCGAAACAACTCTTTCCATCGTATTTTCTTTATGCTCCATCAAACCCTATGTTGTGACCACTTTTTAGAATCGTCACTTTGTGACGATTCTAAAGAGTGGTCACAACATAGGGTTTGATTGAGGCATAACGGTTTTAGTTCTCGAAATACACGTTATCTGGGGATCTACAAAGAAGCTAGTTATGTTTGATTTTCCCTCCCTATAACAACTCTCTCTGAACAACACACACAATCTTCGTATTCCAAAGGGTGTCGTTGTAGAGAGGGGTCACTTTATAATGAAATTTGGAAGGTGGAACATTGTAGCCACTTTAGAAAGTAAAGAACCCGACATATCGAATTTTATTAGCAAACAGAACAGAACCTGATCATACGGCTCCTATAGGAGCCGTCTGATCTGGGTTCTACTCTGTTTGCAAATGCATGAAAACAAGTTCATATGAAGGAAAGGGTTCAAATCCAGAAACATGCGTCCTATGAGTGGTCGTATTAGGCAAAGACCTATGATAGGTCTTTGTATTAGGGGACTGCTGTACTGTATATATATATATATATATATATATATATATATATATATATATATATATATATTTTACTCCTTCGGGAGACCATCCGTCCTAGGACCACCGCATAAGGGGGACCGCTGGAATAGGGAGACAAAAAGTGGTCTCCTTAATATTTTGAACATTGACTATCCAAAATCAAGACTGAACAGACCATTACTTTTACTGCTCTGTGATTCAAACTCACTTTATTTATTGTGTAATTAAAAAAAGTTTGACATTTGTAGTTTTTTTTTTAAACTAGAGAGATTTTTAGAAATTGTGGTATATATTTCATCGACCTATATTTTCAGGATTAAGGAGACTTCCCAATTTCTATTTTTTTTTATTAAACTGGCTATATATAATACAAAATAAAATACATAAAGCTTAATTGTCATTTTAACTACCATGCGGGCCATGATATATAGCCAAAAAATGCATAATAAAAAAATCGATTTTTCACACCCCACAAATTGCTTAAATAATCTCCGGTGACAACCAATTACGTCATCGATGACGTGCGTAGGCTCTTCTCGAATTCCGGTAAAATGGCCGCTGTAGCTTTGCAAAAGATCCAGTGATCAGAATTCGGTTTGCAATAAACAAAATGGTTATTGAGATTTGGTGCATTTACTTTAATCAATGCTTAAGACATTTGAATAAACGTACATGTATTGATCGAATGATCCTGACAGCCGAGACGGCAACGACAAAGGAAATATGGCTGCGTCCTTGAACGGTGGAAAGTGCATGGTAAATTTTATGCTTTTATTCTGATAATTGCATTGTTTTAATAATGAGACTGTGGTTTGTTTTACCACCGTTTACCTTTTGTTTCGCTTTGTGTTCTGAACAATTATTATAACAATATTACGCCATAGCTTTCAAGGCAACCTGCTGACGGCCATTGCCCAATTCGTCCTCATGGCAAAACAACCCCATCTCAATATTAGGTTTAAAAATCATGAATTGGTTTGAAGTAGCAAATAAACATAGGACATCACTCAAGTTATGTATTTTAAAGGTATTTTCGAATCAAAGTTTGGGAAAATCAGAATTTTTTATTTTCACCATATGATTATACAAACTGACGTCATTATAATGGACTTCGCCAAAGCCTTTGACAAAGTCCCACACAAACATCTACTCTATAAGCTACAATACTATGGTATAAACAATAATGCTCTGAATTGGATCTCAGACTTCCTAGAAAACAGAACACAGACAGTAGTCCTGGAGGGTGAAATTTCAGATAAGGTGGCTGTCACCTCCGGTGTCCCCCAGGGTACTGTGCTAGGCCCAATCCTCTTCCTCATATACATTATGATTAATGACCTGGCAGATTATATGAAACACAGCACTTTAAGACTTTTCGCTGATGATAGCATTATATACAAAGAAATAAAAAACTCAAATGATGCAGAACTTCTCCAGTCTGATCTAGCGGCAGCAGGTGCATGGGAGAGGGATTGGCTGATGCACTTCCACCCTGATAAGTGCAACGTCTTAAGCATTACACAAAAGAAATATCCGATCAAATACTGTTACAAATTGCACAACCACATATTAGAAAAAGTCGATTCATCTAAATATTTAGGAATAACTCTTCAAAGTAATCTTAAGTGGAATAAACATATTAATTCAATCACAAACAGAGCAAACCAGTCCCTGGGATTTCTCCGCAGAAACTTAAAGATCAGCTCGAATAAAGTGAAGGAACATGCTTATAAGGCCATTGTAAGACCAAAGCTTGAATATGCCTCATCAGTCTGGGACCCACATACGAAAAACCAAATTAACCAGATAGAAAGAGTACAAAGAAGGGCAGCACGATTCGTAACTAATAGATATCACAACACCAGCTCAGTTTCAGACATGTTAAATAACCTAAATTGGCCTTCCTTACAGGTACGAAGAACAAGAACCCGTCTGATAATGTTTTATAAAATAATACACCAGATTGTCGCCATCTACCCTGAAAATTATCTCCTCGTTCCAACTGATTCTAGAACTAGACATGGTAACACTTATGGATATAGACAAATACGAACATCTAAAGACCCTTATAAATACTCTTTCTATCCAAGAACAATCTGTCAGTGGAATATGCTGCCAGTGACTGCACAACAAGCACCCACAGTCGACTCTTTTAAAGCTATTGTTACCGTGCCCATTATCGTCTCCACCTTCAACTTTTAGATAAACATACTCTAAGTCACGTATAAAGTTTTACCTTTTATCATGTCAAAGTCTTATCTTTTATCATTCTTGGTGTTGTCCTTATCATGTATAAAGTTTTTGTTCTGTTCTTTATTTTTTATCTGGCATAAGTTCTTAAACATGTCGCTTTAGAAAATTTTAGTACTTTTAATATATTTTAATGTTTTAAACCAGCGCCTACACATAATCCTCAATGTAATGAGGGAGTGTAGTATCCTCAAAGAAGAAGAAGAAGAAGATTGAACAATTCTTTGTAAACTGTATTCTAGTAATAATTTAATCTGTACACAATCCCTCCCTTTTAATTTTGAATATTTCTTCAAACTTCCGTTGCCATTTAGCTCCTGACAGAATCTTCTTCCCGTAACATAGACTTTTTTTTTTCAATAAAAATACATGTATGTGTAGTTTCTGCTTTCAACTATAGAAAGAAACAATATGTTGTCACAGCAAGCCCACGGTTAATGTAAGGGCAATCAGATCTGAGTTGTCAAAATTGTATTTACTTATGACAATAATAATGTATAATCTGAAATGGAAAATTTGGATAATTTGATAATATGTGAATTTATATTGATTTTCTTATTATATCATTCATGCCATAATGGCCCATATATGATAACCACATCAAAATATAAAAAAAGAAAGTTTCATTTTAATAACATTGTGATTTTCATGTGTTTGTATATTTGCTGATTTACCTTAAATGTCAATAAATAAATATATAAAATAAACCACTATCAGACTGAGAAGCTGAACTAACCTGGGGAAATACGAATGTTAATTCATAAAGTGTGAGCAGCATACAACAGGTATTCCTCGTGTATTCATAAGGAGACAGGAATTTCACACATTCAGTGGTGTGATTAATTTGAACAAATTTAGTTGTTCTTATTATAAGTTTATTTTTGGACATACGGAATGTTACATTTCATTTAAAAATAATTTGAATACTAACTGCAAATTTCTATGAAGTAAAATTTTTATATCACTTTGATTATAACAATAAAAAATGCCTACGCCTGCTTCAGTATTACACTACATCAGAATAAGCGGGTACATTTGAACATAACAATTTAAAACATTTATTTCTATTTAGCTCTATGTATATTATGTTACATTAAAACTATTTTTTAAATATTTTTTTAAACCAGATCATAAGTAAATAACCTGCATGAGGATCAAACACATTATGAAGTATCTAATAAAATAATAACTTTACATAATTTTGACAAAATAATTTAGGTACGTTTTGGTATTGGGTACGTTTAGACTTGGTCCCCTGTGACATCATATTGCTTCATTCCTAGAAAATGACCTATTTTCAGTTTGTAATGGTAATGGTGGATTGCAAAATAGGCCGAGTGACATTGCTCAACAAACATGGATTTTACATGAATGCAAGGATATTTAAAGGTACGTTTTGAATGTAAACAAATAATTAATTAAGTAGATAATGAATGACAGTAATCCTAGTAGAAACAGTCCAGGTAATTACATCTATAGGGAAGATAAGTTTGCTGCATGATCAAAAGTGAAAACATTCATTTACATCAAATAATAGAATCAATTTGAAAGTGGGGGACGGGTTAAATTGTTTATGTCCGGTTATTTCTTGTCTATATTCTGTAGCTCTGTATTTTCACTATCTATAATAAAGATAGTGAAAATACAGAGCTACAGATAACAGGGCATACTCAAATACTAAAATCGTCATTTCTTCACTAAACCCTATACTGTGACCACTCTTTAGAATGATCTGTCTGAGAGAGACAATTCTAAAGAGCACAGGGGGCCATTTCGTGGGTCTACATGGTCTAAAAGTAAAAAAAATTGATTGGGTCGATTTAGTGTTATATTATATACAAGGGGTCTAACTACCCATTCGCAGATTTCACGACCGATTCGAAATAACGCCCGGTTTTGGGCTATCAAGATAAAAGACCCACTAATGTTTGGTACGAACGTGAAGCTGGGACCATGTACTTTTCAAATAATATAACTTTTGATACATTTCGACTAAGCCGTAGCCAGTGCCGGCGTGAAATTCCTACAAAATACGCTGATTTAGCTTACTCGAACGAGAAGTCGATCGATTTGTCGCTAGACCCCCCGTATAACGGCCATAATCGCGATGCCTCGGGACAAAACGATTATGCAATCAATATATATGACAAAAAGCTATCGTTTACCTCTCAAACTATCTGCAGACACTGATGCAGATCCGAAATGCAGGCGAATTTTCGTGCAATTAGCAGATTTAAATTTCTCTCAGGCTACTACGAGTCACGTGACCCGCTTCCTTTACAATTAACAACATCCGCGTGTCTGTTACTTTGCTTACCCAATAAGCGTTTGCGAGAACGCAGGGCACCATCCCTAGGTCAATCAAGTGCCCTGTTACTGATCAACTAGAAACTAGGTCAAGTTGTTGCGACTTCTCGTTCGAGTAAGCTAAATCAGCGTATTTTGTTGGAATTTCACATCGGCACTGGCTACGGCTTAGTCGAAATGTATCAAAAGTTATATTATTTGAAAAGTACATGGTCCCAGCTTCAGGTTCGTACCAAACATTAGTGGGTCTTTTATCTTAATAGCCCAAAACCGGGCGTTATTTCGAATCGGTCGTGAAATCTGCGAATGGGTAGTTAGACCCCTTGTATATAATATAACACTAAATCGACCCAATCAATTTTTTTGACTTTTTAGACCATGTAGACCCACGAAATGGCTCCCTGTGCTAAAGAGTGGTCACAGCTAGTATAGGGTTTTGTGGAGAATTAAATGAGCTATGCTTGAAAATGTTTAAATTTAAGCATCTTATCTGGGGCTCTGGAAAATATGATAATTTTAAGATTGCAGTCAGTGTAGACACAGATCAAACATCTCCTATTTGAGTCGGGTCTGCTCTGTTTGATTATGTTTACTGTCAGTAGCTATGATTGTACAGTTTCTTTCATGGTAAAAAATTCCTTTGCTAAGTTATAGCGTTATTTTAATAATTAATGTAATTAGTATTCATGATATCATTATTTCTTACATGAATATTGATGGAATAAAGTGTTATTTAGGGAGACAGGTATATGTGAATAATTGCTATTTATATTGAAGACAGAACAACAAAATTCCTAAAGTAACCAACAATACTTTATCAAATTGATATATAATGATATTTTTAGCTCACCAGAGCACAAAGTGCTCAGGGTGAGCTTTTGTGATTGCCTGATGTCTGCCGTCTATCGGCGTTTGTCGTGCGTCGTCAACAATTTGAACCTTTAAAAGTCTTCTCCTCTGAATCTACAGGGTTCTCAGCTTTCATCTTTGGCACATAGCATTACCTATAGGTCCTCTACAAAAGTTATAAATTATGTCCCTGGAGTCAAAATTGGCCCGCCATGGTCCCAGGGGTGGCCAGTTTTCTCTAGCTGACTGTTGTTTCTGTACAAGTAGCAGAATGCTGGGTTCACTTAGGTTAGGCATGGGGAAAGCTTTAAAAATCTTCTTGTCAAAAACTACATGTCACAGAGCTTAGATATTTGGTGTATAGATTTACTTAGTAGGCTTATTGAAATTGGTTAATATCATAGTTCTGAGGTTAAAATTGGCCCTGCCCTGTTGGTTATACTTTAAAATAGACTTTTACACTATAAAGGTTCCCCTGAGCTAGAAGGACCCCAGATACTCAGTCTGTCTTACACAATCACTGGATAGGTCAAGTTCCTGGTCAAAACTCTATAAAGGTGTCTGCTTCAGAATTAGTGTCTGTTTGTTCACTGTTTTTAACCCATTCCCTCATATGCTATTTTCAGATCCTACCTCTTGGAAAATTTCAGAATCTCTGTGTAGATATGAAACCATTGTGATAAATAGAGCATTTACTCCTAAGGAGCAAATGCTCTATTTATCACAATGGTTTCATAAAGTGACTATTATACCTCTTTGAATAAATCTACTGATAAGGAGCATTAATTAGAGAAAAGGAAAATTTCAGAATTGTGTAGATTTGAAACCATTGTGATAAATAGAGCATTTACTCCTATGGAGCAAATGCTCTATTTATCACAAAGGCTTTTTTCAGATCCTACCTCTTTGAATAAATCTACTGATAAGGAGCATTAATTATAGAAAAGGAAAATTTCAGAATTGTGTAGATTTGAAACCAATGTGATAGATAGAACATTTACTCCTATGGAGCAAATGCTCTATTTATCACAATGGTTAGCAAATGCTCTATTTATCACAAAGGTTTTTTCAGATCCTACCTCTTTGAATAAATCTACTGATAAGGAACATTAATTAGAGAAAAGGAAATTTTCAGAATTGTGTGGATTTCAAACCATTGTGATAAATAGAGCATTTGCTCCATAGGAGTAAATTAACTCATATACAAACCACATATAAAGTTACATATCTGTATGTGTCAGATCAGAATCCAAACTGTGTGCTAATTTCGGTCAAGTCATGCTAAACAGTGATAGGGTTGTCATCTGTTAGAAATGTTGTCTGCTTATTCAAAGAGGTAAATCTGGGTCTACTCTGTTTGCAAATGCGTGAAAACATGTTTATATGAGGGAAAGGGTTAATTAGAGAAAAGGAAAATTTCAGAATTGTGTAGATTTGAAACCATTGTGATAAATAGTGCATTTACTCCTATGGAGCAAATGCTCTATTTATCACAAAGGCTTTTTTCAGATCCTACCTCTTTGAATCAATCTACTGATAAGGAGCATTAATTAGAGACAAGGAAAACTTCAGAATTGTGTAGATTTGAAACCATTGTGATAAATAGAGCATTTACTCCTATGGAGCAAATGCTCTATTTATCACAATGGTTTCATAAAGTGACTATTACAGAGGCGTAGAACAAAGGCTTTTTAGCTCACCAGAGCACAAAGTGCTCAGGGTGAGCTTTTGTGATTGCCTGATGTCCGTCGTCGTGCGTCGTCCCTCGTCAACAATTTGAACCTTTAAAAATCTTCTCCTCTGAATCTACCCCCCCCCCCCCCGGGGGTGTTAAGTTTTCAATAGTGAAAATATAGTGAAAATATAGTGACATATAGTGACAACTTTGAAAATCTTCTCCTCAGAAACTGGAAGGTTCATATTTTGTATAAACTTTTTATCAAACTTTCATATTTGGCACATAGCATCATATTCACATTCTCTACAAAAGTTCTATAAATTAAATACCCCTGGGGTCAAAATTTGCCCTGTCCCAGGGGTGGCCAGTTTTTTTAAGCAGACTGTTGTTTAAGTTTTCTTTAGCAATAGCAGAGTGTTGAGTTCACTTAGTTGTCATAGGAATAGGGAAAGCTTTAAAAATTTACTTGTCAAAAACTACAAGTCCCAGAGCTTAGATATTTGGTGTATATATTTACTTAGTATATCTTTAGAAATTTTGTAAATATCATAGTTCTGAGGTTCAATTTGGCCCTGCCCTGCCCTGTGGGTGGTAAGTTTTCTATAGAAACATAGTGAAAACTTTGAAAACCTCCTCCTCTGATTGTCTGGTGAGCAATATCAGGGCCATCATGGCCCTCTTGTCATTATTTAACCCTTTTCTTTATAATAAACTCCTTTTCACCCATTTGAAAACAGAGAAGACCCAGATCAGATTGCCCCTAGAGGAGCAGTCTGATCAGTGTCTGCTCTGTTTGCTATTGGAATTTGATAGATCTGTTTCTTTAGATTCTAAAATGGCTACAGTGTTCCATGTTCCATATTTCATTATACCCCTGCATACTTGTTTAAGGTAAGTGAAGTCAAGTCAAGTAATTTAATTAATATTTATTTAAAGTCAGAGGTTTACAATAACAGCCAGGGGGTATACTGGAATTACCCTGCCCAGCAGTCATTTGGGCGATCGGTTGGTCCGTCCGCATTTGAACATGGGTTGCTTTGATGGCACACTCCTCCCTCAGTTATTAAATTTATATTTGGTATACATCTACACATAATAACCATGGCATGAATAGTTAATGTGCAAGAAACAATTTATTAAAGAATAACTTCCATTTAACCGTTTCCCTGTTGAATATTCATGTAAGAAATAATGACGCCAGGAATATTAATAAGATTATTTTCTATAATGGTTCATGAATATTCATGACTGTAAAGGGTTAAACTGTAGTACTGTAATTGTGACACATGTAATATGCATGGGTATCTGAGTCAAGCAAGAGGGTAATTTAGGAGAAAAAGTCTCCCTAACCCTGCATACTTCTCCCTGTTTAGAGCTTAGGAAGAAGTTTTATTATGAAGAACACAGGGAGATACAAAATAAGGACCAAAACTTCTCCCTCAATACCACTAAACTTCTCCCTGATGGAGAGCTCCAGCTTGAGTCCTATAAATCCTTTAGTATTTTATGCAGCATAGCAAACCAGTGAAAGTAGAACCAGATCAATGGATATTGAAGGGGCATGATTATGATATCAGGGGTGGCGAAATCTAATTTTGGATGACTTGTCCGTTTTTGTCAAGAGCTATTTTCTACTTGTCCGTATGATGAATTAATAACAAAAACCTGTAAAATTCCACTTGTCCTTTATGGCTTTGGGACAACACGGACAATACGGACGTTTGATTTTGCCACCCCTGGATATAATCAGAATCTTCATATTATGCTTAAAAATATGGAAGGGTAATGCTCATTTGCATTCACAATCTGGCGTTTGCCTTAACCCGGCCTGTTCGCCATTAATATTCATGTAAAAAGTAATGACATCAAATGATCATCAATATTAATTAGATAAATTGTTATAAAAGCACATAGACGCAGGAAATTGTGATCATGGTAGAAGCTAGAATCATATCTGTATTATACATAAGCAAACAGCGCAGACCCTAATCAGACTGCTCCAATAGGAGTTGCCTGGTCTGAGTCTGCTCTATTTGCAAATGCGTAGAAAGGCATATTTATGGAAGAAAGTTTTAAATATTCTCTTGTCTGGTATAATATCTTATATTAATTAGTAGAACTTTAGGCATATTTATAGAAGAAAGGGTTAAGTGTTCTCTTTTCTGTCTTATTTGAATAGTCTGACATGAGGTACGTACTAATACAATATACCTGTTTTTCAGCTTTGGATGGGAATTCATCTGAGTGACCAATCAACCATGTTGATGGAAGATGCTGGATGAATTGATAAAAGGGACTACAGCTAATAATGCTCTGCCTATAGATACAGGCTTACCTGTCCAAGGTAAGAATTCAGAATACAGCAAAAACCTATTTTAACCCTTTCCCTGTTTAATATTCATGTAAACAATAGCATTTATTAGCTGGCTGTTAAAAATGAACTCTGTACATATGATTGTTCAGTTTTGGTAGAAACACTAAAGTATGTTCTGCTATAATTTCATAAGCAAATAGTAGAACCTGATCAGATGGCCCCTCTGGTGCTCCAGGGCTACCCTCTTTGCAAAGGCATGAACAAAAATTAATATGAGGGAAAGGGTTAAATGCCCTTAAAATGAAATCTATTTCTGGGTCGTAATTAGTCCTTTACTTTATGAATA
Source organism: Azorinus chamasolen (assembly GCA_963576725.1). Lineage (NCBI taxonomy): Eukaryota > Metazoa > Mollusca > Bivalvia > Cardiida > Solecurtidae > Azorinus > Azorinus chamasolen. The sequence goes on along the minus strand of OY755241.1, from coordinate 62,138,720 downwards.
TTCATGTAACAAATAATGATGTCATGGATAACTATTAGCTTAAATTTTATAATCATACATGAACACATTATGGTTTGCCTATGGCAGACACTGTAGAATAGGATCTTTATAATTCAATATTATAAGTAAATAGAGCAGACCTTGATCAGATGGCTCCTACAGAAGCCATCTGATCTAGGTATACTCTTTTTGCAATGCCATACCACTTTACTTGATAAAAACAATTATATTTGCAAATAGTAGACCCAGATCAGAAGCGTCAGTAGGAGCTGTATTTTGCTTATTGAGTGATATAGGTCAGATTCTACAATTTCTACCATGGCCAAAATGACCTGATCATGTGCAGGTGTAATTATTCTGCTTATAAGTATCACAGGGGGCCAATTCGTGGGTCTACATGGTCTAAAAGTTTTAAAAAAATATGATTGGGTTGATTAAGTGTCATATTTAATTATATACAAGGGATCTAACTACCCATTCGAAAATTTCACGACCGATTCTAAATAACGCCCGGTTTTTGACTACCAAAATAACCACTAATGTTTAGTACGAACGTGAAGCTGGGACATTGTACTTTTCAAATAATATAACTTTTGATACAGTCTGAATAAGCCGTAGCCAGTGCCGACGTGAAATTCCTACACAATACGCTGATTTTTCTTAGTCCGACAAGATCTCGCAACAACTTGACCTAGTTTCTACTTAGCCAGTCAAAAGGCACCTGTTGACCGAGGGATGGTGCCCTGCGTTCTCGCTCATGCTTATAGGGCAAACAAGAAACACACACAGGGATGTTGCTATTGTAAAGGAAGCGGGTCACGTGACTCGTAGTAGCCTGACAGAGATTTAAATCTGCTAATTGCACGAAAATTCGCCTGTATTTCGGATCTGCATCAGTGTCTGCAGAGAGCTTGAGAGGTAAACGATAGCGTTTTATCATATGTATTGATTGCACAATCGTTTTGTCTCGAGGCATCGCGATTATGGCCGTTTTACAGGGGGTCCAAGCGGTAAATCGTTGCGAGATCTCGTTCGAGTAAGCAAAATCAGCGTATTTTGTAGGAATTTCATGTCAGCAGTGGCTACGGCTTAGTCAGAATGTATCAAGTTATATTATTTGAAATGTACAATGTCCCAGCTTCACGTTCATACCAAATATTAGTGGTTATTCCATCTTGGCTGTCCAAAACTGGACGTTATTTCGAATCGGTTGTGAAATTTGCGAGTGGGTAGTTAGACCCCTTGTATATAATTAAATACGACACTAAATCGACCCAATCATTTTTTTTTAAACTTTTAGACCATGTAGACCCACGAAATGGCCTCCTGTGATAAATATTGATAGTAATGATTTCTTCATGGATATTCATTAAGTAATGGGATAATCCTTTCAACACTAACTTACTTCATTCTGGACATATTGTGATTGACTGCAGTCCACCAATAAATGTTTTCATGTATTTATTATATGGCCGTCTTTAGACGGGATGTATTATGTGAATGTAAACCCTTCGGTTGGCTGGCGGGTGGGCGGGTGGGCGGGCGTCTCAATTCGTTTCCGGACGATAACTTTAGTTCTGTATGATTGATCTTCATGAAACTTTACATGTGCATGGATATCAATGAGGGCAGGAACCCTATTGTTTATGGGCTTTACCAGACCAGGGTCAAGGTCACTTTCTAAAATTAGATTGTTTTTCAGTAGTATTTTTCTGTTTCCGGACGATAACTTTAGTTCTGTGTGCTCCATCTTTATGAAACTCCACATGTGCATTGATATTAGTGAGGGCAGAAACCCTATTGAATATGAGCTTTGCCTAACCAAGGTCAAGCTATTTTTGTCTAAAAATAGATTGTTTTTCAGTAGTATTATTTCGTTTTAGGAAGATAACTTAAGTTCTGCATGCCCGATCTTCATGAAACTCCACATGTGCATTGATATTAGTGAGAATAGGAACCTTATTTAACATCCATGGGCTTTGCCCGGCCAAGGTCAAGGTCATTTGTTTTCGAAAAAATAGATTGTTTTCTGTAGAATATCCCATTTCTGGACTATAACTTTAGTTCTGTATGTCTGATCTTCATGAAACTACACATGTGCATTGATATCAATGAGGACAGGAACTCTATTGAATATGGGCTCTGCCCGACCAAGGTCAAGGTCATTTTGTTCTAAAATATATTGTTTTTCTGTAGAATTTTCCAATTTCCTTTTGATCTGTATGTCCGATCTTCTGAACTTCACATGTGCATAGATATCAGTAAAGGCAGAAACCCTGGGCTTTACCAGACTAAGGTTAAGACTAATAAAAAAAAATCAAAAAATCCATGAACTATTGCCACCTGATATGGAGTAAGGGCCATTCAACTGAAGACATTTGACGGGCAATATTTTGTGACATTTTGGCACTCTTGTATATATACATCTATATATCTTTTCCAATCCAATAATTATTGGTCTAATTGTTGATCCGAAAATGTCCCTTTTACAAAACTTTTTCACCACTTTGCAAACAGGAAAGGTCTGAATCGGACAACTCCTGGAGGAATCGTCTGATTAGGGTCTACTGTTCTATTTGCTTGACTGAAATTATGATAGATCAGACTTTACTAAGTTCATATGCCTTTCAACAAATAAATATTCATGATGCTGTTACTTGTTACATGAATTTTAAGATGGAAAATATTAAACAGCTTGGATCCTCATGACACACTGAGTACTCAACATCTCATTTGAATCCAAACCTTGTGCAAATGTGATCACAATGTGAGGTATAATGTAGAAGAGATGTGTTGTTTTATGTGAAACCTAGTGTTTGTCAAGTGGGCAGGCAAGTAGGCACTCTAAATTGAGCAGTTCCTATCCAATTGTCACAGAACTTGGTGCAAATATCTGCTGTCTTTGCATTGGATATAATCTAGATATGATTCTGCAGCTTAATACTGCCGTGGCAAAAATATGTCTGAGTCCATGTGCTATTATAACAATCAATTTATGGTAAAGCAGGGCTTGCCAAGGAATGGTTTCTTTCAAAATACATAAAATGCATGTATTTATAATTATTGAATATAATGTTGGTGTTTTTATGCCTCCCAATGGTGGGCATATAGTAATCGCATAGTCTGTACTTCCATTCGTCCGTCTATCTGTCTGTCTCTCTGTTCTTCCATCCATCCGCACCAAATTTCGTGTCTCTTCTAAAACTTTTATCTGTGACTGGATTTCAAAATAACCAAGCACAAATGCTCACCACACATAGACGATATGTTGGCTCACATCCAACACCCTGGCCCATGGGTCAAAGGTCAAGGTCATCCTTCAGGGTCAAAGGTCAAGAGCATAGTGTTTTACAAACACGTCTTGTTCTTTTTTGATATTTCAACCTTTTCCCTAATATAAATGCTTCATGCCTTTGAAAACAGAGTAGACCCATATCAGATGACTTCTGTAAGAGATATAAAAGGACAATGTGATGATTAGGGGGACCAAATAGGGTTAGAAAGGATGAAACAGTGCTTAAGATGACCATCTTGAATTACTTATCAATGTTTAATATAATATGTAGTCCAATAACTTCACATGATTATTGCTTGTTATTTGGAGATGTGTAGACATATGTTTATGCCCCCCAGATCAGATCTGGGGGCAAATTGTTTTTGCCCTGTCTGTCTGTGTGTTTGTCAGCAACTTTAACATTTGTTTTAACTGTTGAGCCAGTACAGATAGGGACTTGATATTTGGCATGCATATGTATCTCATAAAGCCGCACATTTTGAGGGGTAACATGTCAAGGTCATCCTTCAAGGTCAGAGGTCAAATATATGGATCAAATCACCAACTTTAACATTGGCCATAACTTTTTGACCAGTAGAGATAGAGACTTGATATTTGGCATGCTTGTGTATCTCATGAGGCTGCACATCTTGAGGGGTGACATGCCAAGGTCAAGATCATCATACAAGGTCAGAGGTCAAATATATGAGGGGGCATAGTGTTTCACAAACACATCTTGTTGTTTTTAAAATGTTGCCATGGTAACCAAATGTGATCTCTAATTGGTAAAAATTTAGATATTGTTTGATTTTGCTGAAAATTGCTGTGATGGGGTATTTGGGTACGCCCCAGACCTTTGACCCTGAAGGATGACCTTGACCTTTGACCCATGGACTAGGGAGTTTAACGCCACAAATTGTCTATGTGTGGTAAATATTTGTGCCAGGTTATTTTGAAATCCATTCACAGATAAAAAAAAGTGATAGAAGCGAAACAAAATTTGGGATGGACGGATCAAAAGACAGAGGGACGGACAGACAGAAGGATGGACAATGCAATTACTACATGAAAGGACGAAACAGTGCTTAGGGTGACCATCTTGAATTACTTATCAATGTTTAAAATAATATGTAGTCCAATAACTTCAAATGAACATTGCTTGTTATTTGGAGATGTGTAGAAAACTTTTTATGCCCCCCAGATCAGATCTGGGGGGGCATATTGTTTTTGCCCTGTCTGTCTGTTTGTCTGTTTGTTTGTCAGAAACTTTAACATTGGTTATAACTTTTTAGCCAGTACAGATAGAGACTTGCTATTTGGCATGCATATGTATCTCATAAAGCCGCACATTTTGAGGGGTGACATGTCAAGGTCAAGGTCATACTTCAGGGTCAGAGGTCAAATATATGGGTCAAATCACCGACTTTAACATTGGCCATAACTTTTGGACCAGTAGAGATAGAGACTTGATATTTGGCATGCTTGTGTATCTCATGAGGCTGCACATTTTGAGGTGTGACATGTCAAGGTCAAGGTCATCCAGGGTCAAAGGTCAAATTGTCTGTTTCTTTGTAACTTTAAGGGAACCTTAACATTGGTCTTAACTTTTGAGCCAGTACAGATAGAGACTTGATATTTGGCATGCATATGTATCTCATAAAGCCTCACATTTTGAGGGGTAACATGTCAAGGTCATCCTTCAAGGTCAGAGGTCAAATATATGGATCAAATCACCAACTTTAACATTGGCCATAACTTTTTGACCAGTAGAGATAGAGACTTGATATTTGGCATGCTTGTGTATCTCATGAGGCTGCACATCTTGAGGGGTGACATGCCAAGGTCAAGATCATCATACAAGGTCAGAGGTCAAATATATGAGGGGGCATAGTGTTTCACAAACACATCTTGTTGTTTTTAAAATGTTGCCATGGTAACCAAATGTGATCTCTAATTGGTAAAAATTTAGATATTGTTTGATTTTGCTGAAAATTGCTGTGATGGGGTATTTGGGTACGCCCCAGACCTTTGACCCTGAAGGATGACCTTGACCTTTGACCCATGGACTAGGGAGTTTAACGCCACAAATTGTCTATGTGTGGTAAATATTTGTGCCAGGTTATTTTGAAATCCATTCACAGATAAAAAAAAGTGATAGAAGCGAAACAAAATTTGGGATGGACGGATCAAAAGACAGAGGGACGGACAGACAGAAGGATGGACAATGCAATTACTACATGAAAGGACGAAACAGTGCTTAGGGTGACCATCTTGAATTACTTATCAATGTTTAAAATAATATGTAGTCCAATAACTTCAAATGAACATTGCTTGTTATTTGGAGATGTGTAGAAAACTTTTTATGCCCCCCAGATCAGATCTGGGGGGGGGGGGGGCATATTGTTTTTGCCCTGTCTGTCTGTTTGTCTGTTTGTTTGTCAGAAACTTTAACATTGGTTATAACTTTTTAGCCAGTACAGATAGAGACTTGCTATTTGGCATGCATATGTATCTCATAAAGCCGCACATTTTGAGGGGTGACATGTCAAGGTCAAGGTCATACTTCAGGGTCAGAGGTCAAATATATGGGTCAAATCACTGACTTTAACATTGGCCATAACTTTTGGACCAGTAGAGATAGAGACTTGATATTTGGCATGCTTGTGTATCTCATGAGGCTGCACATTTTGAGGTGTGACATGTCAAGGTCAAGGTCATCCAGGGTCAAAGGTCAAATTGTCTGTTTCTTTGTAACTTTAAGGGAACCTTAACATTGGTCTTAACTTTTGAGCCAGTACAGATAGAGACTTGATATTTGGCATGCATATGTATCTCATAAAGCCTCACATTTTGAGGGGTAACATGTCAAGGTCATCCTTCAAGGTCAGAGGTCAAATATATGGATCAAATCACCAACTTTAACATTGGCCATGACTTTTTGACCAGTAGAGATAGAGACTTGATATTTGGCATGCTTGTGTATCTCATGAGGCTGCACATCTTGAGGGGTGACATGCCAAGGTCAAGATCATCATACAAGGTCAGAGGTCAAATATATGAGGGGGCATAGTGTTTCACAAACACATCTTGTTGTTTTTAAAATGTTACCATGGTAACCAAATGTGATCTCTAATTGGTAAAAATTTAGATATTGTTTGATTTTGCTGAAAATTGCTGTGATGGGGTATTTGGGTACGCCCCAGACCTTTGACCCTGAAGGATGACCTTGACCTTTGACCCATGGACTAGGGAGTTTAACGCCACAAATTGTCTATGTGTGGTAAATATTTGTGCCAGGTTATTTTGAAATCCATTCACAGATAAAAAAAAGTGATAGAAGCGAAACAAAATTTGGGATGGACGGATCAAAAGACAGAGGGACGGACAGACAGAAGGATGGACAATGCAATTACTACATGAAAGGACGAAACAGTGCTTAGGGTGACCATCTTGAATTACTTATCAATGTTTAAAATAATATGTAGTCCAATAACTTCAAATGAACATTGCTTGTTATTTGGAGATGTGTAGAAAACTTTTTATGCCCCCCAGATCAGATCTGGGGGGGGGGGGGGGCATATTGTTTTTGCCCTGTCTGTCTGTTTGTCTGTTTGTTTGTCAGAAACTTTAACATTGGTTATAACTTTTTAGCCAGTACAGATAGAGACTTGCTATTTGGCATGCATATGTATCTCATAAAGCCGCACATTTTGAGGGGTGACATGTCAAGGTCAAGGTCATACTTCAGGGTCAGAGGTCAAATATATGGGTCAAATCACCGACTTTAACATTGGCCATAACTTTTGGACCAGTAGAGATAGAGACTTGATATTTGGCATGCTTGTGTATCTCATGAGGCTGCACATTTTGAGGTGTGACATGTCAAGGTCAAGGTCATCCAGGGTCAAAGGTCAAATTGTCTGTTTCTTTGTAACTTTAAGGGAACCTTAACATTGGTCTTAACTTTTGAGCCAGTACAGATAGAGACTTGATATTTGGCATGCATATGTATCTCATAAAGCCTCACATTTTGAGGGGTAACATGTCAAGGTCATCCTTCAAGGTCAGAGGTCAAATATATGGATCAAATCACCAACTTTAACATTGGCCATAACTTTTTGACCAGTAGAGATAGAGACTTGATATTTGGCATGCTTGTGTATCTCATGAGGCTGCACATCTTGAGGGGTGACATGCCAAGGTCAAGATCATCATACAAGGTCAGAGGTCAAATATATGAGGGGGCATAGTGTTTCACAAACACATCTTGTTGTTTTTAAAATGTTGCCATGGTAACCAAATGTGATCTCTAATTGGTAAAAATTTAGATATTGTTTGATTTTGCTGAAAATTGCTGTGATGGGGTATTTGGGTACGCCCCAGACCTTTGACCCTGAAGGATGACCTTGACCTTTGACCCATGGACTAGGGAGTTTAACGCCACAAATTGTCTATGTGTGGTAAATATTTGTGCCAGGTTATTTTGAAATCCATTCACAGATAAAAAAAAGTGATAGAAGCGAAACAAAATTTGGGATGGACGGATCAAAAGACAGAGGGACGGACAGACAGAAGGATGGACAATGCAATTACTACATGAAAGGACGAAACAGTGCTTAGGGTGACCATCTTGAATTACTTATCAATGTTTAAAATAATATGTAGTCCAATAACTTCAAATGAACATTGCTTGTTATTTGGAGATGTGTAGAAAACTTTTTATGCCCCCCAGATCAGATCTGGGGGGGGGGGCATATTGTTTTTGCCCTGTCTGTCTGTTTGTCTGTTTGTTTGTCAGAAACTTTAACATTGGTTATAACTTTTTAGCCAGTACAGATAGAGACTTGCTATTTGGCATGCATATGTATCTCATAAAGCCGCACATTTTGAGGGGTGACATGTCAAGGTCAAGGTCATACTTCAGGGTCAGAGGTCAAATATATGGGTCAAATCACCGACTTTAACATTGGCCATAACTTTTGGACCAGTAGAGATAGAGACTTGATATTTGGCATGCTTGTGTATCTCATGAGGCTGCACATTTTGAGGTGTGACATGTCAAGGTCAAGGTCATCCAGGGTCAAAGGTCAAATTGTCTGTTTCTTTGTAACTTTAAGGGAACCTTAACATTGGTCTTAACTTTTGAGCCAGTACAGATAGAGACTTGATATTTGGCATGCATATGTATCTCATAAAGCCTCACATTTTGAGGGGTAACATGTCAAGGTCATCCTTCAAGGTCAGAGGTCAAATATATGGATCAAATCACCAACTTTAACATTGGCCATAACTTTTTGACCAGTAGAGATAGAGACTTGATATTTGGCATGCTTGTGTATCTCATGAGGCTGCACATCTTGAGGGGTGACATGCCAAGGTCAAGATCATCATACAAGGTCAGAGGTCAAATATATGAGGGGGCATAGTGTTTCACAAACACATCTTGTTGTTTTTAAAATGTTGCCATGGTAACCAAATGTGATCTCTAATTGGTAAAAATTTAGATATTGTTTGATTTTGCTGAAAATTGCTGTGATGGGGTATTTGGGTACGCCCCAGACCTTTGACCCTGAAGGATGACCTTGACCTTTGACCCATGGACTAGGGAGTTTAACGCCACAAATTGTCTATGTGTGGTAAATATTTGTGCCAGGTTATTTTGAAATCCATTCACAGATAAAAAAAAGTGATAGAAGCGAAACAAAATTTGGGATGGACGGATCAAAAGACAGAGGGACGGACAGACAGAAGGATGGACAATGCAATTACTACATGAAAGGACGAAACAGTGCTTAGGGTGACCATCTTGAATTACTTATCAATGTTTAAAATAATATGTAGTCCAATAACTTCAAATGAACATTGCTTGTTATTTGGAGATGTGTAGAAAACTTTTTATGCCCCCCAGATCAGATCTGGGGGGGCATATTGTTTTTGCCCTGTCTGTCTGTTTGTCTGTTTGTTTGTCAGAAACTTTAACATTGGTTATAACTTTTTAGCCAGTACAGATAGAGACTTGCTATTTGGCATGCATATGTATCTCATAAAGCCGCACATTTTGAGGGGTGACATGTCAAGGTCAAGGTCATACTTCAGGGTCAGAGGTCAAATATATGGGTCAAATCACCGACTTTAACATTGGCCATAACTTTTGGACCAGTAGAGATAGAGACTTGATATTTGGCATGCTTGTGTATCTCATGAGGCTGCACATTTTGAGGTGTGACATGTCAAGGTCAAGGTCATCCAGGGTCAAAGGTCAAATTGTCTGTTTCTTTGTAACTTTAAGGGAACCTTAACATTGGTCTTAACTTTTGAACCAGTACAGATAGAGACTTGATATTTGGCATACATATGTATCTCATAAAGCCTCACATTTTGAGGGGTGACATGTCAAGGCCAAGGTCATCCTTCAAGGTCAGAGGTCAAATATATGACGGGGCATAGTGTTTCACAAACACATCTTGTTGTTTTTAAAATGTTGCCATGGTAATGAAATGGTGGTCTCTGATTGGTCAAAATTTAGATATTGTTTGATTTTGCTGAAAATTGCTGTGATGAGGTATTTGGGTACGCCTCGACCTTTGACCCCGAAGGATGACCTTGACCGTTGACCCATGGACTAGGGATTTAAATGCCACACATTGTGACTTTGTCTATGTTTGGGAAACATTTGTGCCATGTTAGTTTGAAATCTATTCGCAGATAAAAAAGTTATAAAAGTGACACAAAATTTGGGATTGACAGATCGAAGGACAGACAGATGGACGGACGGACAGAAGGATGGACAATTTATTTACTACATGCCCGCAGTTGGATGCATAATTCTATTTTAATATTTCAACCTTTTCACTAACATAAATGCTTCATGCCTTTGAAAACAGAGTAGACCCATATCAGATGACTTCTGTAAGAGATATAAAAGGACATTGTGATGATTAGGTTGACCAAATAGGGTTAGGGTTAGAAAGGATGAAACAGTGCTTAGGGTGACCATCTTGAATTACTTATCAATGTTTAAAATAATATGTAGTCCAATAACTTCACATGAACATTGCTTGTTATTTGCAGATGTGTAGAAAACTTTTTGTTTTTTAAAATGTTGCCATGGTAACCAAACGGTTGTCTGATTAGTCAACATTTAGATATTGTTTGATTTCGCTGAAAATTGCTGTGATGAGGTATTTGGGTACACCCCCTACCTTTGACCCTGAAGGATGGCCTTGACCTTGACCCATGGACTAGGGACTTAAACACCACACCTGTCTATGTGTGGTAAACATTTGTGCCATGTTAGTTTCAAATCCATTTGCAAATAAAAAAGTTATAAAAGTGACACAAAATTTGGGATGGACAGATCGAAGGCTGACGGATGGATGGACGGACAGAAGGATGGACAATTTATTTACTACATGCCCGCCGTTGGATGCATAATTCTATTTTAATATTTCAACCTTTTCCCTAATATAAATGCTTCAAGTCTTTGAAAACAGATTAGACCCATATCAGATAACTGCTGTAAGATATAAAAGGACAATGTGATGGTTAGGGGGACCAAATAGGGTTAGGGTTAGAAAGGATGAAACAGTGCTTAGGGTGACCATCTTGAATTACTTATCAATGTTTAAAATAATATGTAGTCCAATAACTTCCCATGAACATTGCTTGTTATTTGCAGCTGTGTAGAAAACTTTTTATGCCCCCAGATCAGATCTGGGGGGCATATTGTTTTTGCCCTGTCTGTCTGTTTGTCAGCAACTTTTACATTGGTTATAACGTTTGAGCCAGTACAGATAGAGACTTGATATTTGGCATGCATATGTATCTCAGAAAGCCTCACATTTTGAGGGGTAACATGTCAAGGTCATCCTTCAGGGTCAGAGGTCAAATATATGGGTCAAATCACCAATTTTAACAATTGCCATACTTTTGGACTAGTAGAGATAGAGACTTGATATTTGGCATGCTTGTGTATCTCATGAGGCTGCACATCTTGAGCGGTGACATGTCAAGGTCAAGATCATCATTCAAGGTCAGAGGTCAAATATATGAGGGGGCATAGTGTTTCACAAACACATCTTGTTGTTTTTAAAATGTTGCCATGGTAACCAAATGTGATCTCTGATTGTAAAAAATTTAGGTATTAATTGATTTTGCTGAAAATTGCTGTGGTGAGGTACAGTCAAGCTCACTTATAACGAACTTGGATATAACGAAATACTGCATATAACAAAATAAAATTTATTCCCCCTTTCTGATTACATATAGTAAAATGGACCTGATATAACGAAATTTGGATATAACGAAAGAAATCAGAGGGTCCCGCGGACTTCGTTATAAGTGAGCTTCACTGTATTTGGGTACGCCCCCGACCTTTGACCCTGAAGGATGACCTTGACCTTTGACCCATGGACTAGGGAGTTAAACGCAACAAATTGTCTATATGTGGTAAACATTTGTGCCAGGTTATTTTGAAATCCATTCACAGATACAAAAGTTATAGAAGCGACGCAAAATTTGGGATTGACGGATCGAAGGACAGACAGACGGATGGACAGAAGGATGGACAAACCAATTACTATATGTCCGCCGTTGGATGCATAATTCTGTTTTAATATTCAACCTTTTCCCTAATATAAATGCTTCATGCCTTTGAAAACAGAGTAGACCAATATCAGATGACTTCTGTAAGAGATATAAAAGGACAATGTGATGATTAGGGGGACCAAATAGGGTTAGGGTTAGAAAGGATGAAACAGTGCTTAGGGTGACCATCTTGAATTACTTATCAATGTTTAAAATAATATGTAGTGCAATAACTTCAAATGAACATTGCTTGTTATTTGGAGATGTGTAGAAAACTTTTTATGCCCCCCAGATCAGATCTGCGGGGCATATTGTTTTTGCCCTGTCTGTCTGTTTGTCTGTTTGTTTGTCAGAAACTTTAACATTGGTTATAACTTTTTAGCCAGTACAGATAGAGACTTGCTATTTGGCATGCATATGTATCTCATAAAGCTGCACATTTTGAGGGATGACATGTCAAGGTCAAGGTCATACTTCAGGGTCAGAGGTCAAATATATGGGTCAAATCACCGACTTTAACATTGGCCATAACTTTTGGACCAGTAGAGATAGAGACTTGATATTTGGTATGCTTGTGTATCTCATGAGGCTGCACATTTTGAGGTGTGACATGTCAAGGTCAAGGTCATCCAGGGTCAAAGGTCAAATTGTCTGTTTCTTTGTAACTTTAATGGAACCTTAACATTGGTCTTAACTTTTGAGCCAGTACAGATAGAGACTTGATATTTGGCATACATATGTATCTCATAAAGCCTCACATTTTGAGGGGTGACATGTCAAGGCCAAGGTCATCCTTCAAGGTCAGAGGTCAAATATATGACAGGGCATAGTGTTTCACAAACACATCTTGTTGTTTTTAAAATGTTGCCATGGTAACGAAATTGTGGTCTCTGATTGGTCAAAATTTAGATATTGTTTGATTTTGCTGAAAATTGCTGTGATGAGGTATTTGGGTACGCCCCGACCTTTGACCTATAAGGATGACCTTGACTGTTGACCCATGGACTAGGGAGTTAAACGCCACAAATTGTCTATGTGTGGTTAACATTTGTGCCAGGTTATTTTGAAATCCATTCACAGATAAAAAAAAAAAAAGGTATAGAAGCGACACAAAATTTGGGATGGACAGATCAAGTACAGACAGACGGACGGACAGAAGGATGGACAATGCAATTACTACATGCCCGCCGTTGGATGCATAATTCTGTTTTAATATTTCAACCTTTTCCCTAATATAAATGCTTCATGCCTTTGAAAACAGAGTAGACCCATATCAGATGAAGCTCTGTAAGAGATATAAAAGGACAATGTGACAATTAGGGGGACCAAATAGGGTTAGGGTTAGAAAGGATGAAACAGTGCTTAGGGTGACCATCTTGAATTACTTATCAATGTTTAAAATAATATGTATTCCAATAACTTCACATGAACATTGCTTGTTATTTGGAGATGTGTAGAAAACTTTTTGTTAGCTCACCAGAGCCTTTTTGTGCTCAGGGTCACTGGGTGAGCTTTTGTGATCACTTGATGTCGTCCGTCGTCGGGCGTCAACAATTTGAACCTTTAAAAATCTTCTCCTCTGAATCTACAGGGTTCTCAGCTTTCATCTTTGGTACATAGCATCATCTTTAGGTCCTCTACAAAAGTAATATAAATTTTGGCCCTGGGGTCAAAATTGGCCCCGCCCCAGGGGTGCCTTGTTTTCTATTGAAATATATAGTAAAACTTTGAAAATCTTCTCCTCTGAATCTACAGGATTCTCAGCTTTCATATTTGGCACATAGCATCATGTTCAGGTCCTCTACAAAAGTTATATAAATTATGCCCCTGGGGTGAAAATTGGCCCCGCCCCAGGGGTAGCCAGTTTTGAATAGAAACATATAGTGACAACTTTGAAAATCTTCTTCTCTGAATCTACAGGGTTCTCAGCTTTCATATTTAACACATAGCATCATGTTCAGGTCCTCTACAAAAGTTATATAAATTATGGCCCTGGGGTCAAAATTGGCCGCACCCAAGGGGTAGCCAGATTTCATTAGAAACATATAGTGATAACTTTGAAAATCTTCTCCTCTGAATCTACAGGGTTCTCAGCTTTCATATTTGGCACATAGCATTATGTTCAGGTCCTCTACAAAAGTTATATAAATTATGCCCCTGGGGTCAAAATTGGCCCCGCCCCAGGGGTAGCCAGTTTTAAATAGAAACATATAGTGACAACTTTGAAAATCTTTTCTTCTGAATCTACAGGGTTCTCAGCTTTCATATTTGGCACATAGCATCATGTTCAGGTCCTCTACAAAATTTGTATAAATTATGCCCCTTGGGTCAAAATTGGGCCCGCCCCAGGGGAAGCCAGTTTTCAATAGAAACATATAGTGACAACTTTGAAAATCTTTTCTTCTGAATCTACAGGGTTCTCAGCTTTCATATTTGGCACATATCATCATGTTCAGGTCCTCTACAAAATTTGTATAAATTATGCCCCTTGGGTCAAAATTGGGCCCGCCCCAGGGGAAGCCAGTTTTCAATAGAAACATATAGTGAAACTTTGAAAATCTTCTCCTCTGAAACTGGAAAGTTCTCAGCTTTCATATTTGGCATATAGCATCATGTTCAGGTCCTCTACAATTTTTTTTATAAATTATGCCCCTGGGGTCAAAACTGGCCCCGCCCTAGGGGTAGCCAGTTTTCAATAGAAATATATGGTAAAACTTTGAATATATTCTTCTCTGAAACTGAAAGGTTCTCAGCTTTCATATTTGGCACATAGCATCATGTTCAGGTCCTCTACAAAAGTTATATACATTATGCCTCTGGGGTCAAAATTGACCCCGCCCCAGGGGTGGCCAGTTTCAATAGAAACATATAGTGAAAACTTTGAAAATCTTCTCCTCTAAATCTACAGGGTTCTTAGCTTTCATATTTGGCACATAGGATTATATTCAGGTCCTCTACAAAAGTTATATAAATTATGCCCAGGGGTCAAAATTGGCCACGCCTCAGGGGTAGCCATGTCTCAATAGAAACATATAGTGACAACTTTGAAAATCTTCTCCTCAGAAACTGGAAGGTTCTCAGCTTTCATATTTGACACATAACATCATGTTCAGGTCCTCTACAAGAGTTATATAAACTATGCCCCCGGTGTCAAAATTGGCCCCGCCCCAGGGGTAGCCAGTTCGCAATAGAAACATATAGTGTCAGATTTGAAAATATTTTCCTCAGAAACTGGATGGTTCTCAGCTTTCATATTTGGCACATAGCATCATGTTTAGGTCCTCTACAAAAGTTGTATTAAGTATGCCCCTTGGATCAAAATTGGCCCCGCCCCAGGGGTGGCTAGTTTTCTCTAGAAACATATAGTGAAAACTATATGACACAAAATTTGAGATAGACGGATCGAAGGACAGAAGGACGGACAGACAGAAGGATTGACAATGCAATTACTACATGCCTGCCGTTGGATGCATAATTCTGTTTTAATATTTCAACCTTTTCCCTAATATAAATGCTTCATGCCTTTGAAAACAGAGTAGACCCATATCAGATGAAGCTCTGTAAGAGATATAAAAGGACAATGTGACAATTAGGGGGACCAAATAGGGTTAGGGTTAGAAAGGATGAAACAGTGCTTAGGGTGACCATCTTGAATTACTTATCAATGTTTAAAATAATATGTAGTCCAATAACTTCACATGAACATTGCTTGTTATTTGCAGATATGTAGAAGAACTTTTTGTTTTTAAAATGTTGCCATGGTAACCAAATGGTGGTCTCTGATTGGTCAACATTTAGATATTGTTTGATTTCGCTGAAAATTGCTGTGATGAGGTGTATGGGTACACCCCCGACCTTTGACCCTGAAGGATGACCTTGACCTTTGACCCATGGACTAGAGAGTTAAATGCCACACATTGTCTATGTGTGGTAAACATGTGTGCCATGTTAGTTTGAAAACCATTCGCAGATAAAAAAAGTTATAAAAGCGACACAAAATTTGGGATGGACAGATCGAAGGACAGACGGATGGACGATGGACAGAAGGATGGACAAAGCAATTACTACATGCCCGCCGTTGGATGCATAATTCTGTTTTAATATTTCAACCTTTTCCCTAATATAAATGCTTCATGCCTTTGAAAACAGAGTAGACCCATATCAGATGAAGCTCTGTAAGAGATATAAAAGGACAATGTGATGATTAGGGGGACCAAATAGGGTTAGTGTTAGAAAGGATGAAACAGTGCTTAAGAGGACCATCTTGAATTGCCCTCGACCTTTGACCTTGAAGGATGACCTTGACCTTTGACTCATGGACCAGGGATGTCAAATTTTAGACGGACGGATGGAAGGAAGGACAATGCGATTACTATATGCCCACCGGTGGGGGGGGGGGGGGGAGTGGCATAAACCTGTTTTAATATTTCAATGTTTTCTCAAATGTAAATGCTATTCACGCCTTTGAAAGCAGAGTAGATCCAAATCAGATGACTGATGTACGAGATATAA
Organism: Azorinus chamasolen; assembly: GCA_963576725.1. NCBI lineage: Eukaryota > Metazoa > Mollusca > Bivalvia > Cardiida > Solecurtidae > Azorinus > Azorinus chamasolen. Next base: position 62,122,348 of record OY755241.1, on the reverse strand, counting down.
GAGGCCAATATGATGATTAGGAGGACTAAATAGGAGCATATCTCCTATGCTGTTAAGCAGGAACATCAATTTTGGGAGTTTGTGTACATCCTAACAGTATGGAATGTCTTTTACCAAAGGTTTGCGACCTTGACCTTTAATCTCACTTCTTTCGCTTTTTCTATATGCACATTACATGTGCATTATTTACAATTCTATTTGCAGCATGAAACTGGTGTTAATTTGGACTCAGTTCTATATCTTATTTGATTGGTTGAACATGACGTTTTAATTACAGTTTCGACATGTGACAATGTTCAGAGAAACATAACAGGTTACACATGTGTTCAGAGGAGAAACACCTTTCTGTTTCTTGTTGTGTCACCTGCCGAGAGGCAGTGTGTCACTCAGGGATCACTTTTCTGTTGTCTGTCTGTCTGTCTGTCTGTCCGTCACACTTTCTTTTTTGGCCCTTCATTTCTAAACTAATCATTATAGAGATTTAAAATTTCACTTGTGTCTTCCTCTCATTGAGGACCATTGATGTAACTAAGGTCCATCACTGCATGCAATACTTTTTTAGTCATTCCCCTTTGTTCTGAATTTCGCACTCCGGCATATTAACAGTTTTTGTGTCAGTAACGAGCAGGTGACACATGTGTTCCTCCTAACACTCTTGTTTTGAATATAATGTTCTTTTCTGAAAGGAATTCATTATGAGGGATTTCAAATTCTTTTTTTTTCTTCAGGTAAACAACAGATTATAGACCTCCTGGACACAGTTAAATAGAGTCCCTAGGAGAGTTGTCCCTTGATAACAGATGCTGGAAACCGAGAACATACCTGTTCAGTGAAAGGAAAAGTTGAAGAACCATTACAAAGCATAACCTTGATAAAAATATCAGTGGGTTAACCCTTTCCCTCATAGAAATGCCTTTTCATACATTTTGGAAACAGAGTGGACCCAGATCAGATGAAAAATTAACTATGAATAGTTTGGCAATGAATATTTATGATGTCATGAATTATGAAGAAATATAAACAAGTGAAAGGATAACAAAAACATTGTATATTTGCTTTCTAGTTCACGTAAAGATCATTTTAGATGCCATGACACACTTGGTGGTTTATACATTTAACTACTACTTACAAATGTGGAATTATTTTCATGGGAAGTCCCTGATAGAGTGATACATGATCAAACAGGATATAGAGACATTGTGAATTAGTTTTAACAAGACCGAACAGGATGTAGAGACATTGTGCTTACAATATTTAAGTGTTACTTGAAATTCAGCAATTTCTGTTATATGTAGAGAGAGAGGGAGTAATATAGACTATTTCTGATATGGCCAAACATTCCTGTGTTTCTAATGCTGTTATGAAAAAAATCATCTAATTAGTATGTATAATGTCTGTATTAGTTTATAAACATTTATCAGGTTAACCCTTTCCCTGTTGTATATTCATGTAAGAACTAACAACGTCATGAATATTAATAAGATTTGATTTTATAATGGCATTTGAATACATGACATTTTGGCCCAGGCTGAAGCTGTAGCTGTAGAATCAAATCTATATTACGCCATAAGCAAACAAAGCAGACCCTGGTCTGGGTCTACTATGTTTGCAGATGCGTAAAAATACGCTTACATAAGGGAAAGGGTTAAGCATTATTAGTTAAGCAGACAGAAATGTTGGTATGTTTAAATTAAAAGCTTTTTGAAAATGCCATCATATCTCATAAATTATCATAATGCACTTGGTTCCTATAAATAAAAAAAATATCAAATGCCATCATGTCTTGTAATGTACTTGGTTCCTCTTCAATCTTATGGCACCATACAGTGATAGATATCCACTTGCAATAAAGGTATACACTTTCAAAACTATTGAATATGTATCGGAGCTCCAGATAAGATGTGTATATTAAAACGTTTGCAATAATACCTCCTTTTTTTCTCCACCAAATCCTATACTGCCACAACTCTTTAGAATCGTCTCTAGGGTTTGGTGGAAAAATAACAGTTTTAGTATTGTGTACGCACCCTTATCTGTAGCTTTGTATAGAGTTGAAAACCTCTAAAGCCATCACTTAATGAATATAACATTGCGGCAGTTATAGGTATATGTTGCTAAATGTATGATAAATAATGTAAGAGCTTTCTGCACTACATGTACTTTCGACCTGCATTGAGTTACCATCTGACACAGGATTATTTTATGTAATCGGCTTAGAGTAATTTTACTGTATCTATCTATAAACCACCTTTGTAATAAGTACTTCTATTTACAAATTAAATGAACCCAGATGAAAGGCTAAGCAAACTGGTGTCGCCTAACATTTCGTAACTCTTGTACCACAAATATGTGTGTGTCATTTGTATACTGATTACAGTGATTAGGTGTCATTTATTATCAAACGAAACAAGAGTACGAACTGTGCAATTTGCTAAAGCTGTTGAAGAGATTATTTAAGCACTAACTTATTGCATAAACATTCCTATCATTTAACACTTCCCTTCATATAACTGCCTTTTCACACATTTGCAAACAGAGTAAACCCAGACCAGATGACTCCTATAGGAGCCGTCCTGTTAAGGTCTGCTCTGTATTCTGAAGGAATTTGATATATCCGTTTCCTTAGATTCTAAAATGGCTACAATGTTCCACCGTCTACATTTCATTATAACTAGTTATCCTTGAATATTCAGTACAATGTAGGTATTGAAATTTGGAATCAACATAGTTCTCACGGAAAAGGGTTAATACATGTCTATCTGACCTTTAGCCCGCCGACCAACTATTTTTTATACAATTGTCATCCTCTACGTTTTCAAAATTCAATTTATAATCAGCATCTCTATCAAAAGGCAATTAGGGTGTCAAACAGTTTGTATCCTGATGAGACCTAGACTTATTCAGTGTATCAGTTGGATCCAAACTGTTTGTAAACATCAAGGATCCACCAGAAGCCGGAAAAAGGCTAACTATACTCGATTTATTTACATACCGTCAGTTCGGCACGGTCCATCCGCACTATTTTCTCCGGCGTTTATGTGCCTTTAAAAGCACTTTACCTCATATTGACGCCTCTGAAAATCACGTTTTGAAACCATAGTGATAAATAGTGTCTGTTCCAAAGGAGCACATGCTCTATTTATCACAATGGTTTCCAAACTTCAATTCTAAAGGCATTTTCTAGTAAATGCTCCCTTTCAGTAGATTCTTTCAAATAAAAACTAGCCTATCAGGGAATGTGTTAAAACAGATCGCTGATACCCAAAGGTGTTTTTTTTTCAAACATTTTATTATCTTTATTCTGACCGTTTAGGAGATAGATGATGGTGTCATGTTGTAGCTACTTGCGTTTGGAATTTTACAAAAGACCCATACATTGTCATCAACAATAGTAAACCCTACTCCTGCTAAGCGCGATCTGGCATTTACAAACATCTTGGTTCCGGGCGAGACGCCGAGAATCATCTGGACCCAAGTTGTTTGACAGTCGATCAAGTTTGTTTTTTTTCAAAAGCTTGAACAAATTAGAGGTAAGCGGAATCTGCAGGAGATCATACTTTTGGTGATTTCATCATGATATAAAACCATAAGCACGCTGTAAACTGTTGACCGAGTATGTCGTCAGCTAAATTTTTTTTAAAGAAGACATTTTGTCCATTTGTTTTCAACAAGATCACGTTGTTTTCAAAACGATCACATTTGAGGACAACCAACAGGCCGTGTACTGACTTACATGTGTTCTAGTCATTTTGCCTGTCTTTGGTAATAATGATTATTATACACGGTCTTGGAAGGTAATAAATTGACCTACGATGGTGTATTTTTCTTCACCATTCCCATTCTAGTAGCCTGCATATTTTAGTGCATAATTGCATTTTGCAAATACAGCTGAACTGATGGAAACTGAAAACGTATCACTACGCATATGACTACAAATGTGACAGCTTAATACAGATGTAAAGTAATGCTGAAAGCTCTGAAAACCTGTATTAAATTGTGAATTTGAGCAACAGTTCACATTAGAAATTGGATGACTCGATTCTCTGTTATAAGTAATTTTTATGGTCTATTGAAGTTCGAGATATCGACGTTTAACTGTACATGTAGAGAATTCCTAGAGGAGCTGTTTGGTATCGGTCTGCACAATAGGACATAATTATTCAGTGTCTACATTTGATCTAAACGTATAATGATTCAACTAATTCATATTCATTGTGGACGGATAAACATTTCAATATTTAACATTAGAATGGTTCAAACATCATTAACTGGCGAGCAATAAATGCACGTTAAATACGTACAGAATGTTCTAAATTGTATTTTCTCAGTGAAAACTGCTTTGTCAAACGTCGAGGAAAGAAACTCCTGTCTTATGTACACTGCATTTCAATTTTTAACATCAAGTTTATATATATTTACCAAGATAACCCCCAATGAACTGGATAGCATAGAGACAAACGACGGACAAAAAAGCAAAACCTTTCACACTACGTTTAACGACGTTACTAACGTAAAACCACGAACAACCAACGCACAGTAAACATGTCTTAACCCTTCGCTTGCTATTCACGTCAATATACCTACCAGTAAATAGTGAAGACCCAGATGAGACAGCTCCTGCAGGAGCTGTCTTATCAGGGTCTGCACTATTTACAAGTTGATTGTGCAACCAGTGCACGCCACAGCAGTGATTGCACAGCGAAATACTTGTACACAGTTAAGATATAATGTAATTATACAACAGTACAACAGGGCAAGGGTAAAGAAGGAGAAATGTATTTTAAAATTCAGCAAGAGAAGGGTTAAGCGTCCGTTCATAATTGAAAAGAGTAGTGTTTAATGCAAGGCAAAAGTAATACAGCACACTCCTATAGGAACTTTTTGCAGTACTTTTGACATGCATTAAGCTACGATCTGCCTTACAGATCCACAATTAGACATTTTGATGGCCGCTTAAGAAAGTTCTACTGTACAGAGGTCATACTGATGATCGACATCATTTAAATTTATGGCTGATTTTTGTTCATGTGAAGATTAACATTCATACAGAGCATTGGGAAATGGCGTCATTAAATGACACCTGTTAACAGTAACATATATCCAGCTTTGATACAGTAGATTCTAACAGTAATAATATGACACAAGTCATTATCCGAATTTATAAAGACAATGAAGCTGAGGTATAATATAATTTCATCCAACGCCGTGTCAAAAGAGCTACTTTAAAATTTGCAATTGTTGAAATGATGCACCCAGTGACGAGTCAGGGTATACAATATTTGTCTATATCCGGGACTTTTTATTTGTATACTAGAACTTTCAGTCTTTGCAAATAGTATAAAGTGGCCCTCTCATCAGGGTCAAACTTTGTTTATCATATTACATTTTTCTTTTTAAAAAAGTCTGAATAGTCGACCCTATGTCTGTTCGTCCGTCCGTGTGTCGGTTCAATGGGAATTTATGATCATGTTCATGAAAACGTATTATAGTTCAGATGTAATTCAACTTACGGGTGATATTATCAGCTACAAAGTGAAAAGTTTGCCGCTAAATAAATTTCGTCTGCAAATATTGAAAGATCATTGTCCACTGCTCAGATTTTGATCGGGTGCAGTTTTGACTACATTCTATTCAATCAAGCATCTAAAGACGGAGTATCGAACAGCTTGGATCCTGACGAGACACCGAGTTAAAGTGAATAAACCCAGATACATCTGCAAGTTGTCTTCCATCAACAGAGTTAATTTGAGCGACGTATTGGGCGTGCAGTGATTCCAATAATAGGGATGTAGATGTATCTGTCAGAAACGAAATATCCAGCATACTTTAACCCCTGTGGATTTTTTATTGGTATAAATCAACAAATGGTTAACCATTTATTCCGTAGATGCTCGTTTCAACACCTTTGAAAACAGAGTTGACACAGACTGCTCCTATACGAGCTGAATGATCAGGATCTACTCTTGTTGCTTATGCAATAACATAGACCTGATCCTGCAGTTTCTGCCTTAGCTAAACATTCATGTGTTCGTGTGTTATAATAAAAAAGAGGCTATTTATATAATTATCCATTCAGTAATTATTTCCGACATAAATATTCAGTAAAGGGCAAACAGTCCCTGCTATTTTTTCATGAAAGAAATATGTACATCATGAATATTTATTAGCTTTACTTCTGTAATACTTTAATTTATGATTACATGTCTTCTTTTGAAAATAGCAGAAACTACATAATCAGCTTTATATTATTTCATAAGTACGTAGAGCAGACCCTCACCAGACGACTCCTACATGATCTTCTGACCTGGGTATAACCTGTTTGCGCAAATGCATTAAAATTCTGTTTCAGGGACAGTTTTAAGTAATGGCCGAGGACACGTACTATCCCAATACTATCCGTGACAAATGATTTGCCCATGGGCGTTATTTCCTCTTTGCCCTTCATCAATATTTTACGCTTTAAAAGTCTGTTTAGACAGATGGCTACTTAATACAGGGTGAAAGTCATGCATAAAGCTTCCAAATGAGTTTTTCGCATAAGAAGGAGCTTTCAGCATGACTTTCATCCTGCATTAAGCTGTCTCCAGTATTTCAGACTGGCATTGATACTAATTTGAATATCCGGTTAAGAGAGATTTTAAAATTCACTCACATCATTTTCGTGTTACATATGTACTATTAGAGGGTTCTAATGATATTGTCATCGAGTACAATTTTCCTTGCTTAATCCTTTTGCTGCCAAATAAATTTATTCTGCTAAAATTATCGTCTTCAAGTAGGAGCTGTCTTCAATCTTGATTGCCGGAAGTTAATTTATACATGTAGGACTTGCTGAAATGGATGAAAATCTGATTAACTTTGAGAACAGCTTGGATAACTCGGTGTCTCATCGGGACCCAGACTGTTTGACATCCCATATACTCATGTGTTTAAGGAACTTGAAGACAAATCTACTGTGAAACGTATCACAAAAAATACATGTATCATTTAATTCACTCGTAGCCCATTTAAAGTTCTATTTCGCTTTCGAATTTTGTCGCCTGAAACATTAGTCGTCTGCTACATTGTATTTATTTTTAATTTTCTTCATTTTTTATCTAAAAAAGCAGTCAATCCAACAAACAACAGTTTGTATCCTAATGAGACATCAAGTTACATTTGGATCTAAACTGTTTGCATAGGAAATTACAGATGTGACATTGGCAGCGAAAGAGTTCATGAATGTTCAAGTAAGAAATAATGAATGTATGAAAATAATTGATTAGTTGATTTTTAATGATGATACTATGACTTTTTGACCATGGTAAAAACTCTAGCATCATATCTCTACTATTTCATTAGCAAACAGGACAGACCCTGGGTCTATTCTGTTTGCCAATGCGCTAAGAAGTATGTCCCGTATGAAATCCGTATGAAAATCACCCGGCGACTGCCTGCCTCCGTACGGACTACGGAGAGCGCGCGAAAAAATTAATGACGTTACGTCGAGTCTACGGGCGCCGTAAACTCATCGCAGGGCAAATGTAAACTAGGCATTACTCGGTGTCTCATCTGAATCCAAACTGTTTGTCAAGCGAATGACAATAAAGTCAGTGTCGACAAGATGGGTCACAGGTAATACGTAAATAGGACATGTTTAAAAACGAACATGATTAAGAAAGCACTGAAATATGAAAGTATCGCCATAATATGATATTTTACAAATGTTATTATCGCCAAAGGCTTCGTTTTTGTTGGTGTAAACGTGTCCACAATGTACATGCTTGTCAGATTGCATATTCATTGTTTCCCTGAGTAATATTGTGCAGATTTTTTTCGCCGAATGAAGAAAAAATATTAAACCCTTCAGTGTCATGAAGACGGGTCTGTGATATCATAAGCAAACAGTTTGAATCCAGATGAGACGTCGAGTAACCCGGCGTCTCATCAGTCCAAACCGTTTGACACTTTTCATTTATAAGACCATTCATTTACAGAATATAAGTCTTAACAACATGTGGTTGTTTAATACAGGGCAAAAGTAATTCAGAAATCTCACATAGGAACTTTCTGATTACTTTTACACTGCATTAAGCTACCACAAACCTTAAGTGCCCATGATTATACCTCTTTTTGATGGTCGCTTAAGAAAGGTTCTACTGTAATTCAATGAAAGTTGATACGCACATTTATGTTGATGTGATGTCTGTGAAGCTTACAAGCATGTGCATCACATAAATAATTCCAGTATCTAACATACAGGTGTTATCAGTCCTAGGATTTACGATCAAGGCTGCCATGCGGGCGTGTTCATCACCTTTTTGACAGTTCTAGTTATTTTTTGCTTATCGAATCTCTGTGTTAATAGGTCAATGAGGAAATGAAGATCACAATTGGTTAAAATAGTCTGTATATTATCTTGTTGGTTTTTTTTGCAGCTGTACAGACTACAGTACACACCTTCATCATCCAAAGATAACAGATCTGTGATATCATATGCAAACAGTTTGGGTCTAGATCAGATACCCAGTAGTTCTGTTTGATATGCACATTGGTTTGATACGCACATTTTTATAAAGGAATTGAACAAGTGCACACTCTAAAACTGACGTAGATTTCAGTATTTATTGTACCCATCTATGAAGGGTGGAAATGAGTACAAATGTTCTATCAGATGCCCGCCAGACCACTAAGAATAGAATATTCAATATTTTTTTGCTTGGAAAAACTCACATGATTTTTAACAACATAATGCACTCGAGGAAAACTGCATTCGCCGCGTTGTTAGATTTAACATGTAGCCAATATTGACGATGATGCTGAATACAATAAATGAAGATGTTCACTGAATGGAAATTATAAGTATATCTGCACAAAACCTCGCATGTGATATTGTCGCAATATTTCTAAAACATATGTAAATTAAGAGGCCAAACATTTACAGGTTTGATTATTTTCTGTAGTTGATGTTTATGAATCCAACATAGACAATGAAACCCCTCTAAAATGACCACTTTAATTCAATATATAAACATATTAAGCAGGTGGGAGCTTATTGCAAGGCTTAAAGTAATGCAAACAGCCCATGCAGCTTTCTGCATAATGTTTGTACTGCATTAAGCTACCACCTACCTTAAATAGCCTATATCTACACATAATTGATTGAATGAATGAGTTGATGAATGAATGAATTAATTAATTTATATAACGAGGATAGCTTAATTAGATATAATCATAATCACTAATCTACCCTGAGACCTTCAAACGAAAGCTTTTCATATAAAATACAAAACAGTAACACACAGATCTAGCTCTAGATACGCACAACACGCTAATTTATCAAACTTTCAGTAGGCCCTAGATCTATAACTCTTCGCATGCTACGGGATTTTGCGTCTACAATCGCAATTGTTGTCTGCTTGAACAATGTTAGACTTAATATCCTAATGAAATTCAGAGTAGGCTAACTGCGTCTTGGTGTCTAATCAGGATTCAGTGTGATGTCATGCTTTTGTCACTAGATATCTAAGTGTTGATTAAAACTATCTGTAAAGAATTACATGGAATAGTCTAGATCTATTCCATAACGTGTGCATTTATAATGCTGTTTAATGAAATAAATCTGATTAGGTTGATCCATACATGTACACACGCTAGTTCAACGAGATATTTGTGACGTCATTTTCCAACGCTGTCGTAAACACGAGAAAATGTCGATTGTCATGTTAGCTAGATTGTCCTCTGCTTCAATAATTATTTTGAAAAATAGAGATTGACATTCTAGTGGTCTTTCGTTTCTAGGAGTACAAACGAATTAAACCCTGATCTGATGGGACGTCGAGTTTATCATCGTCTTAGCTGGATCTAAAATGTATGCAGTTTGGTTTATGAAAGACGCGTGGAAGGAAAGAATTAGGCTAAAGAATAAAGGAAAGAATGAGAGAGATTGAAAGCCTGATTATTAATGAAGAATAATATAATACACGATTTAACATGTGAAATAGTGTTTACTTTATTATTATCATCTACAGTATCAGAAAAAAATACTATTTTATTTAAATTCCCAGAGTTTGAATCAATATAGGTTTTTCAAGAGCCAACTAATGTGGATCTCAGATCAGACACGCGTCAACGCTCGACCTGTTTTAGGCCCAAACTGATTGCTTAAGTTTTCAGTGGCAAGAAATTTACAAACAATTAAGTTAAGTGTTAAAAAAAGAAATGCAGGAACAGCAATAACTAATATTTCGTGCATGCTTAATTGTAATCTGCTAAATTGTAATCTGAATCAAACTCAAACGTTTGGTAAAAGAACTAGCCTACTGCCATGGTGTCAGATAATTTCAATTATTAAAGTCAGTTGCAGACGAAATAGTACGTCTTACATGGGTCCAAAATGTTTGCTCCAGACATATTGAAGTAGTTTCATCTGGTATCAAAATTGTATAGTTTTGTTCTAGACGACAAAGGACAGACAATATATGATCACAGTAGTTATCATAGATCTAGATTGTTATTACATTACTGAATACATTTAAGGTTTACAATCGATTTCAATTAGAGCTACATTACTAAATATATTTAAGGTTGAAGTAGATCTACGTTTGTATATTTGTTCTATCAAAATAATGTTAAATTAGAATCTTCATAGACTTATTTTGAGGCGGTTTACTGCAGTTGATTTTCGCATAAAGTACAGTAGGTAGTCCAATTACAGGGGTTAACGAAAGTGGCGTCTGTTAGGCCTACACATCCCTAATATTGACTTTTTCAGTCTAACGTAAAAAAAAAAAAAAGTAAAGTACCTAGTTATAGTCTACTTTCAGTCCGAATGACCGTTCAGCCGACTGTACATTTACTCCCCTGATCATTGAGTCATTGGCCTACAATATTGAGCACTGCTAACATATGGCGGAATCATGCAGCCGCAGTACCGGCGAGTGACCCTTACAGGTACCCATTTTAACCCCTGGGTGGAGAGTATATACGGGTGGGAGACACGGAAAAGCGTCTCTGAAATTTCCGGGTGGGACCGGGATTTGAACCCCGGACCTCCGGACTGACAGTCAAGCGCGTTACCACTAGACCACCGCCACCTACAAACGTGTAATTTCGACAGCTTCTGTAATGTGGAATAAACTAGAATCTACTTAAAGACTGTGAATTTAGTTGTATATAACGGCATCGAACATATCATGTTTCGTATGCTCGCAACAAGCCTGTCAATATTTATTAGATCTACATTTTTAAGTCAGTTTTTAAAACCGATGAATGTTTCATACGCAGTGGGCGTGGTACATGTAGATAATGAGTTTAGGACAATTGCCCTTCAGGACGATTGCCCCTTAGGATGTTTGCTCTTTAATATATAAACTATCTTATAATATGAAATAAATGGGTAAAAGGCCGTGTAGACCAATACGCATTCTTGTACGCATTGTATTTACTCCAAATATTTGGACATTGAAACCTATACAAATAGCAAAAGTATACACATTTCCACTGTTTGTCTCTGAACAAGTCGTCCCTTTTTAACCCTGTGCCTGTGTTAATTTGTTTTGACTGTTAAAAAATGACAGCCGGTTAAGTTGTAACGTTGAGAAATGACCCGGATCGTTAAATAACGGCCCTGCTCATGAATACGTGAAAAAGTGATCCACACGTGAAAAAGGCTCGTGTTGAAAACTGGCATATAATTTATATGCTCATACACAATCAGTGTAGTTGATCGTATGATACTGATAAACGTTGGCTATCAACGATGAGGTTCAGATGTTTTCATAGTTATGAGGATGTCTCGGTTGAATTCTAGTTCTAAAGTGTGTGTGGTGGGTGGGGTGTGTGAAAATAGCAGTCGGATAGCTTCCATCATTGGGTGTCACCATGGTCACGAAATGTTGAAACGGCATCACATTAAACCAAACTCAAGCAATCGTGACATACCGGTAACTTATCATGCTAAGAATCGATATCAAACTCGATTCAAATAAACTTGAAAAGTATATTTATTGCCAGAACAAGATAAGAAATGGGAAAATTCCATGAAAATCGAGAATAAAGTAAATATACCGGTATCCGAAAGATGGGGATGTGCTGCACTGTATAGCGATCGGATATTAACTCTTTCCCTGTCAATCGCGACAGCAATGCCATATTCAAGCATTTCGGACCTGTATGAGACGCCGAGTAACTCGGCATCTCGTCCGGCTCAAAGCTGTTTGACAATCAGCAATCTTAATTCTACCAAAAGAACCAAGCAATTTGTGGAGCTTTAAAATGAAGCGGACGAGAGTTTGGGCATGCCCAGACTTTCATGGCAGGATAAGTGTCCCCATCTTTTTTATACGACTTCGTTTTATATAAACGCTCACTATGTGCTTAACTAAAACCAATGACAAGAGCATACTTTATACAGATACAGCCTACTGAACATAATCAAAATCAGATTTATCAAAGTCTCACAGAACGAACGGGAACGTAACCGAATTCAGTCAAAATCTCATTTCAGAAAGTTGCAAGTAGTTTGGATGCTGGTGAGACCACAGGAGCCAGGCGGGTGACCATTTCATAAATACTACTATCTTCAGATACGTTAAGACATCATGAAAATATTATTTTTTCGTATACTATAATACTATGTAGTATACTATACGAAAACAAAAATCAAGATCAGTTTTAATCAGTAGTATTTTTGAAAAATTTCACGCGCCTGGCACCTATGGGTGGGCCGGCAAGTCACCCCAAACTGTTTGTGACAACATATTGCGTAACAAAATGGATATATGGTATCTTTTAATTAAACTGGTATTATTTTTTTATTATTATTAAAGTTAACTGGTACTGCACAGAACTGCACCGGAAGAGTTGTCAATTTAGTAAAGAATCGTGCTGTATGTTTTCCATCACAAACGATGCAAGCATCCACAGCAACCCTCTCATCTGGGGTTTTCACTATTTACGAAAGCGAACAGACACAGACACAGACGCATTGTGCGGGTAAGACAGAGGGGCAGACGGACACAGACACAGAGACATACTGTGTCATACGAGTTATGTCGTTGACATCGTACCTATTATCATTGATGATAGGTTCTAATAAAATATATTGTAGGCAAGACCTACAAAAGACCTACTGTAAGAAAGACTAGCAGGCGACTTTTTTTTGGGGGGGGGGGGGGGGGATGCGTGCAAACAGCTGAAAAATGGGCGATCTATGACTGGGATGCTTCGAATTTATTCATTAATTACCATAACAGCATGAGATAAAATCAAGTCGAAATACTGAAGTAGCCCTAAAAAGGGCCGTTTGTTCAATTCTTGTGTAAAGACGACAGTTTACCTGGTCTTCTGTGTCTTCTTGGGCACTGCTGATAGGCTTGGATGATGGGCAACACATCACCCTGGGCGATGGTTACTCCAGACAAAAGCTTGTTCAACTCCTCGTCGTTGCCATGACCAGCTAAAGGTGACTGGGAATGATCCTGGTCTTCTTGTTGTCTCGGGCAGTGTTGCCTGTCAATTCCAGTACTTCAGCAGCCAGGTATTCGATGACGGTAGCCAAGTACATGTACTCTGCGTAGTTACCTTTGCGCAGCAGACTGTGGATCCTGTCCACTGGGAACTGAATCCCTGTCCTGGAAGACGTCCTCTTTGCCTTTCCCTTAGCTTTTCCTCCCTTTCCTCGTCCAGTCATGTTTGTACGTAATTTGGGCTTCTCGTGTAGACAAGGCAATGTAAATGATCAAACCCACCTTTCTTTAAATATGCGATAAAACGGATTGACCTACTTAACTCAAAGCACCCGCTCGACCAATCAGAAATAGCCTGTGAATTGGCCGTCTTGCTGCAAGAACGACGCAAACTCTGGTTATAATTTCCTTTTTTCCACGGGTAACGAAATCCGAAGATAAATGTGTGTACATATTTTAGAAGTTTGGGACATTCTCCCCCACGTTAAAGAGTTTGAAATGTGTGCCTGTGCGAAACCGGTCATAAAGGCCTGACAAAATAGGTACTTAAGATGTAACTGATTTCGAAATAGATTTAACAACACAACTCTCACATGTGGCTAGGTAATTCTTTCTTGCTCAGTTTTATGGGAATGGGGTTGTGTTTTATGTGTATTTGTAATATTCGAGAACAAATTTCAGCGAAAAACATTCGTTATATTAAAGAATCACGATATAGTCTAACGACGTTGATGTAAAGACCACCCTTTGCTGGAATGATTATGACTGCCAATGCCTCTCGGCTGTTTTTATTTGGAAGCATATCGCGGAAAACCGGATTGACCTACATGTACTCCCCTCCCGTGTGCAAATAATTCGCTTGTTTCTGATTGGTCGAGCGATTTTCAGTCCTGTTTGCTAGTCAGTTGAAAAACTCCGTTTTAGTAAGATTCCGAAACCCTAATAAATGTAAGCATCGATTGAAAAATCAACCGCTTTTCGATAATTGTGAAGTATATGTAACCGGGTGTTCTTATAAGGAAACAAACCCGCTCAGACCTGGGGTCGAACCTGGGTCGCCAAGTTCTCAGTCATGCACTCTACCACGTCGCCATAAAAGCGCGCTTGTACAGCTAGGCCGTGCAAGTGATGATATACCTACATACTGTGACATACTCCCCAGCAAGTTGAAATTAGTCCCGAATTTCTATGGGTATGAGAACGAATGGGAATTGAACTCGCAGCTCATACAGTCACAGTCCGACGTTGGGTGCCAAACGTAACCGGGTGCTGGAAAAAATATAGCACCAAATTTGGTCACAAGGCAAATTGGGAACGTGTTTGACGACTCTCTGAAAGCAGTTTGGCGAACGAAATGCCTCCAAAATATTGATAGAATGGCATTTCTTCAAAACGCTGGTACACGTGCCACAGGCATGAGTAAACTGTAATGAATAAGAGTGAGCTTACCGCAGATCACAGTGGTGAAAATATGATTCCGACCAATATATTTTGAAATGCTAAAAGTAACGGAAACAAAAACAAAACGGCCTTTGTGGGCAACCGAACCACGTCTAAGTAGATTCTATGTGCCTTAACCCTTTTCCTCATATAACACGCATCTGCAAACAGAGTAGACCCCGGCCAGACGGCTCGACACTACCAGTATTTGATATATACATTACAGGAATTATAAAAGAGAAATTCTGAAATCATTGAAGAGACATTAATTTTGGGTAATAATCTATAGAAATTGGACAAGGGACAGATTGTATAGAAAATGCGTCGATTGTCCAGACATACTCATATATACACTTAACTTTTAGAGAATTAAGCCTTTCGGAAAAAAATGTGTAGCCCTTAAAAGGGCCATTGTTGTGTCGGTAAGACCCGAAGTTTAACCTCCGAACCCGTAGTGTCCTGCCTTGTCTCTTCAGGGCGTAGACGACGTCCATGGCTGTGAGTAATCCTCTTGGCATGTTCGGTGTAGGTTAAGGCATCACAGATCACGTGTTCAAGGTAAACTTTCAAGACACTTCTCGTCTCCTCGTATATCAGACCAAAGATACGCTTCACACCACCACCACGAGCCAGACGGCGGATAGCTGGCTTGGTGATACCCTGGATGTTATCACGCAGAACTTTTCGGTGACGCTTAGCGCCTCCTTTTCCTAGACTTTTTCCTCATTTGCTCTCATTTGAATCTACTTATATGTATCTGGATATAGAGTTCAAATTCGAATGTTGCAATACCGACAGCGCAGATTGTTTTCATCTTACTTGAAACACCAAATCCGGCCTTCACCTTGACCTGACCTGACTCTTTGTTCGAATCTTCATGGTTTAGTTAGGTCAGTGTGGGGTCGGAATCGAAAGAGAAATATGCGACGCGCGCGGCCGGGATAGAAATCCATAAATGTTCTGGTAAGTTTTCGCTATAATAGAGTTTGGATGTGGATCCGAACGATTTTTGAAAGGCAATATCGTAACAAGAATGATGTTTCTTAGCACGACGGTCGATTTCAAGCGGTTCCGTGGGAATTTGTACGATATTCATGGCAATAAAAATGGCAAATATACACATAGATCTTGGCGAGGAACAGGTCCAAATACGCATTGTTACGAACTTGGTTCAACGAAAACACAAAACAAGAGGGCCTGAAAGGCCCTGACATCGCTCACCAGACAATCAGAGGAGAAGATTTTCAAAGTTTTCACTATGTGTTTCTATAGAAAACTACCCGGCCCTGAGGCGGGCAAATTTTGACCGAAGGGGCATAATTTATGTAACTTTTGTAGAGGACCTCACATGAATTTTTTTTAAGAATATGAAAACATATTACAATGTCAATCTAAAGAAGGGAATGTACAAAAGTATGTAAACCCTCTCCCTGGGCAAATTGGTTGAATTTCAGAAAGAATAAATTAATCTATACATGTACTTATGATATTCAAAATTTCAGATATTTTCATTACACCTGACCATCTGACCTGGGTCTGCTCTGTTTGCAAATGTGTGAAAAGGTGTTTACATGAGGGAAAGGGTTAGTAAACATATTATAAGTATATTGTACACAAAATGAAAATAATGTAATGCAATTTGCACTATATCATATCATAAGCAAACAGCAGATTGAACAGATGGCTACTACATAAGCCATCTAATCAGGGTCTACTCTGTTTGCAAAGGTGTAGAAAGGCCTATTAATGGAGTAAAGGGTTAATTGTCCTAATTAATGTGCAACAGGCGACATCTAACTATAACAATTTTCTTTGTTTGGGTCTGCAATATTACTGCAGATCTACTAACAACAAAGGAGGCAATCCAGTTGTTATCAAAAAGGGAGATAACCTTCCTTTAAATGTATGCTAAAAATAGACACCAGTAAATGTTTAACTAGAGATATGCCTGTCTCCCTTAATTGGCTTGCAACTGCAAGCTTGTTGCAAACTTAATCCTAGCCAAATTTTTTTTAATGAGCTTGCGATTTAGGTTTGGATTAGCTAGCATTTAGCCCTGGTTATATACAAGTTAAGTGAACCAAGAAAACCCATCCATATGCATAAGTGATCTGCAATTATCCCTAGTCAATATGCTTATGGCTGATCACTCACTCTTCAAAGGTCCTATACCTTAAGCCTGCTAATATTACACAAGCTACTTGCTTTGGGTTTTTTTTTCATTTATAATAACCTTTGCAAACAGTCTGGATCAAGTCTGGATCCAGATGAGATACAAAGTAACTTGGCATCTCATCAGGGTCCAAACTGTCTTTCACTATGACATTTGTTTTTTAAAAGATATGGAAGGAAACAACTTTTGCAGCTCTATTTATCACAATGGCTTCAAATCTACACAATTCTGAAATGTTCAAAGAAACAGGATCTAAAAATAGCCATGAGGGAATGGGTTAAAAACAGTGTGAACAAACAGACACTAATTCTGAAGCAGACAACTTCATAGAGTTTTGACCAGGAACTTGCCCTCTCAAGTGATTGCATAACAGATGGAGTGCTAGCTCAGAGGAACCTTTATAGTGTAAGTCAATTTTAAAGTATAACCAACAGGGCAGGGCCAATTTTAACCTCAGAACTATGATATTAACCACTGTCAATAAGGTCTACTAAGTTAATATATACATGTACACCAAATATCTAAGCTCTGTGACATGTAGTTTTTGACAAGAACTTTTATGAAGTTGTTCCCCATACATAACCTAAGTGAGCCCAGCATTCTGCTTCTTGTACAGAAAACAACAGTCAGCTAGAGAAAACTGGCCACCCCTGGGACCGTAGCGGGGCCAATTTTGACTCCAGGGACATAATTTATATAACTGTTGTGGAGGACCTATAGGTGATGCTATGTGCCAAAGATGAAAGCTGAGAACCCTGTAGATTCAGAGGAGAAGACTTTTAAAGGTTCAAATTGTTGACGACTGACGACGGACGACGCACACCGCACGACGGACGACGCACGCCGACGGACGACGGACATCAGGCAATCACAAAAGCTCACCCTGAGCACTTTGTGCTCTGGTGAGCTAAAAAGGAAAGACAAAAATCTGATCGAGGCTTGAAAGTTCTAGGTTTGTGAGAAATAAAAGATCTTGCAAATGCGCTGTATTTGACTAAAACTATGGGACATAACTATAGGAATCGGTGGGCTACACGAACTCTGAGATACAATCTTACTGAAATATGTGCGTGGCCCTAAAAGGACCGTTTTGTTAGACTCAGTCCCAAGTCTTAGGCAGCTGTCCGTATATACGAATTTCAAGCTGGGTGTCCTTTGGCATGATGGCGGCACGTTTGGCGTGGATGACGCACACGTTGGTATCCTCAAAGAGACCAACCAGATAGATCTTGCTAGCCTCCAGCAGAGCCAGGACGCGGAGCTCTGGAATCAGAAGTCAGTCTTAAAGTCCTTGGCAATCTCGCGGACCAGACGCTGGAAGGGTAGTTTCCTGATGAGCAACTCGGTGCTCTTCTAGTAACGCCTGATCTCTCTCAGGGCGACGGTTCCTGGTCTGTATATGTGAGGTTTCGTCACACCTCCGGTTGCTGGAGCGCTCTTGCGAGCGGCATTAGTGGCCAGCTGTTTCCTTGGAGCCTTTCCTCCGGTGGACTTTCTAACTGTCTGCCTTGTTCTCTTCATGTCGGTTGTAAGATACAATGATTACGGAGTGAGCAGAGTGCATCTATTTCATGCTATCGGGCCTGGTCTATGTTGACGGGGCAACGACAAAACCGTCGAGCTTAAACCCCGAAAACGGATTGAAAACTGACCAATCAGAATACAGAAAAGTATGGGCTATCGAAACTCTAACATGGGCGTTTTTCACCGTTTTAGGACAGAATGTAGTAACAATAAAGAAAACGGCGAACGATGGAAAACATATACTGCGTAAACTGTGAGTACATACTAATGTGTTCCGAAGTTATGCCGTCTGCGAGGCAACCGGAACCTATATTTATAAGCGGTTGAAAGAGAGATACAGACTGACTAGTTCTAATAGTATTCTGCTTACCTTTTCATAGTACTGGCATGGGCTATGTAAGTAAGGGGTGCAGACATGTTATTTAGCGTCATGACAAAGTATTTGTTTGTTTGTTTGTTTGTTTGTTTGTATGTTTGTTTGTATGTTTGTTTGTTTGTTTGTTTGTTTGTTTGTTTGTGGGTGGGTACTGGTACGTGTATTATAGGACTTTATATTTTTTAACTCGATGGAAAAGTGACCTCTCGAAAGTTTTTGAATGATCCTTTGTTTAAACCCGGGTGGCCGGGTAACTTCTTTTCCTTACTTCTTTGCTGCTTTGGCTTTCTTCGGCTTAGCTTTTTGGATGATTTGGTGGCAGCCTTGACCTTTTGACCTTCTTTGGAGCAGCAGCCTTTTTCACTTTCCCGAGCTTTAAGGAACCGGAAGCACCGACTCCCTTTGCTTGCTTCAAAACTCTTCACTCCACTCTTCAGTGCCAATTTCAAATGGGTATTGACGCTGGGGTTCTGTCCCACTTTGTATTTGCCGACAATGAATTTCATGATAGCAGCCTTGGAAGAACCTCCGCGGTTCTTCAGCTCCTTGATCATTCCCTATCGACTGTGTTACAATGAGGGGTGCGCCTGCGATAAGACACGTTCAGGTATCGGGTCGATACTGTTACGGCGCCTGCCTGTTTGTTTGCAAATATGCGAGAGAGGAGATTCATTTAACGTTCAGTAAACTGTTTATTTTCCTAAGTTTTTGTTCCTTTATTCAATACTTAGGCAGTATCGTATATCGTGTCGAATTATACATCATACGTACGCAGGAAATCGAGTTAAAAGCAATTAGTGCGCGAAAAAAGGGGTTTTAAAAGTAATAACTTGTTCAAAACATGAAGATTTTGCTCTGATTTACATTCCGTTTCACTAAAGGTGAAAAATCTGTAAACGATATGTACCGGTAATGCCTTATTTAGCATATAGCACCCGCGTGTACACTTAATTTGCAGGTTTTAAATTGCTTTTGACGAGTTTATCCATACTATCACATCCGTGTACATGTTACGGTTTCTTCCCAATCAAATGACGCATGTTACGGTCTCTTATCTACATCCTTACAGACTCTGCCAGAATGCCTTACGGCATTACAGAACAGAACAGAACAGAACAGAACAAAACAGAACATAATTTTATTCAGATTTGTACAAAGTACCTCGTCTGATAATATAACACATCTGCCACCTGTCTTACATTTTGACTTTATTCTAACATAAGCGACGTGTTTGGTATGCTGTAAAATCCCTCTAGACTACACGTTAAATGTAGCATATATATCGGTCTTGGAGACAGGTGGCAGCTTAATGCAGGGTGAAAGTCATGCAGAAAGCTCCTCTAGGAGCTTTCTGCATGACTTTCACCCTGCATTGAGCAATCACCTGCCTAAAAGTATCTAAATTCTTCTCTACTAAACTTCCGGTTTAGAGGGGTTTTACTGTACATCTACAGATAATACTCGAGAGATAGATTCTAAAATTCTGCCATTACTCAGAGAGACAATGGGATCTACTGTGCTACCCCCCCCCCCCCGGCTATAGGGGTGTGGGGGGTTGCACGGTAGACCCCCACTGGCTCCCTGAGTACATATCTTTGGATCGATGCAAGACGTCGATTACATGGTAATTACATTTACTAACTGATGTGTTACTGCCGGTGTTTTTCTAAAACAAATTGTAGGGGACATAACTATGAAATACAATCGAGCCAGATCACCCTGTCGACATGCTCAACTACACTCATGCTGTGACATTTTATTTAAATCTGCCCAGCCGTTTTTGAGAAGAAGCACAGACAAACTTTGCGATAGGCAGACAGGGAAGACAATTATACCAAAAGCAAATAGAGCAGACCCTGATCAGACGTCTTCTACAGAAGTCTTCAGATCTGGGTCTGGCGTTTATATACTTTATATCAGGAAAAAGATTAGCTGACGAAAATATCAATTTTGCAATGGAGAATTGGCCAGTCGTGCTTATTGTTAAGAAAATTATATTTTATTACAGAACCATGTTGTAACTGTTAATAACATTTTACCGGATGAATGTTCATGTATGATTTATTTTAGTTATTGTATGAAAAGTATAAATATTTGCTATTGCAAACAAATACGAATGTATAACATTTCAGCAAACAGAACAGACTCTGATACATCCACGGCGATCCTCTGATCTGGATCCACTATGTATACAGAAACAACAAATGTGTCACTATCAGAAAAGGGGCTAACATCTTCAACGCTGATGTTTTGGAATGGAATAACCAATCATTGTTTAACCGTTTCCGTCATATAAACATCTTTTCGCGCATTTGCAAACAGAGTAGACTCAGCTCAGGGTCTGCTCTGTTTGCTATTGGAATTTGATAAATATATTTCTTTAGTTTCTAAAATGGCTACAAGGTTACGCCTTCTATATTTCAATATACCTATTTTGTCCATGAATATTCATTAGGTATTGAACATTAGACTGAATATAAAACAGGGAACGGGTTAATTAATATACTGCCACGAAACAGAAACTGTGCACTTTTATATTCGAGATAACGTTTTTGCTATAAAGTTTATAATTACAATTTTATCATCATGATTGCAGAAAATAACCCTCCACATTCTGAACTCATTTATGGACATTTTAAGTACATAGACGGCCTTCAAATTGACCGCAGACGATTATGCAACTTTTCGCTCGTGCTACCCGTGCAACCTATGTACAGGTACAGATTTACCCTGACCGATATCTCTACTCGTTGTGCAATCATAAATCACAGTTCACTTTTGAATTTCACTAGCTCGTAAGCAAGAAGCCACGGCTTCTTGAAAACGAACGAATTCAAGCTCTTTTGCAACTAGCAGCTGGCGTCAACGTTTCTGGCGTCGCTAGGCAGTTCAACTGTCATCGGAATACAATTTGAAGTCTCCGACAACGTTACCAGCAGAACGACAGCGTTAGAGATAATCGTCGATCCGGTAGGCCGAGGGTGACGACGGCACGTCAGGGTCGACATTTGACGTTGACGCACATACACAAATGATTCAAAACGGCTACAAGCACAGCCAGACAGCTTGGCATATCAAGGGATACGGTTTTAAACCGATTGCGGACCAACGCCAACACATTGAGGGCAAGGAGGCCATATGTTGGCCAGTTCATAAATAACAGACATCGTGCTCTTAGACTGGTCTGGGCCCGCCGTCATCTTCGTTGGAACCGTGCAATGTGGTCCAGGGTGCTCTTTAGTGATGAGTCAAAATTCAACCTAAGCACTGCTGACGGTAGAGTCCTGGTTTTCAGACGTAAAGGTAAACGGTTTGCACAGAACTGTTTACTTGAGCGAGATCGCTTTGGAGGGGGTAGTGTAATGGTATGAGGAGGTATAATGGGAGGAAGAAAAACAAACATTGTTTTTGTAAATGGTAACTTAGATGCCCAAGGTTATGCATGACAACGCAAGGCCACACACTGCTAGACTCACCATGAACTACCTGGCTGCAAACAACGTTAACGTCTTACCTTGGCCGGCTTGCTCTGAATTGTCTGCAGCCTTAGTGCATGAATGGAACGCCAATCCTGACGTCGTCATTAGACGTTACGTCAGATCCATGCGGTCAAGAATATATGCATTGATCCGTAGACGAGGAGGCCATAACAGATACTGATTAATTGTCGCGAATCGTTACAAATATTCAAAAGCAAAAGGCAGATACGGGAAATTACAAATCTGCAACTTTCACTTTTTACCCTTGCGTTGTTCAGACGTTAAATACTTTTCGGACAATTATCACATTTAAATTAAAAGTAAACCATCGCAAAGCCAATACATTTTCGCACATTGTGGTACCAAATATGCATATATTCAGATACAAGAAATATAAGATAATGCCATTTAACCAACTGCACGGTTTCTTTTTCGTGTCAGTATAGAATCTATTCAGTTTGAAAGGTTTGCTTGGAGATTTTAAAAGACAAGCAATGCAGATCCTGGTCAAAGACCTCCCAGAGGAACCTTCTCATCTGCTTCTGCACTGCTAGGGGATTTTGAAGAACAAACAATACAGACCCTGTTCAGAGAGCCCCTAGAGGAGCCTTCTCATCTTGGTCCGCAGTGCTAGGGGATTCCGAATGATAAACAATACAAACCTTGGTCAATAACTCCTAATGGAACCTTCTCATCTGAATCTGCATTGCTAGTTGATTTTGAATGGCAAACATTGCAGATCCTGATCAGAGGGCGCCTCTAGGACCACTCTGATTTGTATATACACTGAGTTCATCAAATGTTTAGTCAGATTTAATTTCTACAATAGCTGTTAAAATCTGGCATATCAAGTGTTGGTATTAAGAATTTGATACGTGTTCCATAATTACAACTTTCAGTTTATTTGTTAATCTCACTCAATATCTACGACATAAACTAGTGTAGTTTTAGTCTTCTATCGGGCCTAAAACATCGATTCCATACTCTCAAAAACACTTATTGTTTTCGATTAGAAACCGTAACTTTAAGTTTGGATCTAGATCATGAACCGTAACACCCTCTGGCACACGCCTTAACAATGCAGTTTTGAAAAATGCAACCGATTTGCCTTATAATCAGTCAAAAGAGAGAAATTTGTTTTGAAATTTGTCTACAGTTAGTTTTGGATCATGCTTGTACCTAACATTGGTGTTTGAAACTGACATTCTAAAGACTATGCCATTTATTTTGCAATAGTTCACAATAGTTCACATTATCCTCTATAAAAACGATGAAATCAGAAGAAAATCAAACAAAAAATTCTCCGATAAATCACATGCCAGTAATAAGACTAACACGTATTTAAAACTTGAAACAAATCTTACTTATTACCTGATAATGTGTTTTTATTGCTCAATCTCGCCCCGCGCTGCTGAAAATATGGACAGGCGCCATAACACATTGGGCAGGCGCCTTAACATTCTCTTAAATAAACCGTAACATGTCTTCTCGCAGGCGCACCCCTCGTTGTAACACAGTCGATAGGGAGTGTTGATAGCGGTTGCAATCATATCCGAATACTTAGGGTGGGTGGCAGCCTTCTTTGGCTTGTTGGCCTTCTTGGCTTTGGGTGCGACAGCGACTTCAGCCATGGTTATCGTAATTTCATTACTCTAATAACTGAGAAAGAAGGAGCCGACTCGCCAGCAAACATCACTTATATTTCTTCACTTAGTTGCGTGTCGATACGATGAAAAGAACCCCGACGCGGTCGGGATGGAAATACAGCCTTAGCAAAATTTCACCGCGAACGTCCCGGCCTGGCTTTGTTTCCTTATGATGCATGTTTCGATCATAATTTCATTTTCGCTCGACATACATACCTGGTTTTGGTTCCAAATTGAGGACGAAACGAGAGACCCCACCAAATCCAGACATGAGTCGTATAACAGTAAGCATATGCATGCACAAAATACGGATAAGAAATTAGAAAATTCCGAGCCCGGGTCACCTCTTACCATAGATTTTCGCAGTTTAAAGACTACCCGACGTTCGAAGTGGTCCTGAATCAGCTTCTGAGACGTAGAAGGAGAACATATTTTACCATTTTTTGTTATATTGGAAGTCCTATGGTGGACTGAGTAGAATTAATGCCAGACGCAAACAAACCGCACAAAAACAATCACAAGGTGCCGGGAGCCTTCCGTCAGTACATGACCGGACACGTTTTGTTCATTTTAAGCATTTCTATGATTTCAAAATCAAGTTATAAATGCCCAAAGATGATGGTGGATGATAAAGATGATGATGATGGAGATCATGATAAAAACTTCAATTTACGGCGAATGCTGATTTGAAAGTGATTATGACTAGGCTCACTGTGTTTTTTCTCGTCAAAGTCTAACTTTACTAGCTGTCTTTGTTAACTATGCATGGATTTGTGATAGCCTAGCAAACATATATGAACAGGGTCTTAAACAGTTTGGAGGGTGCGAGAGAGAGAGAGAGAGAGGGAGAGAAAGAGAGAGAGAGAAAGAGAGAGAGAGACAGAGACAGAGAGACAGAGAAAGAGAGAGACAGATACAGAGACTGAGAAACAGACAGAGAGACAGACAGAGAGACATACACAGAGAGAGAGAGAGAGAGAGAGAGAGAGAGACGGAGAGAGACAGACAGACATATAGACAGACAGGCAGACAGACAGACAGAGACGGAGAGAGAGACACACAGACAGAGACAGACACACAGAAAGACATACAGACACACAGACAGACAGACACACACACACACACACAGACGGACAGAGAGAGAGAGAGAGAGAGAGACAAAGAGACAGAGAGAGATAGATTAGCACAGATAAACAGAGAGCGAGAAACAGACAGACAGACACACAGACAGACACACAGACGGACACAGACACAGAGAGACAGAGAGAGACAGAGAGAGACAGACATATATATAGACAGACAGGCAGACAGACAGACAGACATAGACGGAGAGAGACACACACAGACAGAGACAGACACACAGACAGACACACAGACAGACACACAGACACACAGACAGAAACACAGACGGACACAGACACGGAGAGAGACACACAGAGAGACAAAGAGAGAGAGAGACATAGAGAGATAGATAAACACAGATAGACAGAGAGCGAGAAAGAGACAGAGAGAGAGAGAGAGAGAGACAGAGAGAGATAGAGAGAGGGAGAGAGATCCAGACATACAGACAGAGAGACGAGACAGACAGTAGTTAGACAGACATACATACAGACATACAGACAGACAGACAAACAGTAATGCATTGCGGGATATTAGTTAAAATGCACACATAAATGATAACGTTTCTAAATTGAGAAGCTAGAGTATTTTTATGATTGGCAATTAAATCGTTTATACACAGGTTCAGACATTTTCAGTTACTGAAAATGGGTATCATTTGAAAAGAAATACTATTAAATGACAGCAGTAAGGAAGAACCACTACAACCATAAAATCTGCAATGGAGAGATAGACTGACACGTTTGAATGCATGGAATAATGTATCTTGCCACAGCAATGAGTTGAATTTAACACATTTATCCCCATATTATTTAAGTAAAATTCGTCGAGATCTTACTTTGGAACCTGTCCATGTTTTATGTGGAGGCAGCACAGGCAAACACCATATATCCTTAATAACCCGTTGGTTTCAGTAGACAGTGGAAACCCTGATCAAAGGGTTCCTACAGGATCCCTCTGATCTGGGTCTATACTGTCTGGATGAGTCTTTTTTAATTGACACTGGGCTCAAATGAGTTAAACTCTGTTGTACTCTATTAAGCAAATAGTCTAGAGCCTGACCAGGCAGTTCCAGTAAATCTATCTAACAATACTCAAATTTGTTTGCATAACACAACGAAACCTGTGTTAAGCGACCATAAAAAACAAACCCTTTTAAGGCAGCTGATAGCTGCATACAAGTCGAAAGTACTACAGAAAGCTCCTGTTGGAGCTTCCTGACTTATTTGAACTTAGCTACCATCTGTCTACAGTGTGTTTCCTTACATATGGTCTCCTAATATAGATTGGAATGTTAAATATTTTGTAATATGGTTTTAAACTGCTGCATTTGGTTAGTTCATTTACCACTCATTGTATACATTCCGACAGGGTCATGTTTAATTTTGAAGCAATATCGAATAATAATCTACAAGTGAAAAGGTCTGTGTTTTTTTATTTTTGAAGTGTGTCAAGCAGAGTAACTGTTGAACCTGGTCCTTCAAGGGGCTGTATAGTGTTTCAACACAAATCATAAGTTTTAGAGCTGAATGGATCATGATAATATGTGTATGCCTGTGCGCGCATGCGTGTGTGCGGAGGGGGGGGGGGTAGAGATGGATCCGCGCATGCTTGTGCAATGTTTCATTTAAAACACTGACGGTCGATCATTTTTTTAAATAGTATTAAAGAGAAAGAAAATACAGTCTAAAGGATAGCTATATACCCGCCGCAGCACACTGCTGACTTCAAGAGTGGCATTGATCTTGAGTTGGCATAACTAACTCATGTTCTGTACATTGCATTAATGAGGTGAACATTTGACGAAAGTTAAATGAAAATCCTTAGAAGGGTTTAGGAAATGAGCAGTCACGAAATCGTTCAAACTGCTGACCTTCAAATGTGACACTGACCTTAACCCTGCAATGTCGACTCATGGGTTCTGCATATTGCCTTACTGGGCTAATAATTTGATCCAAGTTGAATAAAGAACTTCATAGGGTTAGGAGAGATATGGGAATGATACGAACAGGTGACATATTGTTTTGGTCAATATTTAATGTTGAAAATTTACCTAGTTTTGAGAGGAATGTGTTCAGATCGGGAGGGGGTAAAGGCAGGGTTGGGCGGTAAATACCGGGGGCGGTAAATACCGCTGGTAAATACCGGTATTTACCGGTCCGGTAAATACTCCCAAAATGGCCAATACTGGCATTTACTGGCAAATACTCCAGAAAAGGTGGAATATATATTATTTCTTTGAAGTTTATTGTTTTTATAAAGGCTGTTTTAAATTGCTGGTTAGTGGAATATTGATAAGTTTATTTATTGATTTCTAACCATCATTTTACTGAGGGTTTAAACTGTTTCATGCCTGCCAAGGGTACTCATCAGATGGCTTATATCTTATCTTGGAGTTTCATCTGGTTTACATAAAAGTCCTGTATAGCTCTAAATTTTAAATAATGGCATGATTCTGCTGGTATAATCTGTTAAAATCATCAGTACAACAGACAACTCCTTTGTCTGATACTGCAGTTTGATTGGTTTAATCTGAATCATTGCCCCCTCCAAATTGTCTATATTGTGTTTGACACTTCATGGTTCATTGTGTGTATCTCTTAAATGAAAAGTGTGTATGTTTTTACAACAATAAACCATAGTGGCCAGTAGAGGTGTCAAAAAAAAGTGAGTGTTGTTTTGAGAGCTGATCTGACAGTAATTTGCAGTGGGTTAGGTGGCCATTATTGTTTCTGAATCTCTTATCTGTTACTCAGTTTTCTACAACTGACTGCCAGTCTTTTGATTTTCATGAAACTTGGTTCATTCAAAATTCAGCTTAAACTAGAAAACTGACTCAGTCACAGAGAGAGAGAGAGCCCTGTAATCAAGGGCAGATAACTATAGACATAGTGATCAGATTCAACCCAAAAACTGATGATACTAAGCATATGCCTTAATATGAAACCAATGTGAAGTACTGTTTGAATAATCATGTCACATCAAAAGTGCTAACGGATGGACAGAAATTGTGATTCCTATAGGGTTCCTGCATTTCCAAGCAGGGCTCTAATTACACCTTTTATTTTATTTTTTGGGTTCTTTACACTGCAAATACATTAGGCAAACCTTGTATATATGATTAGAGAACTAATAAAGCACATTAGGATGGTTTAAATATGTGCTAAGCCCCTGGACAATTCAAAATACCAGTAAATGCCAGTAAGTGCCAGTAAACGCCAGTAAATCCCGGTATTTACCGGTATTTACCGCCGGCACGGTAAATACTCATAAATGCCGGCATTTTGCCAACCCTGGGTAAAGGGGGTAGATCCTTCGCTGGATCCATGCATGTACTTGCTGTGTAGATCAACAAAGATTTAACTAAACGTGAAAAAAAACCCGGAAACTGATCAGACTGTCACAGGGTGACACATTTTCAACGACTGTCTTGATCAAAGTCTGGTGTTTAAATTGTGTCCGGTCGATTCTCAACGTTGAAAATTGACCTGCTGGTTCAGTTTTTAACAGTCAAAATTTTATGTAACACCTGCTAAGCACAACCTAATTGGTACTTGCAAACATTTGGTAAATTTGCATCTCATTAGAATGCAAGCAGTTTGACTCCTGGTCAATAGTTTCTCAAAAGCCTAATCTAACTGCAAGTACATGTAAGTGATTACTTTAACAGGCAAGAGTTTCAACAGGCATGATTTTATAGCAGGCTAAGGGTTGATAAGATAAGATGAGCTACACTAAAAGTAGATCCAGATCATAACACTATAAAATAAAGCGTTCTGATCAGGTTCTACAATGTTTGCTCAATAACAGCGAATGAATATTCATTCGGTAAGGTTGTATTACCTCAAAGATCATATACCGCAAAATCTTCCCAGTGTCTAATTCCAAAACAAGTAGACCAAGAGCATACATATTTTAGAACAAAGCTATCTGATTATGTGATTGATAAAGGGAGCATGTTAAAAACATTTATATGTTTATAATCGAAGGACAGTTGTCCGGGTTGCTAGTTTTTGGCAAAGGTCAATTGTCTGATGGGCAATTGCCCTAAGGCTTAACTGTCAGAAAAGAAACAACACAATCAATGCAGAACTAAGTTAGAGCATTTTGATGTGGCGCATATGGTTTTCATAAGACAAGTGCACTAGTTTTACAAGACATTTTGAATATTCCAATGTCAACAATGTCATTGACAACTGATGATATCAGATAGCTGACTACGGATCACGGGCGATTCTTTGTATCCAGATATTGGTAATGTTCTAACTGCCCAAGGGTACCAGGGTGCATGTTTCCGCTCAATCAATTGTATATGAACACTGGACACCAATGCCAGATACTAAGAAGCAACTTGTTCTAAACAATAATTTAATACCAAAGATATCGGGTTTTTTTATTCCTGCATGGATATGTACATAATGCTGGAAACAGATTATTACATAATTATGTTTATCAAAGTCAACACTAGAGGTTTGTTCTTTCACAAAAAAACCAGATGCCCCCCTTCATCCTCTTTCCAATAACAAAAACAAGTACCTAGTTATAGTTTACTTTCAGTCGATTGTACATTTATTTCCCTGGTCATTGAGCCAATTGCCTACAATATTGAGCACTGGTAACATATGGTGCAATCATGCAGCCGCAGTACCGGTTAGTGACCCTCACATGTACCCATTTTAACCTCTGGGTCGAGAGGAGGTTCAGGGGGGAGACACTGAAAACATCTCTGAGATTTTCGAATAGCACCGGGATTTGAACCCCGGACCTGGACTGGTAGTCAAGCGCATTACCACTAGGCCATCACACATCACCAATACACACGCATAATGTCTGTAATAAACAAGATGTGTTTGTGAAACACTATGCCCCCTCAATATGATATTTGACCCTGAAGGATGACCTTGATCTTGACATGTCACTCCTCAAACTGTGCATCTTCATGGGGTACACATGCATACCAAATATCAAGTCTGTATCTCTAATGGTTCAAAAGTTATGGCCAATGTTAAAAGTTGGTGACCTTAGACCATGAAGGATGACCTTGACCTTGACATGTCGACCCTCAAACTGTGTGGCTTCATGAGATACACATGCATACCAGTATAAAGGCTGTATATCTACTGGTTCAAACCTTATGGCCAATATAAATGACCTTTGATCTTCAAAAATGACATTGACCTTAACATGTCACCCCTCAAACTGTGCAGCCAAATGAGAAACACATATATACAAACTACCAAGTCTGTATCTCTACTGGTTCAAAAGTTATGGCCAATGTTAAAGTCTGTGACCTTTGACCCTGAAAGATGACCTTGACATGTCACCCCACAAAATGTGCAGCTTCATGAGATACACATGCACACCAAATATCAAGACTATCTCTATTGGTTCAAAAGTTATGGTCAATTTGAAGTTGGTGACCTTTGACCATGAAGGATGACCTTGATATGTCACCCCTCAAACTGTGCAGCTTCATGAGATACACAAGTATGCCAAATATCAAGTCTCTATATGTACTGGTTCAAAAGTTATGGCCAATGTTAAAGTCGGTGATTTGACCCATATGTTTGACCTCTGACCTTTAAGGGTGATCTTGACCTTTACATGTCACACTTCAAAATGTGTGGCTTTACCAGATACATATGCATGCCAAATATCAAGTTTCTATCTGTATTGTCTCAAAAGTTATGACCAATGTTAAAGTTACAGACAAAAAAACAATTTGACCTTTGACCCTGAAGGATGACCTTGACATTGACAGGACACCCCTCAAAATGTGCGGCTTTATGAGATACATATGCATGCCAAATATCAAGTCTCTATCCGTACTGGCTCAAAATATATGACCAATGTTAAAGTTGCGTTAAAGTTACAGACAAAATTTTTTTTGACCTTGGACCCTGAAGGATGACCTTGACCTTGACATTTTACCCCTCAAAATGTACAGTTTCATAAGATACACAAGCATGCCAAATATCAAGTCTCGATCTTTACTGGTCCAAAAGTTATGGCCAATGTTAAAGTCCGTGATTTGACCCATATATTTGACCTCTGATCTTGAAGGATGACCTTGACTTTGACATGTCACCTCTCAAAATGTGCGGCTTTATGAGATACATATGCATGCTAAATATCAAGTCTCTATCCGTACTGGCTCAAAAGTTATGACCAATGTTAAAGTTGCTGACAAACAAACAGACAAACAGACAAACGGACAAACAGACAAACAGACAAACAAACAAACAAACAGACAGGGCAAAAACAATATGCCCCCCAGATTTGATCTGGGGGGCATAAAAATATCAGGGGTAGACAATTTAAAAAAGCCAGGTGTACAACAAGGCATGCTGGTCAACATTCATGTGAACATTGGTGACGCTAGATTTAGTGGTTTCAGAGATACGCCCAACACAAAGTTTGTCTAATTTTATGTCATAAGGGGCAATAACTCCAAAGTTATCGTAGGGAGACAATTAAAAAACTCAAGATGCACAACAACTAATGCTGGTCAACATTCCTGTGGGGTTTGGTGACTCTAGCTCTAGCAGTATCAGAGATACGCGCGATCAAATGTAAAGTTTGTCTACTTTTAAGTCATCAGGGGCAATAACTCCCAAGTTATCAGGAGAGATGAGGGAGGGGGGTTAAAAAACATCAGATGCATAACAACTTGTGCTGGTCAACATTCCTGTGAAGTTCGGTGACTCGAACCTTGTCGAAATACACGTAACACAAATTTTCTCTAATTTTAAGTTATCATATCAGGGGCAATAACTTGAACAATTATCAGGGGGAAACAATTTAAAAAACTAGGTCTACAACAACTCATGCAATTCATGCTGGTCGACATTCCTTTGGGGTTTGGTGGCTCTAACCCTAGCGGTCTCAGAGATACGCGCGAGACAACATTTCTCTAATTTTAAGTTATCTTGTCAGGGTCCATAACTCATCAATTATCACGGGGAGACAATTAAAAAAAACATTGGTGCAACTACAACTCATGCTGATAAACATTCCTGTGAAGTTTGGTGACTATAGCCCTATTGGTTTCATTGATACACGCGACACAAGTTTGTGACGGATTGACGGACTGACGAACGGACGGACGGACAGACAACTCTGGCATAAACAATATGTCTCCCTATAAATGGGGGAGACATACTTATGTTGAAGAAAAGGCGGGTCTACATAATGTATGTTCCGTCCTTTAAATATATACGTCGGGGTACGTAAGCCTTATAATTCTATACATCGGTCTATCTAATCCTTAGGTCATCCTTTAAATATATAGGCCAGTCCACCTAAACCGGACGTCGTCCTTTAAATATATACGCACGTGTCCACCTAATCCTTATTTCGTACTTGAAAAATATTAAGGAGACCAATTTTTTTGTATATTTCACATCTTACACTTTTAAATGAATTTGATATCAGACTAGCAGTAATAGGCACTATACGTGTAAGAAAATGCAAAAATTATTTTTATGAGATGAAAAATGTGGAATATACAAAATGTCTCCTTAATCCCTAAAATTAAGGATGGTCCCCCTAATGCGGAAAATAGTTTTATATATATATATATATATATATATATATATATATATATATATATATATATATATACAGAGTTCTTATTGATTGCGTTGTCATGCGATGTCTGTTTCACTCACCTTTGACTCTATCGGACGACACATTCTGTTCTGGTTTTCCACCTTTTGACTAAGATCAGTCGGCTCCTGTAAGAGCCGGCTGATCAGGGTCTGCTTTTATTATACCCCCACAAACGAATTTATTATTTAATTTTTTTTGGTGGGGGTATACTGGAGTCACCATGTCTGTCCGCCCGTCTGTGTCACGCTTGTCCAAAGTATAAAAGCTATTGACTTCAAATTTCATATATAGATAGATCACATTGACCGCAAGTGAAGTGCACAAGCTTTGTAGCTCTGTCTTCAGTATTTTTTGAGTTATTGTCCATTGTTATTTTTTCAATTTTCTGGAGTTTTTTCTAAACCTTTACAGATATTGAAGTGATATGTGGTAGGTGGCTTTATTATAATGAGTTACAGATCAAGTTAGAATTTCGTTAGGCTTCATTGATTTTTCACGGTGATTTTACTTAGAAAATTTCCGGAAATTCAGGTTTTCCGGAGTTTTTTTCCTAAACCCTTGCAGATATTGATGTGATATTTGGTATGTAGCTTTATAATAATGAGTTACAGATCAAGTTTGAATTTTGTTACACTACATTGATTTTTTTAACGGAATTACATGCATTTTGACTTAGACTTTTTATAAACTGTAGCAGATATTGTAGTGATTTATTTCTATAACCCCCATCTCTGTGTCAAATGTGCTAGTGGGGGTATTCTTCACCTTTAGTGGTAGTTCTAGTTGCTAATGAAATAATATAGATTTGATGTTACAGTTTCTTGTCATGATAAAAAACCCTGTTCATCGTGCTATTATGAAAAACGGCTATGATTAATATTCATGATGTCATTATTTCTTACATGAATATTTATTGGTTAATCAAATAGGCGGAGGAAACTAATATATTTGAAGGTGCATTGCTGGTTAGATAAATATCAGAGTTCCAGAAAAGATGCGTAAATTAAAACCTTTTCAAGAATAACTTCATTATTTCTCAACTAAAACCCTATGTTGCGACCACTCTTTAGAATAGTCTCGAAGAGACGATTCTAAAGAGTGGTCACAACATAGGGTTTGGCGGAGAAAGAACGATTTCAGTATTTGAGTACGCACCTTTATCTGTTGTTCTGTAAATATCACCACGTACACTGTCCAATCCACACCTTGATATTATCTATTATCCCTGTATCCGCGGTCTGGCTTGCATTTAAAAAATCAGCTTGCACCCAGATGAGACGCCGAGTAACTTAGCCTCTCGGCAGGATATAAGCTCTTTGACATTCCCTCATAAGTGTCTGAAAAACTTAATAAAATCGGACGTAATCGAAATTCACAGATTCAAATTTAAGCAGACATTTTGTTACATGGGATAAGTGTTATCAACAACTGTGGTTGAGGCGAAAAACCGTTTATAATCTATCAAAATCACCGTGCAATCTGACTCTGTAAAGGTCAAAATTTACATACGCTTCTCATTGTCCCCGAGATCATTCATTCAGATTCGTAACTGTTTAGATAGGCTTAGGAAATGGTAAACCGACAAAGTACTTGTAGGTAGCGCGTTGAACGTAACTATAGTCTTCAACTCTTTACCTAATGAATATTTATGTAAGAATAACTTACTGCAATGTCAGAGGTCTAGATAAAATGCGTAAAATTAAACATTTTCAAGAATAACTCTTTTATTTCTCCATCAAATCCTATACTGTGACCACTCTTTAGAATCGTCTCTTCGAGACGATTCTAAAGAGTGGTCACAGTATAGGGTTTTTGTGGAGAAATAACGATTTTAGTATTTTGGTACGTACCTTCGTCTGTAGATCCGCTGCATTAGATAGATGTGGCATATAAACACATAAATATTTGACCTCGGCAGAAATAGCAGGTTCAGATCTATATGATTTCATAGGCAAACAGAGCAGACCCTGATCAGACGGTTCCAACATGAGGAATCTAATATTGGCATGCATCGTTTGCATAGTCTTCAAAAGACGACACTGTCGGGTAAAGGTTTAAACTAAATGGGTTCGATAAATGCTGCCCGGTATAGGCCACTCCTATTTTGTGTTTAGTAAGTTACATAAAGTTATTAAATAAATAATTTATGTTTGGCTGAAGGTACTGATAGAAAACATAAACCCAGAATATGTTATTGTAGAATACTGAAATGAAGTGAATAAAAATGCCCTATATAGAGTCACCCACCTAAAAATCGAAGAATAAAATAAAAATCATATTAGCATTGCCTTTACTTTATTCTTGGATTCTTTAAGTGAGTGATGACACTTTATAGGGTATTTATTATTCACCCAATTTCAGTAGTCTATTATAACATAATCTAATGCGGAGAGATTAGCCCGCACATTGTTATCTACCAACCATTGAGCTACATGTATCTTGGTTGAACACGTCGGACTGTCCGGCTAACGGACTGTCGGACTACCGGACTGTCGGACTATAGGACTGCCGGACTATCGGACAAACGGACTGTCAGACTACCGGACTGTCGAATCGTAGGTCGGGACTCTTCAAATGTGTTAAAACTTAAAAGACGTGTTAATGGAGTAAAGCGTTAACGCATTTTTAAAACGGAATGACCCATCATTGCTTGATGGTCGAGTTCATTTAGTCCCATCCATTCGTTCGCAATACGGACAAGTGTGTTATTACAAATATAATTTTTAGGCCCAGATAAGACGCTTTATACATGCAGCTTGACATCGCATTAGGATCCAAACTGCTTGACACCCAAACTACATGTTTTATAGACTCAATGGCAATATTGCTCATGCTTCAACCCATTAGTGCCCAGTGCCCATTAAAAAGGGATATAGGCAAACAGTGTTGACCCAGATCAGAAGGCACCAGGACCTGCACTGTTTGCTGAAACCATGGGTATCAGGAAATGCTTTGTTTACCGTGCCATGACCCCTCAAGATAAAAAATGGACGGCCACCAAAATAATACTTGAGACGGGGTTAAGACGGGTTCCTTAACATTTACTCCATAAATACGCCTGCTCTGTTTGCTTATGAAATAATATATATCCGATTCTACAGTTTCTGCGTCGAAAAAATCCTGTGTTAATATGCCATTCAGAAAATTAATCTTAATTACATGTAGTATACATGAAGACGTGACTTCTTACATGAATGTGCATGGGGTACATGTATATGATCAAATATACAGTAAAATCTTGATTATTCGAATTTTCTGTATAGAAGAATTTAGACCCTTTTAGGCAGGTGGCTGCTTAATGCATGTTGAAAGTCATGCAGAAAGCTCCTACAGGAGCTTTCTGCATGACTTTCATCTTGCATTAAGCTGCCACCTGCATTAAAGATCGATAATAATACGTATTATTAGTGTTCGAATAATCGAAATTTTACTGTAAATTCGTGAATGAATGGTTAAATACGAAGTCGGCGAAAATTACTTGACATGTTGAAGGTTAAAGGAACGTTTTTTTCTGTATTTTGTTAGAACATCTAAATAGAATAACATATGTTGTATGTTGTATGTGGTATTTTATATGAGATGTTTTATATGTGGAAACAATATGACTATAGCCGTTTCTTGTCTTAAAATCGAGTAAAAAATGTCAAGAATAGAAATACGAAACCTACTGTGAGGGTGTTTTAATTTTTTTGTGTGTAAAGAAATAAACTTTCATAAGTACATGGTGTTATTCTCGGAAAAGCCTCATAATATGTTTTTCTAAAACCATGTAAACATGTAATATCGTCGATGTTTTGCTATACCGGGAGTAATAACAGTTATGTTATATTTCAAAACATCGACCAGAATGTGGTTCAACACTAATGTAAAACTATATACATTGTAAATATAGGAATAAAAACTACAATCAATCTCGATAAACCGAGCTTTAAGTAAATAAGAATTAAAACAAGTTTTAAGGCGGGTGGCTTCTTAATGCAAGGTGAAAGCCATGCAGAAAGCTTCCAGAGAAGCTTTCTGCATGGCTTTCATCCTGCATTAAGCGGCCATATGTCTCTATAACCGATACGGATACTTATTTGTGTGTTCGGATGAGCGAGGTGTCCCTGTATTTATTCTTGATTAGTACAAATAAAATAACTTGGTTGCGTGTACATGTTGTTCAATGAATACAATATGTATTGCGTGTTAATGTAATATAAACATCAACTCTTTCCTTCATAAAGGCACAATTTTGGCACATTTGCAAAAAGAGTAGACCCGAAGATCCAGTAGGAGCAGTCTGATCAGGGTATTTTCTGTTTGCTTATACTGATAATAATATATTAATATACACTTTCCGACATGATATACATTCCCTTATTTAAATTTCAATTTTAAAAACCAGCTAATTAATATTCATAATCCTCATTCTTTACATGAATATCTAATTAGGCATGGAGTAAAAAGTTAAAGACATAGTTGCAATGTTTTGCTCTGTTCAAAGAAATGCTGAATTGCAGGTGTTTTTGTCAGGAAATGGCGCAAGGATATTCAATGCGCCGTCTCTTAGCGCTACTTTTAACACTTTCCCTGTTCAATATTCAAGAATTAATGACATCATGAATATTTTATTAGCTGAAGTTTTATAATAGCATATGTATACATGACATTTTGATATTAGTAGAATCTGTAGAGCCATAACTATTTTAATCGTATAAGCAAACAGAGCAGTCCCAGATCAGACAGGCCTTGCAGGAACTGTCTGATCTGGGACTCTGTTTGTAAATGCATGGCTTTTGTATGATGGAAAAGGTTAAATTAGTACCAATAGCTCAAAGCCTTTCTCTAAGACAGGTGGCAACTAAATGCAGGGCGAAAGTCATGCAGAACGCTCCTAAATGAGTTTTCTGCATGGTTTCGTCCTGATTAAGCAGCTTCTTGTCTAAACGATCTAAATTCCTCTTTATTTTAGTCTGGTTTAGAGGGGAGTTACTGTTCTTAAATATGTAAGCTGGGTCTACCCTGTTAGTTTATGGAATTATATAGATCTGATTCTAAAGTTTTTGCCACAGCCCAAAATAAATGTGTTTATTAATTAGCCCATTCCCTCGTATTGACGCCTTTTGACACCTCTGTAAAAGTCACATTTTGAAACCATTTTGAAACCATTGGGACAAATAAAGCATTTGCTCCATAGGAGCAAATGCTTTATTGATCACAATGGTGTCAAAACTATAAATTCTAAATAATCCTTTTCTCAAGTAAATGCTCCTTTTTTGTAGATATAATAAAAGAGGTTGGCTCTAAAAATAGCCTATGAGGGAATGGGTTAATATGTAATTAAAACCAAATAGGACAATGAATTCTTAAATCAATATACATGGTAGAACTAACCCCTTGAACGTTGACAGTGGAATGGCATTTCAGTGTTTAATAGTAGAGTCCATTCAATATGAAAGGGGTTGATTTGCCAGAGAATTTTTGAATGACAAGCAATGCAGACCCTGATCAAAGGGCTCCTGAGATCTACTATGTTTGCAAAAGCGATAAACGGTATATCAGGTCAAGGTTTAAAATATTGAAATGAAACATTTTCTGCAATTCTTCTCTGTACTGTTATGTAAAGGCCTGTACTGTAGAGTCCCTCTAAACCGGATTTTTATTAAAGAACGATTTAGGTATTTTATGCAGGTGGCTGCTTAATGCATGGTGAAATTCATGCAGAAAGCTCCTTTGGGAGCTTTCTGCTTGACTGTCAACCTGCATTAAGCTACCACCTGCTGGACGGACCTGTTTTGATACGAATTTTAACGTCTTGTTTAGATGGGGTTTGCTGTATTTGGTTGTGATAATGAAGAAATGGTGAAAGGAAAAGTCCTTGTAATTGGCCAGAGCCGGTGTCAGTTCGGTATATCATCCAATTTGGATAGAATCAGGTCAGGCCGGTATATATATCAGATTTGTACAAATCAGCGCTAGGAATTTACCATTAACGACCAATATCGCTTACTGATCCCGTGTCTTGTTAACAAAAGCCGCCGCTTCTGATGTTACTGATAAATCTGATAGTCTCGAGATATTCGAGATATGATGAGATCTTCCGAGATTATGCACAATGAGCGGTCCGCTGATATGATCTATTGAAGGGCGCAATATATTTACAGTGAATATTAAACCTATTTCCTCATGAATAATTATGCAAGAATAGTTCACTGCATGGATATTTTCATTGACTAATTTCTTATAATGATACCTAAACAGGGGGGAACTTTTTGGATGACAGAAACTTTTGTGTCAGTTATATAAATAGTTTCGTTAAAAATAGTGTACATGTAGTCGATGACCAGCCTGCTCCTATAGGAACTGTCTAATCTTTGTCTTCTCTGTTTGCAAAGGTGTTAAAAGTCGTATCTGTCAGGTAAAACGTTAACCTTTTCCCTCATTTAAACGCGTGTTCACGCATTTGCAAACATAGTAGACCCATCAGGAGCCGTCTGAACAGGGTCTACTCTGTTAACTGATCAAATTATAATAGAGCTGATTTTTCAGTTTCTACAAGTACCAAACATTGCTGTGTACATATGCCGTATAAAAATCACTCAATACATATTCATGATGTCATTATTTCTTATATCAATAATCATGGAATAATTAAAGAGTGAATGACGAATGTTCGCTGATACGTCGTATGAAGACTGGCAACTTGTAGACACCGAGACTCCGGGTAAACTACACCCCTTTACAGCTTAATTTGTCATTCGGACCTGAATCTCTTCAAAGATGGAGATAATTATCATATGAATATTATATCATATATTATTGTTATATGAATATGGTTGCTTCAAATGCAAGACAATATAGAGCGTATTTTGAAAATACTGTTACATCTGGGGGAAAAGATTCTCTTTATGGTCATTAATATTAACTAGAGTGTTCTTATAACGAATATGAATACGTATATTGGCCATGGTCGAACCTGTAGAGTTATATTTACATTATTTCCAGAGCAAAAA
Organism: Azorinus chamasolen; assembly: GCA_963576725.1. Taxonomy (NCBI): domain Eukaryota; kingdom Metazoa; phylum Mollusca; class Bivalvia; order Cardiida; family Solecurtidae; genus Azorinus; species Azorinus chamasolen. The sequence goes on along the minus strand of OY755241.1, from coordinate 62,082,537 downwards.
GAGCAGACCCTGTTCAGATGGTTCCTATAGGAGCCATCTAAACTGGGTCTACACTGTTTGCAGAGACATATAAATGCGTATTTATTGAGTAAAGGGATAGTATTGAGTAGAGCCAAGGGAGATAATAGGAGACCTAAGGGAGGTAATAATACTGTAACTACATCCATATGGCGCAGCATGGGGTCTAAACTGCAGCGATGTGCAAGGAGATCGGACTAAAGTACGCAAACAAACATACAGGCAGTGATGACACCTTGTATATATACATGCCCTAAGTGGACCATTCAGACGTCCATGCTGATATATTCTGTTTATTTGCTGATGATTAACCGTTCTCGTGCTAGAAAAAAGTCTGCTAAAAATCTACTACCATGATTACATTTACATCCGATTCGTTCAAATTTAAAAGAAATATTGATTGAGTGTCAAATAGCTTGGATCCTGATGAGACGCCAAGTTACTCGGCGTCTCATCTGGATCCAAGCTATTTGCAAAATTAATGATAGTAAGGCTACGCTTAGCGATAGAAGGGTTATTAAGTGGATTCAAATGCTGTAGAATCAACAGGTGGTAATATGCTAGAAGGGGCGTGTAATTAAAACTGCATGCGCTCAGCTGGGGTTTACGAAATACCGACCGCTATGGAATATGTTGTCTATTTTAGTTATTATTGCATAACAAATCAGAATGATTTATTAGCACCATGTCTAATAGATATTAATTGAATATGCATGCTAGCCCCGCTATATTCTGAAAATGAAATAATTTAATAATTGTATTCAAGATATTGTCTAAACCAGAAAATTGTGTCTGTATGACACAGCAATGCCCCCGTCGTGGTGCTTGGCAATGAAAAAACTGTGACAGTCAACTGCACGTACAGGTGTGACACACAACCACACAAGCGTGACACACAGACAGACGGGCGGACAGTTGCGAAACATAATGCCCCCTGACTATCGTCAACGGGGGCATAAACAATATTGGCATGTGAAACAGTAGAGCATCAGATCCTGATCGGTCATGTGTGATCTGGAAATATCCTGTTTACAAAATAAAGATATGATTCTACCCTTTCTGCCAATACCTAAATTAACAATCCTTTGCTTATGTGCCAATATAAAACTTTAGATAATTAGTAATCATGATGTCATTAATTCTTACATGAATACTCAGCAGGGAAATGTATAAAAACGGGATTGTCAAGTAATGTATAAATGATGGACATGCATGGGACAATAAATAGAGTTTACCCATTCCCTTATTTGACGACTTTTGACGATTCTGTGAAAGTCACTTTGTGTAACCATTGTGACAAATAGAGGAGCACATGCTTTATTTATCACAATGGTTTCAAACTATAAAATTCTAAATTTTTCCTTTTCTCTAGTTAATGCTCCTTTTCGGTAGATTTATTCAAAGAGGTTGTAGTCGGTAAATAGCTTCTAGCTAATGTTTAATGTTATTCTGTAACACCCGACTATAAATAAAGTTTCTTGTATCTTGTATCTAAAAAATAGCCTATGAGGGAATGAGTTAACGGCAAAATAGTGTTGAACTTCGATGTCTCTGTTTGTTTGTAATAGAACTCTTGATTAATATACAGCTGGTTACATAGCTAGTATTGCACATGTTGCCTTCCCTAAGGTGATTCCAATGTGACAGTGGCTTTATTTATGGTTTGTGTATTGAACGCGCACTTGTTTGACACACGTCACGTGCCAATCGGAACACCTCAGGTGTTATCGGCATGATGCACCGCCATTGCAAATGTCTCCCTGCGGGCACTGGTAATCTATCGGAGTGAAGAACGGCCCAGTTTGCACTATATTGTAACGAATATTCCTATAAATCATAAACATTAATGTCTATTTATCGGCTAATGGGGTCTGTTACGTCACTATCAAAGATGACGGGCTGTTCAAAGCAAGAGATAAAGAGGGAACAGCTTAACACTTCCGGTTGACTCTGAATTACACAGTTCATAATATACTTGAAGACAAAACTATAATATCATTCTGACAGGTCCATAAGTGCTTATGACTGAAGAGAACATCGCAGAATTACTTTCTAAAACATAGTTCACATATTTTCCTGGGTGCTCAACTCGGACATTGAAACAATCCTCCATGGAAAAAATGCCCTAATTTTATTCGCATAGATGAACAAACAGCACCCTCGCTGTTTGCAAGACTTGACTGGCTAAAAGAATAGTGTACCCCCCATAGCGGGTCAACAAATTTATGACAAAACTCGCATAACGGGTTAAAACAGGTTCTGCTGTAAATGGTTTAGAGAGCTTAATGTGTAGTAAGTGTCATTCAGGACACTCCCCTGGGAACTTAATGCATAACGTTCACTCTGTATTAATTAACCCTTTACCTCATAGGTTAGTTTTAGATACAACCTCTTTGAATAAATCTACCGAAAAGGAGCATTAACTAGAGAAAATGAAACTTTTAGAATTTTGTAGTTTGAAACCATTGTGATAAAAAGAGCATTTGCTCCCATAGGAGCAAATGCTCTATTTAACACAATGGTTTCACAAAATGACTTTTACAGAGTCGTCAAAAGTCGTCAATATGAGGGAATGGGTTAAGTAGCCACATGCCTAAAATGTTCTCTAGAGTAGAGAAGCGGCCAACAAAATAGGTCTAATTATGGGTCTGTAGGGCAGGTTGTAGCTTAATGCAGGTCAAAAGTAATGTCGAAAGTTCCTATAGGAGCTGTCTGCATTACTTTTGCCCTGCATTATGTAACCTACTGCTCTTGTTAGACTCCCATGCTCAAGAAATGAATGGTCGCGAAAGACAAGTTCTAATGTATTCGTAACCCTTTCCCTCATATAAACGCGTTTTCGTGCGTTTGCAAACAGAGTAGACCCAGATCAGACGGCTACTATAGGAGCCGTCTGATCAGGATCTGACCTGTCTATTATTTGAATCAGAAAGACCTTGTTCATGAATATTCAGTAGGTATAGTAAACAAAAAGCAAATATTGCAGTAAAATAACAAATAAAAAAACTCCCACGAGTTACTAAGAGGTACGTCTTCTATTTCTATTTTTCTTTCTTTTTCCACTTTTATATCCTTTTGTTGATTACTTCCGATATATGTTTCAATATTTTATAAATAATAAAATTCTGTTAAATCCATTGTAAGGTGCTGAGTGGGATGGTTACGGGGGAAATAAAAATATTGAACTGTAAAAAATATTCAGTAGCTATTGAAAGTTAGAATAAACATAGAATCGGGAAAGGGTTAAATGCTCAAAGTTTTGGATTAGCGAGGTCGTAAATACGCGGTCACGAATTGATTTAAAATAACAGTCGTCAAAAGCAGATGGTTTTTTAATGCAAAAGTAATATGAAAAGCTCTATTAGGAACTTTCTATAAATAAATGTCCTCAATTAAAAAATATAATTGAAAGTGAAATTGGCGCATTAACTCTCTGGAAGGCTGGAAACCAGTGTTTTGGTATTCGCAAACAGTGAAGACCCATATCAGTGGGTACCTTGTAGGACCGCCTGACCAGGCTCTGTTATTAAAACCCCTTAAGTAAAGTCAACCCTTTTCATACTGTGTGAACTCTGTGATAGTTTAACCCTTCTCTTGCTGAATTTTAAAATACATTTCTCCTTCTTTACCCATGCCCTGTTGTATAATTACATATATCTTTACTGTGTACACGTATTTCGCTGTGCAATGACTGCTGCGGGGTGCGCTGGTTGCACAATCAACTTGTAAATAGTGCAGACCCTGATGAGACAGCTCCTGCAGGAGCTGTCTCATCTGGGTCTTCACTATTTACAGGTACGTATATTGACGTGAATAGCAAGAGAAGGGTTAACATCGAAGGGTCATTCCTCTATGGATATTCAGCATCAACGCGTTATGAGGCCTTTGAAAACAGAATACGCCAATACCAGCCGTAGGAACCGTCTTGTCAGGGTCTGCTATTGTCAGGGTCTGCTTATGAAATTATAAATACAATATACAGTAAAATCTCGATTATTCAAACACTAAAATACGTGTTATTATTGATCTTTTAAGACAGGTGGCACAATAATGCATGGTGAAAGTCACGCAGATACATGTGTAGCTCATAGAGGAGCTTTCTGCTTGACTTTCGCCATGCATTAAGCAGCCACCTGCCTAAAAGAGTCTAAATTATTCTATACAGAAAATTCGAATATTCGAGATTTAACTGAATATGATTCTACACTTTTTGCCGCGGCCAGAAGTTCACGTGTTTATATTCCATTATAAAAATCAGCCAATCAATATTCATGTCATTATTGTTTATATGAATATCAGATTCAGGGTGGATTCTATATGTCACCCTTTCCTTCGTATAAACTTTTTTCACGCATCTGCAAACAGAGTAGACCCAGATCAGACGGCCCCTATAGAAGCCGTCTGCTCACGGTCTGCTCTGCTTATGGAATTTGATAGATATGTTTCTAAAATGGCTACATGTACAATGTTCCAACTTCAATATTTCATTATAACCATCTTGTTCATGAATATTTAGTGGGTATCGAAAGTTAGAATAAACAGAGAACAGTGAAAGAGTTAAAATATATTTAGAAATTCGCAGTTATAAAATATGTTTTCTTTCATTTCTTCGAAAACTATGTATGGGTGTCAGAGGGTCAGGGGGTATTGATACTACTAATAAATCTCTGCGTCTTATCTGAATCCAAACTATCAACATGTGTCCATGCTTATAAAACTTTTTAGTTGAGTCTGAGTTCGTTCTCAAGTTTTTGATTTGTCAGATTTGAGCCTTTGGCTCAAATCTGACCAATCAAAAGCTTGAGAACAGACTCAACTAAAAAGCTTTATAAGCATGGACCATGATCTCACTCATGGCATGCTGGTTCAAAGCACTGGTTCAAGCATGCAGATATTCTAAAGTGCAGTGCTTTAGAACACAAAACCCACGTAAAAAATTTTTTTTCAAATAACTTGAGTTTTTATCATTGATTTAAATTTATTTCTTTTTGCAAACAATGATGAAATTTGTAACACCATAGACGGAACGAGGATCCTTTGAGATACGGCTGTTGGAAAGTGAGAAAGTGAAAAACAGCGTATATTTTGATAAATAATCAAAGCATTTAAGTTTTTTGATGTACTTTGGCAGATACGTCCTCATCGTTACGTATATGTTTTATAAACATTAAGCGGATGAAATATGCATTTGTGGCAGAGATTCAAAACACGAAAGACATCATTCTAACGGTGGTAGGAAACATTTCACAAATTGTTATTTATGGATTTGTTATAGAATAGAAATAGAATAAAATCCGGTCCGAGTGAAATAAATTGCACAAAATTCTAGAAAATGGCGTTGGCCTGTAATTTGATATCTCTGATTGCCCGCTGAAAAATGAGGCGATTTAAAAATAATACTGACAATATAATTAAAGTTTCAGTTCAAATATGAATTTAGTATTGTTTTATATTGCAAATTACAAAGATGAAAATGAGAAAATATTATTAATTTCAGTCTTGCATATGCATCATTTGAATGCAAGAAACATGTGCATCGGTATTGACAAACAGCGTAACCCAGATCAGAGGACTCCTACAGTAATCATCAGGGTCTGCACTGTTTGTCATTCAGAATAATATAGAAAAATTAAACAATTAATACTCAGAGCTACAGATAAAGGTGTGTACCAAAATACTGAAATCGTTATTTCTCCTCCAAACCCTATACTGCGACGAGACGATTCCAAAGAGTGGTCACAGTATAGGGTTTGGTGGAGAAATAAAGGAGCTATTATCGAAAATATTTAAATTTACGAATCTTGTCTGGAACTCTGCATTACTGAGTGACCTACGTCATCCAAACAGTGGTGGACCATTTGTCTTTGAAAAATCAACATTCTAAAGAGGTAACATTTTCCCTCTTATAAACGTGTTTTCAGGCATTTGCAAACAGAGTAGACAGACAGACAGGAGCCGCCGGACGGCTTCTATAGGGTCTGCTCTGTTTACATATTAATGTTTGCAAATGCGTGAAAAGGCGTTTATAATATGAAGGAAAGGGTTGATATGAAATATACCCAACATATAAAGTGTTCATTCCTTTGCTTCGCTTAGTTCATTTTTTTTCTCACCGAACCATAGAACATATGTTGTTATGATAGCTCCTAAAGATTACAGCCTCACATTATATTACATTCCAGTCGGGAATACTGACCAGGGATGCCACGGTCCCTGGATTGTAACCCTTTACTTCATGAATATCCATCCGTATAAAATACTGACATTTTGACGATAGGGATTTTTGCGACCATGCCAAAATACATGTATGTAGAATTACATTCATCAAACAGAATAGACCCTAGTAAGACGGCTCTTACGGGAACCGTCTGATCTGTGTCTTATCTGTCTGCAAAGGCGTAAAAAGGCTTATTTAGTAAAGGGTTAAATAGTACAGTAAAACATCTACAGTAATCTATTCGGCATTTACCTCTTTCGCTACCAAATATTGTCGTCAACAAAGTTTGTCTTTTGCACAATCATTTTTACAGTTAATGTTTTTCTTCGTTTCAAAACACACAAGCATAGCACCAAACAGTTTGGAACCTGGCTTATGGTGTAATACAGATCTGATTCTACAGCTTCTGTCTGAGCCAAATGTCATGTGTTCATATACCATTATAAAAAATAATCTAATTATTATCCATGACGTCATTATTTCTTACATGAATATACAACAGGGAAAGGGTTAATATACAGTTTCTGTCATGGCCAATATTGCACTTGTTCATAATGCCATTTCAAAACTTCAGTTTCTCAATATTCACACATTCATTATTACTTAAAGAAATATTCATGAGGCGAAAGGATCAAGAATGCGGTCAGGCAATCAAAGCGTTTGGATTTAGATGCCGAGTATTAGAGAATTATATGCCGAGTACTAGAAAATTAGATGCCGAGTTTCAGATAATTAGATGTCGAGTATTAGATACTTAAATGCCGAGTATTAGATAATTAAATGCCGAGTATCAGAGAATTAGATGCCGAGTATTAGATAATTCGATGCCAACTATTAGATAATTAAATGCCGAGTATCATATAATTAGATGCCGAATATTAGATAATTAAATGCCGAGTATCAAAGAATTAGATGCCGAGTAAAAACTCATCGTCTCATCTTGAGCCAAAATGTTTGTATAGGTCATCGTAGAAACCTTCATGTTGCTAGTAACTTAGGGATTTAAACCCACTTGGGGATTCATTGCGGGCGGTATGGACCAGGAATCCCTTGGGCCTTACAGGCCAGTTCAGCGGCCCTTTATCTTACCCTATAGCTCGTAAATCTCAGCCAAACTCTCAAGATCAAAGGGCAACAGCTTTATTTATTTCTTATATGCACATTTCATCTTTTACATCAAACTATAACAGCTTCTACAGCTATGCTTGAGTCCGTTTTATTTGTGTTTTATTTTGTTGTGGGTATATAAATGCAGTAATCACGTGACAGAGTCAGATTTATTGGTTGGTGTGTAAAATATCCAGTAAATAAGGTAAATGTATACAACCCCTCTAAATAACTCTTAGTGACGCATTTTTGCGCCTCTATAAAAATTTACATTGTGAAACCATTGTGATAAATAGAGCATTTGATCCTATGGAGCAAATGCTCTATTTATCACAATGGTTTCAATACTACAGACTTCTAAACTCTCCTTTTCTATGGTTAATGCTCCTTTTCGGTAGATTAATTAGAAAAGGTTGGGTCTAAAAATAGCTTAGGAGTGAATGAGTTAACTCTTTCGCTGTCAATGTCGCATCCGTGAGTACCTATGCAAACATTCTGGATCCAGTTACACGGCGTCTCTGCCGGATCAAAAACTGTTTGTTATTGTGACTGGTTTTTGAAACAAAAATAAAGAAAAAAATGTAGCAGACGACAAAGTTTGCAGAAGACAAATTTGGCAGGGAAAGAGTTAATGCTGGAGCTCTTCATCCTGCATTAAGCTACCAACTTGTTTAAAATGAGTTAAAGTTGAACTTCGATATCTCGAACTCGGATAACTCGAACTTTGGTATAACTCGAACAAAAAGTTCAGTCCTTCTAAAACTTTCAATACAGAATTGCTCAAAAATGTATTACTACGCATATCTAGAAATACATGTGTCAGCTTAATGCAGGTCTAAAGTAATGCTGAAAGCTCCTACAGTATCTTTCAGCATTACTTTATACCTGCTTTAAGCTGATATTTTAAGAAATTATCTAGATCAGAAATCAGATAACTCGAACTACTGTTATATCGAAGTTCAACTGTAATGGCTTTAGAAAGGGGTACTGTATATCACAAACTAACAATGAACTGTATGTCGAAGGCAACCATCTTGCATACATGTTGTTTTTGTTTGTTATCAATGAAATATTGCATTTTAAACCTCATCCTACGTACCTACCCATATCGTCATTTCTCTTCCAAACCCTATTCTGTGACCACTCTTTAGAATCGTCTTTTCAGGACGATTCTAAAGAGTGGTCACAGTTTAGGTTTTTTTAGAAATAAAGTAGATGTTCTTGAAAATCTTAAAATTTACGCATCTTATCTGGACCTCTGCATGTTGTTTTTTGTTATATACGAAATATTGCATTTTAACCCTTTCCTCCATAGGCTATTTTTAGATTCAACCTCTCTGAATAAATCTACCGAAGAAGGAGCATTAGCTACAGAAAAGGAAAATTTTAGAATTTTGTAGTTCTGAAACCTTAGGAGCAAATGCTCTGTTGATCACAATGGTTTCAAGAAGTGACTTTTACGGAGGCGTAGAAAGGCGTATTTATGGAGGAAAGGGTTACTCTTATCTCATTGTGAACAAAATAATATCTGCTCAATTTGGGATCTGGTGATTGATTAAACTTGAGAAACTATCAACCGCGTGTGAAACTGTGTGGACCCTCACGAGATGTCGAGTTACTCGGCGTCTTATCTGGATCTAAGCTGTTTGCAAATGCGAGTCAAATCGCGGTGAGCGGGACATTGTTGCACTTTTAATATCTAGGCATTAACAGGCTCAATAAAACCGAGCCTGCAATTTTCTCTTTTTGCATTGTTGCTTTCTTCTACTTTCCAAATTTAAATGTAGACACAGATATACACTGTTTCCCGCGAGGGTAATAGACCATACAGATGCTATTGTATAATTCATATTTTCTATTTTTAATTGAGTTTATGAGTGGCGGGGATGTGGATCTTTTCAGGATATATATTGCAGGATAATAATCCGACGGTAAGTCTCACGACTGAAATAATTGGACAAATACAGTAACATCTCGATTATTCGAATTTTCCGTATAGAAGAATTTAGACCCTTTTAGGCAGGTGGCTGCTTAATGTTCCGCGAAAGTCATACAGAAAGCTCCTAGATGAAAGCAGAAACCTCCTTTAGGAGCTACACATGTATATGCGTGACTTTCACCATGCATTAAGCTGCCACCTGTCTTAAAGATCGAAAATAATACGTATTTTAGTGTTCGAATAATCGAGAACGATACGTATTTTAGTGTTCGAATAATCGAGATTTTACTGTATATCAGAGATGCAGTGTGATCTTTCCTAAGCGGTCATTCCATTTATTGAACATAGGTGTCTTAAAAACAGGTGGTTGCTTAATGCAGGGCAAAAGTAATACGTTCCTACAGGGATTTCTGCTTTACTTTTGACCTGCATTAAGCAACCACCTGCCTAATTATACACCTTTTCTATGGCCATTTAAGACTGCATCTACTGTATTGCATAAGATGATTATTGATAATAAGCAATATTTCCGAATCTCTTTGAATGATATTTATATTTATATTGAAGTCTAGTTTTGATGGACGCCTGTAGTACAATGTTGAGGTGTAAATAGGATTGATTCAAATTGATATTAACCCATTCCCTCACAGGCTATTTTTAGATCAAACCTCTTTGAATAAAGCTACCGAAAAGGAACATTAACTAGAGAAAAGGGATTTTTTAGGACTTTGTAGTTTGAAACCATTGTGATAAATAGAGCATTTGCTCCTATAGGAGCAAGTGCTCTATTTATCACAATGGTTTCAACAGGTGATTTTTACAGAGGCGTAGAAAGGCGTATTTATAGAGGAAAGGGATAACCCTTTACTTCATGAGTATTCATGAGTTAAACCCCACCCCTTTGTATATTTATTTTGATATGTGTATATTAGCAAATATGTCTATGAAAGACAGGGCAATATCATACCTAAAGGATCTAGGGTGAAAAGTTGCAAACAGTGTATACCCTTATCAGACAGCTACTATAGGAGTTTTGAATTCTCTTTGGAGCAGCATTGCAGGATAATACAGTAAAACCTCTCTATAACGACCACAAAATTGTGTTAATTAGTTGGTATTTTGGGCAGGTGGTTGCTTAAAGCAAGGTGAAAGTAAAACAGAACGCTCCTATAGGAGCGTTCTGTTTTACTTTCACCTTGCTTTAAGCATCCACCTGCCTTTAACACAAAATACTTGATGTAATTTAGTACATGTAGTCGTTATACAGAGGTTTTACTGTAATCCAATGATAAGAGTCACAACGGAAATAGATGGGAACATGTTTCAAAGAAAATACGCAATATGCTAATTAATAATAGGATATTATTCCGTACTTCCTAATCTCTTTGAATGATAATTGTCATCTGAAAGTCAAGTTTAGTTGTAGTCACCAAACAAGGATATTGACAATGGTGAGGTGAAATGGATTCGATTCAAATCAGCATTAACCCTTTCCTTCAAATAAACGTGTTTTCACGCGTTTGCAAACAGAGTAGACTCAGACAAGACGGCTCCCATAGGAGCTGTGCGATCAGGGTCTACTCTGTTTGCTAATGGAAATTGAGGTATCATTTTCTTTATTTTATAAAATGGCTATATTGTTCCACCTTCCATATTGCATTATAACGTTTAAGTTGGTGAATATTGAGTTTGTTTTGATATTTGTAATAAACATAGAACGGGGAAAGTGTTAATAAGAAAATTCTGCTTTCAAATGCACGCGCATGAATTGAAACTGACAAGTCATTTGATAGCAGTAAGATTATTTTAGCTAATTCAAACCATCTACATGCCTTACGTTTAGTTCTTACCAGAGGGAATACTTATTGCTAAATAAACAAAACGCATCCCCAAGTAGCATCTAAGCCCCACAGCCTCGCAAAGGTAGGACGGACTATTGAGAAACCGATTTTTTTTTCGAAAAGGAGTAAAGAAATACACTTCACAAAAAGGGCGTTGCCTGCCGGGAGAAAGATATCAAAGACATTATTAAATGAATTGGAATCGTCAAAACGCTCGATCCTGTGTGAAACTACATGTATAAATGCCAAAATGTATATCTATAGCTGGGGAATCAAGCAATAACATTTTCCCATTACCTCATGGGTAATTTTTAGACCCAACCTCATTGAATAAATCTACCGAAAAGAAGCATTTACTAGAGAAAAGGACAGCTTTAGAATTGTGTAGGTTTCAGAAAGTGACTTTTACAGAGGCGTCAAAATGTGTCAATATGAGAGAATGGGTTGTAGTTAGAGGAGCGCTATGCATTTCTTCTAATAACCACATTTCTGTTTTCTTATTCCAATTTTCCGAACTTATCACTAGCCTGTCCAAATCCGAACCATTTACCAGAAAGTACTTTTTTGACCCGCCACTCTCACACAGCTGTATCACTAGCCTGTCCAATCCGAACCATTTACCAGAAAGTACGCCACTTGACCCGCCATTCTCACACAGCTGTATCACTAGCCTGTCCAAATCCGAACCATTTACCAGAAAGTACGCCACTTGACCCGCCACTCTCACACAGCTGTATCACTAGCCTGTCCAAATCCGAACCATTTACCAGAAAGTACGCCACTTGACCCGCCACTCTCACACAGCTGTATCACTAGCCTGTCCAAATCCGAACATTTTACCAGAAAGTACTTTTTTGACCCGCCACTCTCACACAGCTGTATCACTAGCTTGTCCAATCCGAACCATTTACCAGAAAGTACTTTTTTGACCCGCCACTCTCACACAGCTGTATCACTAGCCTGTCCAATCCGAACCATATACCAGAAAGTACTTTTTTGACCCGCCACTCTCACACAGCTGTATCACTAGCCTGTCCAAATCCGAACCATTTACCAGAAAGTACTTTTTTGACCCGCCACTCTCACACAGCTGTATCAAGGGCGATTTGGAATGCATGTTGGTCTGTCAAGCTTACAGTGAGCTTGCATATTCACAGCAGCATTTCTGGAATTACAGTAAAACCCCACTAATGCGACCAGCAAAAAGGGGCATAATTCACAGTGGCAAGGGCAGGTGGTTGCTTAATGCAGGACGAAGGTTATGCAGAAAGCTCCTATAGGAGCTTTCTGCATAACTTTCGTCCTGCATTAAGCAACCACCTGCTTATGAAAACAGCCATGTTTGTTTAAGTGGTCGCATTAAGTGGTCGCATTAGCGGGGTTCTGGAATTATAAACAACTCTGGTTGCAAAGGGGTGAAAATTGTTTATATGAAGGAAATGGTCAAAGGCTATCAACAGTTTCTCAAATACCTTATTGGACAGAAAGTAATCAACATGGCACCAAAATCAAAAGTAGGGCAGATATTTGGTTTTTTACAATGGCGTAAGAGATAAATGTAATTGTTTTTCCATAAAATACACATCTCCTGTCTTGACGGAATAGTTTACAGAAATGATTATAGTTTTGCTTTGTCTAGAAGTATCATCTAACATATATGCTTTTTTATTTGTCCCACAATTTATGTTCAACGAACACATATACTTACAGACAAAATCGGTTCTGTCCTATTTTCCCCATTCGAAATGTCAGTATGGTAGTTTTACGCTGTAAAACAGAAAATGTTTAATCTCAATTTACTTAAACATGCGACAAATTCCGATAAAAATGGCGGGAGCGTATCCGATGATTTTGAAAGCTTTTAAATTTAACAGACACGTCCTTAGTAATGACACTACTCTTAATATATATATTACATAGCTATTAGTTTAAATCTATATACTTTCCTGAAATTCTTTTCTTCGAAAATGGTGAAGTATATTGAATGTACCCACTCAGGTGTACCTAGTGGCACGCAACCGTTTACTTAACCCATTGCCTCATAGGCTATTTTTTATAGATCCTGCCTCTTTGAATAAATCTACCGAAAAGGAGCATTAATTTACTAGAGAAAAGGAAAAAATGAATTTTGTAGTTTGAAACAGTTGTGATAATTAGAGCATTGTAGCCTTTTTAGAAAGTAAATAATCGGATATATCAAATTCCTTTAGCAAACAGAGCAAACCTTAATCAGACGGTCCATATAGGAGCCGCCTGGTATGGGTCTTCTCTGTTTGCAAATACGTGAAAAGGCGTTTATTTGGGGCAAAGTGAAGGTCATGCAGAAAATTCCTTTAGGGAGGCTCATTAAGCAGCCACCCACTTTTAAGATTTTCAAGTGTTATGTGCCAAAAATTCAATTTCAGAAGGATTCAGCGTATTTCTTTCTCTTGTGTTTTAACCCTTCGATTCAATTTAATATTAAAAATCTCTTATCATATTCCTCTGCTTCCATCAGAAAACATGACCTGTAGACAAATTTATTTTCAAATCGCATGTCTGAACATTACTCACCTTTGACTTTTTGTGTTGCAATTAATTCATACCAGCCACAAAGAAACAAACTTCGTGATGAATATTACACTGTAAAATCTGAAAGGAAAAACAAAGGCGTAAAATTAAAGCATTCTGAATACCAAACACTGCTCTCAAATTCATGTAACACATTTTAAAACATACCGCTTCATATTTTTTTCTAAATTCAATACAGAAGCGGAAAGCTGTTACCATTTGGTACTCTAAAGTCTTATCTTGCAAATGGAGACGTTTCTTGCATTAGCAAACAGTAAGGATCCAGATCATACGACGAATAACTCGATTTGTGATCAGGATACAAGTTTGTTAACATTCGGAAAAAAGATTTTTAAAATCCTGAACAAATCGATTGTAAGTAAACATTGATTCTGACCAGAATATTAGAAGACATGTTTTAACCCTTTCCTCCATAATACGCCATGGCATACATCTGCAAACAGAGTAAACCCAGATCAGACGGCTACTACAGGATCTGCTCTGCTTGCTCATTATATAAACCCCATTGTTTAGTTTCAGCCATGGCTCGTCAACAATTCCTGTATTCGATTGATTTTCCTGTATGAAAAATTAAACTAAATTATATTCGTGACGTCATTATTTCTTACTTGAATATTCATGACGTCAAGGATTAACTCATTCCCTCCTAGACTATTTTAGACTAATTCAAAGAGTCAAGTCCAGTCAAGTCAAGCAATATTTATTTGAAGTCGGAGGTTTACAGAAACAGTAAGTTTACACAAGCTCTGCAAAGCTTTTAAACCGACTGAAAGGAGCATTAACTACAGAAAAAAGGTGGGGGGGGGTAGAATTGTGCATTTTTGAAACCATTGTGATAAATAGAGCATTTACTCCTATATCACAATGGTTTCAATAAATAAGTTTTACAGACGCGCCAAAATGCGTCACATGGAGGGAATATTTAAAGCTGAAAAGGTGTTTATTCCTAAGTGTCATCATCCTTTTGAATACTGGACAAAAGGTAATGATATGTGCAACGATGTAGACCCAGTTCAATTACCACCTGTCTTAACCCTTTGCTTGCTATTCACGTCAATATACGTACCTGTAAATAGTGAAGACCCAGATGAGACAGCTCCTGCAGGAGCTGTCTCATCAGGGTCTGCACTATTTACAAGTTGATTGTGCAACCAGTGCACTCCACAGCAGTGATTGCACTGTGAAATACTTGTACACTGTGAAGATATATGTAATTATACAACAGGGCATGGGTAAAGAAGGAGAAATGTATTTTAAAATTCAGCAAGCGAAGAGTTAAAGACCAATAAGGATTCGTATTTGATTGTTCAGAAATTGAGATTTATTCTGTATGGAAATATGGCTGTAGCTTCGATAAGGTTGCAGGTATAGCGTCAGTGCTGGTATGTTGATAATGCTGTGGGTTTTTTTATTATCAAAATGGTTTAAAAAAGACTTTTACAGAGGCGTCAAAATGCGCCAGTGTGAGGGAATGGGTTAACTGAGAAATTGTACAGACACTGATCAGACGGCTCCTCTGTGAGTCATCTGATCTGGGTCTACACTGTTTGTAAATGCCAGTAATGTGAGCAGTGTCCTGCATTATACGACAATATCAAGTTATTTGGATTGTGATGATAGTTATTGAAACCAGAAATCACGACGTCGTTAATAAAGTGCAGAAGTCAGAACATGACATACGCCTTTGGGTAATAAAATATACAAAGGAAATAGTAAATCGTGACCATCAGAAACAGAGGAAGATACAATCAAACCTCCCTAAACAAGACGTTGAATTTAGTATTAATATCAGTATTGCAGACAGGTGGCAGCTTAATGCTGGGTGAAAATCATACAGAAAGCTCCTCTAGGAGCTTTCTGTCTGACCTTCACCCTGCATTAAGCAGCAATTTGCATAATAGTATCTAGATCCTTCTTTACTATAGAATTCCGGTTTAGAGGGGTTTTGCTGCATATTAGACCGGGTTTGTAGCACAGAATCAGGGTTCAGCGAAACAACTGTAGTAGATCCTCTGTGCAACGACGACCACTCAAACAAGGCCAGTTACGACCGCTCAAAACAGGTCCAGTTACGGCCACTCAAAACATGTCCAGTTACAACCGCTCAAAACAAGTCCAGTTACGGCCACTCAAAACATGTCCAGTTACATGTACGACCGCTCAAAACATGTCCAGTTACGGCCACTCAAAAAGTCCAGAAGTTTTACGACCACTAAAAACGTCCAGTTACGACCAATCCAAACAAGTCCAATTACAACCACTCAAAATAAGTCCAGTTACGACCACTCAAAAAGTCCAGTTACGACCACTCAAAACAAGTCCAGTTTCGACCACTCAAAACAAGTCCAGTTCTTATTTTTACCCCGTTCTCTGTTGCATATTCATGTTATAAATTATGACATTGTTATTATGAATTGGATTACTTTTATAATGGCACGTGAGCACGTGACGTTTTGGCTCTGGCAGAGACTGTAGAATCTGATCTGTACTATGCGAAAAGAAAACAGAGCAATCTGATTTCACTGTGTTGAACTTATATTTAACCCATTCTTTCATATGATATTTTAGATCCAACTTCTTTGAAAAAATCTACCGAAAAGGAGCATTAACTAGAGAAAAGGAAATATTTAGAAATTTGTAGTTTTGAAACCATTGTGATAAATAGAGCATTTGCTCCTGTGGAGCAAATGCTCTGTTTATCACAATGGTTTCAGAAAGTGTTTACAGAGGCGTCAAAAGGCGTCAATATTGGGGAATGGGTTAATGCTGTTCCACATTGAATATCTTGTCAGAATCGGTATTTTAGAAAACTGACACAGACGACAATGCGACAATTAAAGGTTAGCTATTTGTATGACAACACTGCCTTTATATACGCCTTTGCAATACAAACAGAGAAGACCCAGAACAGATACAGTAGAACCTCTCTAATGCGACCACGTTCTGCATTATTTTTGTCCTGCATTAAGCTACCACCTGCATCATGAAGTCGCATTAGCGGGGTTTTATTGTAGTTTCAGCAGAAATTTTCTGACCAGGATCTTCTCTGTTTGCTAACTAGTATTATACAGATCGCATTCCCTATACTGTTTAGACAAAATGTTTCGTTTTTTTCTTAAAATGCAGGGATTAAATTAATTAACATTCATGACGTCATAATGGGCGGAGTCTGGTATGAATATTCTTTAAGTAAATGGTTAAACTAATCGATGCAGATGTTTCGTGGTAAGTTCCAGACATTTAATTCCGCAAATAATGACTTGTTAAGTAGTATATGTTTACAACATTGACTGAATATGTCAAGTCTTTGTCTGTTACGTATGTGCCGTATGCGAAAAATGTCAACTGCTTATTTCAAAATGCAAAAAATGTCAAATGGTTTGACTTCTCAAGAGACGCTAACTGAACCTGAACAAGAATTGTACTACATGACTATTTACATAAGAACTATTGACATCATGAATATCAATTACTGAAGAACCCCTGTAATGCGACCACTTAATGAACAAACATGGATGTTTTAATAAGCAGGTGGTTGCTTAATGCGGGACAAAAATAATGCAGAAAACTCAGGAGTTTTTCTGCATAACTTTGTCCCGCAGTAAGCTACCACCTGCATTTATCACCCAGAAATATACCTCTTTTAGGTGGTCGCATTAGCGGGGTTTTACTGTATATTAATTTTTTATAATGCATATGAACACAGAAGATATTGGCCATTGAGAACACTGTAGAACCAGACCTATATGAGTCCGTTTGCAAACGGAGTAGACCCTGATCAGACGACTCCTACAGGAGCCGTCTGATCTGGGTCTATTCTGTTTTCAAAGGCGTTTACATCCGTATATATGGAGTAAAGGGTTTATCTGGGTTTCATCTATATCTAGACTGTAAAGGTTACCAAGAATCAACGATTTGTGTAAATAAATCGGATGTAATTAAACTGGTACCAGGTCCAAATTTAAGTAGATATTATTTATTTCACAGAGTGGTTAGCGTTAATTCCGTGTCTTAAACGCAGATGGATGAAACTGTGCCGTAAATACAGTTGCTAGATTGATGTATAATGAAACTGTGAATTAAATATTTACAGTTGCTAGATTGTTGCATAATGAAACTGTGCATTAAATAAAGTTGCTAGATTGTTGAAGAACGAAACTGTGCATTGAATAGTTGCTAGATTATTGCAGAATGAAACTGTGTATTGAATTTAGCTGCTAGGTCGATGCATAATGAAATTGTATATTAAATACAGTTGCTAGATTGATGCAGTTTGACACACTGTACATTGAATACAGTTGCTATATTGATGCAGTTTGAAAATGTGCATTAAATGCAGTTGCTAGATTAATGGCACCAGTCTAGCAACTGCATTTAATGCACAGTTTCATTCTGCATCATGCAGAATGAAACTGAGCATTAAATGTAGTTGCTAGACTGATGCAGAATGAAACTGTGAATTAAATGCAGTTGCTAGACTGATGCAGAATGAAACTGTGCATTAACCCTTCGCTTGCTATTCACGTCAATATACCTACCTGTAAATAGTGAAGACCCAGATGAGACAGCTCCTGCAGGAGTTGTCTCATCAGGGTCTGCACTATTTACAAGTTGATTGTGCAACAAGTGCACTACACAGCAGTGATTGCACAGCGAAATACTTCTACACAGTGAAGATATATGTTATTATACAACAGGGCATGGATAAAGAAGGAGAAATATATTTTAAAATTCAGCAAGAGAATGGTTAAACGTAGTTGGTAGATTGGTGCACAATAACATTGTACATTAAATACAAATTAGTAGCATGGTGCAGGACGAAAATGTGTATCATAGTAAGTTCGGGATGAAAGCTATGCAGAAAAACACTTCTTGTCTTGTTTTCATATTATCTCGTTACTTCTTTTCACATTTTGTCCATCACCGTAATGATCGTCTATGTTGATTCAAGACTGATTGCTATCTCGGACCGGCGACTTTGACCCGGCCTGTATCAGCGCCATCTACCGGTCAACCCTGCAGTCCAATTAACTTGTCCACTTTCCCGCCAGCCCTTATGTTGTCAGGATTAAATTAACACAAAGAAAACATGACAAATTAATTAAATACGGTTAACCTTATGGCGCTATTCGTGTCCTCTATGGTCACATTTGCAAACAGCTTGGATCCAGATGAGACGCCGAGTAACTCGGCATCTCAACAGGATCCAAGCTGTTTGGGAACCAGTCAATAGGTTCTTAAAACTTAAACCAATCGGACCCAGTCAAAATCGCACTAGATCTAAATTTGTGCAGACGTACGTTTTTCACAGCGGGGTAAATAACAGGTAATAAAAGAACAATATTAAAAGCTATTATTTATTATTTCCCTCATATACAAACGCTAGTTCATGCCTTTGAAAACAGAGCAGATCCAGATCAGACGGCTCATGTAGGAGCCGTCTGATCAGGATCTGCTGCGTTTGCTCATAGTATAAAATAGATCTGATTCTACTGTTTCTGCGTGCGCCAAACTGTTATACGTTCTTTTTTTTTTATGAAACCTAATGCATGAATATTATTCAACATGTAAAGGGTTAACCCTTTACTTGTTAGAGACGCGTTTTCACGCTTTTGCAAACAGAGAAGACTCAGATCAGACGGGTTTTATAGGAGCCGACTAATCAGGGTCTGCTCTGTTTGCTGACCTGATACATAAATCTGATTCTACATTTTTGTTATCAAAACAAAAATTTACAATATAATTTTTTAAACTTCAGCTAATAAATATTCATGATGCGATTATTTGTTACATGAATATTGAACAGAATCGTGTCCCAATCGTGACTATGTATACAGAGCTACAGATAAAGGTGTGTACTAAAATACATGTAGAACCCCTCTAATGCGACCACTTAATGAATAAAAATTGTGTCTTTATAAGCATGTGGTTGCTTAACACAGGGCAAAAGTAATGCAGAAAACTCCTCTAGGAGCTTTCTGTATTACTTTTGTCCTGCATTAAGCTACGACCTGCATCTAGCGCCCAGAATTATACCTCTTTTAGGTGGTCGCATTAGCGGGTTTTTACTGTACTACAATCGTCATTTCTCCACCAAACTCTATACTGTGACCACTCTTAATAATCGTCTCGAAGAGATCTGGACCTTTTGATCATACTAGTACATGTAACGTGATTGAGCATTCGAAGGGTTGAGGGTAAATATTATTTTTGTTGATGATTATCTGGTTCTAGGCAAAACAAGGTCACTGCCTGAACAAATATTTTCTCGTCTCTCCCTGCAATCATGTTTACAAATCACGACTATTATTTTATTTTCTCACATTCCACGACCTTATAATTTTTACGACTTCGTTCAACAATATTTATCTAAAAAGTCAATCACCGGGCTGACAAAAATATTAACAAAATGCAAAATATTCATTTTTTCTTTCTCACTTTATTGAAAAGATTTTCAACAAATGAAATGTGTGAAAGTAATGAAACACAACTTCTACGTTTTTGTTTGCATATTAAATATTGTTTCTAGATTCGACCTTTTGTTTAATTCGGTTTTATTGAGAAAAAATGGTTTTCATTTCGCTTGTTTGTGTTCTTTGTGAATCTTTTTTGTGACGTATTTTGTGACATATT
Source organism: Azorinus chamasolen (assembly GCA_963576725.1). Lineage (NCBI taxonomy): Eukaryota > Metazoa > Mollusca > Bivalvia > Cardiida > Solecurtidae > Azorinus > Azorinus chamasolen. The sequence goes on along the minus strand of OY755241.1, from coordinate 62,062,211 downwards.
TGCCAAATATTGAGTACAGTAGGACTTAATATGATGTCCCGTTTCATTTGAATGTGATTTTCATATGTCTAGAAATCGTTTAATATACAGTAGAAGCCCACTTAAGCGAACGCGCATCATATACATGTAATATAGTAGTCCGTAAAACAGGTGGTAGCTTAATGCAGGATGAACGTTGTGCGAAAAGCTACTACATGTATTAAAACTCCGAAATGTACATCGATATGGTCTTTAAAGAGAGGTTTTACCGTACTGTTAGTTACTTCAAATTTCAACCTTTTATGTATTTATGAAGAAGAGAAGAGAAGAGAGAGAAAGAGGGAGAGAGATAGAGAGATAGAGAGAGAGAGGGAGGGAGGGAGAGATAGAGAGAGAGAGAGAGACAGACAGACAGAGAAAGACAGAGAGAGACAGAGAGAGACAGAGAGACAGAGAGACAGAGAGAGAGAGAGAGCGAGAGAGCGAGAGAGAGAGAAAGAAAGATAGAGACAGAGACACAGAGAGAGAGAGAGACAGACAGACATAGAGACAGACAGAGAGAGAGAGAGATAGACAGACAGACAGACAGAGAGAGACACAGAGAGAGACAGAGAGAGACAGAGAGAGAGAGAGACAGAGAGATAAAGATAGATAGAGAGAGAGAGAGAGAGAAAGAGAGGGGAGAGAGGGGAGAGAGGGGGGAGCGAGAGGAGAGAGAGAGAGAGAGAGAGAGAGAGAGAGAGAGAGAGAGAGAGAGAGAGAGAGAGAGAGAGAGAGAGAGAGAGAGAGAGAGAGAGAGAGAGAGAGAGAGAGAGAGAGAAAGAGAGAGAGAGAGCACTCGCAACCGTTGACAACAGCTGCCCATTTTCAGATGTCAACGGTTGCGGGCGTCATATACAGACCTCTTGTGTCTGAAATATTTTACTTGAACGACCCGTTGTGACGTAATAATTCCGTGCCTTTCGGTATTTTCCGGAATATTTCGCAGTGGAATCAAATTACGATGGGGCGTTCCAAATGACATAACATGACATGACACATGAATATTTATGTACACGGGCGGAAGCATTCCAGGCGTGTCATGTTGGAATAACTCTGCCAATAGCACGTGCTGTTACGCTTCATTCTGTCATTATCTCTAACTTGCTGGTCTAATATATTGAAACCATCTTACGCTCTAATTTCATTGACCCGTTCCTTTATATAAACACCTCTTCGCATTTGCAAACAGAGAATACCCAAATCAGACGGCTCCTATAGGAGCCGTCTGATCAGGGTCTGTTCTGTTTGCTTATGGTATAATATAGATTTGATACTACAGTTTTCTGTCTCAACCAAAATGTCTTGTATTCATATGCCATTATATAAATAATCTAATTATTATTCATGATGTCATTAACTCATTAAAGAGGAAGTCCCTACAATGATCGCATATTTTCAATAATATCATAACGCTTGGTATTTGTTATGCTCTATCATATTATCCCAATTTGAACTTATATCGAAAAATGCCCCTGTAATACAAATAAACCGATTTCATCAATACTGATAATTTTTGTTCTACAACACAATAGTATCGGTCTTTTCCGTTAAATTCTTCCGCGTTTTGCCGATGATCACCCGATCCCTCCATTGTTTACGTAATAGCTTTCTCGGAAGTGGTCGGATAATCGCGAATAGGGCGAACAGTTACGAAACCCAACTCGAATAAAACTGAAACATCGGGGATTAAAACCGGGATCGGCGATATAAAACATATGGATGTTTTGTCATTATAAACGGTAATTGGATGGGGCTTTTTGCGATATACTACTTTTCAGCATATAAACAAATGAGTTCTGTACATTTTAAGTGTTTATGAAACGCGTCAAATGTAGGGACATCCCCCTTAAAAAGGCCTAAACATGATCTGACTGCCATTTGCACACAGCGTTGATCTAAACGCCGAGTGACTTAGTTAGTTATATACTATCCAAGAGCTTATCTCAGTCAATATTATCGTCTGCTAATTTTGTCCTCCTCTACAACTTTCGTTTGTTTAACCCCCTTTTTTCTTTAATCCTTTACCCCATGAATATTCATGTAAGAAATAATGACATCATGGATGTTAATTACAGTTGAACTTCGATATCTCGAACACCGATAACCCAAACTTCGACATAACTCGAACTAAAAGTCCGGTCCTTCCAAAATTTACAATACAGAATTGTTCTAAAATGTACCACTACACTTATCTTACATATAACACATGTCACAGCTTAATGTAGGTCGAAAGTAATGCTGAAAGCTCCTACAGCAGCTTGCTGCATTACTATCGACCTGCATTAAGCTGAGAATTTGAGATATTGGTCAGATTGGAACTCGGATGACTCGAATCTATGTTATCTCGAACTAATTTGTATGGTCCCTTGAAGTTAAACTGTTTATTAATTGTTATGATACGACTTGGACACAGGAAGTTTCAGCCATGACGGAAACTGTATAATCCTATCTATGTTAAATCATATTATATCATAAACTAACAGAGCAGACTCTGGTTTTAAGCAGTCATCATTTTTACAACAGAATAAGAGTAAACACCATTTATACAAAATTTAACCTTTTACTCCATGGATGCTCATGCAATAAATAGTGCTATAACGAATATTGATTAGATTATTAACCTTTCGCTTGCTATTCACGTCAATATACGTACCTGTAAATAGTGAAGACCCAGATGAGACAGCTCCTGCAGGAGCTGTCTCATCAGGGTCTGCACTATTTACAAATTGATTGTGCAACCAGTGCACTCCACAGCAGTGATTGCACAGCGAAATACTTGTACACATTGAAGATATATGTAATTATACAACAGGGCATGGGTGAAGAAGGCGAAATGTATTTTAAAATTCAGCAAGCGAATGGTTAATTGTTATAATAAGCAAACAGAGCAGATCCTGATCAGATGACTCTAATAGCACATGGAAACGCGAATGTTTGATCTTAGTAGAAACTGTAGAATCATATCTACATGTGTATCATAGTATAAGCAAACAGGACAGACCTAATCAGGGTCTGATATGGGTCTACACTGTTTTCAAAGGCGTTTAAAGGCGTATTTATTGAATTAAGTGTTAAGAGTCGTTATTTGTTTGGCAAGGACCTAAATATGATTATAATGTACAGAGCATTATGCTCTGTGTTTTAATTTGGTTGCATGTGTTTATTTGGTTTGTTTCTTGATACTAGAAACTTAATAATGGATATAACATAATGCGTTAATCATTTACTCCGTGGATATTTAAATGATAATAGTTAACCTTTTACTCCATATAAATTATATGCACTTTACTTACTTACTTGCAAACATAGTAGACCCAGATCAGACGACTCCTGTAAGACTCATCTGATCAGGATATGTTCAGAATCTACAGTTCAGTTTTTACCATTTTCAAAAATCTCGTGTTTAGAAGCGAGTATAACATATAATATAAGTCTTGATGTCATTATTTCTTAAATGAATATTTATAGAGTAAGATATTCAGTTACGCCGTTTTCTATATTTTTCCCGCCAAATCGTATAGTACTCATTAGAATCTTTATTCGGCGACTCATCTCGATCCAAACTGTTTATGTAGAACCTGCCTTAACCCTTTCCTTCATATTACGTTTTTTTCACGTATTTGCAAACATATAGGAGCCGTCTGATCAGAGTCTGCTCTGTTTGCTAATGCAATTTGAAAGATCTGTTTCTTTACTTTCCCAAAATGGCAACATTTTCCCACCTTTCATGTTTCGTTATAACTATTTTGCCCATGAATATTCAGTAGGTATTGGAATTTGGAGTTGACATAGAACAGGGAAAGGGTTATGCGGTCATTAAAATGAAGTCTAATTATGGGTCTGTAGGCAGGTGGTAGCTTAATGCAGGTCAAACATAATACAGGAAGCTTCTGTAGAAGTTTTCTGCATTACTTTTGCACTGCATTAAGCAATCGACTGATTGTTAAGACTCCCATGCTCTCCCATTCATCAATGAATGGCCTCTTCGGACAGGTTTTACTGTTGACAGGCTATCGGTATCAATTTTCACGGCAATCATACACAGAATCAAGAGTTACTTTTTGTATGATAGCCAGCCGGTTGTACTCGGGAACAAACACTGTATATACTGCATCAATCAATTATGAAGTCTATTGCAAGCGTCCTTGGGCGAAACACTTGTTTCCTTATTTGGCAAAATTAAGCTACACACTTACGAATGCCAAGAGAATATTCAGCCAAGTTCCTGGAGGTGTTTAACTTTTTCTCTGCCAAATAGTGTCCTCGGCAAAAGTTGCCGTCTGCTCCAGTTTGTAGTTTTTGAATATTCTTCTTTTTTTATTCAAACAACATAATCACAACATCAAACAGTTTGGATCATGGTGTGACGCCGAGGCACTCGGCGATCCAACTGGATCTAGTGTGTTTGCGAAGGTGATTACAGAATCAGGAAGAGCTGTGAAAGTGTTAAAATCAATCTCTTCCGTGAGAAATGTGCAGGACGGAACCGTTTATCATATGGAAACGCCGTTGTTACTTAACCTGTCCATTACTTTTCGTCTGCAAAACTTGTCGTCTGCTTCGATTCTAAAAAAATATTTGTTTTCGCCATTTCTTTTGAAACAATATTTTCTGATTGTCAAACAGTTTGGATTGTTATGACATGCCCGGTGTCTTATTCGGATCTAAACTGTTTGGAAAAGGTCGTCAGAAATTGGTTAACATCCTTGAAGGGTTTATGTATCCAATTCTGTTAGTGAAAACAAGAAATTGTATTAGTGAGGTTAAACAGGAATCTGACACGAGGTGGTCTGCAAGCAAAGTCACTGCAACACAGGATAAGAATAAATCAATCAATCAACCTACTACTACTACTACTACTACTACTACTACTACTACTACTACTACTACTACTACTACAACAACAACAACAACAACAACAACAACTACTACTACTACTACTACTACTACTACTACTACTACTACTACTACTACTACTGCTGCTACTACTACTACTTCTACTACTACTACTGCTACTACTACTACTACTACTACTACTACTACTACTACTGCTACTACTACTACTGCTACTACTACTACTACTACTACTACTAGCACCATCACCATCACCGCCACCGCCAAGATCAGAGACCTTTCGGTTTGCTAACTGTATAATATAGATCTTATTTAACTATGTTTTGACAGGACCTAAATGTGGTATGTTCCTTTGGCATAATAGAATTCAGCTGATTAGTATTCCTAGCCCTTTTCTCCATAAATATTCATGTAATAAATAATGACAGCGTGAATATTCATTGGATTATTTGTTATAAATGTATAATAGCACATGGGCACAACCCTCGGCAGAAACTGTACAACCATGTTAATTTTGTGTCATAAGCAAACAGAGCAGACCCTGATCAGACGGCTCCTACAGGAGCCGTCTGATCTGGGTCTACTCTGTTTGCAAAAAGCGTAGAAATGCATATTTATGAAGTAAAGGGTTACAGCTGTTATTTCTTTCATGAATATTCATTAGGTAAAGGGCTGACCACTACTGCCACCACTCTTACCATCATTATTAATACAATGACCTCCACTGTAACTGTATCTGTTGCCGATGCTTGCACTGTTTGTACTTAATATCTCCTTACTCCGTAAATATTTAATGTAAGACATAATGACATCATGACTATTAATTAGTTGTTTTTTTATAGAGGCACATGAAAACGGGAAAGTTCGGCCATAGCAGAAACTGTAGAATCCTATAGGAGCCTTTCTGGTCTGGGTCTACTCTGTTGGCAAATGTGTAGAAAGTCGTATTTACGAGATAGAAGTTTTACTGTATTTACTGCTTATATGATGATACTGCTTATAATTAATATTATTCACTTCTCTGTCGTATGTATAGTGTCTATTTAGAGAGAAGTTTATAAACATTTTGCGTTCAGTTTCATCGATGTAATAATAACTTCAGCCATCTTTATTCTTTGACCCCCTTTCAGTGTAACTTCTTGAATGAAATATAAAATGTAATGCAGTAAAGCCCCTCTAAACAGGAATTCTAGTAAAGAAGAATTTCGATACTTTCAAGCAGGTGGCTGCTTAATGCAGGGTAAACGTCATGCAGAAAGCTCCTAGAGGGGCTTTCTGCATGACGTTCACCCTGCATTAAGCTGTCACATGTCTCCAAGATCGATATTTATACTAAATTGAACGTCCGGTTTAGAGAAGTTTTACTGTAAAGTGAAATACGTGCTATATAATCAAACCAACATTTTGCACTTCCGCTAAAGCCTAGTGACTCTTGTGGTCCGCCTCCTTCATCACGCTTCGGAAGAATTGCAAATTGTTTTTGTAGACAGTTTTGATCCAGATCAGACGCGGACTGATTCAGTGTCTCATCGGGATCAAAACTGTGTGCCACTCTGATTATGTATCTGTGGAGAATTTGAATATATTGTCTGTATTGAAAATGATATGATCGAAATTTTTGCTCAGGCTAGTGGTTCATAGCCGTGCAAACTGAAGCACTTGACATTTGCAACGCTGAATTTTAAAATGAACTATTCCAAACTTCAAACAGATCAAGCTCACCAGGAATATATAGGGACTTTTATAAACGAAAAATGTAACAGGACAAATAGTGCAGACCCTAATTCGGGCCCCACCCCACCCTTGGAGCACTGAGTCGAAACTGGTGGCAAAGGGCATCGGTGACTCGTTTCCGGCACTGAAAGGGTTATCACTCCACTTGGAGCCTCTTCATCTGGGTCTACACTGTTTGCAAAGGGCATCGGTGACTCGTTCCCGCACCGAAAGGGTTAAGGACCAGAATATTTGAAGAAAAAGAGACGCTTTGCAAGTATTTGTGAGGTTACGGTTCAAACCGTACGGCAAAGAAGGTTGTGTTTTTAACCTTTTCCCTGTTCTATGTTTATTACAAATTTCAATACCTACTGAATATTCATGGACAAAATAGTTATAATGAAATATGGAAGGTGGAACAGTGTAGCCATTTTAGAAAGTATACAAACAGATCTATCAAATTCCATTAGCAAACACAGCAGACCCTGATCAGACGACTCCTGTAGGAGCCTTCTGATCTGGGTCTACTCTGTTTGCAGATGCGCGAAAACACGTTTATATGAAGGAAAGGGTTGGCCAGTGAGTCCATAGCCGAAAAGGGCTAGCACAACACAAATGTCAGTGTACTTTGGGTTTACTCATGCACTTGTACAATAAGCTACCTCTAAACCGGACGTAAAATGTAGTAAAAATATCGGTCTTGGAGACAGGTGGCAGCTTAATGCAGGGTGACAGTCATACAGAAAGCTCCTAGAGGAGCTTTCTGCATGACTTTTACCCTGCATTAAGCAGCCACCTGCCTAAAAGTATAGAATTTCTTTATCTACTCATATTCCGGTTTAGATAGGTTTTACTGTATTATACAAACAACATCTTTGGTCAGATAAAACACCAGGTAAGTTTGGCGTGTGACCAAGGTTCAAACCTCTTGATACTCGGCCAATATTTTTAAAAAAAATAAGTTTACTGCAGATTGCAATTTCGGGCATACGTTGATCTTCAGCATGGTAAGAGTTAATTTTGTACTGCAAGTTACCTTATCGCAATTGCACTTTAACTTCAGTGGTTTTTGATATCGTCTGAGGATGGGGGAATGTGCACCGTTGTGCACGGGGATGAAAGGACACGGTGAATGAATAAAGGCGGTAATCAAGGGTAGTGATAATCAAAACCTATGAATTATAAACTGGACTTTGTGGTGTTCCTTTCTTGTCATTTAGTTGATACATTAGCGATTTCAGTGTGGGAAACGAGTCGCTAATGTCCTTTGCAAACAGTGTAGACACAGATGAGAGGGCTCCTAGAGGAACCCTCTCATCTGGGTCTGCACTGGCTGTTATACTACACTTTTCTTTACATCAATCCTCTAATATATACAATCAACTTGACCTGTTCGAAATTTAGAATAATCCATTTGAAAATGGAGTTCGTTCTTTCATGGAAATGTCGCAATATGAATCAGTGGAAAGTTTTTTTTGTGAATGTGTACAAGAATCTACGTTTTGTTTATTTCTTCAGTATTGTTGATCGAGTGATGGGTTAAACTTTTAGTTGGTTAACGATCCGGAAATGAACCAACATTAACCCTTTACTCCAGGAATATATATGTAAGAAATAATGACGTCATGAATATCAATTAGATAATAATTTATAACGGCATATGAACACATAAAAGTTTGGTCATGGCAGAAACAAGAGGTTCAGATCTATGTAATTTCACAAGAAAACAGAGCAGACCCTGATCAGACGGCTCCTATGGGAGCTCCGGGTGCATGCCCCCCCCCCCCCGGGAAAATTTAGAATTGTTAAGTTCTGAAACCATGAGATAAATAGAACAGTTGCTCATATATGAGCAAATGTTTTATTTATCACAATGTTTTCAAAAGGTGACTATTACAGACGCGTCAAAAGGCGTTCATACATGTATGAGCTTACATGACAAAACAGAACGTTCATCAAAGTTTAACCCGCTTAGCCTTCGATTTTTGTTCAATTTTGGCCATGATAATGTTTTCACCATTCAGATTGATTTTACGCGCACGTGCGTATGACTAGCTACGCCCCTGAAAATGTCACATTGTCTTCAACCTTTCCCTGCTAAGTGCGAGTCGACTGGCGTATACAGCCAGCTTGAATTCATGACCTAATCTCTTTTACCCTTTACTCCATGAATACGCTTTTCTACGCCTTTGCAAACAGAGTAGACCCAGATCAGACGGCTCCTATAGGAGCCGTCTGATCAGGGTCTGCTCTGTTTGCTTACGAACTTATATAGATCTGATTCCACAGTTTCTGTCATGGCCAAAACTTCATGTGACCGTGTGTTATTATAACAAATTAATCTTATTAATATTCATGACGTCATTATTTCTTACATGAATATTCATGGATGAATGGGTTAACATTCGGTCAGTAGTATCTACAAAGATTGCTCGAATCAGAAGTGGGACAAACATTGCTCAAGATCAGAGTTGAGCAGATATTATTATTTTTAAGTATATACTAATGTTTAAACCTACTCCTTTTGGTACCTTTGCAAACAGAGTAAACCAAGACTAGACAGCGCTTGTATAGGAGCCGTCTGATCATTGCCAGCTCCGTTTGCTTTTGAAATAATATAAAGTATAGTTTCTGTAATGGTAAACACATGATTGTGTTCATAATTTTTTTTTTTTTTTTTTTTTTTAAAGAGGTTTATTATTATACATGAATATCTTGCATGACTATCCATGAAGGAATGGGTTAACCGTTTCCATCAAATATATACATGTACCTTTTTCACGCCTTTCCAAACAGAGTAGACCCAAATCCAAATATTGGAGCCGTCTGATCAGGGTCTGCTCTGTTTTTCTATAAAATTATATAACGTCTGCCAAGGTAAAAATCCTTTGTTCCTAATGTCATTTTAAAAGATTCATGTTGACATTATTTCGTATTGAAACATTCCCCAGGGAACGGGTTAGGTAAGAAAATAAGAAGCCCACCAAGTTCACCAAATAAAGTATGTCACATAATCTCGCTAAAGTATCTTTATATTCCCGAAATCTCGTTATTTGCGAGACTTCGCGTTGACGGTACGCGTAAATCTGAGTTGTTCTAGGGAAATGGCTTTTGGTTTTTCATAATTAAACAGAAGCTAATCTAGATTTAGTATCTCTGTTTTGATGAGTTCGAATCTAATAACGGAGAGAAAATATCCCTGTTGACGAAATGATATAACTATTATCCTGCTGTTGTGAAAAAAAGGTTATCTGCTTAAAATCCAATTTGTTGTAATTTTCACTTAGTTTCCGATTCGGTCAAGTTTTGAAGAAACTTTTTGACCGAGTGTCAAACAGCTTGGATCCTGATGAGACGCCGAGTTACTCGGCGTCTCATCTGGATCTAAGCTGTTTGCGTACACGAGTCGGATCGCGTTTATCAGAATATGGATCAAGGCTTAAACTACTGAACACAAACTTACTGATGACAATTACTCTTGTTTGGACCCAGATGAGACGCTGAGTTACTCGCGTGCCCCATTTGACACCAAACGTTTTGAGACCGTGATATTTCGCGCATTAGAAGAAGAAGGAAGGTAATCTAGCTTGTATCAGACAGATGAATAAATGGCTAATGGAGCTTAAATGAGAGGCATGCTAAATGTTACACGGGATTAAATTTTGGTTGTTTTTCCTGGATTGTACCTTTATCCCGCAATTTTCAACATGATTCGTATGTGCAAACAGCTTGGATCCAGATGAGACGCCGAGTAACCCTGTCAATTTTTCCTCAAAAGCTTGAAACAAATCGGAATGTGTTAAAAATGGCACCAGACCCAAATTTGAGTAGATATTGTTTTCTCACAGCGGTATAAGTGTCAATGGGTTTTTTGATGATTTGGTGTGAATGTTACAAAAGAGGCAAAAATGCTGACGGCAAGAACATTTGGATAAGAATTCCCTACGAAGGGAACATGAACTGATTATTATCATGGCTTCAAATCAGATGGGTCAGCTGTATGTGCAACAATACTATTGGCTTCATTTCTCCAACAAACACATAGTTGTAACTACTCATTACAGTCATTAGAATCGCCTCCTCTAATGAGTAGAACTAAACCAGGGGGTTCGTTTAGATATAAAGAAGTTTGCGTCTAAAATACTTCCGTCTTCTAGAGCACTGTATGATTTCTAAGTGGAATATGAAACACTTGGATGACTAGGTGAAACTAAACCTATATATTTTATGAGAGAGACAGACAGACAGACAGACAGACAGAGAAAGACAGTGACAAAGAGGGACAGAAACAGAGAGAGGCACAGAGAGAGGCACATAGAGAGACAGGGAGACGCACAGAGAGACAGAGTGGCAGAGAGATGTAGACAGAAATAGACATACATAGAGACAGGCAGACAGGCAGGCACAGAGGGACACAGACAGACACATATAGAGACAGACAGAGACAGACATACAGACAGATTGACAGACAGACAGATTGGCATATTGACAGATTGATAGACAGACAGACAGACGGACGGACGGACGGACGGACGGACGGACGGACAGACGGACGGACGGACGGACGGACGGACGGACGGACAGACGGACGGACAGATGGACGGACGGACATACATACAGACATACAGACGGACGGACAGACAGACGGACAGACAGACAGACATACAGACAGACATACAGACGGACGGACGGACGGACGGACGGACGGACGGACGGACGGACGGACGGACGGACGGACGGACGGACGGACGGACGGACGGACGGACGGACAGACAGACAGACAGACAGACAGACAGACAGACAGACAGACAGACAGACAGACAGACAGACAGACAGACAGACAGACAGACAGACAGACAGACAGACAGACAGACAGACAGACAGACAGACAGACAGACAGACAGACAGACAGACAGACAGACAGACGGACAGACGGACGGACGGACGGACGGACGGGCGGACGGACGGGTGGACGGACGGACATACATACAGACATACAGACGGACGGACAGACAGACGGACAGACAGACGGACAGACAGACATACGGACGGACGGACGGACGGACGGACGGACGGACGGACGGACGGACGGACGGACAGACAGACAGACAGACAGACAGACAGACAGACAGACAGACAGACAGACAGACAGACAGACAGACAGACAGACAGACAGACAGACAGACAGACAGACAGACAGACAGACAGACAGACAGACAGACAGACAGACAGACAGACAGACAGAACAAGACAAGACAAGACAAGACAAGACAAACAGACATTGGCATAGATTGTAGGAACAGAGCGATACCCTATCCATGGAAAGCAGACTCTGGTCAAACGGTTCTAATGTGTTTGCTTACGCGTTCAAATGCGCCTCTGTTACATTTGTACGCCTCTCATCTCCTTATATGGATGAAACCTAAGAACATAAATATCTATGCCCTAAGTAATACTTCAAATCTAACGGGAGAAAATCGATGCCAGAGTGTTAATTAACAGTGGTAAAATACTACAGCTGTCAAACGTTAAGAAGAATAGGCCGTTAGTTTCGAGGCCAGACTTTCTCTAAATTTGCAAAATCTGTCTTCATTAAAGGCATTTGACTCAATATAAAACCTTTACTTAATGAATATTTACGTAAGAAATAATTCTTTTATGAAATAGCAATTTACTAAAATTGATATATATTGTTGCATTTGAACCAGGAAATTTTGGTCCGTAGAATCTGACCAATGTCATTCCATTAGTAATCAGGGCAGACCCTGATCAGAGGGCTCCTTCAAGATTCATCGGAAGAAGGGGTGCATTCAGGGCTTTGTTCTAAAACAGTACAAACCCAGATCATTCGTGGGTTGCACACCATGGCATCTGATGAATGTGGGTTCTTTCCAAGCTCGCGATAATGGCCACGTTCGTGTTATCCAATTTCTGATCTGGAAAATTTCTTAAGTTTACAGCTTAATACAGGTCTAACAGAAGCTTTCAGATTTACTTTAGAGCTTCATTTAGCTGTCACACGTGTTTCTAGATATGCCTACTGTAGCTTATTTATAGCTATTCTGTATTGCAAGTTTTGGAATGACTGAACTTTTAGTTCGAGTTATCCGAGTTCGAGATATCGAAGTTCAATTGTAATGTCTTTAGGAAGGCTTAATTTAGAACAAAGCAATGCAGATTTAACATTTACTCCCTAAATACGTGTTTTGACGCCTTTGCAAACATTGTAGACCCAGATCAGACAGCTCCTGTAGATACCGCCTGACAAGCCTCTCTATAACGGCCACTTAATTAGTTCGTATTTAGGGCAGGTGGCTGTTTAAAGCAAGGCGAAAGTAAAACAGAACGCTCCTGAGGACAAAATACTTGATGTAATTTAGTGGCCGTTATAGAGAGGTTTTACTGTACTCTATTTAGATCTACTTATGGAATAATATAGATCATGTTCTACTGTTATAGTAGTGACCAAAACATTCTGTATTCAAATACCGTTATAAAACTCAATTTTATCAACCCTTTCCCTGTTGCATATTCACGTAAGAAATATTGACGTCATGAATATTGATAAGATTATTTTTTATAATAGCATATGAACACATGACATTTTGGCTCAGTCAGAAGCTGTGGAATCAGATCTATATTACACCATAAGCAAACAGAGCAGACCCTGATCAGACAGCTCCTATAGGAACTGTCTGATCTGGGTCTACTCTGTTTGCAGATGCATGAAAACACGTTTATATGAGGGAAAATTAATATCCGTGATGATATTTCTTACATGAATATCCAAGGAGTAAATGATTGAAACCCGAAACTACACTTATTTCAAGTGGTACATGTACATTGTAGCTGTTAAATCGTTTTACTAAGCCCCTCACTGCTGTGGTTCGAATCATGCCCTTCATATTCGGATGTTTCATTTGAGGAAACTTTCCAGTTGGTTAGCGGTAGGTCTGTGACTCTATCCAAATGCTCTTCTGTGCACTGAACGATGCATTTTTACGTGCACGGAAAAACCTCTTCAGTCTTTCCCCACCTGTAATTAGGTGGACGTTGCGATAAGACTGTAAAACTCTTAATGCTTTCCGTTAATACATTTATGGCTGAATTGATCACTTCTTGATGATTGATTAACTTATTTTTCAAAAGGTTAAAGTTTAAAAGAGAATAGTTAGCTTAGACAAAAACTGTAGAATCAGATATATATAATTTCATAAGCAAACAAACCAGACCCTGATCAGACGGCTCCTATAGGATCCGTCTGATATGGGTCTACTCTGTCTGCAACGGCGTTGAAAGGCGTATATATGAAAGAAAAGATTGAAGCGACACAACACGCCAATACAAACAAATCTGAATTTCTTTATACACTGTTTCGAACTCACCAGGACATGCAATACGCCATTATCCAATCCCTGTAAAACTCTCTATGTGGCCACTCCAAATTATTTAAAGAGGAAGTCCCTACGATGAACGCATATTTTCAATAATGTCATAAAACTTGGTATTTGTTATGCTCAATCATTATTATGAAGATTGTCAATTTGAACTTAATTAATATAATCGAAAAATGCCCCATGTGATACAAAAAAACAAAACGTTTTCAAAGATACATATTATATTTTTGTTATACAACAAAATACTATAGATCTTGGTCGAACAGTTACCGAATCTAACACGCGAGCCGAATAAATACCAATACATTGCCGAATAACATATTAAACACATAAAAGTTGTGTCTTCTTCGGTGTTTATTCGACTGGTTTTCTTGCGATATACATGTACTTCTTTTCAGCATGTAAACAAATGATTAATATAATTGTTAGGCATTGTTAAACACGTTGCAAGTATAGACTACCACTTTAAAGCACTTGGTAGCTTAATGCAGGACTAATAGTTTGCAGAGTTTCTGCATTTCTTTCATTCTATATTAACCAGCCACATACCCCTAACCCATTCCCTCATATTGACGCCTTTTGACGCCTCTGTAAAAGTCACTTTTTGAAACCATTTTGATAAATAGAGCATTTGCTCCTATGGAGCAAATGCTCTATTTATCACAATGGTTTCATAATAGCACAATTCTAAAATTTTCCTTTTCTCTAGTAAATGCTCCATTTCGGTAGATTCATTCAAAGAGGTTGAGTCTAAAATAGCCTATCAGGTAATGGGTTAAGATCCTTTACTTCACAGAGGCACCTTTTAACGCATTTGCAATATGAGCAGACCTCAAATTAACCCCTGCAGGTAGCACCATGCCCAGGGTCTACTTAATTTGTTTATGGAGTGAGAACTGAGTCTACAGTTTTCCACGGCAAAAAGGTCTTATGTTTATATGCCCTTGCAAAAATTCAGCCAATAAATATTCATGATGTCATTTTTCTTACATGAATATGCATGTGGTTAAAGGGTTACGACCCCCGTGTTTATACATTATCTACTGTACTGGTGAACATTGTACAGCAAAACCTCTCTATAACGACCACTAAATTACATCAAGTATTTTGTGTTAAAGGCAGGTGGTTGCTTAAAGCAAAGTATAAGTAAAACAGAACGCTCCTATAGGAGCGTTCTGTTTTACTTTCATCATGCTTTAAGCAGCCACCTGCCCTACTATACCAACTAATTAACACAATTCAGTGGCCGTTATAGATAGGTTTAACTGTATTTCCTTTAAATACAGTAGATCCTGTCTTAAGCGACCCTCAAAAAGAGGTATAATTATGGTCTATAAGGCAGGTGGTAGCTTAATGCAGGTCAAAAGTAATGCAGAAAGCTCCTATAGCAGCTTTCTGCTTTACTTTTGTCATGCATTAAGCAACCACCTGCGTTTTAAGGCTCCTATATTCAATAAATTAATGGTCGCTTAAGACAGGTTCTATTATACTCAGTTGAACCAATCAGTAAACAGTAAAACCCTCTATACCGGACGTTCAGATTACAGTAAAACCTCTCTATAACGGCCACTAAATTAAATGAAGTAGCTGGTGTTAAATGCAGATGGTTGCTTAAAGCAATGCAAAAGTAAAACAGAACGCTCCTATAGGAGCGTTCTGTTTTACTTTCACCTTGCTTTAAGCAGCCACCTGCCCTAAATACCAACTAATTAACACAATTTAGTGGCCGTTATAGAGAGGTTTTACTGTAGTATCAATATCTACCCATAAGACAGGTGGCAGCTTTAATACAGGGTAAACGTCATGCAGAAAGCTCCCATAGGAGCTCTCATAGGAGCTTTCTGTATAACTTTCATCCTGTATTAGCAGTAACCTGCCTAAAAAGATCTATTTATCTTTATCAAAATTCCGGTTGAAAGGTTGTGTTTTTTGCTGTATATGTATAAGTTATTGCATGGGTTAGAAATAACCTCAAGTAACTAGACAGAGTCTTAACCCTTTCCCTGATGAATATTCATGTAGGAAATAATGACGTCATGAATATTTAATAAGATTATTTTTTATAATGCCATATGAACACAGGATCAGATCTTTATTACGACACCATAAGCAAACAGAGCAGACCCTGATCAAACGGCTCCTATAGGAGCTGTCTGATCGGGGTCTACTCTGTTTGCAGGTGCGTCAAAATGCGCTTACATAAAGGAAAGGGTTAAGGGAAATCTAAAAATCTGAACCCCACTGTGAAAAGATCATGGTCCGAGATTATAAAACTCCTGAGTCTGAGTTTGAGATTATTCTCACACTCAGATTCTTGAGAATGATCTCATACTCAAGCAAAACGTTTAACAAGGAAAGGGTTAGCATGAGAAAGGTTGAGAAATATATGTACCAAGAGGCTATAACCTAAAACACATTTCTCAAGTCACCATAGACACAGGGGTTTTAAATTCACAGAACAATCAATTCTACAGCAGAGTCTCGCGAAGACAATGGCATACTTTACTAACACATGAGATTTATAAAGCATATGGTTGCTTAACGCAGGGCAAAAGTAATGCAGAAAGCTCCCATAGGAGCTTTCTGCATTACTTTTGTCCTGCATTAAGCTACAATATGTTTAAAATATCCAGAATTAGACTTCTATTTTGTGGTCGTATTAGAGAGATTTTATTGTATTTGAAAATTTCTTTCTCGGAACCAAAATTTAATTCTAAAATGTCTATCGATTGACACAAGGGGAAACTGAAATAATATTCTATCATTTAAAAGTGGGAATTCGCCCTATTTGATACTGTTTTATCAACGATATTTGACAAACAGTGTTCAAATCGTTTGTGAATAGTTAGGGTCCAGATAAAAAATCGCGTAACTCATCTTATAAGAATTCATTGTTTGATGTTTTGATACATGTATTCACTATTTGCAAAGAAGTTTTTATTCAGGTGAAACCGCAGTGAATTGGCGTCTAATCGGTATCCGAACTGTTTGATACTTTAAATAACCCTTTCCTGATTTATAAGGCTATTTTTGATCCAACATATTTGAATATATCTACCGAAAAGGAGCATTAACTAGAGAAAAGGAAAACTTTAGAATTTTGTATTTTGAAACCATTGTGATAAATAAAACATTTACTCTTATAGGAGCAAATGCTCTATTTATCACAATGGTTATAAATCGTGACTTTTACAAAGTCGTCAAAAGTCGTCAATATGAGAGAATGGGTGAACCTATTCTCTCATATTGACACCTTTTGAACGCCTCTGTAAAAGTCACTATTTGAAACCATTGTGATAAATGATGATAACTTGTGATATCACATTGGTTTCAAAGCTACATAATTCTATTTGTCCCCTTTTGTTTGCTAGTGAATGCTCTACTCAGTACCTTAGTCGAAGAGGTTGGGTCTAAAATAGCATATGACGGATAGGGTTAACCATATAAAGTGACTTGTACGTTGCCATCTTTAGTATGGTGCAAGGTAACTGAAATGACATAACCAAACAGTTAAGATCCAGGGTTCAATTTTATAAAACTTCCGAGACTAAGTCTGAGATCAGAATCTGACCAATCAGATGCTTGAGAATGATCTCAGACTCAAGCAAAAAAGTTTTATAACCTCGGAGCCAGATTAGGAGAGGTGTCTCATCGGGATACAAACTTTTTGACACATTCTGTTTGTGAAAAACCTACCTGCCTGATGACAATATTTTTGACCGATGAGAAAGCAAAGAATCGAAGTAGTAGACGATTGTCTTTTTCTAACCCTTTCCTTCAGATAAACGTGTTTTCGCACATTTGCAAACAGTGTAGATCCAGATCTCAGACGGCTCCTACAGGACCAGGGTCTGCTTTAATTGCTAGTGAAAATTGAAACATCTATTTCTTTAGTTTCTAAAATGGGCTACACTGTTCATGGGAATATTCAGTAGGTATTGAAATTTGGAATAAACAGAACAGGGAAATGGTTAAGCAAAAAGCATTAGCTTAGAACTCTAAGATTTTACCCTTTTCCTATTAAGTGCAACTCGGCAGACACATGCAGTCAACTTATATCCAGATAAGATACCGAGTAACTCGGCATCTCAACAGGAGCCACTCTGCTTGAAACTCGATCAATAATTTCTCCAAAGCTTGAACGATTCGATTGTGTAAGTAAAAAAACCAACAAAGTTTCAGAGTTTAAGCAGACATTAGTTTTAGCAGTTTGAGGGTTTATTCTTTATCTGCTGAATAATTTAAAGTAACCCACCCCTTTCTGAATATTAAATTAAACAAAAAGTTGAATCAAAATACTGATTTTTTTAATCACAAACAATGCCGGCCCGGATGAAAATTTTCTCTTAGGAGCCTTTTTGATAACAGGGTCTACTCTGTTTGCAAAAGTCTTATTTACATTGTTCCCGCATATTAACACTGCACGCAAGCGGTGAAACCCTGATTTCCTATGCAAACAGTTTGGATCCAGATGAGACGCCGCATAATGCGGCGTCTCATCAGGATCCAAACTGTTTGACACTATGACCATAATTTTGCAGAGAAATGACAGAAAGTTTATTTTAAGAATTGAAGCAGACGACAATTGATGCAGACGAAACATTTTAAGCAAAGCAAGCGATAACGTAAAGCGAAAGTAGCGAACTGAGCGTGCGGTAAAAAACATGGTGGCTAGCTATCGGAACACTAACGGTAAAGCTGTGAACCGCGCCGGTGCACCCTCGATAAAAGTGGGATGTGCCACCGTCACATAATGACAGGCGAGTATAGAAGCCGCTATTATTGGATTGGTGTTGAGAGACGCAGGATGTGCGCTCGTTATTGATGTGCTACATACGGGTAGTTTTGGCTAGACTTACGACGAATGGGCTTTACATTCACCTGGTGATTTATGGGACCCTCTCTACTGGATATTTAAATCAGTGAGAAAAACATAGTCCAAAAACTCTTTCGTTAAATTCGGAATAAAAATTCGTGAATACTATTTATGTAAAGGAAGTGGAATATTATTTCAATGGATTTATTTAATATTGGAATATTTTTTGTGTGACAAAAAAATCGGATGTACAAGTGAGGGTGTTAAAGTGTGTTTACTCTCGCCACTGGAGTTTGATCTGTAAATATTTATCAATCAAACGATTTCAATAGTGAATGAATCCAGGGCGATGACAGTTTGAAGGAACTGGTATAAATGAAAAGCGACAGGGCCGTGATAACATATCGGATATCCATTCACAGTAGTGGCATATTAAGTCACATCGCATGACAGCAAACACAGGATGCTTAAATATTTTATTACCCTCATAATTACGGATTATTTATTGAAATATTAAAAATCGGTAAACTGTATTTGAAATATCGGAATAAAAAATATATCTGACAAGTGAACTATTGATTGGATACTGCTGTGTGCATTCATTTAAGTTTGTTTTACATTAACAAAACAGGGATAAATAAAAAGAAATAAAAATAAGAATAAGTATGTAACTTATTAAAATGTGACCAGGAATTTTGTTGTTTTGGATTTTAAGACATGTTTTCTGCGACGTTTTGCTGTAAACGGAAGCTATGACACGCTTAAAGATGTGGAGCTTTACGGGAGCTCTCTGCGTTTCTTTTCTATTCTTGGATTTACAATTTCTTGCACAAGCTTTGGATTTGGGTAAGTAGTGCTTATTCTTTTACACTGACAACTTTAAGCATGTAACAAACATATATGTATATAAGAGGTGTATTTGAAAATTCCAAGTAAAATATCTTAATATTATTCCGTCAAACTCTATCTTGCCGCTACTCATTAGAATCGCCTCGGCGAGGCTATTCGAATGAGTAGCAACAAGATAGGGGTTGGCTGAGGAATAAGATATTTTGATAGACCAGTACTCATTATCATCCCTTTTTGTAGATCTATATTATCGAATACACAGAGCTTCAGATAAGATGTTACAATATGTTCAAGTATAACTTCTTTATTTCTCCACCCAACCCTATATTGTGACCACTCTTTAGAATCGTCTCTTCGAGACGATTCTAAAGAGTGGTCACACCATAGGGTTGGGTGGAGAAATGACGATTTTAGTATTTGAGTACGCACCGTTACCTGTAGCTCTGAATACATACGTGGATTACATTCACATTTACAAGATATAAAATAGTTCTCTCAAAAATGAAACAATTCAAATTTGCTCCGATAGCACTTAGTCTCGAATAATTTAGCCCTTTGCCTCATTAATATTCATATGAGGAACGATGATTATGAATACTAATTAGGTGCAATTTTGTAATGACATTATGAGCATTGTTTGCTAATGGCAGACTATGTAGAAAAAGATTTGTATTACTTCAAAACCCAATAGGACAGACCCTGATCGGACGGCCACAGCAGGAGTCGCCTGATCTGGATCTACTCTGTTTGCAGATGAATTATTTATTTTCCGTATCTGTGAAGTAAAGAATTAATAGAGAATGAAAACGTAATTGGGATAATGATTGAAATATATAAATACGCCTACAGCACTGTCAATAGTGTTTCATATCGGCAATTGAATGGTTTAAATTAATAAACAAAACGTTACAATACACGTAGGAAATATAATAGTTGTGTAGAGAAAAAGAGAAAGAGAGAGAAAACGTGAGAGAGAGAAAAAAAGAAGAGAAAGACAGAGAGAGACAGAGAGACACACATAGAGAAAGGGAGATACATAGCGGAGAGATACAGAGAGAAATACAGAGAAAATGAAAAAACATAGATAGAATGATATGAATTGAGGGGAAAAGAAAGAAAATATAGCATGAACGGGGAAAAAGACAAAAAATTGAATGAAAAGAAAGAGTAAGATTAAGGAAAGAAGAAAGAAAGTGAAGAGAAAGAGAAGATAGGCTAGAAATCTCTGCCATACATACTTTAAGTTCTGGAATAATTTTGGAATGATGATTCACAAACCACATTCTTACTTTTCTGAATCATCTCACTGAACGAAATGATTTAGTTTTAAATTCTGTTCAATAATTCAATTCAGAACGTTAAACAGAATTACAGCCATTTCCCGTTTCATTTTAAAAACGGAATAAAAGTAAAAGCTGAAACGGTGTAAATTATATTTAAACAGCTTTGCGTGCAAGCCAACAGATAGTAAACTCATATTTTATATTGTTGATATGTATCTGAAGAATTCTGCATGCCAGTCATTGATAACATTTCCAGACAATTTGAATTCTGATGAGACAAGTTACAAGTTTCATCAGAATCCAAACGGTTTTAAATACCGGTCGTAGTTTTGAAAATAATCTGAAGATATATCTGTGTTAGAATCGGACGCTGTCAATATGGTTTGTGTAGAAACTATTGTTGCAGGGCTGGTTTTCTAGACAAACCCGACGCACTTTACGATTCAATATCCATACTAATCTCTTAAAAATAAAAATAAAACATTCTCAGCTAAAACATTTCTTTTTGCTACTCATTAGAATCGCCTCTTCGAGGCGATTCTAATGAGTAGCAACAAGAAAAGTTTGCCGGAGAAACACTTTTTTTTTTCTCTAAAATTTCCTAAAAAAACCCCAATAAGCTGCCTATGTACATCTTTGCAAGATGTTTCTGCATAGTGCAAACACTGCCGGGAAAACAAAATCTCGGAACGTTTTATTGGTGCCTCGAGGAAAATTCTGCAAAATTTAAGAGAGATTTAGGAGTGAAATTTACATTGAACAAAGACCAATCATTCAAATCTGCGTATACTCTGGAGAAACACAAAGTCTAAATTTATAGCTTGTTAGATTTTGAAAAGAAAAGGGAGCTCCTTTGAAAAAACTCTCAAGGGATGGTGGTAGTTGTTATAATTAGATTCTTTAAGAAATTGACACAAAATGTTAGCTTAATACTTACTCTATATTGGTTTGATTTGACGTAAGTCGTATATGATTTAAGCAGCCCTATAACAAATACAGTGCATCATATGTAAACAGTGAATACCCAGATCGTGGTTTAGCATGGTTGGTCTGCGCCGCTTGCTTAAAAATATACTATCATTAATAATGTTGGCCTCAGACAGAAACTGCAGAATTATACCTGTATTATACCATAGGATAACAGAGCAGACCCTGATAAGACGGCCCCTATAGTAGCCGTCTGATCTTGGTCTAGTCTGTTTGCAAAGATGTGAAAATGTGTTTATATAAAGGAAAGGTTTAAGCATATCTAAAACTCCGTTGTAAACACTATTTTTCTTAATACCCCTATACATGTAATTATCTTCCAAAACTTTAAATATATTGTATTTACACATAATTGAATTAAGTGTATGGAATGGTAGACAGACAACTTTTGATACCTATAATTCCTTTGATTATTTGCTCATTGTTAGTATTATCAGTGGGTGCGAAAGGTATTGCAAGAAATCCCCTATAAAGGGAGGTAACTAGTGTAAGACTAAATAGGGCCCGTAGTCGATGCCATCAAACGCATTTCATCCCGTGCGGTTCTCTTTTCAAATGCGGGAAATTAGTCGTCTTTCGTTAACAGTGTAGACCCCATCAAAGGGCCCCAAGAGGAACTGTCTAATCAGGATCTGCTCTGTTTGCCAATCAAATTTCGTATGGCAAGTTTCATAATTTCATTCTTAATGGAATATAACGTTAAAGAAGGATAAACCAATCCACATTGCAAATTCAGCATTAAAATTGTTAGGATCCCTCTGATATGCACCGTAGACACTGCAAGATTAACTCGTACCCCGCATCCAAACGATTTGGATAGACAAACAGTGCAGACCCTGATCAGAGGGCTCCTCTAGGAGCCCTCTGATCTCGGTCTACACTGTTTGCAAAATGCCAGTGAACTCGTTTCCCACTTTCAAAGGATAAATCAAGGACATATATTTACCCAATGTGTGATACTCTTATGGGAATACAGAAACAGGTCTACTCATCTATTATTTATAGAGAAATCAATTTTAGAACAAACGATTGAATGAACAAAAATGATAGAATCTCCATGGTTGTATATAACACATATAGTCACATTGATTGGCTATCAGCTTGTATAATGTATATAGTATATAACCGTTGTGTTTTTGCACTTGCTTAATCCAGGAAAGTAAAATATTTCCAGTTACCATCATAAGACACTAAGCTTTAGTAAAAAACTAACAGTTTAGATCCTAACCAGAAGCAGGGATATCGGTGTATGATTATGATCTGAATTACACTGTATTCGTATTGTTAATATGTTAGCGAATATTAAACCGTATAGTCATGACAGAATCATTTCATTCTGTTCAAGATTTAACCCTTTAGTCCATAAGTACGCCTATCTATGCATTTGCAAACAGAGTAAACCCAGACTAGACGGGTCCTTATTTTCTGGATATTAATCAAACACAGTTTTATAAAAATGTATCACTAAAGAAAAATATTATTATGACAAACAGCGTCGCTTCAGATCACAGGGCTCCAAGGGGAGTCTACTCTGTTTGCAAAATGGCTTGAAACAGCATTTATGAATTACATTATCACATGGTGTTTAAAAGAGACAAGGTTTACAAGATGTGCCTATGGTTATCATTTAACCAGGGATCAGGAGAGCTTAGAAGTTGCTAACTCAAAGATACTTAATCTTAGTCAAACTTTCATCAGTTAATCATCTTATCCCTGTTGCTACCAATGGCGAAATTTGTGATCACCTTTGCGAACAGGATTTGGTTCGAAATAGAACGCAGTATCTACACTGTTTGCTAAGGTGATCAAAGGGAGACAATTTAAATACAGTAAACACTCGATATTACGAACATTCTGTACTACGAACACTCAAATACATACCTTTATTGACCTTTAACACAGATGGCAGCTTAATGCAGGTTGAAAGGCATGCAGAAAGCTCCTAGAGGAGCTTTCTGGATGGCTTTCAACCTGCATTAAGCAGATACCTGCCTACACATACATACATTCTTCATTACTAAATGTTCGTAGTATCCAGCGTTTACTGTAAATATGAATTGTAGCAGATTACAAACTTTTTAGACGTGACAGAGAAAAAATAAGGGTGAAGATTAAGGACCTCATCGTGTATTATATTTGTTTAACACATAACCAGGTGACGTATCTACCACACGAAGTGTTTCTTATGCAACCCATCATTCATCACCCTATGAAGTTGCAATGTACTTGCATTGCTCAATGGCGGAAGATGAATTAGTGCTCATTAATTATATGTAGAGTTTGTGACATGGAGAATGGATTCATTATTCTTACAGTAGAACGCATAGTGGAATCTGCGGAAAGCAGATATGAGTATTACACGAAGCTGGGAACTGTACATGTATTGTCTATTATCCCCTTTACTTCATGAATATTCATGTAGGAAATAATATCATCATGTATATTAATTAGATTAATTGTTATAATAGCACATAGACACAATATATTTTTCCCATGACAGACACTGTAGAATCATATCAATATTATATCATAAGCAAGCCCTGATCAGACGATTCATACAGGAGTCGTCTGATCTGGGTCTACTTTGTTTGCAATTCGTAGATTGAAATATGTGTTTATGGAGTAAAATGCTATGAGCGATATTTCAATTAACGAAAATGCTGAACACTTTATCTCATGAATAATTATGTAAGAAATAAATATTTTGAATATTAATACTGTATACATGAATATTATAATTCATAGTATAATCAGATCTGCAGCATTTCATAATGGAATCATGTGACATGGGTCTACTCTGTTTGCAATGATGTGAAAACAGTGTCTTCCTCGCGTAGAGGGTTGAAATTCTTCTTTTTTTCAGATGTAACTCAGATACTTCAAAACTGGGTTTTCCAGTAGTGCTTATTCAGCATTTCCTTGATACTATACTCCACAGCATGTTTTGTTATACTTAAACCATTTTATTTATTTCTGTTTTATGTCTTGCTATTAGCTGGCACTGTCAATATTCAAAATTGGCTTTATCGGCCATGCATACATTTATAAATACAGTAAAACCCCGCTAATGCGACCACCAAAAAGGGGCATAATTCTGGGTGACATAGGCAGGTGGTAGCTTAATGCAGGACGAAAGTTATGCAGAAAGCTCCTATAGGAGCTTTCTGCATAACTTTCGTCCTGCATTAAGCAACCACCTGCTTTAAACGACACCAGCGGCTGTTTATTAAGTGGTCGTATTAGCGGGGTTTCACTGTACATTAAAATTACAAAAAGGCGTCTAGTTCTGGATATTTAAGGCAGGCGGTAGCTTAATGCAGAACGGAAGTCGTGCAGAACCGCGTTAAGCAACCGCCTGCTTTTTAAGACTCCTATCTGCAATAAATAAAGAATAACTTCTTTATTTCTCCACCAAATCCTATGTTGTGACCACTCTTTAGAATCGTCTTGAAGAGACGATTCTAAAGAGTGGTCACAATATAGGGTTTGATGGAGAAATGACGATTTTAGTATTTTGGTCTCTCTGTATACTTTTTTCTTAACATAAAAGCCATTTGTTTCCTGGTAGACGAAGCCAAGTTGGCATTAATAACATGAATGTCAGATATAAATTTTAAATGAAACTTGATTATAGACTAGTTCCTACATAAACACATATTGTGTCGGCTGAGCTTTCTTTTCGGGCACCGAAAATGTTTCCGTCCCGAATAATAAGACTGAATTTCCTTTTTCTTTAATACAATAAAATACTGTAGAACAGTATTGGCTACGGTAAAGCAGGATTTTAAAAAAGAAAAAAAAAAAAAGTACCAAAAAGCGATTAAACCTTTTTCCTGTTTATATATTCGTGTAAGAAATAATGACATCATGAATATTTATTAGCTGAAGTTTTATAGTGGCATATGCACACAGGAGTTTGTTTAAGGAAAAGTGACTTTTTAACAGTCTGCCGAAAAAAAACTATTTGGAAATGAGATATTTTCTAACGATTGTTACTATATTTGGCTACTACGTTTTAAATTCTAGCGCTAACCTAGTAAATGTATCTAATATTTCCCAAGACCTGCATAAACTTTTCCAAATCTCATGCTGAAAGGCTAATTTGATTCTCCGCCTCAGTTTTATTGCCTATTTATTGAACACCTATCTGTCTTATATAGCACTTTTCTTTAGAGACGTGTTTCCAATTTCTGTGTTTATAAATACATTGAAAGACAGTTTTATCTGTAGATTTCAACACTGAAGATAAATCGGAGATAAACATGCTCAAAAACGACACTCTAACCGATAAACTCAACTCAGATTTTCCATTTAGACTTTATAAAACTTACTCTTAGTATTACCTAATCGCTTAACTCTTTCGCTGCCAACTTTTGTCGCCTGCAAACTTTGTCGTCTGCTACAATTTTCAGTTTCTATTTTTCTTCATTTTTTGTTAAAAAAAACCCAGTCACAGTAACAAATAGTTTGGATCCTGATGAGACGCCGAGTTACTCGGCGTCTCATCTGGATCCAAATTGTTTGTATTGGTAATCACAGACGCGACATTGGCAGAAAAATAGTTAAATACTTCACACAGCTGTTGCCAAGTTTGACATTTTAACAATTTTCAGATTTATGTACAGATAAAATCTTTCCCGGGGCTAACAATGCACAGAAATGTGAATTATGTTTCACCATTACTCTTTCTTATGCGTTTATATGCTTAACTTTATTATGTTATTTCAATATTTTATCACTTCATTGAGATTGTAACCAAGTTAAATTGCGTTGAATTTCCTGACAATACCACCCAAAAAGTGCACTTTCAATGTTTCTTTCGCTTGCAATATGTAAACATTTTCAACCTCTGAAAACAAATGGTTAATAATTATTAAATACATGTATACATGTATGTTAGACGCTTATCTAACGGAAGTCACTATTCTAATGTAGACAACTGGTTCGATACTATTTCTTTTACACGTGCAGTAAAATCCCTCTAACCCAGAATTGTAGCAGAATATTTTAGATACTTTTAGGCAGATCGCTGCTTAATGCAGGGTGAAGGTCATGCAGAAAGCTCCTACAGGAGCTTTCTGCATGACGTTCATCCTGCATTAAGCTGTAACCTGTCTCCAAGATTAAACGTCCGTTTTAGGGAGGTTTAACAATCCGTTTACATAAGTCTTCTAATTGCATAGATCTTATTATATGGACGCCCCTTTGTACGCCCTTTAAAACTGAGTAGAGCCACATCAAAGGCCTCCTGTAGAAGTTGTCTGATCAGGCCTGTTCTGTTTGCACAAGGAGGGAGGGGTGTATGAAGGAACGGTTTAGCGCATAAACAGAGGCCCCAATAAAATAAAACAAGTTCAAGAATAGCTCCTACTGTATATTTCTCCTCCAATCCATATCTCTATGAGGCGATTCTAAAGAATTGTCACAGCGTAGGATTTGGTGGAGAAAATGGGATTTTAGTATTTGAAAATAAATCTTTATATGATGCTCTGGTATATACAACCAAGAGGTAAACCAGACACCAAGCTAAAATACTCTTTAGAATCGTCTCGAAGAGACGATTCTAAAGAGTGGTCACAACATAGGCTTTGGTGGAGAAATGGCGAGTTTAGTATTTGAGTACGCACCTTTATCTGTTACACTAGCATAAACAACCAAGGGTACTACAGAGGTACATGTACTGGAATTATGCTTAGGGCCAAAATGCTTGTTAGCAATTGTCATTAGAGTTTTGTAACAAGAGGTTTGCCATTACTCTCTTCAATATATCATCTTTCTTTAATTCTTCCGCTGTCAGTGGCGACTCAATGATGAACTATGCAAACGGATCGGATCCAGATAAGATGCCGAGTAACTCGGCGTCTCATTAGGATCCAAACTGTTTTAATACTTATGTATTTTGAAATAAAAAAAGACTAAACTTGTAAAAATGAAATTTTAAGCAGACGACAAATTTGCAGACGACAATACGTGGCAGTCAAGTAGTTGAAAGCACGTGCAAATAGTTTTGACATCCCGATGTAACGTGTTTTATGAAGAGAAAATGGAGGAAACCTCTACTTTGAGAATTGAAAGCAGATGGCAATTTTGTTGACGACTCTTGTTAACTATAATATTCTCTGTTGCGCGCCCAATTCCTTGACTACTTGACACAATGACATACACACTGGTTCCCTTATTCACATTGGCTGGGTTATTTTTAAGCCTTTAAAAACAAAGAGACGCGTTTTCAAGCATTTGCAAACAGAGCAGACCCAGATCAGAGGGCTCCTGTGGGAGCCGTCTGATCAGGGTCTGTTCTGTTTGCTTATGGAATAATATAGATTGGATTCTACAGTGTTTGCCATGGCCAAATGTCACTGTGCTCACATACCATATACTAATTCGGCTTATAAATATTCAAATATTCATGATGTCCTTCTTTCTTACATAAATATATGGGTTTAAGTAAAGAATAATTTTGATCCAATTAAGCAGGTGGTTGCTTAATGCAGAATGCAAGTAACGCAGAACGCTCATATGAATTTTGGCGACATTGGCGAAGAAAGAGCTAATACAGATGGTAGCTTATAGTCTCATTTTGAGCCACGTCGTCTGCAAAGATCCTCACAAAATTGTTTCATAGAGTGCACAGAGTTCAATAGGAAACAAACCACAATACAGATACGCACGCCATCCCAAGATCAAACGACAATACAAAAGCAGACGACAATCCATATGCAGACGACAGAAGCATTCGTGGCACGACAGCGCGCCCTATTGGGCAGGAAATTCCTATAGACGATGTTATTGAATTTTCAGGATTCACGCCACCGTGGTGTACCAGACAATTCCATTAAATATATTAGTTTGTAAATAGAAGGTAACCAATACATAACACTAGCGTGACCTTCTGAGGTGAAATTGAGTTACAAAGATTACGTTGTGTTCGTTTCTAAATGTGTTACAAATTTCATCTGCATAGATCGAATCCGGCTGCTTAAACCTTTTATCCATTTTCCCTGTTGAATATTCATGGAAGAAATAATAGTATGATGGATATTTATTGACAGTTTTTATACAAATGATGTTTTGGTAGAAACTGTAGATTCAGATCCTTTTATAATAACATTAGCAAACAGAGCAGACCCTGATCAGACGGCTCCTATAGGAGCCGTCTGATCTGGGTCTACTCTGTTTGCAAAGGCGTGAAAAAGCGTTTATATGAGGGAAATGGTTGAGTACTAATTTTCGTCGACAGCAATTATCTTTTGCTTTATTTGTCTTCCATGTCTTTAACAAGAAAACTATCAAAGATGTTAAATTTTATGCAACCGGATGATATGCCTAGTGCCGAGTTACTCGGCGTCTCATCTGGATTCAAGCAATTTGTAAAGGCAATCGCTAATTTTGCCCACAATATATTAAACGTAATTTACCGGTATGGGAACAGTGTAAAGCAAGAAACGCAACCTGCGAGAAATATCTCACAGTAACAACCACCCTAATCTCTCAGCACGCTATGAATCCACCATGTATTTTCATGATACTGTTAACAGATGGTTTTTATTTTGTACTTAGCAAAGTTCTCAGCATAAAAAATGAACCGATGAGATCTCCTTATATACATGTAAATGAAAGTCTTAAGCATGTGCCTTACAGAGATTTGCAAACAGAGCAGACCCAGATCAGACGGCTCCTACAGGAGCCGTCTGATCTGGGTCTGCTCTGTTTGATTGTTGAATTCCTAAATGTTCTACCTTGGCCTGATATACTTACAAACAGCTTGGACCCAGATGAGACGCCGGGCCGGTTTACTCTGCATCTCATCAGGATCCAAACTGTTTGGCACCCATTCAACAGCTTCTCAAACACTATGAGTAAACAATGCATCAGAGCCTTTGATCAGGTCAGAGGATCAGATCAGAGACCTGTGGTCTTCCTTCATTTGTAATTAACTGCACGTCTTTATATGACTGAAATACTACTAAAGCCTCTCTATAATGGCCACTAAATCGTGTTAATTAGTTGACTGCTTAAAGCAAGGTGAAAGTAAAAGAAAAAGCTCCTGTAGGAGCTTTCTGGATTATTTTTGACATGCATTAAGCAACCACCTGCCTTACAGACCCATAATTAGGTATATTTTTGATGCGCGCTTAAGACAGGTTCTACTGTAGGTGAACTGTTTTAACACGTGAGGTGAGTCAGTTTAGCTAATAGGTTTTTGAATATTCCAATATGAGTAAGTATCGATAAATTTCTTTAATGGTTATATTTGTCGTTTAAGTCTTTATAAATATTTTTACTATCAAAGCATGGAAATTATCGAAGATAAAAATCAAATCAAATATCACCGTAGAGATATATTACATTACTCATTTATTCCTTCCGCTTATGAATATTCACGTGGGAAATAATGACATCATGAAAATGAACTTGATTTTTATAATGAATAGAAGGATGTGAATTAGCGCATTGTTGCTTTTGGCTGAATCTGCAGAATCATATCTATTTAATTCTGTAAACAAACAGAGTAGACCCATATCAGACGGCTCCTATAGGAGCCGTCTGATATGGGTCTACTCTGTTTGCAAAGGCGTGAAAATTGCTTATCAGTCAAGTAAAGGGTCATTATGAGCATTGGCCACATTTTCTACTCAAATATATTTAAATTATAAAGTTGCAAATTCATAGTCATATTGTGAAAAAAAATCAAAATCAAATCGCAGCTTTTTGATACAAATTCACGCTCAATTAAATTTCTAATAGGTTTCCATATATACCAATGATCTATTGCAACGTGTAGCCTGCTTCTAAAGGGCGCCCATCACCGATGCTAAACTATCATTAGAAAACTGACACTCGTCTAAGCATTCTTCTATAACGTAAGTCAGTTATGTAATTGGCAATTTATACTTTGATAACAATATGGATAAAACATTTTTTTTTATTTCGACCAGATTGCATTTTAGCTGACGACATTTCCAATATTTCCGTTTTGAATTAAACTCAGATTGTATCAGGACCCCTTCTAATATCGCTGCAAATTAGCATAAAATTGACCTCGAGAATGAAGAAATATGCTTTTGTAAGCTTTTACACCGTCGACTGCAATTTATGATATTAAACGTTTTTGATGCGAAAGGCACGCCACATTTCATCCATAGATTCATAAAAAACCGCAATTCCCTTTTGACTCATGCATGTTAAAGTTCTCAGGCAATCGCCAATCAACAATTTGCAGAAAACGATCTAAAAACACACACAAAAACGCCCTTTGTGAAAATCTAAATAAGTGAATAGTTATGGCACGTTATAGAAACTGTAATACGGTCTGTATTAGAATTAAACTGTTTCATAGCAGCCGAAATGTCGAGTTTTCTACATCAAAATATCATACAATTTTCGTCGTTATGGAAAATTTACATGCCTGGCAACGTATGATTCAATCACAATAAATGTTTTATACTCATTTGAGAAACGCTTCAGGCATCGATCACACTGGAGCAGATACAGGGCAGAAACGTTTTAACACGCAAATATAAATCAAAGCACAGTTTCTTTTCTTGTTTTATATCTTTCTCAGCAATTGTGCATGGCGTTTTTGATTCCAAAGGGAGCGTAAGAGATGGGCTTGAATGATACCTAAATGATACCCTACTATTTTATTTCTAGACTTTCTTACGCGACGAGTGACAGAAAATGTATTTCAGGGTCATTAACTCTAATGAATTAATGAATATTAACATTAATAAAATAATAACTACATGAATATTAAGTGAACTTTTATAGTAGTTTGTTGAACAGCGGAATGTTTTGACATGACATAAAGTGTAGAATCATATCCTTCTTATTTCATAAGCAAAACAGAAAATAGCCGGACCAGACGACTCCTATAGGAGCCATCTGTTCTTGGTCTACCCAGTCTGCAGCGGTGCATGACGTTTCTATGGGACACTAAGGCAGACAGTGGCTTAAAACTGGGAAATGTGCTCAAGACCCCCCCCCCCCCCCCCGAATAGTCTGCATTACTTTTGCCCTGCATTTATCACCCACGTTCCTTATTTGGAGTACTGTATTTAATAAATCAGCGGTCGTTTAAGTCAGGTTTTACTGATAACACTTTTAAGATTAAATGACATTTGTCTGCAATAATTGCTACCACAGCACAACAGATAACTTCGTACTCAGTTACTAAACTCGTTATTTCTCCTCCAAACCCTATGTTGTGACCATTCTTTAGAATCGTCTCGAAGTTACGATTATGAAAGAATTGTCACAACATAGGGTTTAGTGGAGAAAGAGGTATTCTTGAAAATGTTTTAATCTTCTTATGTGGACGTCTGGATACTGTCTGTTTCAAGTCATATAACAAATATGCTCTCTTTCATTTGCTTTAACCCTTTCGCTGCCAAACTCTGTCGTCTGCTAACTTTGTCGTCTGCTACAGTTTTTCCTTTTTTTTTTTCTTCATTTTTGTTTCAAAAACATAGTAACAGTAACAAACAGTTTGGATCCTGATGAGACGCCGAGTAACTCGGCGTCTCATCTGGATCGAAACTGTTTGCATAAGTAATAACAGATCCGGCATTGGCAGCGAAAGGGTTTAAACTCACAGTCACAATATCAAAGTTTGCATTTCGTCTTCTCATCTGGATCCAAGCTGTTTTAACATATAATCCAACACGTTTGCTTACTTACACATATGTCGAAGAGTTTGCTGTAATACA
Organism: Azorinus chamasolen; assembly: GCA_963576725.1. Taxonomy (NCBI): domain Eukaryota; kingdom Metazoa; phylum Mollusca; class Bivalvia; order Cardiida; family Solecurtidae; genus Azorinus; species Azorinus chamasolen. The sequence continues at coordinate 62,029,582 of OY755241.1, read as the reverse complement.
CAATAGACTATCTGCAAGTATGATTTATTAATACTGTTTAACGCCTTTTGTTATGCCAGACGATATAATATGCAGCGCCTGGTGTCAAGAGACAAGGAACAAAAGTTAACCCGTCCTTACTTTACGCTGATCGACTTCAAGAAAACCATACCACATTAAAGTCTATCTAATACTAATAATCTTCTTCTCGATTTTGATACAGGTGGTAGCTTAATGCAGGGCAAATGTAATGCAGAAAACTCCTGTAGGAACTTTCTGCATTACATTTCCCCTGCATTAAGCAACCACCTGCTTTAAAAGACTCCCATGTTAATAAATTATCTTGTCGCTATATCGATGTTCTGCTATACAAATCATATTATCTTGTCATTATTCTTTCTTCTCCTGTGAGGATAGCCACGTCTCTGATTTAGACCTTATATCACTTAATACTACAATAACAGAATTTGCTACAATCTGGATCCAAAATCCAATACAACTCAGCGCATTGTCTCGTCTTATTCGGTCTAAGGGGTTGACGCGATAATATAAGTCTGTATATTAAACAACAGACGCATATTCTCTCTAAATATAAACCATACCCTTTCTTGCATGTGCTGCAAAGAAATATGTCTTTGAACGCTAGCGGCGAAACCCTGATTACTTTTTTTCCAAACAGTTTGGATCCAGATGAGACGCCGCATATACTGCGGCGTCTCATCAGGATCCAAACTGTTTGACACTTCTATTATATTTTTTGCAAATAAAATGAGAGAAATCGTATTTTAAGAATGAATCGGACGACAATTGTTGCAGAAGAAACATTATTTAGCGAGCTAAGAGTAAAATACATGGATACTGGATAGTGGGTACCTCTGAGACTACAAGTAATTCTTATTCTATTATGGAGTTCATCACCTTTGTGATTGGCCATATTCACGTCTGACCTATCAAAATAATCATTAGCTTTATGAACGGCATGCACAGTTTCAACGTCTTATGAAGGTCGTTGGTGTTATCTGTTTATCGTTCCACATTTGCAACCAAATGTAGGCCCATATCTATATAACTTCATAAGCAAACAGAGCAGACACAGATCAGATGGCTCAGAAGGATCTGGGTCTTCTTTGTTTGCAAAGGTTTATCCAGTAAAAGTCTCACAAGATGTGATATTATTCGTCATGAAATGTGATATTATCGGTCACAAGATTATCGGTCACAAGATGTGATATTATCGGTCACAAGATGGGATATTATCGGTCACAAGATGTGATATTATCGGTCACAAGATGGGATATTATCGGTCACAAGATGGGATATTATCGGTCACAAGATGTGATATTATCGGTCATAAGATATGATTTTGTGATATTATCGGTCACAATATGTGATATTATCGGTCACAAGATGTGATATTATCGGTCACAAGATATGATTTTATCGGTCACAAGATGTGATATTATCGGTCATAAGATATGATTTTATCGGTCACAAGATGTGATATTATCGGTCACAAGATGTGATATTATCGGTCACAAGATGTGATATTATCGGTCATAAGATATGATTTTATCGGTCACAAGATGTGATATTATCGGTCACAAGATATGATATTATCGGTCACAAGATGTGATATTATCGGTCACAGTTATGTCATATTATCGGTCACAAAATATATATTATCGATGCATGACGTCAAATGAAAAAAATAAGGAGATGTTCGAAACCACCGCTGGTTTGACGTCCAGTGGAAACCACTGACAGCATAACCAAGGCGGTGATGACGTATGTTGCACCATTTTGACATTCCTATCTGTTTCGCAGGCACCTGATATCGTGAGACCAGTCTATCTCTACCTCATTGTGTAATCATAAAAACAATATCAGACATTTCCCCATGGGTTTTATGGTGGTTTATTTCTGTATATATATAATTGATTAGATTTGCAATACGAACAACGAAATGGGTACACCTTAGACGTTTTTGTGTCAGAACAAGTTTGTTTTATACAAAATTGAATAACAGTAATACATATTCATGTAATAAATATTGACATCATGAATATTAATTAACAGACTTTTTTCATAATGGAAACACGAACAATGGATTTTTGTCATGCCAGAATTTGTAAAATAAAAAAGATATTATTCTGTAAGCAAACAGAGCATACCCAGATCAGATGGCTCCTACAGGACCTCCTACAGGACCTCCTACAGGAGCCATCTGATCTGGGTCAACTCTGTTTGCAAAGACGTTCAATGCGGATTTATGGAGAAAATGGTTAATCCTGGGTATTTAAACCAGGTGATAGCTTAACCCATTCCCTCATAGGCTATGTTTAGATCAAACATCTTTGAATAAATCTACCGAAAAGGAGCATTAACTAGATAACATATTTTTTAAAGAATTTTTTAGTTCTGAAACCATTGTGATAAATAGAGCATTTGCTCCTTAGGAGCAAATGCTCTATTTATCACAATGGTTTCAAAAAGTGGCGTCTACAGAGGCGTAGAAAGGGGTATTTATGGAGGAAAGGGTAAATAACTTAATACAGGGTGGACGTTATGCAGAAAACTAATACAGGAGTTTTCTGCTTTTACTTTGGCCATGCATTAAACAACAGTCTGCTTTTAATGACACAAAATGAATACACCAGTATGTGCCAATACATAATTATTAGTTTAGTCACTAAAAGATTATGCAGCATAATGTTTTTGGGCTACTAACTGTACATTCAAATATATTTGAGCAAATACGTGACAATCTTTAGAACATAACATTTGGTTCCAGACGAGACCTAATCAAAAACAGAAAATTAAAAGCAAAACACAAAATAAATAATTGCATTGAAGATGGCGGAATTTCTGTGTGTGTTCAGCTTAATGCTAATTATATGAAGCACAACTTGACATGCATTTACAAACAGTTTGAATGCAGATCAGTATCATCAGGATCCAAGCTGTTTGACACTCGGTAAAACGTTTTTTCAAGCGTTTAAACGAACCGGAAGTAAGTAAAGCTTGTAACAGACCAAGAGTTAAAGCAGACGTCATTTTAACTGCAGATTAAAGGTACAGCGAAATATCGATTATTCGAACACTTAAATACGTATTATTATCGAGCGTTCAGACATGTGGCAGCTTAATGTATGGTGAATGTCAGGCAGAAAGCTCACCTGGGAGCTTTCTGCGTTACTTTCACCATGCATTAAGCAGCCACATACCTTACAGGGTCTAAGTTATCATATACAGAAAATTCGAATAATCGATATTTTACTGTAAACAGGGTAATAATGAATGTTTTTCGCTATACAACTGAAATAACGAAAATTTGCTGAAGTTGTCTCTGACTAGAGCAACCACACGATTTACTAACATAAGAGGTGGTTGCTTAATGCAGGGCAAAAGTGATACAGAAAGCTCCTATAGGAGCTTTCTGTATCACTTTTGTCCTACATTAAGCTACCGCCTGTTTACAACATCCATAATAAGACTTCTTGTGAGTGGTTGTACTAGAGACATTACTGTACTGTTTTGTAGAAATTTTCTGGAAAAGCTCTAGGAGCTGAAACAGATGGCATTTGGTTGCAGATATCCATTTTCTTATAGCACTATAGGTCAAATAGCAGCTACCATGTAACAACAGCATCAATGATCAATGGAGAAAGATATTTTCTGTAGATAAAAACCAATTTTATATTCCTGCAGGTACCAAACTGGCTTTTATTCATTTTTGTCTGCACGAACATGGAAACTATAAGTCTAATTACTGTCTAAACCGGACAGTAAAACAAATCTAATCTCCGGTACTTTAGACGTATGGTCGAATGTCACACTATGCTTTTATTGCATAATGCTCTACCAAAGGCGCTCTGCATTACTGTTGTTGTTGTTGTTGTTCTGTGTTAAGCTGTCATCCGCTTTGTAACAGTTACATCATAACGCATTTGTACACAGACTATGCCCAGATCACACTACTGGCTGGTCAGGTCTGCTATGTTTGGTGATGGAATGATATATAGCTGATTCTGCACTTTTATTCACTTACAAACATGTTCAAGTCCATGTCCATATAGAAATTCCTCCAGTCAAGATGTATGATGTCATTTAACACATTCCCTCCGGTTAACGCCTATAAACACCTCTGTAAAAGTCACTGTTGAAACCATTGTGATAAATAGAGCATTTGCTCCATAGGAGCAAATGCTGTATTTATCATAATGGTTTCAAAACTACACAATTATAAACCTTTGCTTTTCTCTAGTACATGTTCAGTAGATTTATTAAAAAAGGTTTTATCTAAAAATAGCCTATGAGGGGATGGGTTATTTATTGCATGAATATTTATCAGGTTAAGAGAAGCCCATATTTGTTATCTTCTGAATATATTAATTATATGGAACGGGAAGTAAAACTTTAATCAACAGCTAAGCTAAAGTTTCACATGAGATTCGTTTTATTTACTTAATTACATGCAATATCGAACCTCCCTAATCTGAACTCTCAATTAAGTATCGTTATCGGTATTTCTTGCGTGTGTCAACTTAATGCAGAGTGAAAGTCATGCAGAAAGCTCCTCCAGGAGCTTTCTGCATGACTTTCACTCTGCATCAAACAGCCACCTGTCTAAAATGTTCTCAGTTCTTCTTTACTAAAAGTTCGGCTCAGAGAGCTTTTACTGTACCTTATGCTGTAATGCGATTATAGAAATGTTCATTTGAAGCAGATATTAGCTTTTCCTTAATCGGATTTATCATTGAAAATTTGATAATTCGGTGAGAGGAATATGAGAATTACAAGAAAAATGATACGGAAAATGTCTTATCACGCTAAATTAATTGATGTTCGAAGATTATTTATTTCCACGTCCATGTTGAAAATGATTAGAAGAATTTATTTCAATATTCCTTTAAGTCATTCTCTACTAGGCTATATTTAGATACAACCTGTTTTAATTAATATACCAAAAAGGAGCATTAACTGGAGAAATGGAAAATTTTAGAATTTCGTAGTTTGAAAACAATTGTGATAAATAGAGCATTTGCTCCTATAGGAGCAAATGCTCTATTTATCACAATGGTTTCACAATGTGAATTTTATAGAGACGCAAAAATGCGTCACTAGGGGATAATGTGTTAAATACACTACTGTAAACCCTCTCACTTAATAAATTAACATCAGGGTCTTTAAAGGCAGGTGTCTGCTTAATGACGGACGAAAGTAATACAGAAAACACATATACCATTTATTACCTATAATATCATTTTATTAAAGAGGCGGGGGAATAAATACACATGGGCGGTCTTAAGTCAGGAAGATAATTTGGTAAACTAACTTTTTAACAAAGTGGCCTGAATTAATGATACCGTGGCTCTTTATTATAGAAGTAAAAAAGAAATACTGTTTGCAAAGGGGTAGGATCCAGTTGAAAATGTTGTACCATATCCCAGTGAATTTACGCTACGTTATGGAAGAACATTGTAGTAATAGAATTAAAACCGCCGACAAGTTTACAGATTAAGCGACCATTGAAAAAACGTCTAATTCTGTTTTGTAAAAAGGTGATCGCTTAATGCACTGCAAAAGTAATGCAGTAACTGCCAACAGGAGCCTTGTGCATTATTTCCCCGTATTAAGCAGTACGCACATGCTTTTTTCTTGCCTTTTTTTAATAATTGCTATGTTTCATTATTACGTGGTCGTTTAAAACAATTTTTACTGTACAAACTTTAACAATAAGCTCTAGCACTCTTTTTTATGTTAAAAACTCAATGGTTTCTTTTATTTCTTTGCCAAATATCATTACCATTATCAGAGGAGACGCCGAGTTACTCGGCGTCTTCTCTGGATCCAAACTTTTTGCAAAAGTTACAACGAGTTCATCCCATTGTAATTGCAGTTTTGCATTAAGGCGAAGATCTGTTTGATAGACTTTATATTGAGTGCGGCTTTGTTCGGCACACGGCAGTAGTTGTGTTATGGCCGCAATAAAACCAGAGTTACTACCAGCTATGATGCTTTATCATATTTCTTCCGCTATTTCATATTGAATACAACACATTAGAATGACGGGACACACATGTATGGAGCTATATTGCTAACACACGCGATACAAAATGTCCCATATGCTGTTAACATTAGCCCTTTAGCTGATTTTGACGCCTTTTGATGTTTTTGGCAAACAGAGTAGACCAACATCAGACGGCTCCTGTAGGAGCCGTCTGATCATGGTCTGCTCTCTTTGCTTGGTCGTTCATAAATATTCATGAAATTATGAGTTAAGATAGTACCAGACCCGTAACTGCCTTAGTTATCTCCTTCCCTGTTGAATATTCATGTTAGAAATAGTAACATCATGGATATCTATTAGATGATTTTTATAATGGCATAATTATGTACACATGATTGTGTGGTATTGGAAGAAACTATACAGTCAGATATATTATAATTCCGTCAGCAAACAGAGAACATCTCGTCAGACGGCTCGTACAGGAGGTAGCTGATCTGAGTCTACTCTGTTTGTAAAGGTGTTAAAAGGCGTTTATATGAAAGACAAGATTATAAAAGTCAATCTCTACACAAATGATATCTGGGACATTATTGCGTTCCTCTAATCCCCCAGTGTCCCGTGGGAGCTAAATCTTCTTATGCTTCAGATCTCACCCGCAATGTCATGGAATGAAAAACAAAGAAATCAGAGAACGTTGGCGTTCAATAAATCTTTGGGTAAATATTCTCACAACTCATATTTTATTACGATATACATAATGAAAATGTCGGTTAAATCATGTGTATCATTATTTATTGCCCCCCGCAAGCATCAGCCACATTAGAACAGAGGGAATGGTGTTTAGCTCTTTCACCGCCAAACAAATTTCTTCTGCAAAGATTATTGTCTGCATCAAGTTTCAAAATGGAATTTTCTTTAACTTCTTTACAAAAACATGATCATTGCGTTAAACAGTTTGGACCCTGATCAGTACCCGACGTCTTATCTGGATCAAAGCTGTTTGTGAAGATAAACATAGATTCGCCGATGGTGGCGAAAGTGTTTGATAATTTTCACACCTGATAGTTCATCATCAACTCATATCTCGTAACAGTGTTATGTAAAAACACAAAACAATATTAGTTTTCTGAATAACATTATATAACCTCTATATATCTATAGGTCCAGTACAGATATTGATTCACTCGGAATCTCATCTGGATCAAAACTGTTTTAAGAGGTTTTATCAACTATTCTCCCCGGACCCGTTGCATTCTAAAGGTGGAGATATTTCTTCTTTTTGGTATTAGTGAGGGATTGAAGCGTTACTTCTATGCTGATTTTATGGGAGTATTATGACGAATATTATAATTGTAAAAAATATAAAACAAAAGAGTGCTCTTGGTTTTATTGTGTGAATATGACTTCGAGCCTTTCCAATGAAACTTGGCCTCTAGCATATATTTCTCATGTTCTGCTCAATTTGCCCGTTACCCTTTCCCTCATTTAAACGTGTTTTCACGCATTTGCCAACAGAGCAAGACTCAGATCAGACGGTTCCTATAGGAGCTGTCTGATCAGGGTCTGCTATGTTTCCTTATGGAATTATATAGATCTGATCATACAGTATTTGTCTAAGCCACCAACATTGTCCATTTAGTGTTTACCTTATAAATGTGGATGATTATGTTTGAAGTGATCAATTCATGCATAAATGTTCAATCAGGAAAGGGTTAATCCTTTGCCTCCTTGGTGTGACCTGATGAACCAATTGCCAAACAGCTAGGATCCAGAGTTACTCGGCGTCTCATCAGGGTCCAAGCTGTTTGACACTAGGTCAATACTATTTTTAAAATTTAATGAACAATCGAATGTCCACAAAGTTTCCCTGATATTAAACCTTTACTCATGTAAATGTACGAATTTATTCATGTAAGACATGTAATGGCGTCATGAACATACGAGTATTTATAATTGCATGTGGATACAGCACAGTTTGGCTGTGGCACAAATGGTAGAACGGAAACTATAGTCCCATCTATATTGCAAACAGAGCTCCTAAAGGAGCCGTCTGATCTGTGCATACACTGTTCGCAGTCGTTTCTTTTGGAATATCGGGTTACCTCTTTTGGCGCCAAATTTGAAAGTGTCGTCTGCAATAATAATTTCATATTAATTATAATTCTAAACTAAATAATAAAGGTTTATTAGTAAAACATTTGTTTTTAAAAACCTGTATGCTTGGGCTAAAATAATACAGAAAACAGTGAAGTCCCAGGCGGCATCTGACCTGGGACTGCACTGTTTTCAATGGTGCCAACAGGCGACATTGGCGCCAAAAGAGTTGAGAATATTATATTTCAAACATAAGAGCAACTGTTCGATAACAGTGATATTCCGAAGATTTTGATAACAGAAACTCCGAAAATATGTTAAAAACAGCCGTTTTTGCTGTCACTCGAGAGTGGTGTCTGGTTCTTTTTCTATATCGGTCGCAATCTCTCCCGTTATCTACACAAATAATATTATTTCGTAGTTCCACGTCCTATTTTTGGAAAACTGGATTTACCGGCGTAGTGAACACAGTAAAACCAACAGCCAGTTATCTGATCTTACGTTGTCAGTTATATAAATATGTAAACTTCCTGTGGTAACTTGTGACTGACTGAACAATTTGTTTCTTCACCTGAGTAACAATTCGTGTAAGAACTAATGACATCGTGAATATAGGTGAGATTGATGTTTATAATGGCATATGAACACAGGGACTTTTGGACATGGCATAATCTATTATTATTCCATAACAGACATCTTCCATGCTTATATAATGGATTAGTCCATTTTTTATCCAAGGGATGTCTGGTCTAAATTTTCATTTTCGTTTTGTTTTATAATGAAATTCCTATCAGCAAACAGTGTAGACTCTGATCAGACGCCGCATCATGAGGCGTCTGATCAGAGTCTACACTGTTTGCATACGTCCAATATTTGGGGTCGTGGGAACAAATTTGGTTAAACAAAACCAAACACTGAACTACTGAAAACAAAGAAGCAGACGACACTTATTACAGACGAAAGTTGATTATCATTCAAATGGTTTATCCTTTACCTCGTGAATATTCATGTAAGAAATAATTACTGCATGAATATTAATTAGCCAAAGTTTTAGGATTTTTGACCGTGGCAGAAAATGTAGAATCAGATCAATATAAATTCATAAGCAAACAGAGCAGACCCTGATCAGACGGCTCCTACGGGAGCCGTCTGATCTGGGTCTACTCTGTTTGCAAAGGTGTGATAAAGCGCTAAGAGGGTTAAAGGAATGGCAGACCTTGACCCTATCAGCCCAGATATCCGGAATTCCTCGGTCTATTAACAATGTAACGTCATTGTGTACGCTTCGATATCGAATTAATTATAACTATCGACTTCTTAACAAGATCTAAATAGATGCTATCTCAGATCAACAAGGTTATCAGATAAGCCTAGGATAAATAAGCAAGAGGAATTGCATAGACAAATACCTGGCGCAAAAATCCCGATTGCCAATAGCACTTGGGCTGATAACCTTACTGGGGAACGTACCTAAACCACGGGCTTTCCAATTAATTTGATTCAGAACTAATGATCATTTACTGATGAATGTTATAAAAATAATGATTGTGTATGAAAATTAATTTTTATGCTGGTATTGTACAGAATGGGATGTTTGACTATGACAGAAACTCAAATCTATATTATTGAAAAGCAAATAGAGTAGTGGGTTAGACAGGAGCTGTGGCTCTTACAGGAGCCTCTGATATGGGTCTACCGTGTTTGCAAAGGCGTAAAAATGTGTATACAGTAGAACCTGTCTTTAGCGGCCATCAAAAATAGGTCTAATTATGGGTTTGTAAGGCAGGTGATAGCTTACTGCACACAGAGGTCCAGATAAGATGCGTAAAATTTAACATTTTCAAGAATAGTTCATTTGTTTCTCTATTAAACCCTATTCTGTCACCACTCTTTTAGAATCGTCTCGATTCTAAAGAGTGGTGACAGTATAGGGTTTGGTGGAGAAATGACGATTTTGATATTTGGGTACGCATTTTTATCTGTAGCTCTGTGCATGTCAGAATTATATAGGAGTTTTCTGCATTAGTTTTGCCCTGTATTAAGCAACCACTCATGTGTTCAATAAATGAATGGCCGCTTAAGACAGGTTCTACTGTGTAAATAAATTGTTTTTTTACGTTTCAAGGGCATTTCACAAAGTTCTGTACAAAGAACAGCGAATGAGAAATAAAACTTGATGACATTTTATGCGAACGCCAGTTGCTTAGTGTTTAACTTTACCCAATATACAATGTATATGACATTTTACCCTTTTGCAAAGAGAGTAGATCCAGATCAGACTGAATTCAGATCAGACAGCTACTGTATGAGCCGTTTGGTCAGGGTATCCCCTATTTGCTTATGGAATTATAAAGGATTCTACAATTTCTGCCATGATAAGACATTCTTGTGTTCACTTTTTAAAACACAATTTGGATATCATTCATGTCTGACATGAATATTCATTAGGTGAAGGGTTAAAGGCCAATACTGGTCTAAGATGCTGCGATTAGTGTACTATGGGTGATACTCCAGAGGAGGGGTGGGGCGGGGAGTCAAGATCTAGATGCGTATCAAACAAGACAACATAATGCATGACATGTGTAATTACAGGCGCAGACAAACATTGTCGATAGTTGGTCCCATGTATGTACATGCCTTAAAGCTTATAGCAATCATGTACGGGTATCATTCTGATCTTGATCTTTACTACAAACATGTATATTGAGCTTAACCCTTTACTCCATAAATATTCATATAAGAAATAATGGCATCATGAATGTTAATTAGACTTATAACAGCACGTGAACACATGACGTTTTGGCCATGCAAAAAACTGTAGAATCGTATCTATATTACAGTAAAACCTCTCTTTAACGGCCACTAAATTACATCAAGTATTTTGTGTTAACGACAGGTGGCTGCTTAAAGCAAGGTGAAAGTAAAACAGAACGCTCCTATAGGAGCGTTCTGTTTTACTTTCACATTGCTTTAAACAGCCACCTGCCCTAAACACCAACTAATTAATACAATTTAGTGGTCGTTATAGAGAGGTTTTACTGTATATCATAAGCAAGCAGTGCTGACCCTAAACAGACGGCGCTACTGTCACAAATTATCATGTTCTTCCCCATCTAATGTTTTTTCTTCTGTTCTTTTTTCTTCTGTTCTTCTATTCCTTCTCCTCATTCTTCTTCTTTTTCCATTTTGGCAAGAATAATTACGAACATACCCGTGACATTTTACGCGTTTAGCAGACATATTTTGTTGGCGGTAGGAACCTCAACCATCAGCTCCCTCCATCTCTTGCCGTCATGTTCCTTGTCTAAGCTAATCACGCCAGGATAGCTTGAACAGCACAGCTCTGGCAAGTCAGTCCCACGACTGATGTGCCCAGAGGCCGAGATACTGGCTAGATTAGTCCATTCCTTTGCAATCTCTTCATCGCGGGTTGAAACTACATGTACAGTGAAATTTCCCGAAACCGAAGTTTTAGTAAAGCAGAATTGAGAACTGGCTGTTTTAAATGCAGCGTGAAAGTTACACAGAAAGCTCCTAGGTGAATTCCTCATCAAGGCCAAAAAATATGATGATGTAAGTATGTTTTTAAAGAAAAAGGAAGACCATTCAAAAATAAAAATATATAAATGAGTGTACAAGTGTTGCAGGCGACAAACCTAGACAGCGAAAGAGAGTCATAATGGAGCAGACGAGATTTCGAGCAGACGGGACTTCGAGGGCGAGACTTGGAGGACGAGACTTCGAGTAGACGAGACTTCGAGTGACGAGACTTCGAACGACAAGACTTCGAGGAGACGAGACTTCGAGCAGACGACAATTTGTACCACACTCTGGAGCCTAGGATATCTGCCGCCAGAGGTCATGTTGTGTATGACAGCCGACACGAGAATGGGGATACCAAACTCTGCCAAAATCAGGACAGATAACTTTGAGGAAAGGTCCAACAAAGAAACGAAGAAAAACGTAAAAGCCATTGTTGATAATATTACGTACAGTGAAATCTCTCTTAACTCATTCCCTCATGCTATTTTTTAGACTAAACCTTTTTGAATATATCTGCTAAAAATGAACATTTACTAGACAAAAACGGAAACCTATATGCTTGTGTAGTTTTGAAACCATTGTGACAACTACAACATTTGCTCCTATGGAGCAAATGCTTTATTTGTCACAATGGTTTCAAAAAATGACATTTACAGAGGAAGCAACAGGCGTCAATGAGAGGGAAATGGTTAAGAGACAACTCAAAAGAGACTTGATTCTGGGTGTGGTAGCTTAATTCAGGACGAAAGTTATTTAGAAAACTCTTACAGGAGCTTTCTTCATTACTTTAATCCAGCATTTAGCAACCACCTGCTGTTAATGCCACTAATTTGTAATTCATTAAGCGGTGGCTTAAGCGAGGTTCAATTGTACATATAAAAGTCAGTTTCACCCGAAAGAAAAATTATTCTTATGTGACTCAAATCGTTTGTACTTCAGAATATTATATTGCTGGTAACATTTGCAAATAGACCTGACCTAGATCTGATATCTGTTTACAACAATACCTCTTCGTTACGGTCAATCAAAAAGTTATGGAGACGGTTTAAACGTTCATATAGATGGCAGGAGCTTTCTGCGTAACTTTCGTCCTGCATAAAGAATCCACCTCCTTTTAAAGATGACTATGCTTATTAATAAATGGATGCATTAGACGGTTCTACGGTAGTTTTCTGACGAAAGAAACACAATGGAGGGAATGCACTGTACGCATTTGATGCAGACAAAAGCGTAGACGACAAATTACTTATCGTGCAACGAGTTTAAGTGTTCATGACTTATCTGTGTTTAGCTGCTTAGTGCGTGCTGCATCGCCTGTCTCGCGTATTATCTCATGCAGTTTATGCAGATACTGAGGTGCATTCAAATTGGGGCATTATCACTATCTTATTTGCATATTGCATAAGATGCCATTGAACTCTTTACTTCATATAAACGCCTTTTCATGTCTTTGCAATCAGAACAGACCCATATTAGACGGCTCCTATATAGGAGCCGTCTAATCAGGGTCTGCTCTGTTTGCTTATGAAATATTATCGATCTGGTGTTACAGTTTTATATTTGAACCAACATAGCAGGTGCTTTACACTACTGTAAAGCCAGGTACGGTAAAAAGAGGTCTAAATCTGAGTCTTTAAGGCAGTCGGTAGCTAAATGCAGGTCAAACGTAATTCTAAAAGCTCCTATTGGAGCTTTATGCATTACTTTTGTCCTGCATTAAGCAACCATTTGATTTTTAAATCTCCTTTGTTCAAAATAAATGGTCGCTTAGGACAGGTTCTACTGTAATGAATATTCATTTTTTTTTTTTTACGCGAATATTCTTGAAGTAATGGGTTAACATCAACACATATCGTAGTCAAGGCAGGGTTTACTGTCAGGGGTCTCCTATGAGAGCTTTCTGTATTACTTTTGCCCTGCATTAAGCTACAATCTGCCTTACAGACCCATAAGTATACCTCTTTTTGATGGCCGCTTAAGTCAGATCCCATTGTATATAATAGAAACGACGCCATTCTTCCCTATTATTCCCACAGACTATCGCACCGTGACAGTAAACATGATAAAATATTTAACGTTTAGGTTAGAAAGTGCAACTGCGCTTAATGCTTTGAGCCTTTGAGGCTAATTATAGAATATGTGAAAGTAATGAAACGACTTATGAGAGGTGCTTATTATTTTTACAAATGTGTGCTGCCTAGTCAGGACACGTTAGTAGGTAGAAGTATCCCCATTTTGAAAGCTGGACAAGCACTATTGAAATATTTGATTCCCGTTAAATACCTGTCACTTTCGCAGGCATGTGCACCTGTAAGTACACTTACATGTACAAACTTTCAAAAACAAATTACCACAACCTTGTTTATAGTTTGTTGTTAATTGTGCAATAACGAATTAGACTTAACCTAACCTTTTCACTGAACTCTTGCTGCTAGGTACGTAAAGAGTGGTCTAATTTAAGAATATTAGCATGAATCTATTTTTAGAACATTGGTCCTTAGTCCTGGGAACTACATTTTCGGCGAATAAATGTCAAATGGATACTATAGAGCGCATTCCCAAATTTCGTGCGATTAAAAAAGAAGGCGATATATTAAAATATATCATCTTCCAATAAGATGTTTATACCGTTAAAGTTTTACAGTAAAACCTCTCTATAACGGCCACTAAATTACATCAAGTATTTTGTGTTAAAGGCAGGTGGCTGCTTAAAGCAAGGCCACCTACCCTAAATACCAACTAATTAATACAATTTAGTGGCCGTTATAGAGAGGTTGTACTGTACTCCTCAGATACGCATTTCCATGCCTTTGCAAATAGAGTAGTCCCAGATCAGATAGCTCCTGTAGGAGCCGTCTGATCAGGGCCTGCTCTATTTCAGGGCCTGCACTATTTTAGGGCCTGCTCTATTTGTTTATGGAATTATATAGAACTGATTCTACGGTTTCTACAATGGCCACATATTTCTGTGTTCATATACCGTTATTTCATTCCTGCATTAAGCTCTGTACCAGACAATGGAGTCTGTATATGGATTATAATAACAATATCAATAGTAAAAGTGTATGCATATCATAAATATCTTATAGCAAATGGTAATGCACTTAAAATTGAAACATTAGTTCCAGCTCAGAAGGCTGAATATTTCTCTCGGTGCAGGATTTCAGCTCCAGTTTTTAGCTCACCAGAGCACAAAGTGCTCAAGGTGAGCTTTTGTGATACCCCTGTGTCCGGCGTCCGTCGTCCGTCTGTCCGTCTGTCCGTCTGTCCGTCTGTCCGTCTGTCCGTCAACAATTTCAAACGACTTCTTCTCTGAAACCGACTGCCCAATTGTAACCAAACTTGGTCAGATACACACTGTGGGTTGGGGCTTCAAAAGTTGTTAAAAGATAGTGGGCGGGGCCATCGGTCTTGTTGCCATGGCAACCAGACACAATATCTAGAAAAATCTTCTTCTCCAGAATGACTGGTTGGATTTGAATATAGTTTTCACCAAAATGTTTCTCAGATGATAGACTTCAAAAGTTGTTAAAAGAATTTTGATCAGGCAAAAAACATGGCCGCCAGAGGGCGTGGTCATTTTTTCCATATATGGTAATATGGAATTTTCATTGGAAAATCTTTAAAAATCTTCTTCTCTGAAACTGTAAAGCCTAGACCTTTGATATTCGGTATGTAGCATGATCTTATGGTCATCTACAAAGACTGTTCAAATTATGGCCCCCGGGCCAAAAATGGCCCCGCCCAAGGGCTTATCAGTTTTTCATAGGAAAATCTTTAAAAATCTTCTTCTCTGAAAGTGTAAGGCCTAGACCTTTGATATTAGGTATGTAGCATGATCTAATGGTCCTCTACAAATATTGTTCAAATTATGACCCCCGGGCCAAAAATGGCCCCACCCATGGGCTTATCAGTTTTTCATAGGAAAATCTTTAAAAATCTTCTTCTCTGAAACTGTAAGGCCGAGATCTTTGATATTTGGTATGCAGCATGATCTTATGGTCCTCTACAAATATTGTTCAAATTATGACCCCCGGGCCAAAAATGGCCCCGCCCAAGGGCTTATCAGTTTTTCATAGGAAAATCTTTAAAAATCTTCTTCGCTGAAAGTGTAAGGCCTAGATCTTTGATATTCGGTATGTAGCATGATCTTATGGTCCTCTACGAATGTTGTTCAAATTATGACCCCCGGGTCAAAAATGGCCCCGCCCAAGGGCTTCTCAGTTTTTCATTGGAAATTTTTAAAAAATCTACTTCTCTAAAGCTGTAAGGCCTAGACCCTTGATATTTAATATGTAGTATGATCTTATGGTCCTCTACAAATAGTGTACAAATTATGATCCCCGGGCCAAAAATGGCCCCGCCCAAGGGCTTATCAGTTTTTCATAGGAAGTTCTTTAAAAATCTTCTTCTCTGATATTGTATGGCCTAGACCTTTGATATTTGGTATGTAGCATGAACTTGTGATCCTCGACAAATATTGTTCAAGTAATGACCCCCAGGCCAAAAATGGCCCCGCCCAAGGGCTTATCAGTTTTTCATTGGAAAATCTACTGAAACTGTAAGGCCTAGACCATTGATATTTGGTATGACTAACATGATCTACTGGTCCTCTATAAATATGTAGCTGTGGCTTGTAGTCCTCTGCCAAGAATGTTTAACTTACGACCCTGACCATTGGGCGAAACTTGGCCCTGCCTCAGGGCTTATCAGTTTTTCATGGGAAAAATATGAAATATTATTTTTCTCTGAAATCATAAGGCTTAGACCTTTAATTAATTGTATACTGCTTTGCCTTGTGGTTCTCTACCAAGGTTGTCCACATTATTTCTTGTGGTCAAAAAAGGCCCCGCCCCTGGGGTTATCTCAGGTGAGCGCTTCAGGGCCTCATGGCCCTCTTGTTTTCTGGTTTCCATTAACCCATCTCTCCTACTGATGGCTTTTGATGCTTCTGTAACAGTCAGGTTTTGAAACCATTGTGATAAATAGAGCATTTGCTCTATTTATCACATTGGTTTCAATAGTATACAATTCTAAAAAGTGCCTTTATGATATAGTAAATGCTCCTTTGCAGTAGATTTGTTCAAAGAGGTTTGGTCCAAAACCAGTCTATGAGGGAATGAACTAACCTGCTGCGGATGAAAACGATACAATACTGGCAAACAAGTTTGAACAAAGATAAGACGCCGAGTACATTGACTGCATTATTGTAGAAAACCTCAGTATGTCTAAAACTTGAGCGGACGAATTGTTTTGCAATCAATTTGTTTCTAAGCTGGATAAAGGTGATTCATTACAATATCTTGTGACCAACATCTTAGACAACGTACACGATTCAAGCATGGACCCTGATGAGACGCCGCGTCATCTGAATCCAAACTGTTTACATGGCTACTCACAATTCGCCATTAGCAAACCTTTACCTCATTAATATTCATGAAAGGAATCATGATATCATGATTATTTAATGGCTGGTCTTTATAATGCCAGTTAGCACATGATGTTGTGGCTGTGACAGAAATTGTAGAATCGGATCTGTATAATGCTACAAACAATTAGAGTCGATCCTGGTAGGAACCGTCTGATCTTGGTCTACACTGTTTGCAAGGGGGGGGGCTTTCTGAATAACTTTTGTTTTCCATATACCTACATGTAACCCATTCCCTCATATATTACGGCTTTTGACGACTCTGTAAAAGTCACTAAAGTTATGAAACCTTTGTGATAAATAGAGCATTTGCTCCATAGGAGCAAATGCTCTATTTATCGCAATGGTTTCAGAACTACACAATTCTAAAAATTTCTTTGTCACTATTAAATGTTCCTTTTGGGTAGATTTATTCAAAGAGGTAGAATCTAAAAATAGCATTTGAGGTAATGTGTTAAAAGACCATGAGTTTGACCTCTTTTTGAAGACGCTTTGCAAAAGACAGTCAGACAGTCCGTATAAAGGAGGACAGGCAGGTGAACTTTCACAGCATTCCGAGACACCGGGGGTCTAAGAAAGAATTTTAACAATTGATAAATGTGGTCTTTTTATGGGCAATATTATGGTTCGGGGCGGTGTGCCGGGGGTCAAAAGCCTCGGGCTCCTGTATTAGTATCACAGGGAGAGGTTTGAAGGGTTTGTATAGCAAACGCATTTTATGACTCTCCCATGGAGATTTCATATATTTATCGTGGAATGTTAAACTCTATATGGACCTAAATGTTTCCGTTGTTTCAGCTTTAATATAGATATGATTCTACACTTACTTCCATGGCCAAAACGTTCCTCCCAAAGGAGCTGCCTACGTGTTTCTCACCCTGCATTAAGTTACAATATATGTTACTGGCCAGCATCGATGCAAAGTTGTCATTTTTCGGTTTTATTTCCAAAAATCGTTATATTACAATTACAGGAGTAAAATCTGGAAACGTATGGGGACTCTCTTACATGTAGTAGGTGGAATCCTAAATTACTTTATCCAGATTCTCCCAAGTGACACTTTTGTCTTGTTTTTCAGAGGAATTATATAAAAATGATTCTTTGAAAAAATGAGACAATCGTTGATTGCTATGTGTAGGAGACAATGTCTAGGCATACAAAGAACTTGTGAATGTGCAAAAACAACTCGCGCATGCGCAGTCGCTCTGTTGTCCCTTGCGTTTATGTGAGAAATAATATATTTGATTACATGTATCTATATATACGTTGTAGTAGTATTACATGAAATCAGGTCTTTTTGGCCTTTCCGGAAATGGTAGAATAAGAAAGTATACCCATAAGCAAATAGAGCAGAGTTTGATCTATGAGCTGTCTGATCTGGATCTACACTGCGCACAAAAGGCGCCTCTATCACATAAAGGATGAAGTCCTTCGTGATGCGTTGCCATGACAGTCTCAACACTAAAACTGCCATACAGTTTCTGCCTATACTAAAACCATATGTGTACATATGCCATCATAAGAATTCAGCTAATGAATATTCATATTGTCATTATTTCTTACATGAATATTCGCCAGGTAAAGGGTTAACCTTTTCCTCATAAATTCACACATTTGCAAACAGAGTAGACATCGACCAGACGGAGCCGTCTGATCAGGGTCTGCACTGTTTGCTTTTGACACGATATATCTGATTCTACAGCTTTTGTCAAAGCAAAATATTTCCATAAAAAAGTTTACATCATAAATATTCATTTATTTCATACATGAATATTCAGCAGACAAAGGGTTAAGTAACCTTTACATGTAGCACGGTAGCTACGTTTACATGAATGGAGCACCCTTTGACCTTTAAACTGATATCAATATTAAAAGACATACGGACTTAATTATCCTGTACGACGGTATTCATAGGTCTAGCCTCATAAGCAATGGATATTGGCATCGTTATGTATGGACAATGCTATATGTAAAAGTTGGACAGTGATTTGGGGACACACTGCGCTGTTGACCAAAGTGATGTTTTCTTGAGATCTCATCGCATATCAAATCCTGATGAAGTGGTCTATGACAGTGTGGCCTACTGGTACTCCATAGTGCCATAAACAACCTTCAAGTGACCTGTCGAACTTGGTAAATCCCCCGCAACGTGAGGTCCTACGCGCGAAAACATGTCAACTGATTTAACAGTGTCGTCTGCATCAAAACTGTCGTTAGGATATACAGCAGAACATCAATATACCGAACTCGGGTAACTCAAACTTCGGCAACTCGAAATAAAGATCGGTCCCTTCCCAAATCTGAATACATATTTTTTTTCTTCTAAACTTCGCCACTGAACATATCTATAAGTGCAGGTGACAACTTAATGCAGGGCTGACATTTATGCAGAAAGCATCATCGAGCTTGCAGCGCAACTTTCACTCTGCATTAAGATGCCATCTGTCTAAAACTTCTATAGTTCTGAATTAAAAATTCGTTTTAAAGGTATTTTATTGTACAGAAAACCATATTTATATGCTGCTGTAAGGAAACCTTATTGCTATACACATGTAACAGGAATATTTCTATATGTGATGCTTTACTTTGTCCCGGACATGCAACAGAAAATCCCGATTGCAGGTACTTTGTGAGAGATTAGGGCCTTACCCAAGTGCCCAACTCTGTCACTAAAGGCCAGTAGAAAGTGAAGCCCAGGTTTAGTGGGTATCTAAACTTTATTGTGTGTCAATCCTGCCTTATCTGTGTTAGCTCTTAATATCCTCTAAGCCACTATGTAACAACCTTTGCAAACAGATTGGATCCTGATGAGTGGCCAAGTAACTCGCCTTCTCCTCAGAATCAGAACCGTTCCAAACTTCTTTCATAATCAGCAACAATGAATCAAGTGCGCACGCTGTTTAAAGAATTGAAGCAGACGACAAATGTTGCAGACGACAAATTATATTCTGGCTCAAGGAGTTAATGTCGGCGCTTGACACTTTGATATTCCCTGTATAAACTTTAATTTGATAATACTACGGTTATTCACGCCGTTGAAGTATTACGTTATAAACCTTCAAAATCTGTCACCCATACTATTACGACCCACACCAGGACTGATGAATGACTATTTAAAAATGTTTCTATCTCCCGCGAAGACGTCAAGTGTTTTCTTTTGATGAATACAAATGCCCGTTTTCAAACATGTCCTCTGCTGATTTAGATGTCAACGTGCCTCTATACTATAAAAACCCTGTCTTAAGCGGCCATCAAAAAGAGGTATAATTACTGGCCTGTAATGCAGAAGGCAGCTTAATGCAGCTCAAAAGTAATGAAGGAATCTCCTGTTTACTACTCTGTTTGCAAAGGCGTGAAAAGGTGTTTCTATGAGGGAAAGGGTTAGTTCATACATATTGACACGTATCTAATTAACAAACTAGCACAAGTTCTTCTCCCGCTATCCGTGACCTCCCTCGCTTTGCAATCAGCTTGGACCCAGATCAGTCACCGAGTAGCTCGGCGTCTCTTCTGGTTCTACATTGTTTGCACAGGACATTAGTGACTCGTGTCCCGCACTATAAGGTTTTATTTTCCGTGCTGGGGCGTTTTTGATATCTACACATTTATTTCATTGCAACTCGTTTCTGTGATATTATCGATAACCCTGACAAATCAATGCTGTCAAAACATTATCATTTAATCTTTAGCACACTGCGTACGACATTAAAACAGTTTTGGTCCAGGTTAGGCGCTGAACAGGATCAAAACAAATTAACACCGAACACTACTTGCATTTTTAACCATTATTCCGCTGTGAAAACGATCGCGTCTACACAAAACTTGGATATGGTCGAATATTAACTAAAAACAAGAGTTAAACAGCTTGGGTCGAGGTAAGATGCCGAGTTACTCGGCGTCTCATGTGGATCAAGGTTGTTAGCAAATAAGGGATAAAGTTAAGGAAGCGGGATAAGGGTTAAGGTAGTGGGATAAGGGTTAAGATGGTGGGATAAGGGTTAAGGAAGTGAGATAAGGGTTAAGGAAGCGGGATAAGGGTTAAGGTAGTGGGGTAAGGTAGCGGGATTTGGCGACTTAGCGGGGTTCTATAGGCAAACAGAGCAGACCCTGATCAGTTGACCCCAACAGATGCTGTCTGATCTGGGTCTACTCTGTCTGAAAAGACGCAAACATAGGCGGTATTATGAAGTAAAGGGATAATAAATCAGTCTTCTCTAGAGTTTAGTTCTTTGAAATTGAAAGCACCAATTGACAAAACGATACCAGTTTGAAATTCAAGAAGCATAAGAGTGTATTGTTTTGATATAAATGATATAAATCAACCAGTATTGAAATAAATCAGCTGTATCTATGTTACGCTCACATTTGCAAACAGCTTGGATCCAGATGAGACGCCGAGTAACTCGGCGTCTCATCAGGATCCAAGCTGTTTGCCCCTCGGTCAATAGTTTCTCAAAATATTTAAGCCAATTTGATAGTTTTTAAAATGATTACAGTGAAACATTTCAGCTGATATCATTTTTGATATCATGAGAAGGGATACGAACTTTTTTCCGTAATACTATATTGTAAACCGCAAGATGGAAACGGATAATTTTAATGATTGAAGTTCGTCCATATATTTTGTGGAAACTTAATTTACTGGTTATTGTATAGCGTAGTGTGCTACATGTGAATTAAACGATATCCTCTATAAACAGTTTGGATCCAGATCAGGACTTCGAAACCTCGGTGTATCATCAGCATCCACACTATTGTACACCCAGACTGCGTTTTTAACCATTTACTCCATGAATATTCATGTGAGAAATAATGACATCATGGATATTAACCAGAGTATTTGTTGCAATAGTTCATGGACACATGAAGTTTTAACAATGGCAGAAACTGTAGAATCTTATCTATATTATATCATAAGCAAACAGAGGAGACCCTGATCAGACGGCTCCTACAGGAGCCGTCTGATCTGGGTCTACTCTGTTTGCAAAAGCATTGAAAGGCGTATATTTATGGAGTAAAGGGTTAAAGAAACTATTGAAAAAACAAGGTACTGAATGAGACGACATGTTTTGTAAAGGACAAATGCTTAGCTCGCTTAACCCTTTCGCTGCCAATCAGGATCCAAACTGTTTGTTAATGTGACTGTTTCTTTAAACAAACATGAAGAAAAATAAATATGGAAAATTGCAGCAGACGACAAAGGTTGCAGACGACACACTTTGGCAGCGAAAGGGTTAAAGTTGACGAGACACCTCAGGTGTCGGTCGCATTTTCAGTTGGACAAGCGGTTGAATTATTTTGCGGCACGTCGTAAACCATTTCCTCACACCAAACGTGACTTATCTTGCGGGATGTTTTATTTACTTTGACGAAATAAATTACAACTTATCTAGCAAGGTGTTTTATTTGTTCGGGCGGACTTATTAACTACACCCAATCTGTCGACCTTAGTTTATTATTGTCGTATTTTACGACATCCAGATAAGCCTTCTAATGTTATACAGTAAACTTCCCTTTTGCGACAACCATAAAAAGGCATAAGATGAGTCTTAAATGCAAGACAGTAGCTTAATGCAATACGTTTCTGTTATTCAGAAAGCTCTCACAGAAGCATTCTTCAACCTTTTGTACTCTATTAAGCTACCATATGTCCTAAAGAACTAATACACAAATGTTTGAACTGCCATGATGGAACGGTTTCATTGCTATACAAATCACTAAATGAACAATCTCATGGAGACGTTTGCAGTTTGGATCCTGAGCAGATTCTGAGTTACTTACAGTTTCTTTGCAATTTACCCCATTTGACATTGATCAAATGTTGGAAAACTATAATGAAGAGATCGTTTTATGGAACTAGACGACATTTGACAAGCGTGGCAAAGGTTAGTGGCATTATTCCGCTATCTGCTGCCTGCCTCGCATTTGCAAACAGCTTGGATCCAGATGAGACGCCGAGTAACTCGGCGTCTCATCAGGATCCAAACTGTTTTACCATTGGATAATAGTTTCTCTAAAGCTTAATCGAATTGGACTTCGTCAAAAATTGAAAGATCTAAACTTTGAGCAGACATTATTTCTTTACAACAGATTAAGGGTTAAGATTTATTCAGGACCTATTGTAGATATCCATCGGGATGGGTTAGTTGCTTGGATGAACTGGCTACCACTTTACTACTTTCAATCAATACTTTATAAGGCATAGTTGAAAGTTTGATCAATCTTGATTGGTAGCTGAATCACACATACACCACACCTAGTCATAGTGATTTACATACTCGAACATCCTATATAGTGAAGAACCAACTCACCCGCCGCATTTTAAAATTCGCGTCTCATTAGGATCCAAACTGGTCACGCTAAAATGGAAGAAAGAATTTAAGTTAAAAAGCCTAATTTTATAATTGACGTAGACATATGTTGATGTATCGGGTGCTTGTTTATTCTTAATCCGTATAGGCGTTTTTTTCTGATCAGGGTCTAGGCTGTTTGCAATTCCCGGTACGGCCGCACTTAGCAAGGAAAAATGTCAAAGGTCTTAACTCTTTTCCAGCTATCAGCGACCTGACTCAAATTTGAAAAACGGCTGGGATTCAGATGAGACGCCGAGTAACTCGGCATCTCATCAGGAACCAATCTGTTTGACACTCGATTAGTTACTTCTCAAAAGCTTGAAGTAGTCACAAATGCACGTGATCCAGATCTGAGAAGACATTATTTTTTCACACCGCGGTAAGGGTTACAAATCAAGACATCTTCTTAGTTGGCATGACACGGACTTATCGTGCTGCAGATTTAAAAGCTTTCATTTTGCCTTTGTTCTTTTGTTTTAATTGATTTGGGAGACAATAAAACTTCCGCAGTGTCTGTGATCACGTCAACTTTACAGGCTTTTAACCTTTACTGTACCGTTGGAATATGTTCATGTCTGGCCAGACTCTGATCTGACCAAAACTCTAATCTGAAGCAGTGGTTACTTCATTCCGATTTGTTCCTGCTTTGCGGAATCTACTGATCAGGCGTCAAACAGCTTGGATCCTGATGAGACGCCGAGTTACTCGGCGTCTCATCTGGATCCAAGCTGTTTGCGAATGTCATTCAGGTAGGCATTAGATGTAAAAGTTGCCACAGGCAGATTCAGATTTCCTGACCTTTGAATCAGTGTGTTGTAAAGAAAAACAAGATTCTTATCAGCACCAGATCAACTGTGTTAATCATTAACCTAATGAATATTCACGTTAGAAATAACGGTATCATGAATATTTATTAGCATGGTATATAAACGTAGGGGTTTTGGTCCTGACAGAACCTATAAAATCGGCACTGTATCACCCATAAACAAACATAGCAAGTCTTGATCAGTCTTGATCAGAGGACATCTGCTCTATAGGAGCTTTATGAATATAGTTCAACCTGCATTCAGCAAACACTTGCTTTTAAACCATTTCCGTCATATAAACGCATTTTCACGCATTTGCAAACAGAGTATACCCAGATCAGACGGCTCCTATAGGAGTCTGTTCTATTTGTTGATGGACTTTGAAATATGTGTTTCTTTTGTTTCTAAGATGGCTACAATGTTCCACCTTACATATTTGATTATAACTATTTTGTACGGTGATGTTCAGTAGATATTGAAATTTGGATTAAACATAAAACATGAAAAGGGTTAAGACATACATACATATTCGTTATCTGATCGGTTTAACGAAATTCTTCTGTATGTTTTAATGAATTCTTCAGTCTCATTACTCGGTGGATTGTGTTCTTGTTTTAGAAGGATTCGTTAAGTATTTTTTATATTGTGTTCCATAAACATTCATAGATATGAATTCAAAATAACCCCCCCCCGCATACATAAACAACAACCCCCACCCCATAAACAAAAAATAAACAAAAAATTAACAATGCCACTATCATCGGTGTGCATGGCAACCACACAGAACGCGACGTCATTATGGCCATTTTGGTCATGTCTTGTTTTCCTTCGGTTTCAAATGACACTGATTTAGCGAATGCAATTACTTATTGTAGTAGATAATTACAAGAAATGGAAGAAACAGCAGTCAGGTGATTATCTTTACTATATTGTCGGAAACCAGTAAATAAAGAAGCGGAAGAGACGTCAAGTTTGGGTTATTAAGGTTTCTTGAGTGTATTAGAAATTGACAAGACGGTAATTAAAGCCAGATGATACCACTTACGTACAATGGAAACGCAGTATGACGTCAGTAATTTGGGTATTACAAAAATGTTGCTTGACAAGTGGGAATGGAGATTTTTGTTTCGTCAGTCTTTGGAAATTACTTTGGATGTGCATGTATAGTCGACGGTGGCGTTTGCCAACAGTGGTGAATGGTGATCCGTAGGTGATGGTCAGGAACTTGGCGCGTATTTGCGATCCAAACGGTTAGACATTCAAATAACATTTCTTTGAGAAAAGAAAAGTACGTGTCTTTTAATATGGCAATAAATATCCACGGCCCTTTATTAAGCATACGGGCATAATAAGTAATAGCTCTTTGAATGCTGATTTTTCAAAATGTAATGGCCCATTATCGTTTAACTATAGAGTCCATTCAGTATGAAAGGGTATAATTTACGATAAAGATTTTGAATGACAAACAGTGCAGAGCCTGATCAGAGGGCTCCATTAGGAGCCCTCTGATCTGGATCTACACTTTTTGCCAATATCCGGTGTACTGGTTTCCCGCATTTCAACGGTAAACAATTAACTACTCAGCACACTCTCTCTTCTTTAGTAATTATCCCGGAAATACTTCCAGCCCGGGTGTGATCTACTACTACCGAACTGGTATCATTTATCATACTTTTCTAACATTTTCTACCGCTTTATATACCCATTGTACCTAGTATAGGTTAGAGCATTTTTATTTCATACTACGGAATATAGTCCTCAAGGCGCGGGACGCGCCGAGAGGACTATATTCTGTAGTATGAAATAAACATGCTCTGAGCTATTTAGCACAATGCTCTACCGTCGCCGTCAATTTTCCCGCCAAAATATAAACTGACGTTTCGGTAAATGAAATGAACAAACTTTTTCCGCAAGCCTCATTCTTCGTTGAAACATGGCGGACAAAACAGTGAATGTCGACGTATTATTTGAAGGCGCTAAGGAAATCTTCAATAGAACGATTTGGACGATCTTTACATTCTAACACAAGCACGAGGAAACTTCGCCTGTTCAAAACCGGTATCAGATGCGGAATTAACAAAGTGCATAAGTGATCGTATGCCGTGCAAATCACAAAAGGCAAAGTCGTGGAGCATGCAAATTTATAGAGAGCGGACCGAGTACCGGAACATTCAGTTGGAAATATGTGTAAATTGTATTTAGTAATTCATTTAGAATAATAATAATATTTATTTCCTCCAGATCAGGAGAGCATAGATACATGTATATTCCACATACAAACACAATAAACAAGCTACTGTATTTGCACTGCTTTCATAGTAAATTGTTTAAAAGTTTTGCATTTTTTCATCTTAAAATGAATGATGTTAAGGATAAACTGCTCTAAAGCAGCAGATCCTTTCGAGCAAATTATCTTTTAACATAATCGTTTAAAAAAGAATTTTACCGTTCAAACAAATAAAATTGTATTTAGTAATTTGTGTAGAAAGGTGCTACTGTATTTTCAGTTTTCATAGTCCATCCTTTTAATTTTTTTCACCGATAAATTGACAGTTGCCATTCACAGCCGTCATTTATCGATGAAATGGACAGAAATTTACGCAATATAGTACTGAAGCCAACGCCCTGAAATCTCGCAACCTTATTGGTTAATAGCACAGCGACGATGTAGAGCATGTGCTAAAAAGTGGTACAGACATACAGTGTATACCCATATCAGAATGCTTTTTGAAGGACACCTCTAATCCAAGTCTGCACTGTTTGTTTCAGGAATGTTTTTGAAAAGGTCACATTGGCTAAAACATTCTTGTAGAAGAAGCTCTGTAAATAAATTTGATATTGCTTCATGATATACATGTACAGTAAAACCCCGCTAATGCGACCACCTAAAAGAGGTATAATTAAGCGTGCTATATGCAGGTGGTAGCTTAATGCAGGGCAAAAGTAATGCAGAAAGCTAGGAGCTTTCTGCATTACTTTTGCCCTGCATTAAGCAACCACCTGCTTATAAAGACACCCATGTCTATTCATTAAGCGGTCGGATTAGCGGGGTTCTACTGTAATTATGTTTGAGCAAGTGATCTTAGAAAAGAGGTGCCGCAACCCTTTCCCCACATAGAAACGCATTCTAACACCTTTGCAAACAGTGTAGACCCAGATCAGACGGCTCCTGTAAGAGCCGTCTGATCATGGTCTGCTCTGTTCGTTTATGAAAACAATATAGATCTGATTCCTTAGTTTCTGCCATGGCCAACAATTCATGTTCATATTCTGTTACAAAACTTCACGCAATTGATATTCATGATGTCATTATTTCTTACATGAATATTCATGATGTCATTATTTCTTACATGAATATTCATTAAGTAATGGGTTCCTTAACCCTTTACTTCATGAATATTCATGTAAGAAATAGATTGGATGTTGATTGCCTAAGGAAAAGATATACACAGCGGCGCCATTCTCGTCCAATGTTGAACCTTTATCACCCAGATATCGTAAAATCTCGTTCAAGTCGAGAAGTTACGAGGAATTGTTCTCTTCCTGCGTTCACGTAGAAAATTAGCGACAATGAAAAGCAGAAAATTAAACCTGTGTCTTCAAAGGGATTTGCTCATGAATAATTCATAGGAGATTTATAAATATTAATTCAAAGGCACATTCCCTTGCTTTTGATATAACAAATAAAGTGGCAAGTTTTATGGACTTGTAATTATTTTGAACCGTATCTAATGTTGTAATATGCTTATTTGAATAACTTAAGAACGCTCTCAACCCATATCCCACTGTGAAAAAATAATGTCTGCTGAAATATGCTCCCGGTGCAATTTTGACGACTTCCTATTCGATCGAGCTTTGAGAAACTATTGACCGAGTGTCAAACAGCTTGGATCCTGATGAGACGCCGAGTTACTCGGCGTCTCATCTGGATCCAAGCTGTTTGCAAATGCGAGTCAGGTCGCGGATAGCGGGATAAGGGCCAACGAAAGTCTTGAGGTCAACCTCGAAAAGTAATTAAACAGAAGCGAATGGCTCATTGTACAGTACAGTATTGTGTATAGAAGAATCTATATACAGCGACCAAATAATGTTCAACCTCGGTATCTCGAACTCGGATAACTCGAATTTCGGGATATTTCGAACTCCGTGATAACTCGAACTTGGGGATAACTCGAAACCTTGGGATAAATCGATGTAAAAGTTCGGTCCTTCAAAATTTACATTACAAAATTTATCTAAAATGTATCACTGCGCATAATATATAGAAACACATATAGTAAAAGCTCTCATCATGCGACCAATCAAAAGATGTATAATTCTGAGTCAGTAAGACAGGTTGTAGCTTAATGCAGGACGAAATTTATGCTGAAAGCTCGTAAATGTCGTCTGCAATCCAAGTTCGTTAAATCATTCTGTAAAATAAGGCAATGAGAGAAATAATTGTAAATTTCAAAGGAATAAAGTACAGATAATTATAGAAATAGAGATTGAGACAAAAAGTGAAGTCCCTGGTCAGATGCCGCCTTGAAAAGGCGGCGTCTGATCTGGGACTGCACTATTTGTCGTGGTGCATTTATGCGACATTGGCGGTGAAAGGGTTAAATTAAAGACATTCATATCAATTCAGCAAGCGTACTCATATAGTATTTCAAAACGTGAATGCATTTTCTTTTACTACGACGTCTGTCTGCAATGAATGCATCAAGTGCCACTCATAAACGTGAAGGAGAACGCCGTGTTTATTCCTTATCCTGCAAAACCACACATGAGTTGCATTTAGAGATCCAAATAAGATGCGTAAATTGAAAACAAAATCAAGAATAACTTCTTTATTTCTCCACCAAACCTTATGTTGTGACCACTCTTTAGAATCGTCTCAAAGAGACGATTCTAAAGAGTGGTCACAACATAGGGTTTGGTGGAGAAATGACGATTTTAGTATTTAAGGGCGCTCCTTTATCTGTAGCTATGATTACGTTCACAAATAGTTTAGATCCAAAGGAACCGCCGAGTACCTCGGTGTCTCAGCATAGTCCAAACTGCTTGACACTCCAAGCTGTTTGACACCCAGTCTATAATGTCTCAGAAAACTTGAATTGGAAGTCAGTAAACTCTCGGCAGATCGGAATTAAATATATTTTTTTGAAAAAAAACATTACTACAGGATAATTACTGAGACTGGCGGTTACCTTTGAGGTAAACTTTGTGATATGTTTTACAAACGGTTGGATCCAGATAAGCCATCAATATACTTCATGTTTCACAATGTTCAATGCGGTTCGAAACTCCGAACGAGGATTTTATACATGCAAATAAAATGACATACAATTATTCTGAAAAATGTGTTTTTTCTTCTTCTAAAAACAAGTTTCCTAGCGCTTGCGCGATGATAAAATGCACTAAATACGTGGCATTTTTCACTTGACAGTTATAGCTAACATATCATACAATGCACTTGATTCAATTATGATTTACACTGACGTTTTTAAAATCCGTGCCACACTGTGGCTTTGTCTGCAGAAATAGTTTTTCAATAAAAAATTCATTTTTAGTGTTTCAGCTAACACGATGGTTTGAGATAATCTCTAGTTCAGTTTATCGCTATAACGACTGGTGTGGTTTAATGGGAAATAAAATAACTGTTGGTTATCATAAATCTGTGACTCACGGCTGATCGAGTTTTATGCTCAGTTTGGGACCTGAACACTTTGAAACCTGTTCCACTGATTTCAGACAGGATTAAAGCATATTTGATATC
This sequence comes from Azorinus chamasolen, assembly GCA_963576725.1. Classification (NCBI taxonomy): domain Eukaryota; kingdom Metazoa; phylum Mollusca; class Bivalvia; order Cardiida; family Solecurtidae; genus Azorinus; species Azorinus chamasolen. Next base: position 61,999,611 of record OY755241.1, on the reverse strand, counting down.
ATCAATCGCAAATACTCGATTGTTTCCGGTTGCACTCGGTAAAGTACGTATAATGAAAACAATTAACAACCACCCTCTCTGTTGCGAAAATGAGCAATGCAATTTGAACACGCAATCTTGATCAGGATCTATTTTGTTTGCCTATGGAATTCTATAGATCTGATGCTACAGAGTCTGCCAGAGTCGACAAATCGTGTATGCATTTACAATTAAAACCCCCAGCTAATTAGTATTCATGACGTCATTAGTTCCACCATGACCATTCAGGAGTAAAGGGTTAACCCACAAAGTTACTTATTATATATTTATTCGTCATATGTATTGATACGTTGAAAAAGATCGAAAACGAGGCTCCATGGCTGCAGTTGATGCGGAAAATAATCTGATATTAAGCAGAAGAAATTTGATAAAACAAGCTTATGTTTTATTCAGCATAATTGTCGCAAATTATGCTAAATTTGGTTTCAAATTTCCTTTTATTCGCTGTTATGATTGGCATGTCGTTATCACCTTTATCAGCCAGGGCCAATTTCAGAACTCAGTAGACAGGGAGAGATTAGAAAGTCTGATAGCTTCGTTATAACCCAGACTGTTTTAACCCTTTCCTTCATATAAACACTTTTCATGGCTTTGCAAACAGAGTAGACCCAGATCAGGAGCCATCTGATCAGGATCTACACTGTTTCCTTAACAGTACATAGATGTAATCCTACAGTTTTTGTCAAAACCAAACATTCCCTAGATAATTTTACATAATAAAAATTAAGTTAATGAAAATTCATGAAATAACCAATTAATTCATAAATGCTCATTAGGAAATGGCCACGCTAAAGTTTCAAAGTAGACTCGCCTATCACTGTTTATAGTAGAGCCCATTCAGTGTTAAAGCAATGAGCATTTATTCCTTGAATATTCATAAAACCAGTAATGACACCATTAATATTAATTAGGTGATTATTTTATATTGGCATATGAACGCAGAAAGTTTTGTCCATAGCAGAAATTGCAGACTCGGATTTTATTTTATTTTATAAGCAAACAGAGTAGACCCTGGCCAGATCTCATCTGGATCCAAACTGTTTGCAAATGCGGATCAGATCGCGGACAGCGGAATACAAGTGCACGGTAATACAATGTAGTTAAATCGATATTTTATTATACAGTAAAACCTCGATTATTCGAACACAAAATACGTATTATTATCATTTATTCGAACACTAAATACGTATTATTATCGATTATTCGAACACTAAAATACGTATTATTATCGATCTTTAAGACAGGTGACAGCTTAATGCATGGTGAAAGTCGTGCAGAAAGCTCCTCTAGGAGCTTTCTGCTCGACGTTCACCATGCATTTAGCAGTCACCTGCCTAAAAGGGTCTAAATTCGTCTATACAGAAAATTCGAATAATCGAGATTTTATTATATTCAGTTTTCCTGTGTTATACAGTTTATAGCTTTGCGCCCGAGTAAGACACGCACATTTCATTATTAAATGTACAATTCCATAACGCACAGGCCGTGTATAGCGCATGCATGTAACAACTTTCACGAATACGTGCAGAAGAAATAAAAACACCATCTCTACAATAACAAAAATATGACACGACATGGTTCGCAATATTGGGTGAAATGCTATGCACAAGTTTTGTAAGTGTCACATCTTAACAACGTGTGCATGCCGTCTTATGACTGGTATTGCTTGTTTATGTATTCAAAGCAATTCACGGCCATTATCTACAAGCGACGTGTCATTGAATATGTATTGTGTTAAATCTTAGCACGATAACGACGGATTTATGATTACGTTCAATTGCAAACAGTTTGTATTCAGATGAGACGCCGAGTAACTCGGCGTCTCATTAGGATACAAACTGTTTGACTCTGAAATGATTTTGTCTCATCAGGGTCCAAATTGTTTGTTACTTTACGGTATGTCTGGAAACAGAAATGGAGAAATTTAAATATGAAAAATGAGACAGACAGCACATTATGGCAGTGGTGGATTTTATCAATTTTTTTAAAAAAAAAAAAAAAAGAAGAAATAGACGAAGACAGATTTTGCTTGAGCATGTGGGTACCAGCCTAAAGCAGTATAATCCTATTTTCCCTTTCCCATTTCAATTCCCATTCCCGACCTTGCCTGATTTCTCAGACAATTTGCAATGAACATGGACCCCGTGTAATGTTCCATTTTTGTCGGGTCCATAAATACCAGATACCAATACATGTATTATGAGAAATAGAACACCTTTACGACAATTCATTGTCTGTTGTCATGGTGAAAAAGAGACTTTGATGTGGAGGAAAACTACCTCACAGCAGACGGCATTTGAGAGATTGCTCCTAACGGGATATGTTACAGACTCACGTCATGAAATATTCAAATACCGCCATTTTCATTTTCTTTCGGTTTGCGTTCAAGTTTAATTGGTGTTGTGAGACCCGCGTAGAATACGTATAAAATATTAACTCTAACGAGTGGGTTTGTTAGTTTTAAACACATCTACGAAAGGCACAGGCAGATTAAATATTTTAACTGTCAATACATATTGTGTGTCCGCCTTTACAAACAGTCTGGATCCAGATGAGACGCTGAGTAACTCGGCGTCTCATCAGGATCCAAACTGTTTGATACAGTGAGTATATGTTTTTGAAAGAAGATATAAAGAAATTTCACAAATGAAAATTTAAGCAGACGACAAATTTTGCAGAAGACAATACGTGGCAGCAGAAGAATTAATGGGTCTGCAACCGGCAACAAACGACAACGTAACATGCACCGGTGAGCCTTGGAACAATGCACAGCCTGGTGCAAAGCAATGACAGTGAAAGTCACGTGATGTGCAATCTCATCAGGAATGTTTGACAAATGAAATATTGTATCACTCAATACATTCTTTGTGATCATCCTAGTGACGTACCATTGAACTGATATTGTTATATTATAGAAAGTGAGTAATTTCAATGTTCCTATGTTTGAGAAGCAGGGCAGCATGCCTGGTTTAAAGCCAAACTGTCTTGGCGAAACGTAACTATACTAATAGTCTGTCTACAAGATACAATTCATCCAAACGTCACGTAAACCTTTTATTCCATGAATATTCATGAAAGAAATACATGTAGTGACATCATGAATATCAAATTGAGGAATTTTTTATAACGGCATGTGAAGACAAGGAACGTTGGCCTTGGCAGAAGCTATAGAATACGATATATATAATTCTATGAGCAAACAGAGCAGACCCTGATCAGACGGCTCCTATAGGAGCCGTCTGATCTGGGTCTACTCTGTTTGCAAACGAATAGAAAGGCGTAATTATGGAGTAAATAATTAAATACAAGGCTACAAGGCTGATTTATGGTTTTTTTTGTTTTTTTGGGGTTTTTTTTTTTTTGGGGGGGGGGGGGGGGGGTTAGTACGACTTTCACCCTGCATTAAGCAGCAACCTGCCTAAAACAATTTAAATTCTCTTTCATTAAATATCCGTTTTAGAAGGGTTTAATTCATTGATCTCTTTAGAGGGGTTCTACTGCACATGTTTAGTCTGGTCCTTTCATTTTGAATGTAAATACTTGGAACATCGTCATAAAAGCGTCTTTAATGATTCCAAGGAAAAGTTAGATAATCTTGAAGAGCCAAACGCCTGTCTCTTTTCATTAACCGTGGTCAATAACCGTGTAAGAAATAATGACATCATGAATATTAATTAGCTTACTAAATATAAGGCAGAAACTGTACGATCATATCTGTATTACATGTATTGCATAAGCAAATAGAGCAGACCCCCTTGACACAATGGCCAAAACTTATTGTGTCCATGTGCTATTATAACCAGTTAATTTGCTTGACGTCATTATTTCTTACTTAAATATTCATGGGATAAAGGGTTAATACAAACAGACGTAGGATACGAACTGATTTCCATCTTTGTTAAGGCGATGTCACGATTAAATTTTGCTCTGTTGATCTGGAGTCAGACTGTCTCCGGCTCTGGGCCAAAGTTGGTTGAATCGGTCAAAGGATGTATACACTGTATTGATCCGCACCTGGGATAGGTGAAATTCGCTGATGAGGACGGAACGGAAATTGAAGAGAGAGATCTAAGAGATACCAGAGAATGATGTTCAGTGAGATAAAACGTTAGTCTCTAAAATCGATTAATCTGTCGATGCCAATGGCCAATCTGTCAGTACTTATGCCAACAGTTTAGATCCAGATGAGACGCCGAGTAACTCGGCGCCTCATCAGGATCCAAACTGTTTGTTTCTGTGATTATATTTCTTGAAGGAATGATGAAGAAAAATGAAAGTGGAAATTGGAAGCAGATGACAACATTTGCAGACGACAATATGTTGCTGTGAAAGAGTTAGTCTTTAAAACGCTAGGTGGCACTGTCTTGTGTCACATTTACTGTCTTCGTTCATCCTTTGACTGTCTAATATACCGTTATTTCAAATTATACAGTCAGGGCCTCAAACAGTATGGATCTTGAAGAGACGCCGATTTACTCGGCGTCTCATCTGGATCCAAACTGTTTGAAAAAGGTGATCAATAATTCATGGAAATATAGCTAAAGATTAATACAATCTCTCTGATCATAGAAATGATCGAACTGGGAATTATATTGAACGATTTTCTTTTTATGGTCCAGTCATTTGATCCTATAGACAATGAGATCCAAGGCCTTTGGCTTAAACCTGTCTTTTCACATTCGATATCCGGATTGTGTTATATGATGATATTGCAAGTTTCAATTGTAACAGTATTGTATGCAATTACTTTTCTTCAGAATTTCTTCTGGATTGATTAGACACCTTTGGTGGAGCTTTAGATTAATTTAAACAACAATGGTCGAAAGAACAGTCACGTGGCTTTCTAGCTAAAGAAAACAGAACATCAAAGTTTAACAATGTAACAAACATACTTCTGCAACAATATTGTTTTAAAAAAATAAACTAAATTCATAACTTAAGTTATAAGCAGATAGACAGTGTTTTCAGACGGCAACGCGTGGTATTGAAATACAGCTGAGCTTCAATAGTTTGACCTTCAAGGGGCCATGTAAATTACATCGAGATAACAAAGCGATACTGTATAGGGGCTTTCAGCATTACTTTTGACCTGCATTAAACTGTCACATCACCACATGCGTTTCTAGATATATACATAGTGATACGTTTTAGAACAATTATTATTATACTGCAAAGTAAAATCCTCACTTCTGATTGGTTAACTAGCCGTGTACATGAGTCCATGTACCCTGTGAGCTGACAGGGTACATGGAAATTCCCCATGGCAGGCCCCACATATTATGGTCAGAAACCAAAAGACCGACTTCTCGACTCGGCTAAACAATGGCAAAATTCATAATAGACAACTATTGATACGTAAAGAAAACAATGCAGGAATGAATTAAAAAACATCATTGTTTGAAATGACCAATAAAACAGTTTTAAGAGGAGTTATTATATCGTCCAGCCATCTATACTAACACGAACGCCAATAAAATACAATGCAAACCACTTCGGATACCTTCGGGTAAAATTAATGTATTGGGGCACTTTTAGGGGAATAAGCGTGTTTAGTTATTCAACATGCCAAAATGGATTTATATAAATTATCCGATCCGTAAAACTTTGCGGTATAATAAATTCGTTATACAGTTCTTTCCCAGGGTACATTACGATTTATTCCCGGCTGGTAAAATCATGTAACCCTCGCCTAACGGCTCGGGCAACATGATTTTCCTCAGCCGGGAATAAATCGTCATGTACCCTGGGAAAGAACTGTATAACTAATATAGTATATTGTAAATTTTGGAAGGACCGAACCTTTACTTTGGGTTATCTCGAAGTTCGAGTTATCCGTGTTCGAAATATCGAAGTTCCAGTGTAGTTTGTTTCAATTATGGGAACGCGGGACTTTGATTAAGGGGTACATTCACATTAGACAAACAGATTCTTCGGTGTAGGTATTTCTCCCACGCCTGGTGGACCAGTAAATTGTTACTACGCATGTCAAGTAGTACCCTTACCAGCGTTTTGTCCTGTCCAGTTTGTCCGGTCACGGACTAATGGTCAGCCGCTGGTCAGTCTGTCTGTGCGGTCGCTGTAGATCATGTCAGTCAATTAAACTGTCCCATAGTGCACACGCCTGGTGCGAAACCACGCCGCCTGGTGTCGGGACCTTCGTACCGACCAGCCTGTAAATCACAGGAACCACTGGGAATTAATTAAGTACGTTTATTGCTTAGATATGCATTTACAGTAGAAACACTTTTAAGCGGCCACAAAGGAAGTGATATGGATGTGTTTAACCCGTACAACGCTGAGTTCTTACATGTGCTATTACAAAATTCGAACAGGTCAAACGTATGGTGATTAGTTAGGATTTTTTCTAAAGAAAAGTGTAACATTACAAACAGTGCAGATTCTGATGAGAGGATTCCTCTAGGATAAATTTCGTCCTGCATTAAGCCACCATCTTAATTTAAACAAATGCTCCATAAATACACCTTTCTACGCCTCAGCAAACAGAGCAGACCCAGGTCAGGCGGCTCCAGTATGGTCTGCTCTATTTGCTTATTACACAATATAGATATGATTCTGCAGTTTCTGCCATGGCCCAAACACACTGTGCCCATGTGCTATTATAAAAAATTTAATCAAATTTATATTTATAGGGTGACTTATTATTTCTTCCATGAATATTCATGGTGTAACAGGTTCAAGTCACTCGTGTCTTTTCCATGAGCGGTTGCGTCAGAGAGGTTGTAACGTTACATGATCTGCAACTGAGAGAAAAATTGTCACACTTCCATCATCGTGTTTATAACATGATAACAACCTCAATGCACAATACACATTTCCCCCAGCTGCAGAAATTTTGATTAATGAGCGAAATGATAAAAAAAACCACTCAGCTACTTCGGGTTCCAATGAATGAATGGAGTTCATACAATTACCATTTTGAGTTGTTTTCTGATAATTCAACGAGTGTTAACTCTGTATGTCACACAGGGGCGGAAGATTGCAGTACACATATGTTTGCAATTGAATGTTGATATTGACTATTCTTTGATGCGTAGAAAAAGCAGTCTACTTTGATCAGCCGTTCACGTAGCTTTAACACTTTTCGCTGCCAATGTGGCATCTTTGAAATTTGAATCCTATGCAAACACTTTTGACCCAGATGAAACTGCATAATTTTCGTCCTGCATTAAGCAACCATCTGTTTCGTTAGATATCGCTATTCGTAAGTTGTCGCTTGAGATGGATTTAACCGTACAGTAAACTCATCGAAGCCGGACGTTCAATTTAATATAAATATCTGTCTTGGAGACAGGTGGCAGCTTAATGCTGGGTGAAAGTCATGCAGAGAGCTCCTCTGGGAGCTTTCTGTATGACTTTCATCCTGCATTAAACAGCCACCTGCCTAACAGTATCTAAATTCTTCTGTAGGCTACTAGAATGCCGGTTTAGAGGGATTTTGCCGTATTTGTAATGAAATTAAGTTCGCACCGGTGATACATGTATGCAAGAGGTGTGATTGTCAAAAACTGTTAGTGTTGAAATATATCAGTGCTTGACCTGTAAGTTGGTAGGCAGAATGTGTGATTACATGTGCACAATATTATGTTCTAGATGACATTCCAAGACTCTCCAGGACCCATATATTTTTGTTTACTCTCGGATAGTATATTTGTAGCAAAAAGACAAAACAAATACTCAAAAAGCACAGTTGTCAGAGAGTGTTAGAATTGCTATGCGTTTTAAAGGTGTCAGCTGTCATGTTTGCAGATGTATAATTTTCTAGGAAACTTGTAGCGCAGATGGCAATGTTAATTCAGTGTGATGTATTGTTTGTTGATTTAATTTTAACGTAAAACTTTCTGTGATGGTGTATTTCATAGAAACTTATAGAGTAAAGTTCAGTGAAATAGAAAACTGAAAGAAATTCTTAGAAGATCATTATTTTCGGTCCTTAATCCTTTCCTCGATAAATACGCCTTTCGACGCCTCTGTAAAAGTCACTTTTTGAAATCATTGTGATAAATAGAGCATTTGTTCCATAGGAACAAATGCATTATTTATCACAATGGTTTAGATATTAAAAATGCTCGTTTTATCACAATAGTTTCATTACTACACAATTCTAAACTTCTTTTCCTTTGTCTCTAGTAAATGCTCCTTTTCGGTAGAATTATTCAAAGAGGTTTGGTCTAAAATAGCATATGAGGGAATGGGTTAATCACGTCATGAAGAAACACTTGATCCAGATCCAGATGAGACGCCCAGTTACTCTATGTATCATCAGGATCCGTCGCGATACTGTTAACACATTACCCCCTAGTGACGCATTTTTGCGCCTCTATAAAATTCACATTGTGAAACCATTGTAATAAATAGAGCATTTCCTCTTATAGGAGCAAATGCTCTATTTATCACAATGGTTTCAAATTACAAACTTCTAAAAATTTCATTTTCTTTAATTAATGCTCCGTTTCGGTAGATTAATTCAAAACGGTTGGATCTAAAAATAGCCTAGGAGAAATCGAGTTTAAGGGACTTAGACTCCCATACAAACACACCTAGAGATCATCCCTTTTTTAAAAAAATCAAATAAATAGATAAACTAAAATTCTCTCAACTATTGAAATGACTATGTTTGGAACATTTTAAGATGATTTCCCTGAACAACTTATATCATAAAACATATCTGTGAATCAATAATATAGGTTGTAATTTCATACTCTAGAACAAAGTATTATTGCGATATCGCGAAGACAAACGGAACCAACCGGAAAACTTCCGAGTAATTACGATTGAGAACGGAATTAAAAAAACGTACACGAAGTTTGTCTATTTACGTAAAACGTGGGCGAGTACGTTATATCAGCGACGTCGATAGATTAATGTCAAATTTTCTGACTTTTCCTTGATTATTCGTAACTTAATTCCACACCCCTACTTTTCATTAAATCTTTACTCCATTATTCATGTTAGAATTGATGGCGTCACGAATTAATCAGATCAATTTATAAAATAGCAATTTAATACATGAAATATTTGTCAAAGCAGACACTGCAGAATCATATTCATATTATTCCATAAGCAAACAGAGCAGACCCTGATCAGATAGCTGCCATAGGATCTGGTTCTTCTCTGTGTACAAAGGCGCAGAAATGCGTATTAAGAAAGTAGATAAACAGATTTATGAAATTTCATTAACAAACAGAGCAGACCCAGATCAGACGGCTCCTAAAGGAGCCGTCTGATCTGGTCTACTCTTTTTGCAAATGCGTAAAAACACGTTTATATGTGAAGGAAAGGGTGAATGGAGTAAATATTTTCATCTTCTAAACGCGTCAGTTATAGACAGATAAATTGGCTTTAAGATTGAGCTAAGTCAGAATTTTCTAGAAGTACTGATATTGTTCCTGTTTTCTAGATGCAAAGAATCCTAAGGGAATGAATACTAATGAGATATTAACCCTTTAAAACACTAAATATATTCTGTCTACAACATTAGACGTGCTTGTCAATTATCATGTATATATTTTTGTTTTAATTTCAAAAACAATGTCAGAGTGTTAAACAAGACAACGATGTACTCGGCAGGTGTTTCATCTGGATTCAATGTATATAGTTATCGCCATCATCGCTTCAGATTTAAAGAATCTAGCACATTTTCAAGGAAAATAAAAACCAAATAACGAGGGAAATTCAGGGCAAAACGTTGACAAAGCAGAGAAATAAAACGACAGTGTCTTATCGACTTTGTCTTTAACCCTTTCCCTCGTATGAACGTATTTTCATGTAATATGCAAACAGAGTAGACCCAGATCAGACGGCTCCTACAGGAGCCGTCTGATCAGGGTCTGCTCTGTTTTGCTTATGGAATTGTAATAGATCTGACTCTACAGTTTCTGCCAATACCAAGAATGCATGTGGTTGCGTTTAGAGAGGGGTTTCTGTATTATATGGTGGAGAAATTATTTGGAATTTTAACTTAAGCGGTCGAAACAACTGTGGCACAGACACATACAAATGTCGAAGAAAATTCCTCTTGAATGGCAAATGTCTGGCTTAGAGGCATTTATTATACGATTGGCCGAAACACCGAGACTGAACTGACACCGGACCTGTCTTAAAAGTATTAAAACTGGACGTTAATGCAAATTATCTTCCAGCGGAACAACCGGATTACCGAATAACCTAGACATGCCAGGGGACATAACTCTGATGTAATTATATTCGGAAACGAGGCCGAGAGTTTTCCGACAGCTTCTTGCCTGAAGTAAATTGGATTCTTGGAAGAAAATGTGGTTACTTTCTCCATTGTGACAGTTTTGTTGTCAGCAATTCGCTAATAACCGATTTTCTGTCTTGTTCCAAGTAGACATTTTTGGACAAAGCTCTGTAATCAATGGTTAAAAGGTGTCTATAAATCCGTTTAAGTATTAATGTTTGCTTATTTTCGACGAGCTCGGATGTTATTTTTCCTTAATCAAGTTACTTGTCCAATTCGTCCTAAGAAACGAAGAAAACGTGAATAAGAACGTATGAAACCTTTCTCGTTTCATCATTCTTAACTTGATCAATTGTTATTTGGAGCAGTCCCTTCTCCAGTAATAGGATTACAATCTACAAAAGATGCCGCTTGATTAAACCACGAACTGAGTGTTCGGACATCATCGCTTGTACGGAAACTAACGAATGGGCCTTCGTAGCCGTCGCAAATTCCCGAAGTGCTTTTCGTCGGTTTGATTAAAGAAACAACAATGATGTTTTCAGTACGATCAATTGTAATTAGGAGGAATGAAACTGGCTTTGAGTGATGAGGTAAATCCCAGAGAAACTCTGATGGAATCAGTCAATACCGCTGCAATGATACACTGCTTTGACCTTGGCCCCCTTTGTAAGGTGTGCATCAGATCTTAACCCTTTCAGGGCGGGAAAACGAGTCACTAACGCCATTTGCATACAGTGTAGACCCAGATGAGAGGGCTCCTAGTTGAGCCCTCTCATCAGGGTCTGCACTGTTTGTTATGTAACATTTTTCTTTTACTAACGGTAAGCTTGACCTTTTTGAATTTTGGAATTATCCATTTAAAAAAACCATCATTGAAAGGGTTGACCCACTACATGCCGGAAACAAATATACGGCCATTGGTAAACAGTGTAGTACCAGCTCGAAGATAGTCTATTGTAACATTCTTCATTAAGATCGCCACAGTTTGTCATTCAAATTATTGTATTAAATAAAATGTATTTCATACTGATTTGCCTCTATAGTTAAACACTGGTGGGCTATTGCACGTTGGGTATTTAGTATTCAAAGGGACAAGCGAAAAGAGACCATTGCGTGTATGGTTCTGCAAGTGTAAATTGAAAATCTCAAGGTGGATCTCAAAAGGTCATTTACTCATGGCCAATAGTACAATATAGTCCCTTTAACCCTTCCCCTGTTGAATCTCCATGTAAGAAATAATGACATCATGAATATTTATAGCTGATTTTTTATAGTGGCACGAAACTTGGTATTTGTAGAATCTGTAGAGTCAGATCTATTATAATTCCATAAGCAAACAGAGTAGACCCTGATCAGACGGCTCCATCAGGAGCCGTCTGATATGGGTCTACTCTGTTTGTAAAGACATGAAAAAAACGTGTTCATTAAGAAAAGGGTTAACCCCGTACCTCATATAGCCCTTTGACACATTTGAAAACAGAGTATACCTGGACCAGACTGCTCCTTCAGGATCTGCTCTGATTGCTCATGGACTTACATGTATATACACCTGATTCTATAGTTCTATCACAGCCAAAAAATGAACATGTTCATATACCGTTTTAAGAAAAAATATGTTCATAAATATTCATGATGCCATTAAACTCACATGAATATTGATGAGGTAATGGTGTTAAAGAAGTTCATATACACATGTATGTACTGAACCTCGGAATGCTGCACCTTGTAACAGTCTGCGTATGTTATTTCTAGCAGTAGATAAAACAGAATTTCTAATTATGTATGAATCAGTCTTCACTTAACGTCCTGCATGACTGAAGGAAATGGCTTAACTTTCATTAACAATCCAGACAAGAAGGGCTCTAAGACAATCCCTCTGATCAGGGTCTGCACGGTTTGCCATTTAAAGATAATTTCAGCTAAATTTGCCTTTTTAAACTAAATAGACTCTACTATTATTGAAGGATGGACCATTCCACTTTTGAAATTCAGTACTCGAAGGCCAACAGTAACCCATTGTCACGAGATGTCTCGGCAGCAGGTTTCCAGGATGTACTGCCGTCACTCTCTCGTCGCCATTGGCTGATCCGTGATAACTATTGCAAACAGTTTGGATCCAGATGAGACGCCGAGTAACTCGTCGTCTCATCAGGATCCAAATTGTATGACATTGGTAGTATTATTGTAAAGAAATCGAAGAAAAGAACACGCTATATTAACCCATTCCCGCACATTGACGCATTTTGGCGCCTCTGTTAAAGCCACTTTCTGAAACCATTGTGATAAATAGAGCTTCTGAAAACCATTGTGATAAATAGAGCATTTGCTCCTATAGGAGCAAATGCTCTATTTATCACAATGGTTTTAACACTACACAAATCTGAAACATTTTTCTCCTCTAGTTAATAATCCTTTTCAGTAAATGTATTCAAAGAGGCAGGATCTAAAATAGCCCATGAGGTAATGGGTTAAAACCTAAAGCAGACGATCATCTTAGCGGATGTGTTATATCTGGCGCCGAAAGGATTGACCATTACATGTAGTTTGTTTATTTCGGCTATTTGTATACAGTATAGACCCAGAACAGACAGAGAGTAAGTCGGCCCCCTATCATGATCCATTCTGTTTGATACACCTTTCGATGTGTTGTTAGCAACAGGGCAATGTTAAACTTAAAATGAAAATGAACTGGCGATAATTTTGAAGCAGACGATAATGTGACTTTTTAGGCGGCAATGCAGCAGGACTTCTCTTCTGCTCGTGAAAAAAAAGTCTGTTCTATTTTTCTACCTACATTAAATTGTGCAAGATAGGCATGAGCTATGAATCGAGAAGTTCCGTTATCAGACACGACGCTGAATAGCTCTAGGTTCGTAAATAGTCCTTGAAAAAATATTGTTTCAGTTGCTTAAAATATTTTGCATTTTTCATTTTATTGGCACTCAGCATGATAACTGCTAACCCTTTCCCTCATATAAACCCTTTTCACGCCTTTGCAAAGGATGTTGACCCCGTAAGAGACGTCTGATCAGGATCTTCTCTATTTGTTTATGACATTATTCTAGATCATGCTGAACATTTCCTATACCAATACCAAAAACAATATGTCATTATAAAATACACGTATAAGGTAATACATATTCATGATGTCATTATTTCTCATATGAATTTTTAACAGGGAAAGTGTTAAATCACTGTTGACGGATATATAACCGACCAATCAAATTTAATAAAATTTTATGCTGAATTGGCATTTGAGATTTGAATATATGAACAAAAAGCTCATGTTGAACGTTTCATATCCGACAGAAGCCACTCCAACGTAATGCATGTTTAAGTGCATACGACTGTACCCGTCTCGTTGGAGAGGCACTCACTCATAGATTGTAGATAAAAAAGCGACAAAACACATATGCATTGGTATATCTTTAATAAAATTGTCGAAACAGTAAAGTGACAACTGTGATCATATTAGATCCTGTCCAGTAACACGGGTGATTCAAGACCTCATCATTATCGAAATAGTTAACACTTTTCCTCATAAATAGGATAGAGTAAGATCAGACAGCTCCTATAGGAACATTCTGACCAGGGTCTGCTGTTTGCTTATGACATAATGTAGGTCTGATTTTACATTTTCTGCCTGTGTTCATACCGAGGGCTTGGTGAAAAACTATTCTAACTCCTTCACAAAGTGAAGGAGTTAGAATAGTTTTGCACCAAGCCCTCGATATGCTATCATAAAAAGTAATCTAATTAGTATTCATGACGTCATTTTTTACATGAATATTCAACAGAAAAACAATTAACACACGTTCAAACCATTTACAATGATATAACCTGATGCAGTTTAGGATTTCTTGAGAAACTTGGCAGAAACGTCTGACCCCTTTGTTGCCATAACCTGGAGGAACAGGTGAGACTGCTGTTTAAAGAGGGAACATACTGGCTTAGATCAGATGTACTAAAGAATCTTCACAAGCTGATGTCCATGTACAAGTATTTAAGGAGCTTTAATACAGAAATAATGTAAAACTTCCGGTTAATGCGTGTTTTTGAAATATTATCTTACCTGATAAACTTTAAGACATTCCAAGGTTAGACTGGATTTTTATTGAGCAAAAGAGAATCTGAGAATTCATAGAAAGAGAAGGAAACTAAAGATACCCCTTGCAATTTGTAACCAATGATGTCGATGTTAGTAACAGTATCAATAATCGATGGTAGAAATACAGTAAAATCTCGATTATTCGAACACTGAAACATGTATCATTCTCGATTATTCGAACACTAACATACGTATCATTATTGATATTTAAGACAGGTGGCAGCTTAATGCATGATGAAAGGGTCTGAATTCTTCTACACAAAAAAATCGAATAATCGAGATTTTACTGTAGTGTCTTCGAATATTTGAATATTTACAAACGTTCCGCTAAGCAATTTAGTCTGTCTTAACCACTTACCCCATGCACATTTATTCAAGAATTCGTGCCTTCATGCATATTAATAAACTAAATTTTTATAATGTCCAATAAATAAATGAATGTTTTGCTCTTATTTAACCTGAAGTTTCTCATATATTATTTCACAAGCAAACAGAGCATATCCTGATCTGACGGCTCCTCCGGGAGTCGTCTGATCTTGGTCTACTCTGTTTGCAAATGTGTAAAAAGGCGCCTACATGAAGTAAAGGGACGGGCGACCTTTATAATGAAGTCTTATACCGGACCTTTAATGCAGGTAGTAACTTAACGTAGGAAAAACTAATACAAAATGCTCTCACTGCAGGGAGTTGTCTGAATTACCTTTGTTATGCATTAAGCAAACACCGGCTTTTGAAAGATTTTATGCTTTTTGATTGACTGAGGTTTTGCATACCTTGTAACAAGACCCTGCAAATCAGCAGCAAACAAATGAGCTGCAATTGTGTTTTAAAGCTGTGAAATCTATTGAGTTTTCAGCAAACAGCACATCATTAGTGGCTCTTGGAGGGAATGCCAAAACGCGTCGTCTTTAATCATTTCAGTGCAGGAAACGAGTCATTTATGCCCTTTGCAAACAGTGTAGACCCTGATGAGAGGGCTCCTAGAGGAGCCCTCTCATCAGGGTCTACACTGTTTGTCATGTTACAACTTTCTTAAAAATAATTCCTGAATATTAATGGTATTCTTGACATTTTTGAGTTGTACACTATTCTATTTGACAAATCAGCGTTAGAACAGTTAATGCAGTCGTTAGAAACTCGAGAAGGCACTTCATTTTCAAGAGGTGACTTCCTAAATTACCTGACGTCAAAACTAAACTGCGATGATTACGTCGAACTCGAGGGAGTTCAAACTGCGCACGTGAAACTTCTGTGCATTAAGGAAACCGGAGAGGAGGCAGCGAAATAAACAACGATAAAAGGAGAAGAGAAATTCCTACGAGGCGTTCTATAAACAGCTTATTGAGATCGTCTTGTATTTTTTCCCTAACGAATTCTGACAAAAGGTTTGCGGTTGTTTTACTTTGTTGAATATTCATGTAAGACTAAACATCATGAATATTTATTGGTTGAACTTTTATAATGACATATGTACACATTAGGTTTCGGTATCGCTAGAAACTGTAGACTCACGTCTATATCATTCCATAAGGAAACAGAGCAGACCCTTATGAGACGACTCTTACAGATGCCGTTTAATATTGGTCTACTCTGCCTCCAAATGCATGAAAAGACGTTTATATGAAGGAAAGGGTTAGACAGATGCCATGGCATACCCTGGTCAGACGACTCTTTCAGAGGCCGACTGATCTGTGTCTACTTTGTATATGCAAATGCGTCAAAATATAACTCTACTACCAGATACAAGGTAAACAAAGGTAAAACGGCCATAACGTAGAACGCTTATATAATTATGAGCTTTAAGCATAAGATCATCTTACATTAAGCTGCCACCTGTCTTAAAAACGGAATGATTTACTTATTGACTACTGGAGAGTGTTCGCTCCACTCGTATTTATGAATACGATATAATATATAATATCAAGTACTGACTCGTGTTTCACGCAAACCAGTAAAATAAATCATCTCTAAACCGAAAAGAGGTCTAGTAATTGTCTAGCAAGCAGGTGGTTCCTTAATGCAGGACGAAAGATATGCAGAAAGCTCCCCTGCATTAAGCAACCACCTGCGTTTAAGACACCCATATTTATTCACTGAGTGGTCGCTTTATAGAAGGTCCATCGTAGCATTCGAAGCAAGAGAAAAATCGAGAGCACATTAAAATGTTATCAAGAAAAAGATAGTGGTTTACCTAAAATTACTTTTCCTGATTCCCAGCTGTATAAGCCATTTTCCCGCGGATGACTGCCGGGGACTATCAGCTGGGGACCAGCAAGCGCCCCGCGCCGTTCACCCCTCATTACACGTGCAACCACTCGTGCATAGCGTGAAAACATGCCCTGTCCATGTCTCTATCAATAGGGAAATATTTTGTCCTTTAACCCTTTACTCCATATATACGTCTTTCTACGTACTTGCAAACAGCGTATATCCAGATCAGACGGCTCCTGTAGGAGCCGTCTGATCAGGATCTACCCTGTTTGTTAATGATATTGATCCACTATAGATCTTATTCTACAGCTTCCGTCATGATAAATAATTATTTTGTTCGTAGTGCCATTTTAATATTTTAGATAACTAATATCAAGGTGTCATTATTTATCTTGTAGGAGCTTTCTGCATAACTTTCGTCCTGCATTAAGCTTCCACGCCAGAATTAGACTTCATTCTGATGATCGCGTTCGAGGGGCTTTTCTGCACTTTGATACGGCGTTCTTACTGATTCTTTTATTCCTATCAAAATCTATAATATTATTTGAAAAATATGCTGACCAAGCTGTTATTAAATATAATTGATGTTACGACAGGAGGAATTCTTAACCTGCATCCTACTGAAAAAACAAAAACAACAATGGATGACAAAATCCTGATCTGCTTTTATATGTAATTGCTTTCGAGTTTCGCAAGCTTATGAACAAATCGTTTGAGTGTCAAACGGTTTGGATCCTGATGGGACGCCGAGTTACTCGGCGTCTCATCTGGATCCAAACTGTTTGCACATGCAAGTCGAGTCGTGAGTATTGGAATACGTATTAGCAGGAATCCATGATGGTTCCAAACTGAACCCACCGCCTAGTAGCCGTTGAAAGGTCGATTGGTACTGAGGGAGTTTTTAATTTATCGCTACGAAATATGTAAACATTACCAAGATGAGAATAATTTTCGAACAACCAGTCTGTCTTTCAAGATCCGGGCATATCTTTTGTGCGTCTGACACGCGTTTGTTCGAGAACCGATCAAAACACGTGTACATGTCAAAAAGCATGTGGTAACTTTGTGTTAGATGAAAATGTCTGGGAAATTCTTGGATTGTAACCCCCATGCAGTTCTCAAATTGTTTTCAAGCGGTCAATTAACTCCTCTACCACCGTTGTTGCCGAGACGCTTCTACTAAGACGTGCTGCTATAATAGAATAATCTGTTAATGTATTGAAAACAGTTTGGATCCAGATGAGACGCCGAGTAGCTCGGCGTCTCATCAGGATTCAAATTGTTTGTTACCCAAGTTATGTTTTTGAAAAAAAATGAAGGAAAATCCATTTTGATGTGTAAAGCAGAATTCAATTTTTGCAGATGAAAATTATTTGGCGCCAAAAAAGTTAAAGCAAATAGGTAGGGCACTTAGATTTTTAAAGTGAATTCTGAGTTTTATTCATACAATAGAACCTATCTTAAGCGCCCATCAAATGAGGTCTAATCATTGGTCTGTAAGGCAGGTGGTAGCTTAATGCAGGTCAAAAGTAATGCAGAAAGCTCCTATGGGAGTTTTCTGCACTACTTTTGCCCTGCATTAAGCAACCACCTGATTTTTTAAAAACATATATATGTCCAATAAATTAATGACCGCTTAAGAAGGTTCTACTGTATATCTCACATGTAATATTCAAACAGATGTCAACCGGAATGCTTATTTACTGCACATCTAGCCTTTGTTTTCAATAGTTTATTATTTTAAGCTACGGTTTTTAAAGTACATTTGCCCGAATGCGTAGTATGAAATATGAAATATTAACTAACTTTAGTGGGTGTTTCTGAAAGCATTCTTTGTCATGAAAATATTTTGTACAGCAAACAGTGCAGACCCTGATCAGAGGGCCCCTTCAGGAACCCTCTGATCAGGGTCTACCCTGCTTGCATGTCCCCCCCCCCCCTTTTAGTCACACTAAGAATAAATGAACTTAGAGCAGCTGACACTGTCGCTGACTATGCAAGTTGCCCTAAAAACCACATTAAAAACGAAAAGTAAACTTTACATCAGACGAGTAAATCTGAAACAGACTGAACGTTTGTTTTTTGCGGATGATGACATATGTTCAAACAAGAACATCAGCTGATGAAAAGATTGATTACACGTATACGAAAAATCTCGCGTTCCTCACATATCTATAGCTCATTAAATGGTATTTAGGATTATCTCTCTCTCTCCCATTTCTTTCCGTATTGCCATTACTCTCCTGGAATCCTCAAATGCAAGAACGCATAGTCCATGAAACGTTATTACAGCCGAACCTAGCCAAAGCGAACACCTCATTAGTAACAATTCTGGGTCTTAGAGGCAGGTGGTAGCTTAATGCAAGACGAAAGTAATGCAGAAAGCTCCTGGGGAGCTTTCTGCATTATATTCGTCTTGCATTAAGCGACCACCTGCTTTTGAAGACGCCAAAGTCTCCTCATTAAGTGGTCGCTTTTGAGGTTTTTTTTTACTGTATTAACCATTTCTCTAATGAATATTTAAGCGTGAATTGGCCACTTCATGAATATTAATTGGCGTACTTTTTTATAATGTGAACTTTTCTATGCAATGTGTTGCTTTGACAAACAATTTAAGATCAGACCTATAAAAACTTAAGATCAGATCTATAAAATAACATAAGCAAACAGAGCAGACCCTGATCAGACGGCTCCTACAAATTAATAGCAGGTGGCTACCCAGTGCAGATCGAAAGGCGTGCAGAAGGCTCCTGGAGCTATCTGTATAACTGTCGGCCTGTTAATACATTTGTTCTCATACTATTTAAGGAACACCCGTCCAGTTCTTATGTTGGAGCTCATCTATTTTTCATGTTGAGTGGGCGCAGCATACAAAATGTTTGCTGGTATAAACTATTGAAATCAATAGGTTCAGCAAATAGTGTAGACCCAGATCAGTGGATCCTTCTGGAGCCCTCTGATCTGAGTCAACACTGTTTGTCTGTGTCCCTTTTAACCCTTTCCTCCATAGGCTATTTTTAGACCCAACCTCTACCCAAAAGGAACATTAACTAGAGAAAAGGAAACATTTAGAATTTTGTAGTTTGAAACCATTGTTATAAATAGAGCATTTACTCCTATAGGAGCAAATGTTCTATTTATCACAATGGTTTCACAAAGTGACTTTTACAGAGTCGTCAAAAGTCGTCAATACAAGGGAATGGGTTAAGGGACAGTTGTCACATACCACCCTTTTAAAGTCCTACAATTTGATTTGAAATCTGGAGAAACCGTCTTATTCAATGATTCCTTCTTGTAGTATGTTTTTACTTTTGCTATGCGGAATGTGTTGCCTTCCTGTGGAATACTTTATTTTACTTATATGATAACCATCTATTGCCTAAAGATTAACTCATCTATGATGGTGAATAACATGGGTTTTTTTCGTACGACGAGCAGAACTGCAGGCATGGAAAATGTGTTCTAAAGTGCTGAAAATTGGAAAAAGTCAAAGGTATGGGTTTTAATCTTCATTACTCAACAATATTTACGGCGTAACACTCATTAGAATATACACGTACTCACCAGACGATTCTAAAGAATGGTCACAGCATAGGGTTTGTTGGAGAAATACTGGAGATATTACTGAAATAAAATGGTTACGTATCTTTTCATAGACTACGTGTAATTTTGTTGCAAACTTCCGTAGCTGTTGTATTTTATTATCTTCAAAGTTATAAACCAAAGGCATTGAAAAAGTTAATGCCAGTCAAACAATATACTGATGTCAAATAGTGAAGACCCAGATTCTGTACAGAGTATCTGACATGTCAGCTACTCTGGGTCTGCACTGGATGCACTGGAAGCCAATCACATTCTCACGGATCAGTTGATGTATGGGTCTATTAGTCTGAGACTTAGAATGTGGCGAAGATTGTTTGAAACAAATTAGTCTGATTGTTTATGACGTTTGATGTTTCCTAGGAACAAATAATATGAAAGCTCAGTCATAAATGCTTCCACAAATCATTACCCCGTCATACACTTCAGTCTTCAGTAGATGAAAACAGACTGATCACCCCTTAACTCCGATGAGGATAACAGAAAGTCTTCTCAAATGTGGACCCGGACCAGTTTTGACTAACTCCGATTGAATAAGATTCTGAGAAACCATTGGCCGAGTGTCAAACAGCTTGGCATTCTGATGAGAAGCTGGGGGTATTTGGCATCTCATCTGGATCAAAACTGTTTGAAAATGCTAGTCAAGACGCGGTAAGCAGGTCGAGGGTCAAGTGTACCGTGCTGTTGGAATCATATGCACACAGTTATCCCTTTCCCTGTTTAATATTCATGTAATAAATAATGACATCATGCATATTTATTAGCTGAATTTTTATAATAGCATGATATTATATTATATACACAGGATGTTTTGGTTCAGGCAGACACTGTAGAATCAGATCTATATTATACCATAAGCCCTATATAAGAGCCGTCTGATCTGGATCTACTCTGTTTGCAAATGCATGAAAAGGCGCTAATATGAAGGAAAATGGTTAAGGTCAAAATTAGACACCCCAATACCTCGACATCTCGTTATGATCAAAAGAGTTTGGATTATTAAATCATGCACTTGGAAAACGATGACAAAAATGTCTGATGTATAAATACTATAATTTGAAGATACAAACATGCCTCTGCAGGGCAGTCCTTTGGCTGCTAAACGCGACATGATTGACATTTGCAAACATCTTGGATTCAGATGAGACGTCGAGTAACTCGGCTTCTCATCAGGACCGATGCTAGCTGTTTGGCAGTCGGTAAATAGTTTCTTACAGTCTTGAACGAATGGGAAGTAAGGTGAAAATGTACCAGACAAGGGTATGGACAGACATATTTATTACAACAGACTCAGGGTTAACTATTTCGCCGACATACGCGAATCCATGATTAACTTTACAAACAGTTTGGACCCAGAGAAGACGCCGAGTAACTCGGCGTCTCCTCAGGATCCAAACTGTTTGACACTGGTTATATTTTTTTGTAAAGAAATTAAAGAAAGCGCCATTTTGAAAACATAGGCAGAAACTTATCTTAGCGGATGAAATTTACTTTGTGCTTAAAGGGGGTTAAAGTGTAAATAAGATATCACATTAGTTTGAAGTCATATTTGCAGTAATTACAGATAGACACGTGAGAATGACTAGAATGTATAGAAGTGCCACTGAAGAGCTCATAAAACACGAGCACGCTCAAAGTGCCACCAGAATTAACCTCTAGCAAGTTCAACAAATTACTGTTTTTGATTTTTCTTATCAGCATTTTTTAAAAAATACCATATTTGCTCATTTTCTAGAAAGTTAACGTAAGTGTCAAAAAGGTATTGATCGTGACGAAACGCCAGGTTACCCGGGATCTTATACGGGGCTAAATAGTTTACAAAATGTATTCATAAATTTAGGCACAGCATGTTAAGATTAATATGCAGTACTGATATGTCATTTACAACTAATAACAAACGCTGCAAAAACAGAAATGTAAGAGTGCTCACAGACAACATCAAACCGTTTAGCGCTCTTTTGAAATATTAGAACATCCGGGTTATTGGCGGTATCGCCATCAGTTTTCGCGATCGTCTATTTTTGAACTGCACTTAAATTAATTAGGAGGAACCAGCGAAGTTTCTGCTAACTCAATTACTATTTGAATTAAGATGTACCTTCTGGTGTGTTCAAGACGCATAAAGTTATTTGAGAAACCTGCAGGTTGCGAGCAATTGCTTTTTGATTAACGGGCTTTCCCACTGTGAATGTTGTCAGCAGAAAATTTCAACAAATCATTTTTCCAAACAGCCCCAGCATGGAAGAACATCTTTCATCTTGAAGCATCATACGGAGTTATAAATTTGTTTTCGGCTTCGGAGCACGAGAGAAACCAGTGAAAGTCTGTTTTGTCAACTTAGCCGTTAGCTTGGTTTTGCCATGATCACATTTGCAAGCAGTTTGTACCCATATGAGATGCGCAATAAGTAGACATCTCATTAGAATCCAGACTGTTTGATACTTTCTTTATGTCGTTGAAACTCAGTAGAAGAAATATACTGTAAAACATCGATAATTCGAAATAACATCGATAATTCGAAATAACATCGATAATTCGAAATATAAGTATGGACGGATTTAGATCATATTGGGCAGGTGGCTGATTAATATAGGGTGGAAGTCATGCAGAATGCCCCAAGGGGAGCTTTCGGCATGACTTTCACCCTGTATTAAGCTGTCACCTGTCTTAAAACTCAATAATAATACGTATTTGAGTGTTCGAATAATCGAGTTTTTAATGTATATTGCAAAGCAAGCCAGACAACATTTTGAGTAGAGGATAATTTACCCAGCATGCAAGACACACGGAACTCTTCAGACTTGCAGAAAAATATATCTCATCCAATTTCGAGGCGTATGTACTGAGCAGACATAACTTAATTAGAATTGCACCTCCTTATGTAAGCATTTTTGTTGTAACAATAAACACACGGTCGGTGTAACAGTGGTGTTAATTCCTGACAGAGGCTATATCGCTTTCTGTACAAACTTTTTGCACATAGACTGTCGGATATTGTTGTTTCTCACAACAAACCGAATTGAATCAAACATTGTATCAAAATAATGCTAGACATGCTCAAATAACAGTGTGCTCGTTATTCTATACCAAGACACATGGCTTAAAGTCTTGGTCCTTTAATGCTGAATTTTTGCTTAAAGTCTTGGTCCTTTAATGTTGAATTTTCAAATGGACTGTTCCAAAACAGACCAAGCTTACCGTGAATATTCGGAGATGTTTTTTAAAGAAAAGTATGATATGGCAAACAGTGCAGACCCTGATGAAAATGCTCTTCTAGGGTCCGTCTCATCTGGGTCTACAATGTTTGCAAAGGACATTATGGTTAAAACATTCACTTGAGATATACAGCTTTTAGCAGATTTGTAAACAAAAATACACTCACATCAGATGACCCCTATATTGGCTGTTTGATCAGGGTTTGTCTGATCTGTTTGCTTATGGAATTACATAATTATAACAATCATTATTTATTTTATGATAATTCATCTGAGATTTAAAACTGAAGATATGTCTGCCTCGTTACCAGGTTTACGAGTATAAGAACCAGTCAAATCAATCGTTTCTACATTTTCCTTCATATAAAAGCATTTTCACGCATTTGCAAAAAGAGTATACCCAGTTCAGACGGCTCCTGCAGGAGTCTACTCTGTTTGTACTCTGTTTGTAGTTTACTCTGTTTGTTTCTACTCTGTTTATATATTGAATTATATAGATCTCATTATACACGCTCTGTCACAGTCAAAACTATTTCGTTAAACATATTTTGTTAATCCTGCTTTAAAATAGTTTGGCTCCTTAATACTAATGGATTTCTTACATGAATGTTTAACAGGGACAGGGTTAAAACAGACCACAGTTTAACCCATTACCCCATATGCTATGTTTAGATACAAACTCTTTGAATAAATCTACCGAAAAGGAGCATTAACTAGAGAAAAGGAAAACTTTAGGATTTTGTAGTTTGAAACCATTGTGATGAATAGAGCATTTGCTCCTATATGAGCAAATGCTCTATTTATCACAATGGTTTGTTTGTTTCACAAAGTGACTTTTACAGAGTCGTCAAAAGTCGTCAATGTCAAGGAATGGGTTAAGCAAGCATTAATTTTATAGTAGAATTACAACAGAGGAGGTTTTGAGAAAACATTATTGTTGTATCGATATGAAGGGGTTGGTTGGGGAACTTGTTAGCCTGTTCCTTACCTGGATTGTTCATCGTGACCAAAACTGCATCCATAAAACATGAATTGAAAGGATGCATGTGCTGTGTGCTCAATCTGCTGTCTGATGTGTGAGACGTGTTTCCTTCTAGAGAAGAAACAGACCTCCCGTTGTCCTCAGGGCATGCAAGGCTGCTACACTCATCTTGTCAATCTCACCAACAAATTGTGTCAGTCTAACCCTTTAAATGTAGGAAACGAAATTTCAAGTGTTTTCAAAAAGTGTAGACCTAGATCAGCGGGCTCCTAGAGGAGCCCGCTGATCAAGGTCTGCACTGTTTGTCATTTAAAATACTCAGGTAATGTTTATGCTTTTCGTGCTGAAAGGAGTCGGTAGTTAAACATATGGGCCCATTCCCCTTTGAATATTCGGTATTGAAACTGATAAACAAACCCAGGGTTTCAATTGTCAGAAAGGTTTTTCATTCGTCAGACAGGAAGTATTCAATTCTACACCTTCACAATCTTATGAATTAAGAGCATTCTCAACCAATTTTGCTTGATTCCAGCATCTTCATATTTATAAGTTGGAATAAGAAAGAAAATCTGAAACATGCTTCCTTGATAACCAGACTGTAATTTTCTGTGTCATTGTTTTAGATCCAGACATAGTGCCAACGTATTCATTTAACCAATTCCCTGATCAGTATTCATGTAAGAAATAATGGCATCATGAATATTAATTAAATCAGTTTTTGTAATGGTACATGAGTACAGAACATTTTGTCTAGACAGAAACTGTAGAATCAGACCTTTTATATTATCATAAGCAAACAGAACAGACCCTGAACAGACGGCTCCTTTAGGAGCCGTCTTATCTGGGTCTACTCTGTTTGCAAGTGCTTGAACTAGCGTTTGAATTAGGGAAAGGCTTAATAAAATATTTACATAATTTGCTACCTTGGAAAGTTCTGTAAGTGGCCCGAACACCTACAGAGAACGTCAGAACAGATGTTGTGCAGCAGATGGAAATATTTATTTTTCAAAATTCCACAAGGGCCTGTTTTGATGTTTTTACATATATCAGACTGGGCTTGGCTGACAAATAATTACATTATGCAACTGATTTAATGACTGACAAAATTACGTTTAAAGTCAACATTATTGAGTGTGTTATATTTGTACTTTCTTTGATTCACTAAAAGATTTCAATTGGAAAACATTATTTTTATACAGAAAAATCTCGATTATTCGAATTATTTTGTATGGAAGATTTTAGACCCTTTTAGGCAGGTAGCTGCTTGATGCATTGGGAAAGGCATGCAGAAAGCTCCTAGAGGAACTTTCTGCATGGCTTTCTCCGTGTCTTTCACCTGTCTTAAAGATCGATAATGATACGTATTCTAGTGTTCGAATGTTAAGATCCTTGTCTCAGAAACTGTCCTAGATATTTGGTTCAAATTTGGTATGCATGTTAACTATTACATGGGGGGGGGGGCATTTCACAAGGGCAGGTAACCCTAAAATTAACTTTGCTATAGTTATCTCCCCTTCCCGACTTAGACTTCCATTACACTATCCAGCGCTAAAGAAAGTGGAGCGCGCTGGCTGCGGACAGTTCTTGTTAATATTTATATTGTTTGTTTTTTTCAACTTATTGTCAACTTATGATTATGCGTATTTATAGAGTAGAGGCTGAAACACAATTTGCAAGAAAACTTCAATATCAAGACAACAAATCGAGTGGATAGTACAGAACGCTGACAAGCATTTCTCAGCAAAGAGACACAAGAGATTGTCTAATACAAGTTTATACATAATTATTAATATTTCACACCATTATAGTCAACTGGTGGGTGATATAACATCACTGAAGCAGGATATGCACGTGACATTTAGCGCTCTGTGCATAAATTTGTATTTCAATAGACATGTATAAGATAATTATATTTTACAGAGCACACATAAAGGTGCACACTCAAATACTAATACATGTATTGTCATTTCTCCACCAACCCCTATGGTGTGACCACTCTTTAGAATCGCCTCGATGAGGGCTCCTCTAGGAGCTTTCTGCATGCTTTTCATCCTGCATTAAGCAGCCACTTTCCTAAAGCTATCGAAATTATTCACTACTAGAATTCCAGTTTAGAGGGGTGTTTCTGTACATTCAATTATTATAATCCTACTCCTGGTTAAATATTCCAGATTTTGTCCAGAATGGCGTTACAAAACAATTGTTCCTGGCATTACTATATAGGGCAGACTTGTTCTAGCGTTGGGTCTGATATATATAGCAGTAGATATATGCGGATAGAGAGAGGCGCTGAAATCGATGTTCTTGATATATCCGGAACACCTCGGTCCAGACAATAGATATCCCGATGCACGAAATATCGTCCCAAATGAACAGATAATGTGATAGGTTATATTATAGGGTTGCTTCATATGTTCTTAATGGCATAGAAGTGGTTCATAGTCGCATCGTAAAATTTCTGCAGAAGAAGCAGTTTTTACAAATTATTGCATGAAAGCTAGCGATTTATCAATATTACAACGTTATCCATAGGAAAAATATTAATATTTTAAAGCTGCATGGTACATTTGGAAAGGACTTCAGTTTTCCCAGGATTTCTCAATCACATATTCACACTGTCAAGGTAAAACTGGAGGTGGCTGATTAATGAAAGCGAACAAAAGCCATGACAGTTCGGAATTCGTCAAGTTTGCCAGTGTCGGCGAAATCTACACCCCTCGTCCTGTGTGGTTTAATACATCTAACGCAGTGCATCATCGGCAGAAGAGTTAGTGTTACATAAAAGTGTTACAGTGTTACCTTTAAATTGCTCTGTCCTTTGCATAGTCTCTCACTGGCGGTACCAGAGCTTCAGATAACGGTGTGTACACAAATATGAAAATAGTCGTTTCTTCACCAAACCCTATATTGTGACCACTCTTTAACATCGTCACTCAAAACATGACCATTCAAATGCTTGAGAATGAACTCGGACTCAAAGTTAAATATTTGTTTTTATAACCTTGGTGTTGTTCGAGCATGGTCTTAAGAAACTTGTCCGAGTGTTGAGCTGTTTGAACCCTGGCTAGAGGTCGAGTTGCTCGGAGTTTGATCTGGATCGAATGTGTTTGTAAACTCCAGATTAACCCATTCCTCCATTAATATTTATGTAAGAAATAATGACCTCATGAATAGAAATAATGACCTCATGAATATTAATTAGATTAATTTGTTATAATAGCACATGGATACATGTATTTTTAACAATGGCAGAAACTGTAGAATCATGTCTATATTATATCATAACCAAACAGAGCAGAGCCAGATCAGACGGTTCCTACAGGAGCCGTCTTATCTGGGTCTACTCTTTTTGCAAAGGCATAGAAGGGCGTGTTTATGGAGTTACGGGTCAAACCAGCACGGCAATGGTTATCCTTTATCAAGTTTATAAAATTATACTCTTCTCAAACTGTTGCACAAATTTTGAAACATTCATTTCCTTGTGCTCTACAATTAACAGCCTGGGTACCGAACGGCATGGATCCTGATGCGTTGTCGAATTATTCGGCATTCTGTCAGGATCCAAACTGTTTTATACACGGTATCACCCATTGAACCAACCCAATCTTAACGTCAGGAGATCTCTGACATGTTAGCTGTGTTGAATTTAGTCAACAGAAATAAAAAAAAAACTCCCATGCAATTTTCTTCTAGGTCATAAAAAATGCTACTAGGTCATGTTTAAAGAAATAAACTTGTGTATTTAAATACAGGCAAATTTTCTCAGGTATGCCCAAACCAGTTTACTTCAAAAATGCATCTTTTAACACGTTTGCAAACAGAGTAGACCTAGATCAGACGGCTCCTTTAGGATCCGTCTAATCTGGGTCTGCTCTGTTTGCATGTCGAATTATATAGACCTAATGCTACATATTCTGCCGTCTGATCAGGGTCTACTTTATTTGCTAAGGCATAGAATAGCGTATTTATGGAGTATATAGTTAAATTGTGTAACTATGTAAGGAATGTTGCTGCTGTTGAATATGGAGGTTTAAGTGCAAGACTGCGATAACTATATTTAATTTATTTCACCTTTATTAAAATATTTAAAATAATGGTTTCCTTGAAATTGTCAAAGTTGATATTTTAATTGATAAACACTTAAATGATTGTCAAACAGTTTTGATCCTGATGAGACGTCGAGTTACTCGGCGTCTCATCTGGATCCAAACTGTTTGCAAATGACATTGTAATTTCGTTTCGTAGATCGTAATTACGACATCTACGATCGTAGATGCGACCGTTTTGCGCTCAAACACTCGATACGAATTCGGCGACGTTGTCACAACCATGCTGAAAATTCAGGTGAGTGTTACAAATGGAACAGACTTGACAGCAGTTGGGCAATTTGACTATTGCGTATTCAGGTGTATTCTAATTAACTTTTGCAATAAACTTAAGATTGAATTCCACTGTTTTACACCTGCTTGTTAACGCCGGTGCTTTGCAACCTAAGCTCTCTCTCACGATACACCCATATTCTTAAACCTTTATTACGCAACCAAATTGTCAGTTTTAAGAATTTACAGCTTATTTCACGCATTAAAAAATATGTGTTTCTTCTATTTTCTTTGATAGAATGTTTTCAGGGCTTCAAATAGTTTGAATCATGAGAAGTTGCCGAGTTACTCGGTGTTGAATAAGAATCCAACCTTTTTGCAAACGGCAGTACCGATTTGCGAAGAGCATAATTAAGTTTGACTAGTACAGCCCGTGCTGATTCTGTACTAATTCAATTTTCTAACCAGTACTGCTCACCGTTTCGTCTATAATTTGACTTGAAATGCTGGCTTCCTTTGATTTTCACAGTTGTTAGTTAGCTAACAGTGAGACTCCCTTTGGATGCTGGTAGTGTTAGACCTAGGGACAGAGTCTAGATATAGAAACCATGTGACTGCACACTTTCAGCGCGCAAAACACAATACAGTAAAATCTCGATTATTCGAAGTTTCGTTATGAACGAATTTAGACCCTTTTAGGCAGGTTGCTGCTTAATGCATGATGAAGGTCATGCAAAAAGCTCCTAGAGGAAGTTTCTGCGTGACTTTCGCCATGCATTAAGCTGTCACCTGTCTTAAATATCCATAATAATACGTATTTTAGTGTTCGAATAATCGATAATAATACGTATTTTAGTGTTCGAATAATCGACGTTTTACTGTATATTGTTTTAAAATAAAACGACACTAGAATGTGAGTCTGTTCATAAACACATGGACACAAACACAATTAGATTTTCCACCTCTTTGAGTCCTGATAAGACATTGAGTTTTTCGATGACGAATTTGGGTCCAAACTCTTTTAACGGCTATTACGAAGTCGCGGATAACGTTAAAAGATGCGCCTTTATAACGTTTTCGCTACAGTGAGTTGCCTGCAAAAGTAATCGTATGTTTTCAATTTTTATTAAAACATAATCATAACATCAAAGTATTTTATCCTATGGAGACCACCGAGTTACACCGATTTGCAAAGAAAAGGTGCGTAATTTAAAAATAGTTTCAGCAATAACTCCTTTCTTTCTCCACCAAACCCGATGTTGTTACCACTCTTTAGAATTGTCTCGAAGAGACGATTCTAAAGAGTGGTAACAACATAGGATTTGGTGGAGAAATGGCGATTTTAGTATTTGAATACACAACATTTTTTTTTTGCTCTGAAAAGTATTCGATAATGACAGCGAAATTGTTTGACGTGTTGCAAGAATGTTCTCACGAACATAGCCCGCATCTGAACTGACTTTTTGGTCAAAATCTTGGAAGTTTCAAATTATTTTCACACCGTATTTCAGAATACTGGCTGTTCTACGAAAGTGGCGACTGTTCAGCACACGTGCTTGCCCTTGATCTAAAGTATCTTTAAAATGACGCCTGCTGACTTCAAGAAGGTTTCTCGACAAAGTGTGTGATCGTTATCAAAAATTTAACTGCAAACGTTATAAGGAAGCATGTTGGCTATATCCGAAATTGTGACCGTAACTTCATGAGTATATGTATGCCTATTGTAGTTTATTATAAACGAGTGTCACCAGTTACAGCCAAATGGTCTTCATTCTAGATGAACATCATCTCAAAATCTGCATTTGTGCTTATTTCTTATTCGCCCAAGCTGTAAGATGTCCGTTCAGATCGCGATTAGCAGAATAACGGTAAGCCCTTTGAATGTAGGCTATTTGCAAACTTTGTAGACCCAGATCAAATGGCTCCTACAGGATCCCTTTGTTCAAGGTCTGCACTTTTAGTCATTTAAGACCCTCTTGCTGTTTATTCATTTTCATATTAGATGGACAATCGTTAAACCATGCTAGACTATAATACTGTTATACCCGACAAAAAAGACCGTGTCATTCGTGTCATTCGTGCACCGTTATTTCGACGTCTGATCTGGGTTAACCCTTTACTCCATGTTTACTTAACTACCCTATTTGCAAAGGCGTAAAGGTGTTTATATGGAGTAGAGAGTTAATACAGTTTAAACACCATGCGACTATATTCCAGGGACATAGAAAGCAAGAATGTTTAGAAATTATCTGTCAGGCTCTATCGCCGTTCGGAAGATTATGGTGCCTTCAGGACACGCTTTACGACCGTTTTAGCTTAGATTGGACGTGGAATAACATGTTAAAACTGTCTGACAATATGATTAAAATTATTTTGAAAATATATTGCCAAAAAAAGCAAAAAAAAGATAATAATAATTATCAATAAATTAAGATGTACGTAGTTACTGAGTACAAGTACCTCGATAAGCCATAGGTTAACGCTCTCCCTCATTATTCATCATGTGAACATTAATAAAAGCATATATATGTTTAACTGGTTTTCATAGTGGCATCAAAATCAAGGGTTTTTTAACCATGTAAGAAGCTGTCGAAGCAGATCTATATTGTATCATACGCAAACAGAACATACCCAGATCAGACGGCTCCTATGGGAGCCGTCTGATCTGGATATGTTCTGTTTGCAATGGTATTAAAGGGTGCCTCTATTGAAGAAAGGGTTAACCCAAACATTATTGAGAAGATTACAATGTTTATGCTTATGAATCTCGCAGTAGATACTTCTGTCTAATTACGCTGATCCGATAACGACATATACATATCTATTTTAATCCAGTTAACGATCTAGCCCCGCTTCAGAACCTTGTTTTAATTTTCTTGCCAGCCAAAATATTTCTTTTACGATTGCAGTGTATCACTTGACGCAATATCTAAACTCGAAACACGATTTTAATCATTTCAACAGTCCCGGGACCCCGCGGAGTGATACGCTTGTAGATGGCG
The DNA here is from genome assembly GCA_963576725.1 of Azorinus chamasolen. Classification (NCBI taxonomy): domain Eukaryota; kingdom Metazoa; phylum Mollusca; class Bivalvia; order Cardiida; family Solecurtidae; genus Azorinus; species Azorinus chamasolen. The sequence goes on along the minus strand of OY755241.1, from coordinate 61,967,913 downwards.
CTCTAAAAGTAGTGCCAGCGTGAGTTAATGGCGGATAGAATTCCCCGAGGATTTATAAAGTGAAGACTCTCTTGAAGATTAAAAGATTTATCAAACCGCAAATGTATTGTAAACACATGCGTACTTAGATGCGAACACGAGTTAAGAACCTGTATGTAAAAAGCGTCAACATCTAAATATTGAGGAGACGAAGTACACCAGCAATAAAGTGCAGACAGTTCGAATGATTGCCCAAACAGAGAATACGACGTCTGCCTTAATATAGAATCTATTAATTTTGAAATATTAAAACTGTCTTCTATTTATGGATTGAGAAAATAATTGCTTTGACTTGTTTAATCTTTTTTCGTTCATTGGGTAATACTGGCATATTTAAATACAATGGATAGAAGATTTTATTTGAGCGTTCGAATTGAGGACATTCGATTGAATTTGTCGAATTTTTTCAATCACACTACAATATTCTAAGATATATTTCTTGATGACAAAACTCGTCAATGTATTACAATCTTCCATCCGTAGATACACCCTTTAAAGACATGTTACGCAATTGCAAACAGAGTAGACCCAAATCAGGGTCTGCATTGTTTGCTTAAGGAATAACATATATTTGACTTTACAGTTTTAATAGCACCAACACGTTCTTGTTCACATTCCATTATACATATTGAGCATACATATAGAGAGCTATCTCTGGCATGAATATTCATAGATTAAATAGTTAAATAAGTATCATTAGCGGTATTCAAGACAAGTGACAGCTTAACTCATTCCCTCATAGACTATATTTAGACCCAACATCTTTGAATTAATCTACCGAAAAGGAGCATTAACTATAGAAAATGAGAATTTCGGAATTGTGTAGTTTTGAAACCATCGTGATAAATAGAGCATTTGCTCCTATGGAGCAAATGCTCTATTTATCACAATGGTTTCAATAAAGGCGTCGGTAGGAGACAATGGGTTAATACATGGACACATTCTCATGTGAGCTTTCTGCATGACTTTCTCCCTGTATTAACTATTTACTCCATACATACTGCATTTTACGCTTCTGCAATCAGAGTAAATCCAGAACAGACTTCAACTGTAGAAACCATCTGATCATGGTTTACTCTGTTTGCTTCTGAAATAATATAGATAAAATTATCCAAATTCTGCCATGGTCAATACTAATCCCCTGTTCACCCCCTGGCATTATAGAATTATCTTATAAATATTCAAGGTTGTAATTATTTCTGAGATGAATATTCATGGCGGAAACGGTTCAGCAGTCACCTACTTTACTTAAAGTTCGAATTAAAGAGGTTATACTGTACAGTAAAAACCCTGTAAACCGGAATCCTTGTAGAGAAGAGTGTAGACACTTTTAGGCAAGTGGCTGCTTAATGCAGGGTGAAAGTCATGCAGAAAGCTCCAAGAGGAGCTTTCTGCATGACTTTTACCCTGCATTAAGCTGCCTCCTGTCTCCAAGACTGATATTTATACTAAATTTAACGTCCGGTTTATAGAAGTTTTACTAAATTGTAATATAAGAGAAACCTTGTTCGGATTACATCAGGTTGAATTTCTGTTTGACCTACATTTTCTACAAGTCATCGCCTTCTACAGTATCATGTATCATATCTTCTTCCATTTCCACGAGAATCCTATTTACATATTCAAAGAATCTAATTTACGCTTCAAACAAAGAATAGAGAAAACAATCAAGCTGAAATGAAATTGATTGATCAAAAACAATGGCAATCTTCAGCAATGCTGTGTCGATCCTTTAGAATTAATTCTGCCCTGATCGTATTCTCTTGGATGCAGGAGCGTGGAATACTGTACATAACTTGGCACATAAGTAGGTAATTTCAAATCCTACTTAACGATTTTATATCCTACAAAATACATTTGGAATATATATGAAAAAGTGCAGTAGGGAAATATAGGACTAACATGTGTAGCAGATAGTCTTTTAGCCGGAAGAAGGTCGACCTAGTGGCTATCATAGCGACACTGTCTTCCCGGAATTACAAATGAATTCATTAACGAAGCGATTGCCGTATCAAATGGACAAAGTGAACAAATTAGAAATGTAAATAAAGACGCCGAGGCGCTCTAGAACGCGACATCATGTTCAGTCTGACCTTTCAACCGCCATTATTAAATTATTGAGAACTACTTTTTATGGCGTAACAAGATCCGGTCATCGGCAGATGTGCAGTGATAACAGTTGATTGGATGGAATTAAATTGTTTAGATTACTGCTCCATTAGTGACCAATTATTCCGGTATCTAACAATGTGGCTGGCCAAAGACCACAAATCAATCAGATCTGTAATTAAGTCCGGACGGTTAGTGGTCACAGACCCCGACCTCATGAGTGGGGGTCATTAGCAATAAGTGAAAATCTTGATCGGTACCTTTAACCCTTTTGATGGTGAAAAAATAAAGCCTGCTAAAAGCCTAATCTGTTACTATTTTAGTTAAGTCCGATTCTGTCAAGCTTTTTAAAACCCTATTGAACGGGTGTCAAACAGCTTGGATCATGATGAGATGCCGATTTACTCGGCATCTCATCTGGATCCAAACTGTTTGAAAATGCCAGTCAGGTTGAGAATAGCAATAGTTTGGTTAATAGCCACTCTTGTATAAACACCACCTGAAGTTGAAGTGGAAGAAGCATTAGAATGGGTTAAATTGCTAGTTTCACTAAATCGAAGTTTCGTGTCAAAATGACTTTGTGATTGAGTTTGCTCGAAATGGCCTACGGAGGATCTCAGATAATACCTTTGCTGAACTCATTCCCACCTACAGTACGTTTAGACCCAACCGCTTTGAATAAATCTACTGAAAAGAAGCATTTAGTAGAAAAATGGATTTCTTTTAGAATTATATAGTTTGAAACCAATGTGATAAATAAAGCATTTGCTCCTTTGGAGCAAATGCTCTATTTGCCACAATGGCGTCAAAAAGGTATCAGAAGGAGGGAATATGTTAGATGTGTAAATTGAAACATTTTCAAGAATAACTTTTTTTTTATTTCTCCACCAAACCCTATGTTGTAACCACTCTTTAGAATCGTCTCTAGACGATTCTAACATAGGGTTTGGTGGAGAAAAGACAATTTTAGTATTTGAGTATGCATCTTTATCTGTTTCTCTGCTCTTACTCTGTCACATGTTGTCGTCTGCATACTTCATTGTCGTCTGCATCAATATACTACTTCCGTTATTGGCAATGAAAATGTTAGCTTCTGCCGATCGTGTGTGGTTTGCGTTTTGTAATTTTATGTGGATTACCATTTGTAATTGTATGTGGATTACGTCCTGTAATTGCTTTATAATAATGTTACATTTCCATTATGAACAGAGCTCAGCAGTGACCTTCTAACCATTATCCTGCTGATTTCTCCTTAACCCATTCCCTCATAGGCTATTTTTAGATCCAAACACTTTGAATAAATCTACCAAAAGGAGCATTAACTAGAGAAAATGAACATTTTAGAATTTTGTAGTTTGAAACCATTGTGATAAATAGAGCATTTGCTCCTATAGGAGCAAATGCTTTATTTATCACAATGGTTTCAAGAAGTAGATATTACAGAGGCATAGAACCATTTTCCTGCTGATGTTTGCTTAAAACTCCAACCTTCTACAATATTTACGTGCTTCCAATTCGTTCAAAGATTTTGGGAAACTATTGACCAAACATTAAACAATTTTAAATCCAGATCAGACAGCGAGTTACTCGGTGACTCATCTGGACCCAATCAATTTGCGATTACAATTAAGGGTCACTCATAATAGGAGAAGGGGTTGTTAGTCTTATTTCACGTTATGATGTTGCTGATCCAGCGAACATGCAAATACTGTTGGCATTGTATTGGACTGAAACGAAAGAAAGGCAAAATCCACTTGATTCGCCTGTTTGATTTTGAATAAATCATTTATATTTGTCCGGAAACGATACAGAAAGTGCAAGTAAACATTTTAATAATTTACATGAATGTTCATTTCGAAATAATGAGTGTATGAATATTAATTAGCTGGGTTTTTTTTATATCGGCACCATGAGCAATAGTTGTGTTTACCCTTAGTAGAAGCTGTATGACAATATCTATATTCATAAGCAAACAGAGCAGACCCTGATCAGACGGTTCCTATAGGAACCGTCTAATCTGGGTCTACTCTGTTTGAAAAGCTTGAAAATGCGTCTCTTTGAGGTAAAGGAGTAATAAATATTCAGCTAATTAATAGTCATTCATTCGTTATTTCTAAATGAACATTCCTGTAAATGATTAATATGTTTACTTGCACCTTTTATCGTTTCTGGACAAATATAAATGATTTATTTTACAAATAGATTGAAGAGTATTTTCTATCATAATTGTTCGTATTTTCATACCATGTTCGGAACATATTGTCTCAATAACTCAACAATGATATTACATTCAGCATGTCACATAAATTTTATATCCTATTATAAAAGAAGCTCTCCAAAACGACATTGAAAGGAATTAATATCGATGTTTAAAAAACAAGCTGTTGCTGAATGCAGGAACGAAAGTAATACAGAAAGCTCTTATGTGAGCTTGCTGCATAACGTTTGTCCTGCGTTAAGCTTCCTTCTGCCTTTAAGCCCCAGAATTAGACATACAATTTCGTGCTAGTTTGGTTTTATTGTATATGAGACCTGCTCCGGGCAGATGAGTGATTACCTATGCAAACAGTTTGGACCCAGATGAGACGCCGAGTAACTCGGCGTCTCATCAGGATCCCAACTGTTTGACACACTGATTCCATTTTAGTTAACAAACTGATTATAACTTGAATTTTGAAAATGTAGTTGTTGTAAAAATTGTGTAGAAGTAATTTATTCAGGGGGCTACAGGTTAAGTACAGCTGTTGCTACTCGTCAGGGGCGACGGTTCTGGTCAATAAATCAGTCTCATCGCTGGGTGCAGCCTGACATGACATAGTGGTATGCACAACTACAGTGCGCAATAATATTACAAACACAAAATGAGTCAAAACTGTCCTATGTGATTTAAAGCCCTATCCATCATGCAAGACTGGTCTCGCTTCAAGTCCCCCTATCACTGTCCTTCCAACGAAATACGATGATACTGGCGTTAACCATATACTCTATATGTACGCCTTTCTACGCCATTGCAAACAGATAAGACCCAGATCAGATGGCTCCTGTAGGAGCAGTCTGACCAGAGTCTGCTCTGTTTGATTATGAACTGATATAGATATGATTCTATAGTTTCTGCCATGGCCAGCAATGTATGTGTCAATGTGCTGTTAATCTTATTAATATTCATGGTGTCATATATTTCACCATGTAAATATCCATGTAAAGAGTGAAAGAGACATAGTTACCTATTCTAGACAGATATTTTCTAAAACTTGATTTTGTTTGTTGTTACAAAGCTCTAGAATGATTTTTCTACATGTAGGAGGCTGTTTATTGATCAGGTGCACTTTAGCTTCCTGATAAATTGAATACCTTATTACAATTATATCTTCTATCATGTTTGCAAAGTCGTTTATATGAGGGAAAGGGTTAAGGCATACTAAATCTAACACGGTTGTCACACATTTAATAATACGATTACAGTAAAACCTCTCTATAACGGTCACTAAATTACATTACGTATTTTGTGTTGAAGGCAAGTGACTGCTTAAAGCAAGGTGAAAGTAAAACAGAATGCTCCTGTAGGAGCGTTCTGTTTTACTTTCACATTGCTTTAAGCTGCAACCTGTCCTAAATACCAACTAATTCACACAATTTAATGGCCGTTATAGAGAGGTTTTACTGTATACACAATCAGAATTACCCGCTGTATAATCTGGATCCAACCTGTTTCGGGAATGTAGAAAATGCCATTGACTAGCGCTTTCAAAGGTTTAATATTTGGTTACGTATTAAGGACCATTACAGTATGCATAAGTTTCATCAATCATATTTACACCCCATTTATTTATACCAGGTGGGTGCCCTATATTCCTTTAAAGTCACAGGTTTTCACCTGTCAGAATGGGTCAGAACTGTAATTACTGTTAGGTAATGAAGACAAATCACCACCTTTCCAATTTGTCACAACATACTCACATGGCGCGAAAACTGTCATTCGTAAATACACTGTGTGCATACATTCCTCGTGCACCCAGCTGAGGTTTCGTTGCGAAATAGTACATTCTCGCTAATGCAACAACATTGTCTAATACTATAAGGATCTGTAAAAGCTGGTGGTTGCTTAATGCAGGACAAAAGTGATACAGAAAGCTCCTGTAGGAGCTTTCTGTATCACTTTTGTTCTGCATTAAGCTACCACCTGCATTTAAAATCCAGAAATAAACTTCTTTTGAGTGATCGGTTTAGCGATACTTTGCTGTAGCTACTGTTCTCTGTCGCATTCTGGGAATCAAGCACATGCATAACAAAAATATAAAGAAATGTACTTATGTATTTGAATTATATTGTTCCTACTGTACAGGATGGAATAAAGACAGCGGCTATTTTCGTTTTCATTAATCAATATTATCTCGTTTAAAATTGCACACACTTGCGAATTGTCAATTTCATAATGTTATTTATAGATTAGTTGTCGCCATTTCTAACCCTTGAACTGATGAATAATCGTAAAACAAATAAATGAGATCATCAATATTTATTTGCAGAATCATTTTTGAATGGCGTATCGACACATATCTCTTTTTACCATGTCAGGAACTGTAGAATCACACATTTATAATTCCATAAGCTAACATAGTAGACCCTAGTCAGATGGCTCATACAAGAGACGTCTGATCTGGGTCTACTCTGTTTGTAAATGAATGAAAAGTCGCATTTCAGAGATAAAGGGTTAATATAATGATGCCCTCACAAAGAGATCCAGTGTGCAAAATCTGGTAAAGTGTTACACAGACTTCTGTGAAAACTTGATATCGATAAAACGTGGCCTATTAGCTGGCTGCCCTAAGAGAAATAATTGGAGGACAGTTTTTTCCACATCTGTCACACGAATGTCACCAAGGGAACAATAGTTTAACAGAAATTAGTAACGCCGTCGACGTAACTTTTTGCAAAGTTAGTTCTTGTCTTCAGCAAACCTGCCTTATTAACCCTTTCCCTGTTCTGTTGATTTAAAAATTCAATACCTACTGAATATTCAAAATAGTCACAAATAAACATTGAAGGTAGAACATTGTAGCCATTTTAGAAAGTAAAGAAATAGATCTTTCAAATTCCATTAGCAAACAGAGGAGGGCCTGATCAGACGGCTCCTATAGGAGCCGTCTGGTCTGGGTCTACTCTATTTGCAATTACGCGAAAACACGTTTATAGGAAGGAAACATTTTGCCTGATATTCATGTAGGAATGAATGCCATCGAGATCTTTATTAGCTTAATTTTTATAATCGTAAGACCACATGATGGCTTGACCATGGCAGAAACTGTAGAATCGGTTCTTTAAACTTCCGTAGGCAATCAGAACAGAGAGGAGCCGTCTGATCTGGGGGTCTACTCTGTTTACAAAAACTAGAAAAGCGTTTCTATAAGGTAATTGGTAGATAGAAGATAAACAAAGGGCGTTTTGGTCGCGCCAATAACTTTAGAATCAGAGCTATATTATTCCGTAAGCAAACAGAGCAGACCTTGACTAGACAGCTCCAGTAGAAGCTGTCTGATCTGGGTCTACTCTATTTACAAAGGTGTGAAAAGACGAGATGTACATGGTGAATGAGTAACTCTGCTCTTTAATCATTATATACACAGAATATACCGGTAAATACAAATATATTTGTTCCTTGGAACATTGCTTTTGGCACCAGAAATGAGACCGCTGCCGACCCATTGCATGATCGTCAAATGCGACTTATAGGGGTTGAACGTAAACTGGAGTTTCTCCAGCAGCTGTTAATTGTCCAGGTTACATATCCTATATTTTCTTCTCGATGTAAATGATTTGAAGGTCCAACAATCTTTCCTGGTGGAATATAACCTATTCTGCATTGCGTTGCCGTAAAATCAGTTTACTCGCTCACGTGAAACAATTTATGTGATTTTTATGGTCACAAATTATGAAAGTTGTGTTGGAAATATTGACTTTTATCGTATTGCAAACGCATAGATATGAATAAAACTATGATTACAACTCAAACGGGAACTATTGTCTGGAGATTAGTGGATGTAAATTGTATTTTTTCTTTCCACATTGCGTGTTTTGTTAAGAGGATTACAATAAACCCCCTCTGTAGAAATGTCTATTTCTGGTTTTTAAAGACATGCGTCTTAGCTTAACCCTTCGCTTGCTATTCACGTCTATATACCTACCTGTAAATAGTGAAGACACAGATGAGACAGCTCCTGCAGGAGCTGTCTCATCAGGGTCTGCACTATTTACAAAATGATTGTGCAACCAGTGCACTCCACAGCAGTGATTGCACAGCGAAATACTTGTACACAGTGAAGATATATGTACATGTAATTATACAACAGGGCATGGGTAAAGACGGAGAAGTGTATTTTAAAATTCTGCAAGAGAATGGTTAATATAAGATGAGACATATTGCAGAAAACTCCTGTATAGGATTTATCGTATTACCTTTTAACTGTATTCAGCTATCTACTTTTAACCCTTTACTCCATGACTATGCATGTATAAAATGAGAACATCATGAATATTAATTAGATTAGGTTTTAAAGTGGTATATTAAGACATGATTGTTTTGGCAAAAGTAAAAACTATAGAATCCGATCTATAATTTTTCTATAAGCAAACGGAGCAGACCCTGATCAGACGGCTCCTATCGCGAATTTCAAACTGTCAGTGGGCGGTACATTTGAAGCATCACCCAAGAGACATATACCATCTTCCTTTGATCGATCTTGATAAGTAGGAAGACATAAATCCCGTCAACAGTCTGTCAAGTCTGAGTCTAATTAATGTTGTCATTTAGTTTGTCGTGAAACTGATATCTGGTTCGGTATTTCGGTTGGCGTTCTTTCCAGATGAAGACCAAAACTGCATACTTTCTCTCTGTATACAGAAAAACGAGTCTATATATGGGATAGTGCTGATCCTGTTATCTGGCGTCTGATTTGGATCCCAACTATTTGCGAATCAAATCACATATTCTGTTATAGCATTATTTTAAAGGTGACTTTTGTCATTAAGTACCGAAGCCGGTTTGGACAATATCCTGTCTGATACTGTTCTCTACTGGTATCATCACATTGCATGCAACTTTCTTGTCATTAACTCGCCTGGCGCCAAATAATTTTCGTCTGCAAACAATGTCGTCTGTTTAACCCTTTCGGCGCGAAATAAATTCGTCTGCTACAATTATCGTCTGCCTCGGGTTTCAAAGTCGAATATATAACAAGTTCATAAGCAAGCAGAGCAGACGATAAGCAGACGGCTGCTGTAGGAGTCGTCTTATCCGGGTATACACTGTTGTCAAAGGCGTGACCTTTTGACCCTTTCCTCCATAAATACGCCTTTCTATGCCTCTGTAAAAGTCATTTTTTGAAACGATTGTGATAAATAAAGCATTTTGTCCCCGAGGAGCAAATGCTCTATTTATCACAATCGTTTCAAGACTAAAAAAATCAAAAAAATCCTTTTCTCTAGTTAATGCTCCTTTTCGGTAGAGGTTGGATCTAAAATAGCCTATGAGGGAAAGGGTTGAATCTCTCTCAAACTGGAAAAGAGTAAAGTCTACTGAAATTCTGATTTTTTACAATTTTTACATTCACCCAGTACGTTCAGAAACTACTGACCAAGTGTCGAGTAACTTTGATACTAATGAGAAGCCGAGTTACTCGGCATTTCATCTGGAACAAAGTTGTTTTCGGAATGTTCATATCAGGATCCAAACAATCTAATCTGCCTTATTCAGCATTTATATGATACAATAATAATAATATAAGACGACAAGGTTGTAAACAGGGAACACATCAAGGTATTCCACTAAGTGCTGTTAATGCTTTGAGATGACGTAGTAAATCACTGCTAGTGATGTCGGCAATTAGTACTACTTACAGACTGGCCCTATATCATTTTAGGTAATGGTGTTTCAGTGGACAAAACGCAAATGGTTTTCAATATGACCGTGGATTATACGGTGTTCTCTTCATCTGAGTCTGTCTGCCCTTGAAACTCTTACAGTCTGTAATCTGTATGTTTGAATTTACAGACATCTTCGGAAGGGTTCGTATACTGATAGGGAATCGAGTCACGACATCAGTAGGACTGTCTCTCAGTCGGAACCCGTTAGTAAGGTCGGCTAAACCGCACATACTGATCGATTTGCCGGAATTTACAATGAAAGTAAATCTTACATGGCACCGGTGAGATTTATCTTTGAAATGTGTTATTTGAGTTTCGTGACGAAGAAAAACACCTTTAACATCTTAAGTAGTACTATTACAAGCACACATATATAGTACACATATACAGTAATTTTGGGTATAAGTAGAAACTGTACATTCATAGCTGTTGTAATTTCATAAGAAAACAGAGCAGACCCTGATCAGACGGCTCCGGTAGGAGCCGTCTGGTCTGGGTCTGCATTGTTTGCAAATTTATATGAAGGAAATGGTTTAGACATAATTATGCTAGACTAACGTTGGATGAAAGTTCCCATTCTATACATTGCATGTAATTGCATTCTACGTAAAACTATTTCTCTACCAATGGCGAATGTGTCCCTACCTATACAAACAGCATTAGATCTAGGTGAGGCTCTGTGTAATTCAACACCTCATCTGGATCGAAATTGTTTATCGCTGTGACAATCTTTCTTGAAAGAAATGGGATGAAAATTGTAGAGTGAAAATTATAACAAGCGACACATTTTTCTGACGTCGATGTGTAGCAGCGAAAGAGCAATCTTCAGCTTGTAAAGACAGTCACATGTTCGTTCACTCAGCCGTCGGCTCGCTGCAGAATAGTTCCATTGTAGACACAATTAAAACCTTAGCATGGAAAATATTTAAATGTAAGATCATCCCACATGAATATTTATTAGTTTAATCAATCTAAATGTGGGCCAAATGTAACTACTGGCTTATAAAAAGCAAACAGTGCAGACCCATATGAGACAGCTCCTGTAGGAGCTGTCTCATATGGGTCTACACTGTTTACTTATACATATATGTACGCTAATAGAATGAGAAGGGTTAGCTTTCAGGAAAGATACGGAATCATATCAGTGGCAGTGCTTTCACCACTGGGAGAATAAATTGAACGGAATCCTAGCTATTACATACACAATCTGGGTTTGGAAATTGGGTCATAAAACAGCACTAAATTCTTGACACCGTTATCACTTAATAGCTATAATGAGATGGAGGTTTCACATCTTGCACGAATATGTGTGAAAAAACCCCAGATTTCTTTGAACCAAATATTTTAAAGGTGGTTACGAAACGTAAGATTGCAAATACAATGATGAACTTAACTTGCTATATGTGTATAAAGAATAACGTGTCCTCTTCGCTTGGTGTTGGACATTGTCGTAGGGCTACGTATACTGCCACTTTTCACATTCTAATGTTTGTTTAGTATAAGGTTGCAGACCAGGCAACCTTTTGACCCCTCCATTCCGTTGATTGAACCCGTCGTCAACCCTTTATTTCACGGAGACGCCTGTTTGAGCCTTTGCAAACAGTGTAGACCCAGATTAGACGGCTTCCTGTAATGAATTATACAGTTTTTGCCATCGTGAACAATTCCCATGTTCATAATGCCATTTTAAAATTCAGCTTATTAATATTCATATAATCTATATATTACATGAATATTCATTAGGCAAATAGTTAGCACATGCAAGTAGTACTCGTCTGTATCCTAAATAATTCATACTTCTGAAAGCTGGCCATTGTCCCTTTTGTTATACATTTAACTCTTGTCTTACTATAAACGCATTTTCATGCATTTTCAAACAGAGTAGACCAATACCAGGGCCCAAGGTAAAAGGTTATCAGTCTGAGTCTGAGATCAATCAGATGCTTGAGAATGATCTCATGCTCAAGCAAAACGTTTTATAACCTGTGGGTCGGATGGTTCCTGTAAGATGCGTCTGATCAGATTCAGCTCTGTTTGCTTATAAAATAATATAGATTAGATCTACAGTTTTTGCCAACGTCAAATATTCCTGTGTACATACTCCTATTATTAAAACATATAAGTAATATCCATTTACAGTTTAACTTCGATATCTCGAACTTCAAGGGAACATACAAATTAGTCGAGATAACAGAGGTTCGAGTAATCCGATTTCTAATCTGAACAATTTCTCAATGCCACAGCTTAATACAGGTCTAAAGTAAGCTCCTACTGGAGTTTTCAGCACTACTTTAGACCTATATTAAGCTGTCACATGTGTTTCTAGATAACTGTAGCGATACATTTTAGATCAATTCTGTAGTGTAAGTTTTGAAATGACTGAACGTTTTGTTCGAGTTATCCTGAAGTTCGAGTTATCCCAGTTCGAGATATCGAAGTTCAACTGTAGTTTTAATTTATAACAGAAATATTCATCAGATAAAGGGATTAAGACAGTTGACTGCTTAATGCAGAACGAACATAATGCAGAGGAGCTCTCTGAATAATCATCGTCCTGCATTAAGCTACCACCTGTTTTTGAAATATTCACAATTAAGACTTCTTTTGAGTAGACGGTGTAGAGGAGGTGTTTGTTGTATGATTTAAGTTAACTCTTTACCTCATAGGCTATTTTTTAGATCCAACCTCTTTGAATAAATCTACCGAAAAGGAGCATTAACTAGAGAAAAGGATTTTTTTAGATTTTTTTTTTAATTCGAAACCATTGTGATAAATATTAGCATTTGCTCCTGTAGGAGCAAATGCTCTATTTATCACAATGGTTTCACAAGGTGACATTTACAGAGTCTTCAAAAGTCGTCAATATGAGGGAATGGGTTAACTCTTTCCGTGTTGAGATGATGTCGTTATTAATAAGTATTAGCCGGGTTTGGTATAATTACATCTACACACCGGGAAATTTTAAATTGGTAAAAAATATACTATCAGATATTATGATTCCATAAGCAAACAGAGCAGACCCTGATCCGTTTGATCTGGGTCTACTCTGTTTGCAAAGGTTTGCAAATAGAAAAACGTTTATATGAAGGAAAGGGTTAAATTTCTTCATAAAAAAGGTCAAGGGCTGTTTGCGGCTACGTTCAAGTCTTGTTTGTTTCGTGGTTTTGAGTAAAGGGTATTAACTATAGAGATTAAAGGTACATACAAGTATATTTTGTTCCTTACTTCATCAACACCTGATCCTCAAAATGGCGGACCCCGGTGCTTAAGTAGATTTGTCCTTTTAGTGACTGTGTTACTGTGACTTAAGTTGAATATTCCTACTCGTTGCGATGTTAAAGTTGACCTTGGTTCAAAATGAAACTCAAAGAACAAATTTCAAAGATAAATCTCACCGGTGCCATGTAAGATATACTTTCCTTGTGACTTTTACAAATCTATGTCCAAACTGTTTGAAAGTATCATTTGCTCATTTCTTGTTGCTTAAATGACAATCGGTGATATTCGGCCTGGGTGTGTGTTTATTCTGTAAACATCCAGGGTTTGATGACCCTTTAAGACATCTCTAAGTTAGGCTTGGTAAATAAAGAACTTCTTTTTTCTCCACCAATTAACACCAATTCCATTGTACGTAGGAATGCTATCATCTTCTTGCTGTTCTGTTATTTTCTAATTCAATTTGACTACTTCCAGTTCGATCAAACGTTTGAGAAACTATTGACCGAGTGTCAAACAGCTGAGATCCTGATGAGACGCCGAGTTACTCGGCGTCTTATCTGGATCCAAGCTGTTTGAAAATGCGAGTCCGATCACGGATGACGTGTTAAGGAAGAACGGTTATCTAAGTCTATTGAAACGATAATATTTTTCTTTGTGCCCTTTTCTTTGGTCGTTCTTCTCAAGTTGCGCTCGTAAAAATGCCGTCTTTTATAAATAAAATATTTTGTTGAGACTCTGAAGCAGTTTTCTTAAGTTTTGATGTCTTGTTAAGAAGCAGTGAGTACCAGAGATGGTCCGGATCAGGGGTTATGGATAGCGGGGATCTGTTCTAAAGTCAATCCTTTCGTTTCCACATCAATATTACTGTATATTGATAATGTATATTTAACCCTTTACTCCCACATACTCCGTAAAACCTGTCTTTAGCGGCTATTTATTTATTGAACATAGAGGTCTTAAAGACAAGCAGTTGCTCAATGCAGCAAACGCCTACATGCTCTTTCTGCATAACACATGACCTGCATTAAGCTACCACCTGTCTTACAGACTCATAATTAGACCTTTTTTATTGTCGCTTAAGACAGGTTCTACTGTATGCCTTTTATGCCTTTGCAAACAGAGATGACACAGATCAGACGGCTCCTATAGGAGCTGTCTGATCAGAGTCTGCTCCGATTGCTTACAAATTGATTTGGATCTTATTCAATGGTGTCTGCTTTTATAAAACATATCCCTATTTATGATGTCATCATAAAACTTCCACACATTCATTATAGCTTCATGAATATTCATGAAGTAAAGGTTCAAGTGGCTTCCAAAAAGACCTTCGCGTGTCGTGCTGTGATTTAGCGTCGTCTAGAGCCAAGAACTTTAGCGCAATTAACCATTAGGCTGCTAAATTATGAATGGAGACCCTGTATAGAGGTCGAGATAAGATGCGTAAATTTAAACATTTTCAAGACATTTTCAAGACTAACTTTTTTATTTCTCCACCAAACCATATACTGTGACCACTCTTTAGAATCGTCTCTTCGAGACGATTCTAAAGAGTGGTCACAGTATATGGTTTGGTGGAGAAATGACGATTTTAGTATTTGGGGTACGCACCTTTATCTGTAGCTCTGTATTAGTTGTATACTGTTTTCAGCCAGTTTGGACCCAGGTGAGACGAACAGTAACTTGATATTTTCATCAGGATCTAAACTGTTTGACACCCTTGCTGTGTCTTTGCAAGGGAGAGATATATAACTTGAGTTTCAAAATCAAAACGGGATGCAGTGTGGACAAAGGAAAACGTGCCTAGCTTATTAAAGGTCTTGCAAGCATTTGACAAGTTTCAGAAGAACCTACTTCAGTCACAAGAGAGATTCATATTGATCAAACTTGCGAAAAAGGCTGCAACTCAATATTCCAAATGCGGCTTAAGGTGAACTAATTCACAAGTGCATAGTGTTTTGTGCTAGATTAGATGCCGGGTTATGTGAGCTTAGTCCAAACTGTTTCATGTCTGGACTGTCAATGCGAAAAAATGTGATGATTGCACTTTTATTTTAAACGTTAAACAGGCGTTAATTTGGAAAGAGCTGACAGCAACAATGGACTGAAGGGTTTTAGCCAATCGGAGGTGTTGATTAAGAGGAAGCTTGTATTGCAGATTCGAGAATTGTGTGAGACGTTACAGTCTTCAGAGGCGAAAACGGTACAGCATGTCTCAAGCAATTATCAATTATAGGACGAGAACCAGCGGGTAAAACTCCTGTCAAGTGCGGGGCCCAGGGACTCGCGCTAAGTCTCTACACAAAGAATCTGTTTTTGTTTTTCCGGAAAAATGTCAAAACGCATTGGCTGTATGGTGGGACCGTGAGCGTTCCAGCGAAGCGAAAGACATATGGTAGTTTTCGAAAGAATTACTGTATATTGAAAGTGCCTTTCTGTCGAAACAAAATGTATTCCTCTTCAAATCTCTTAGAATTAACCTATTTGGGTGTTGTACTGTTGAACTTGTCCTAAGCGGCGCCATTCAATTATTATATACTGCCTTACAGACCCTGGTCAGAGGCTGGCCTAAGGGACCATCTGACCAGGGTTAACGTTATATTTAACTACTGCAAACCCCCTTTAAATCGGGCGCCCACACCAGTTTTAATCCATTCCCTCCTATTGACACATTTTGACGCCACTCTAAAAGTCATGTTTTTAAACTATTATGACAAATAGAGCATATGCTCCATAGGAGCACATGCTCTATTTATCACAATGGTTTCAAAACTACACAATTCTAAAACAAATCCTTTTCTCTAGTAAATGCTCCTTTAAGGTAGATTTATTCAAAGAGGTTGTGTCTAAAAATAGCCTAGGAGGGAATGGACTAATCCGTATCTCGTTTTTCGCGACCTGACTCGCATTTGAGAACAGGTTCCATGCTTATAAAGCTTTTAGTTAAGTCTGAGTTTCGTTCTGAAGCTTTTGATTGGTCAGATTTGAGTTTTCAAGCTTTTGATTGGTCAGATTTGAGCCTTTGGCTCAAATCTCTTTGGCTCAAATCTGACCAATCAAAAACTTGAGAACGAACTCAGACTCAACTAAACGTTTTATAAGCATGGACCCAGGTTCGACTCAGATGAGACTATGAGTAACTCGACGTCTCATCAAACATCCAAGCTGTTTGACACTTGCTCAATGGTTTCTCAAAAGCTTGTTCGAATTGGATGACGTCAACATAACACCAGATTCAAATTTTAACAGATATTTTTTCACACGAGGGTACGGATTAAAGTTGGCTCCTCTCAGAAAATGTGCCATCGGCAGTAACAACAAACAATGCCTTTCCCTCGTGTCTGATCAAGGAAAAACAGCTAGAAACAATGACCATTCTTCATTACCCTTAAGATAATAGAAAATGGCGCCTTTTTACGCAATGTCGTCTGCTTTGAATAGATCGCCTGCTTAAAATGTTCAAAATTGGTATCCAATAATGTCACGGAATTCCATTGCTTTTGTTACAGACGGAATAAGTAAAATATGATATACAGCCCAAATATTTGAATTCTAATACTAATCCATACTGTTCTTTGAGCTAATAAGGGCATGCTGTAACGTTTGAAGGATAGAGCCCCAGGGCTTGAGAAATCCTGTTTTACGCCCAACGTTCACAGCCGATTTAATCTTCTTAATGACACCAACCGCGCTTAATTCTTTTTCTCAGACAAGTTCTGGGAAATGATTAAAATTTCTAATAGACCTAAATTACAAGAACGGAGGTCGATAAAGCTGACATAACATTTTATCATCATTGTACTTGCATCAGTTCAGGAAAAGGGAGGGTCCTAGTTGTCAGGGCTGGAAGGGAAGAGGAGTATTTAACCCTTTCCCTGTTCTGTATTTAGGCCAAATTTCAATACCTACTGCATATTCATTAACATATAGTTATAAAGAAATATGAAAGGTGTAACATTGTAGACGTTTTAGAAAGTACAGAAACAGATATATCAAATTATATTAGCAAACAGAGCAGACCCTGATCAGACGGCTCCTCTAGGAGCCGTTTGATCTGGGTCTTCTCTGTTTTCAAATGCGTGAAAACACGTTTATATGAGGGAAAGGGTTAACCTTTTACTTGATGAATATTCATGTAAGAAATAATGACGTCATGAATATTAATGAGATTATCTGCTATAAAAGACGTCTGATCAGAGTATGTTCTGTTTGTTTTTGACGTGAGATAGATCTGATTCTACAGTTTTCATCAAAGCAAAGAAATTCCTTAAAAAGTTAGCATTATAAAAATCCAGCTAATAAATATTCATGATGGCATAATCTCTTACGTGAATATTCAACCGGAAAAGGTTTAAAACTTTTGCCAAAAAAGTTGCTAGCTCTGTGGGGTATGTGTGTTTCGTTTAAGGTCTACCCCACTCGGTGTTGCTTTACTCGTTAGCAATAAAACGCACGATGTTAGCGGGCAAGTTTGAGCACTTGATTGGAACCGACACGGCAGTACTGGTACAAAATTACCTGGCATTTCTGAATTAAGGAAACATATACAGACTAAGACTTAAGTAATTCCTCTCTGATAGAAATGTCTACGATAAATGTACAATAGAAACTCTTTAACCCTTTCCCTTTATGTAAGCGCATTTTGACGCATCTGCAAAAAGAGTAGACTCAGATCAGACGGCTCCTATAGGAGCCGTCTGATCAGGGTCTTCTCTGTTTGCTTATGGTGCAATATAGATCTAATTCTACAGCTTCTGTCTGAGCCAATATGTCCTGTGTTCATATGCCATTATAAAAAATAATCTTATGATATTCATGACGTCATTATTTCCTATATGCATATTCATCATGGTAAGAGTTAACTAATGTTTTTCGATAGTACAGGTGTGTTTGGTATTGGTAGAAACTGTAGTCAGATGTTTTATAATTTCATAAGCAAACAGAGCAGAGCTGGTCTACTCAAAATCTGACCAATCAGTTGCTAGAGAGTGATCTCAGACTCAAACAAAGTGAAACGACTTTATAACACCCGTACCTGCTGACAGCGGACTGCATAGTATACATGTATCATTCTTATGTGCGGACCTAAACACCCTGATAGACATATGCTGAACATTGAACACTTAATGACTGAAACTTGGCATGCAACGAACGTGTTAAAATACCTCCAATGGGGCAGATAAGGCGTTGAAACTGCCAAGTTCTTTTGATCTCGGATTTAACATTATCACTCATTATTCCCGGAGATAGCTTGAGGTTGCATAATTTCTTATCGGCCCCTCGGTGCCAATTTTATGTCCATTTTATTACTCGCCGGTAGCCGTAATTATTTTAAGACCAGTGATTATTATTCGTTTTATTGAGCTCTTTCGCTAAGTCGAAAATATTGCCCAGGTCTGATCTCTGTCTCTACTAAATCTCTGAAAAATGCTTTATTTGAAGTATGTATATTCAGTCTGAAATTATTCCTGACCAGATGTTTTATATTAGTTTGTGTTCAAATCGTTTGTGTAGCAGAGCTGGGTCTACACTGCGTGTTACAATGTAGTTCGGCTTGTGTGGTATTAAACCAGTTGGAGGGATGGGACCGCCAATTATGAATGTACACGTATTCCCAACATCTACTGTAAGTGGTAATTCCTCTTAATGAGAGAACACTAATCTTTGTATTACAGCTAAACCTGTCTACATCGACCAACTAAATTAAGTATAATTCTTGGTTTTTAAGGTGGTAGCTTAATGCAAGACGAAGGTATTGCAGAAAGCTCCTCTAGGAAATTTCTTCATTATATCCCCACCATAAGTTTATGTATTCATTAGATGAAGACGGATTCAACTCTACTTCTACTTTGTTTGCTTATGGAAGTTACATGTATATAAATCTACAGTCTATGACATTGCAAAACATTATATCTGTTCATATACATGTACAGTAAATTTCCTCTAAACCGGGAGTTGGTAAAGAAGAATTTACACCTGCTTAATGCAGGATGTAAGTTATTCTGGTCTGTAAGGCAAATGACAGTTTAATGCAGGGTGAAAGTCATGCAAAAAGCTCCATAGGGAGCTTTTTGCATGACTTTCACCATTCATTAAACTGTCATTTGCCTGACAGACCAGGATTTATGAATGCTAGTCTGAACGTCCGGTCTAGAGGCGGGGGAGGGAGTGTTACTGTATACGCTTATAAAAATTTACAATATATCTAATACCACAATTTCTTACATTTACAAGACAAGCTAAAAGCTGATTACGTTCCGAGTAATCGGGTCTCTGAAAAATTCCTGCGTACATTCTGTATGGCGTTCAGTCAAGTTCGTTCTAGACGGTTATGAAGCGTCAATGAATATAATAATGCATACCATCGCGATAATGGTTCAGGCGATATGCTGGATCGGTGAATTTCCGATATGTCGTTGATCTTTATGGCTCATTCAGACCCGTCCTGTATTTCCCAAGTGCACAAGAAAACGTCTGAAAACAAAAGCCATTGTCTATGAGTTGGTGTAGTTATTCCACAGTCATAACTACTCGGTAATTTCCGGTAAACTCCGTAAATATTAGTTCTATAATATAGCCATTTAAAAATAATGACATCATGAATATTAATGAGATTTATTAATTTTTAAAATGGCATATAAACACAAGAATAGATTGCTATTGAATAAGCTGTAGGATCAGATATTATATAATATTCCATAGACAAACGGAGTATATATACCCTGAGCAGACGGCTCCAACAGGAGCCGTCTGATCAGGGTCTACTCCATTTCACGGTTCTATCAGGGAAAGGGTTATGGTAAAACTTCATTATGCACCCATCATTTTTTTCTTCAAAATTACGTATATAATCGGATAACAGGAACCAAGGTACAAGCTTACTCGTTTGACAAGATGTGTTTATGTATTATGGAGGTCTTAAAATAGAGTTTCAGTGATGAAAGTTGATTGAAGCGTGTAAAAACAGGTTCCGATCCAATTAGCTTGGAACTCTCCCAAAAAGATTACAATTTAGTCAACACAGAGCTGCAAATAGAGGATATTTCTCTGCTTTGAAGGAAAATAACAAGTTAACATTTCCCCCCAGGCGACGTTTGTCACATTTTGCAAATAGAGTAGACCCAGATCAGACAGCGACTGTTTATGCAATGGTATTGTTTCTGTCACAGCCACAACCCTACCTTGTTAACGTGCAGTTATTAAAATCAGTCCATGAATATGCATTCAGTATTAAAGGTAACGGTTAACCCTTTCCCTCATATAAATGCATTTTTTCACGCATTTGCAAACAGAGTAGACCAAGATCAGACGGCTCCTATAGGAGTCGTCTGATCAGGGTCTGCTCTGTTCGCTTATTATAATATGATATAGATATGATTCTATGGTTTCTATTATTGTCAAAACTTCATGTGTCTATGTGCGTTCGTTATAATTAATCTAATCAATATTCACGACGTCATTTTCTTAAATGAATATTCATGGAGTGTATGGTTAATAAAGGAAATGGTTAACTTATATAATACACACACATGTCACGATAATTGGATCCCCAGACTTTTGCAAACAGTGTAAACCCAGACCAGACAACACACCAAAGGCACGAGTCTGATTAGAGTTGACTCTATTTTACACTTGATACAAGTAACCATTGTAATACAGTAAAATCTCGATTATTCGAATTTTCAAATCTCGATTATTCGAATTTTCTGTATAGAAGAATTTAGACCCTTTTAGGCAGGCGGCTGCTTAATGCATGGTGAAAGGCATGAAGAAAGCTCCTAGAGGACTTTCTCCATGCATTAAGCTGCCAACTGTCTTAACGATCGATAATAAGACGTATTTTTGGTGTTCGGATAATCGAGATTTACTGTATATTATATTATTCAAATTGCAGACCCTGGTCAGATGATACACCTCTGACGCAGAGGGTCTTTCTTATTCAGACGGAACGCCAGGCATCTCTTGTATTTGATTTTGATCTCAGATACGTTGCAAAAAAATCCCCTACGGGTTAATTAGAAGAATTTTCTTCATTCTACATGCCAGCTGCATTTCTTCATTACTTACTAGTCAGCTCCCCCGGGGTTTCGAACCAATCTCGACATAGAGTTTGCCATACATAGTTGTACATGTACATAACTCCTTAGACAAAGAAATATTCTAGTGCATCTCAAAATGAACATTTTTCTCTCATGCAGTAAAAACACTCTAAAGTAATCACCAAAAAAGGAGGACCATTCTGTACATGTAGAACCCCTCTAATGCGACCACTTCATGAATAAACATGTGTGTCTTTATAAGCAAATGGTTGCTTAATGCATGGCAAAAGCAGTGCAAAAGGCTCCTCTATTAGCTCTCTGCATTACTTTTGTCCTGCATTAAGATACCACCTGCATCTAGCACCAATAATTATACCTCTTTATGTGGTCGCATTAGCGGGGGCTTGCATGTATCTCTAACTTGTTCTCTCCTAGACTATTTTTAGACCCAGTTTTTGCATTGCCACATTCTCCATTGAGCAGTCACCAGCTTTTAAATGTATAAGTTATAACCTGTCTTTATTTATCAATAAAATGGTCACTTTAAAGGATTTTTATTGTATTTAGTATGTTTTTCCTTATTTACTATTGTTAAATCAATAAGAAGTGTTTCGGCAAATTAAAGTTTTTATTAAAATATGTACATGTATATCCATATGAGGCACTTCGGAAAACTTTCCTTTGATAACCAGAAGTATACGTTTTCTAAAGGTTAAGTTTGCAGTGGGTGTACTCGGGTATTTTGAGGACACTGGGCACCAGGCACATTACACTGTTCAGTAATCATACTTCCCCACCTACCATCATGGCATCTTTATCACTCGTGGAAGCACGTCCCTACTCCGACTTATCAAGCGTTTGTAATTTGTCTTGATAAAAATCCGAGTCCGCGCTGGAAAACAACTACAACCAAACAATTTTAATTGAAAAGCCCTTCTTCCGAGCCCATCACTTCACGCGCTCAAGTCATTTATACTTGACAGCATGTTTGCTAAATTCTCTACGCACTGTCATTTTAGCTATGATCTTCGTTTGCGAATTCAGATTTTGTTTTATCCCCTTGCCTCATAATTATCTATGTAAGAAATAAATCTAGAGCTACAGATAACGTTGCGTACTCAAATACTAAAATCGTCATTTCTCAACCAAACCCTATAGTGTGACCACTCTTTAGAATCGTCTCGAAGAGACGATTCTAAAGAGTGGTCACAACATAGGGGTTGGTGGAGAAATAAAAAAAAGTTATACTTGAAAATATTTTAATTTACGCATCTTATCTGAAGCTCTGAAATGATGAATATGTATTAGCTGTTGTTTTATAGTAACATATGAACATGAATGCTTTTCACCTTGGCAGAAACTAAAAACAGGACAGACCGTAATCAGAGGCTCTTATGTGAACCGTCTGATCCGAGTCTACTCTGTTTGCAAAGGTGTAAAAATGCGATTCTATCATTTAAAGGGTTATTTTGTCTGCTTTGTGCCACATATCGGAATGTCTTCTTCCATCAAATGCATGTCAGATAACACCCAGAAAAAACATATTATTTTTCTATTGCAGAAACCATAATAAAAATGTCAAACATAAAGACCCTGTTCATTGATTGGTCTATTCAGATTTTGATTTGAATTCACCTTGTTAGGAAATATCGGTTTACAGTTCGATAAGGTACGAACTATGCTGTGCAACACGCTGGGAGTTGTTTCATTTCGGTCCGTGCTTTATCAATGTTTTATATTCATCACATTATAATGATCGTGACCTACTTTTTCACACTGATTGGTTGAACATAAATTACAGTAAACTATCTCTACAACGGTTTCATGAATGACGTCTTTTTCTGGGGCCCGTTTTACAATGAAGTGTACGATCGCAACTTCTGTAATAGTCACTTTGTGAAACCATTGATATAAATAGAGCATTTGCTCCTATAGGAGATAACTAAATACCAACTAAATTAACACAATTTAGTGGCCGTTATAGAGAGGTCTACCGTACAACAAAGCCTCTTTAACGATCATTCAAAAGAGGTATAATTCTGGACTTTTAATGTAAATGATAGCTTAATGCAGTACAAACGTTATGCAGAAAGCTCTGCATTTCTGTTTGTCCTGTATTAAGCAGCCTTTTACAGACTCTGAGGTTAATAAATTATTTGGTCACATTGGCTATACTTCACTGTAGTTGACAAGTCCACTTAATCAAATCAACAAAGCATATTTGTCAAAAAGCTGATGTGTAATGAAATTAAGGAAAGTGCATATTGACCTTAAGGATCATGTTAAAGGAATATATAGGAAATCTTACCAATGAATAATTGATCTTAACCCTTTCACCGCCGATGTCGCATAAATGCACCATGACAAATAGTGCAGTCCCAGATCAGACGCCGCCTATTCAAGGCGGCGTCTGATCAGGGACTTCACTTTTTGTCTCAATCTCTATTTCTATGTATGTGCTTCATTCCTTTGAAATGTGCATTGATTTATCTCATTTTCTTATTGTACCGAATGATTGAACAAAAACTGGATTGCAGACGACAATTAGACATTTGGCACCGAAAGGGTTAACCCTTTCGCTTTCAATGGCTAATCTGAGAATGCTTACTCAAACAATCTGAACCTAGATTAGATCCCATGTGTCACGGCGTCTAAATCAGGATTCAAAAAACGGTTGGATACTACAATTAGTTTTGTTTTGGAAAAAAGGAAAGAAAAAAAAAGATTTTTTAGCAGACGACAAAAATTCCAGACGACAATACGTGACAGCATAAGAGTTAAGCCGGGGTCAAATGTACCTCCATCTCTTAAGCGGAAGACCAAACAGGCTGTATTCAAACAAGACGGGCAGTTATTTGATCTGGGTTTAGACTGTTTACAGAACTAACGGGTCTTCAATACGTTATGTAAGCCCGTCTAAGCCTTACTATGTACAATATTTGCCGCCATAAATAGCTTTTTACCTGAATGCTGTCATGATTTTCAGAACAAATCAGATTACGGCGTATCTCTCCAAGAGACAAAAATATTAATTAAGCTTAATGTTGATAATATACAGTACAACCTCGCTATGCCACGCTTTTTTAATAAAGAAGAATCGAGTCTTTATTAAACAGATGGCAGCTTAAAGCAGGGTGAAAGTCCTGCAGAAAGCTCCCAGAGGAGCTTTCTGTATGACTTTCAACCTGCATTAAGCTGCCATCCTGTCTTAAAGGCCGATGATGATGCTTTATTCTAATGTTCGGATAAAGATGTATTACTGTATTTTTATCTGTATTTCTAACTGATGAAGGGAACAGGCTTAGGCACTGAATGGTTATTTAGTCTGAAACAAGTTGTACATCATAATTATGTTTACCTTAATGCTAAGCTAGAGTTGTAATCAAATTCTCTTAACCCTTTCCTTCATACGCCTCTGTAATAACCATTTCTTGAAACCATTGTGATAAATAGAGCATTTGCTCCTGTAGGAGCAAATGCTCTATTTATCACAATGGTTTCAAACTACAATATTCTAAAAAAAAATTTACTTCTCTCTAAATAATGCTTCTTTTGGGTAGATTCATTCAAAGAGGCTGGGTCTAAAAATAGCCTCTGGTGGAATGAGTTAAAAACCACTATCAGGTGACTGCTAAACGCGACCTTACTGTCATTTTTAAACAGTTTGGATCCCGGTGAATCACTCGGCATCTCATCAGGGTCCAAGCTGTTTGACGGTCGGTAAAACAGTTACCTGAAGGCTTTAGCGAATCAGTAGTAAGTACATGTACATCAAATATTTTGTGTTAAAGGCAGGTGGCTGCTTAAAGCAATGTGATAGGAGCGTTCTGTTTTACTTTCACCTTGTTTTAAGCAGCCACCTGCCCTAAATTCCAACTAATTAACACAATTTAGTGGCCGTTATAGAGAGGTTTTACTGTATATAAAGTTTGAGCAAACCTCAGTTTTCTCGTAGGCTAAGGGTTAAATTAATATAGTGTCGCCCTGTATGGCATTATCCCGTCAACAGGGTGAGGTGTTTGCTCCTTATATCTATGTGAACAAAAACAATGTCTGCTCAATTCGGATCTAATGAAATATCAACTATTTTGATTCGATCAAGCTTTTGAAAAACTATTTACCGAGTGACAAACAGCTTGGGTCCTGATGAGACGCCGAGTTACTCGGCGTCTCATCTGGATCCAAGCTGTTTGTAAATACGAGTCAGGGCGGGAATTGCAGGATAAGGGTTTAAGACCTTTTGACGTGAAAAGAATTAACTTTTATCTTCTCTGTCACATTCTCGTCAGCTTCAAAGTTTTATTTGTCTTCTATTTAAACAGCTAGACTGCATCTCTAAACGTTAAAAATTATGCCTCTAATTTATGCAGTTTATGCATTAATGCACTGAAAGTAATTTTATAAAGCTTGAGTGCTATGTTTCTTGGGAAACGACCTAGATCCAAAACTGATCTTCAATTTTCTGTTTAATTGAAGTTGACAACACAAGGGTTAACTAATTCAACGAGGTGATATCTCATCCACACGTTGCTGTAGAGGCCTGGCTACTAATTTACTACCTAACAAGAACATAAACTCCACGTTATACAGTAGAACCTGTCTTAAGCGGTCATGAAAATAGGTCTAATTATGGGTCTGTAAGGCAGGTGGTTGCTTAATGCAGGTCAAAGGTAATGCAAAAACCTCCTAAAGGAGCTTTTTGCATTACTTTTGTCCTGCATTAAGCAACCACCTGCTTTTTAAGACTCCTATGTTCAATAAATGAATGGCCGCTAAAGACAGGCCCTACTGATTAACTACATGTATTTCAAGTACGTTTTATCCTTTTATCCAATGATTATTCATTTAGAAAAATGATGATAATATGAATATTTAATAGATGGATTTTTTAATATGGCGCTTGAACACCGGAATGTTTCGACCCTGACAGAAACTCTAGATCTAGATCTATACCATGCCGTAAGCAAACAGAGCAGATCCTGATCAGACGGCTCCTACAGGAGCCGTCTGATCTGGCTCTACTCTATTTGCAAATAAGGCAAAAGGTGTATGTCCAAGTAAAGGGTTAATTCGCCGCGTCTAGGAATGTGTGAATTAATTCCAAGCAATAAAATCTAAAATATCAACAAATTAAACGTTTTGACAGACGCTAAATACGCGCGAGATGAAGAGCTTCATACAATGGAAGGTGAAAGGTACACTCGCCATAGAGGGCGCCCTCTGGTGTGAGATTTCTTCACTTGACAGACACAACTTCTTGATTCGTGGTGACGGGGTCACCAGGAGTGGTGGCGGCCCCTAGGGGGGTCGAGGTCAACAAAGGTGGTGATGTTGATGGACAGGTGTGGTGTTTGTTGAAGCAGTTGTATGGCACGAGTTGGAGTCCTGTTGACAGAACTTGTCACATACATTATAATAATTTTGTAAATTAATTGGTGTTGAAACACTTAACGAATCTGTAACGTGGTGACATGCATGCACTGTGTGGCTTTTGATCTGGATCCAAACTAATCTTCCTTATATCCTTACACTTTAACCCATTCCCTCATATTGACGACTTTTGACGACTCTGTAAAAGTCACTTTGGGAAACCATTGTGATAAATTTCTACGCATTTACAAACAGAGTAGACCCAGACCAGGCGGCTCCTAAAGGTTCTGCTCTGTTTGCTTATGAAATTATAATATATATTACTATACAGTGTGTACAGAAAACAAACATTCATGTATACAAATGTCATAAAACCTCAGCTAATAAATATTCATGATGTCATTATTCCTAACATGAATACTCATCAGGTACAGGGTTACAGGCTACGTGGAGACACCATCGTCGAGCTTTTGTAGAAAATTACAGACAGGTTATAAAAAAAGTTAATTCCACATTAAAGGTGTAAAACAGCTAATTCTGAATTGTCGCTCGAAGCGACGAGTGATGGTCGCCAACCTTTCCGATGCGGAAAAATACTGTCTACCGAATCTCTAAAATGTTGAGCTTTTACGACTTCCGATTCGCTCAAACCATTTATAGAAGCTATTGACCGGGTGTCAAACAGTTTGGATACAGATGAGATGACGAGTCACTCGGTGTCTGATCTGGATCCAAGCTATTTGCAAATGCCAGTGATGTTGGACTTAGAATGAGAAAGGTTTTATTTTATGGTCAATGTTGTAGAGCTAAGTGGATTAGTTTAACACTTTGCATGGTAGCGGCGAGTTTGTAATTGAGTATGCAAACAGATTGGATCCAGATGAGACGCCGAGTAACTCGGCGTCTCATCTGGATCCAATCTGTTTGATACTAAGACTGATATTCTATAGAAATAGAGAATTACATATATAAAGCAGGCAAAGATTTCAGCGGATGATAACTTCCCTGCCTGCAAAAGATTTAAGTGTTTTTTGTTGTCCATTTTAACGAAAAGGGGGAGGGGAAGGAATACCCATTTTATTGCTGTGCTTGCTATGTGGTGAAGTCGATAGTCACAAGAGCTTCTTCTCACGCTGAGAAAATTACGTTATCAGCGAAAACAATCTCGTCAACAATAATTCTTAAATTTCAAACCAAGACACGAAATTAGTGGCACGCGGTTTGGATCCTGATGAGACACCAAGCTAGATTGTGTGTGTCATACAGGTCTACACTGTTTGCAAATCTACCATTCGTCTGTAAAACTAACATAATAGGGAGTGAAGCAATAGTCTCATCTTGTGATAACCCTTTCCCTGTTTTATATTCATGTAAGAAATAATGAAATCATGAATATTTATGAGCTGAATTATGAATACACGAAGTTCTTTGTATTGGTAGAACTGTAGACTCAGATCCATCATACTTGTAGAAGCAAACCGGAGCCGTCTGATCTGGGTCTCCTCTGTTTGCAAATGCATGGAAATGCGTTTATATGAAGGAATGGATTAACCCTTAGACTGACAGACAATGTAGGAGTTGTTTGATCTGGGTCTGCATTGTTTGTTTACTGATCGGCTTCATGGCCAAAATTATCCTGTTTACATGGATCTGATATTATAAAAAAACGCATATGAATATTCATGATGTCATAAAGTATGACTATTTATGAGGTGAAATATTAATCTATACACACCTAAGGCTTCGAGCATGTTTAATTCCCCATGCTGTGATGGGGAAATTATAATTGCAAAATTCACATAAAATAGACCCACGTCTCTCATAGAACTATCGCCAAAGGGTCCGCACGTATTCCCAGAATAAAGATAAAAAATCTTGCTTCTTATGTGAATAATTTAATTCATTACGGCGGGCTGATTTAGATACAAATCGATTTGATATTCAGAAGCAGCGATCTCAATGACTTGAGGGGACAAAGATGTATTATCGTGAAGCGAGACTTTCAACCTTAACCCTTTCCCTCATATAAACGCGTTTTCATACATTTGCAAACAGAGTAGACCCAGATCAGACGGCTCCTATAGGAGCAGTCTGATCAGGGTCTGCTCTGTTTGCTAGTGGAATTTGATAGAGCTATTGCTTTACTTTCCAAAATGGCAACAATATTCCACCTTCCGTATTTCATTTTAACTATTTTGTCGATTACTATTTAGTAGGTATTGAACTTTAGAATAAACACAGAACAGGGAAAGGGTTAAAACATACCACATATACATACATGTCTCTGATTAAAACATACGACACCGTTGAAAAATAATGTCTGCTCATATTTGGAACTTGTAATATTTTGATTGCTCTGGATTCGAACATGTCTCCGAGACACTGTTCACCAAGTGTGAAACAGCTTGGATCCTGGTGAGATACCGATCTGTTTGCAAATGCTTGTCAGGTCGTGATAGGTACGTATTTCGTCGCCGTTCCAAACAGATAGACCTAGATCAGGCGATTGCTATGGGACCAAGGTTTTCTCTGTTTGTTTGTAGAATAGAGTAAATCTGATTCTATACTGTTAGTCATAGCAATGCAGTCACTCGTTTTATATATAAACACTATGCGAAAATGTGTTGATTAATATTCATAACGGTTGAAGCCTGCCATGAATATTCATGGGGTAAATGGTAAATAATACAATGAATATTCAAAACCCATGCTAATCAACGTTACATTGTATATACAGTACAGCCTGCATTAAGCGGTCATAAAAAATGTCTAATTTTGGGTCTTTAAGGCAGGTAGAGTAGGACATGTTTTAAGCGACCATTCATATATTGAACAAAGCAGTCTTAAAAGAGGAGTGGTTACTTAATGCAGGGCAAAAGTACTGCAGAAAGCTCCTATAGAAGCTGCATTAAACCACTACATGTACCTGCTTTTTTGCTTTTTAAGACTTCTGTGTTCAATAAATGGCCACTTACGACAGGTTCTACTGAAGAAGCACGCACTTCTCTTGAATCAAAACCCTTTTTTCAAACTCCATTCATATCTGTTTGCTACAACAGCTAAATGTTAATAATGATTGCATAGTTTTTGTGCAAATTTATCAAAATTACTGTCAATGTGCCCAGAACAGCCATCTCCAGCTACTAGTCACATTCTAGTCATCACTCAGGCGCTTTTAACAGGATTTAAAGCCTCTGTCGACAATGGTTAAGTATTATTCCGCTATTCGCGACCCGAATCGCAATTTGGACACAGCTTGATTCCAGATGAGACGCTGAGTTACTCAGCGTCTCATCAGGATCCACACTGTTCGGCATTCAGTCAATAGTTTTTTTCAAAAGCTGATTGAATCGGAGGTAGTCAAAATTGCACCCAGATCCAAAATTGTGCTGACGTATTTTTACACCTCAATAAGGGCTTCAACATCTCCACAGGGTGTTCTTCCCTCTTGTATTCCTTTTTGCGTGTCTCATTTTTGTTTAGTTAAACCTGCGAATTTATGAGAATCCATGAAATTTATGAGAATTCTAAGAACTTTAATACTCAGCTGATTCCGTGATTTTGTTTGAAACAAACCAGATTAATCAGTTTCTATGATATAAAAAGCCATGTGCTAACCTTTAGCCTCGTGACGTGCGTATCTATGACACTTTAACCCTGTCCCTCATATACACGTGTTTTCACGCATCTGTAAACAGAGTAGACCCAGATCAGACGGCTCCTATAGGTATACATTGTAGGAGCCGTCTGATCAGGGTCTGCTCTGTTTGCTAATGGAATTTGATAAATCTTGTTTCTTTAGTTTCTAAAATGGTTACAATGCTAATAAAAGAGTTGCCGTCCAGATGTGATTGAAAATAACCTGACGATTGACTGATTAAACTACAAACTGATACATTGATACCGACTCTAAGAATGAGTGGAAGAAAAATACGAATATTTATATATTTGTTTTATAAAAACAAATAACGAACTAAGGGATTCATCTTGAGTTTTTTATCCTTGATAGAATTAGCACTAATTTTGTTGTTGCTGATACGGGGTTCTATTTTAGCCATGCCAGGGATTATTTTGAAATTGACATGTGCATTTAGACTAAACAGAAGCAAATTACTCTGGATCAGATAACATTCCATACCTTGCGTTTCTAACCCCTAGTTTGCGTCTATAACCCTTTCTCTGTTGAATATCCATGTAAGAAATAATCATATATAGTCAATGGCTTAAAATGGAGTATGTACATGAGAATGTTTGGTATTGGTGGAAACTGTAGAGTCAGTTATATTATGATTTTGTAAGCAAACAGGGCAGACCCTGATCAGACGGTTCCTAAAGGACTCTACTCTGTTTGCAAAGGCGTGTAAAAGCATTCGTATGAAGGAAAGGGTTAAATATTGTTGATCAGCAGACAGTTAAAAACCCCTATAAAGAAACCACTTCATAAATAAATATAAGTGTCTTTAAACGTAGACGGTTGCTTAATGCATGAGCTCTCTGCATAACTTTCGTCCTGTGTTAAGCTACTACCTGCGTTTAAACTGCAGAATTATACTTGAGTTTGTTGGTCGCTTAGGATATATTTTACTGTACCCTACAAAAGACTAGGGCATGTCTTACGAAAGAACGCACAACCAAAATTATCGAAAACCCTAGTACAGCTCACATATCCGAAATCAGATCGCACATTTCAGCTTGCATCAATTTAGGTCACTTGATTGTGTATTTTTTCCTATTATAAAAAGCAGCTAATAAATATTCATGAAGTCATTATTTCTTACATGAATATTCAACTTAAAAAGGGGTTGAATTTTCATACAAATACATGTGTACTGCTTTGGAGTTAGACAGTACAGAGTACAGCAATTGTAGTTAACTTTTCTGGGCGCCATTGCAGCAAGGTCTACACAGATTGTCATTAACATATATATATATATAGGACAAAACGTACGTATAACTGCAAAGTCTTCGCCTTGTTTGTTTAATAGGCGTCGCTTTACCGCTGTCATGCAAGACTGTCGCTGCCATCATCAAAATTGCAAAACATGAAAAGGTATGCATAAACGTGCATGAGATGCGCACATGAGGAATGACTGATACGCGTTTTACTATATTGTAACTGGTAATGGCAGAAACGTAATTAAATGTATTTCACAGGAGAAACCCTTTCGTTTGGAGTCATTTACTGTCGGTATTTAGGAATTCGGAGATATTGGGTATCACGCCCAGGCCAATGTAAACAAGGATCTGTCTACAGGAAAAGTTGGCAAAAAAATCCCCAAGTGTTTCAATTAGCGCTATCATATCTGGCTGTTAGAGGCAACAAAAACATCATCTTCGTTATAGTACCCGAGATAGGGCGATTGGCGAGCCATTTTGGCGCGTATTGTCATGTTCGGATCACCTCTGAATTCTTGGTTGCGATAAGACACTGCGCTGGTTATGTCTAACTGCGAAAACTGATTAGATTAATGAGCTCTGCAGTTTGAACACCAAGTTCACAAAGTGTAACCCTTATTCCACTAGCCGTGACACGAGCCGCATTTGCAAACTCGACGTCTCACAGGGAACTAAGCTGTTTGACAATTGGTCAATGGTTTCTCAAAAGTCAACATTATACTTAACCCTTTCCCCGTTCTATGTTTATTACAAATTGCGCTACCTACTGAATATTCATAGACAAAATAGTTATGGAAAGTGGAACATTATAGCCATTTTAGAAAGTAAAGAAACATATTTTTCAAATTCCACTAGCAAACAGAGCATACCCTGATCAGACGGCTCCTATAGGAGCCGTCTGATCTGGGTCTACTCTGTTTGCAAATGGGTGAACCACGTTTATATGAGGGAAAGGGTTAACTCAAATTTGAGCAGACATAATTGTTTAATCCTTTATCTCATGAATATTCATGTAAGAAATAGTGACATCATGAATATTGATTAGATAAAATATATGGCATATGAAACCACAATATTTGTTTTACCATGGCAGAACCTGTAGAATGCTTTCTACATCATTTCATAACCAAACACTACAGACCCCAATCTGACAGCTTCTATAGCAGCCGTCTGATCTGGGTCTACAATGTTTGTAAAGGCGTAGAAAGGTGTTTTATGGATTAAAGGGTTAAAGTCTGATAAGGGTTATATGTATTGCACGTGTTACTTCAATAACTGTCATATAAAACAGAGGTCCAGATAAGATAAAATGAGTAAATCAAAATATTTCCAAGAATATTTGTGTTATTTCTCCACCAAACTCTATGTTGTGACCACTCTTTAGAATCGTCTCGAAGAGACGATTCTAAAGAGTGGTCACAACATAGGGTTTGGTGGAGAAATGACGATTTTAGTATTTGAGTACGCACCTTTATCTGTAGCTCTGACAATTGCATATTTGCTTATGGCGTCGACAGAGTTTGAGTAAAGAACAATTTCAAACTGATAACTCTGATCTCTTTGCTGCTAAGTGCGTACTTATACACACCTATATCGGTTGCTCTGTATAAACTCATGTCAAGGTTTTCATGTGGAATTTCGTTGTCTGGATTTGCAACATGTTGTCTTTGGTACAAAGGTGAACCACATACAGTGCAATAAGTGATTAAAAACCTCGTTGCAATTGATTTCTGGATTTTCACGTATCATGGCCAATCCCAGCTTGCTGGCAGGTCCCAGATGGGACTATAATACTGACTTGTTTGCTTGAACTCTTGAATGTTTAACCATTTCCCTGTTCTATATTTATTCCACATTTCAATACCTACTGAATATTCATGGAAAAAATAGTTATATGTATGATGAAATATGGAAGGTGGAACATTGTGGCCATTTTAGAAAGTAAAGAAGCAGATATACCAAATTCCGTCAGCAAACAGAACAGACCCCGATCATATAGCTGTCTAATCCAGATCTACTCTGTTTGCAAATGCGCGAAAACGCGTTTACATGAGGGAAAAGGTTAAGTATCAGAATGGAATTTCCCATCATCGTTTGACGATGGCGTCCATTCAGTGTGAAAGGGTATACTTTACAGGAGAATTTGTTATGACAAAAAGTACAGACCCTAATCAATGGATCCCCTCTAGGAGCCATATAATCTGGGTCTGCACTATTTTCAAATACCAATACTGATGTCTCCTCCATTCAAAGGCTGAACTTTTTCGGTGCTAAATATTGTCGCCTGAAATTGGCGTCGGGTATAAACTTCGTTGTTATTCTACATTTTACTGTGAAGCAACATTATTACAGTAACGATCAGTTTAGATCCTTATGAGACGCCGAGTCTATCGGCGTCTCATCTGACTCCGAAGTTATAAAACCTTTTTGTTTGAGCCTGAGATCATTCTCAAGCATCTGATTGGTCAGATTCTGAGCTTGCTTAGAATCTGACCAATCAGATACTTGAGAATGATCTCAGACTCAGAAGTTTTATAACCCTGTGCCCTGGTTCCAAATTGTTTGCACAGATAATCGCAGATTCTCCCATCGACACTGAAAGGGTTAACTCTTTCGCTTCCAAATATCGTCGTCTGCAAATTGTGTCGTCTGCTACATGTTTGTTAAATAATTTTCTCCCCTTTTTTCTTTCAAAAAAGCACTACCACACTAACAAACAGTTTGGATCCTGATGAGACGCCGAGTTACTCGGCGTCTCATCTGGATCCAAACTGTTTGTATAGGTAATGACAGATGCGGCATTGGCAGTGAAAATGTTAATAGAACAGAAACATGGTAACCTTCAATAGATAAGAACGTTTATTGCCTCATGGCCCCTCACATTGCATGTGCAGTCGGACCTCTCTGGGTCTTTCTTTCATCAGATTGTCAGGTGCGCTGTCATTGAGGACATGCAGAACTTACAGGCACACAATGGTATTATTCTTCCTTAACCCTTTAATCAATAAATACGCCTTTTGCAAATAGAGCATACCCAGATCAGACGACCTGTATAGGAGCCTGAATATATTATTCTGCTTAGTTTGCTTATGAAATTACAATATATCTGACTCTACAAGTAATATCTATTCCTAAATATCCTGTGACATGTACGTTTATAAAAATTTCATTTTTATTAAAAAAAATATATTCATGATGTCATTAATTGTACATGAATAATCAGGGAGTATTAAGGTGATTTACTAGGTCTTACGGTAGGTTTGTACAAAGCTCTCGATACAAGCATACTGAAAGGAGGGACCTTATCTTTCTATCTGAGTAGACAAGTTATTCTTCAAATTTTCTGAAAGCCTACACAGGGGTCATTCAATTGTGTGAAATAATTCTATGAGTGCAGAAAGCTGGATAATCGATATTTGAAAACAGTTTAGACCAAGATCAGATGGGTTCTGACATGGCTAACGGACAGGGATTAGCGCAGGTTGTCATCCAAACGCAACGCATCTAATAAAATGTTTTTATATTATTGAATGAACTCTACCGTTGATACATGTATCACGATGGACCATTCCACTTTGAAATTTCAGCAGTAAAGTGGATAAGCTGTGCCTGTTGAAGATCAATAGTTTAGTTGTTTCACCTACAATACCATAAAGCGTACTTCTAGTCAATGTAATATAGTAGAGTAAAGAGATGCATGATCTTTCACACTGAGTAAATGCAAAAATTAACCCTTTACTCCATATAATTTGGCATAAATACGCTTGTCTACGCGTTTGCAAACAGAATAGACCCAGATCAGACGGCTCCTGTAGGAGCCGTCTGATAAGGATCTGTTCTGTTTGCTTATGGTATTATATAGTTCTGATTCCACAGTTCATATCATAACCAGTTCCTTTCTATACACAACAACGTAACACAATAGATACAATGGTATTTTGATTATCGAGTTTATTCTTCTGCATGAGAGCAACCATCGGGTGCTTGTAATAAACGAGTCCTTGAGTTACAAGAAAGCATAAATCAAACTGGAGACTGGAGTAAACTGGATTCTTCAATTTCCCCTTCATTTCCTTCATCCGTTGGAATGCACTACATGCATTGGTGATGTCATTTTGAAAACCGTTTTGATTTCATCCAATGAGAATCACGATCATTTGGTGTCTCATATAGTAGCTA
The DNA here is from genome assembly GCA_963576725.1 of Azorinus chamasolen. NCBI lineage: Eukaryota > Metazoa > Mollusca > Bivalvia > Cardiida > Solecurtidae > Azorinus > Azorinus chamasolen. Next base: position 61,932,145 of record OY755241.1, on the reverse strand, counting down.
TCTGCATTACGTTTGACCTGCATTCAGCTTCAACCTGCCTTACAGATCCACAGGTAGATCTCTTATTTTGATGGTCGCTTAAGATAGGTTCTACTGTACAGTACGAATTCGCCAATCCTAACCCTCAAATAAGCATCGTTAACAGGTGGCTGCTTAATGCAGGGTGAAAGTCATGCAGAAAGCTCCTCCGGGAGCTTTCTGCATGACTTTCACCTTGCATATAACAGTCAAATGTTTAATAAAGACTCGATTCTTCTTTACCGACAGCTCGCATTAGCGAGGTTTTACTGTAATGACACAATTTGGTCACGTGATCTACTCTATCATCCAACGAACCACCTATTAACGATTTGAGCGCCACGTAGATACCATCCGTAAAAACTGTCTTCTGCCTCAGTTCTCAAACTACGCGCTTCCGTCATTTTCTTTAGAGAAGGCAATACCAGAGTGTCAAACAACGTGGATCCAGATCAGACGCCGAGTTGCTCGATGTCTCATCAGGATCCACACTGTTTGCACCTGTTATGAAAACACCACCAATACCATGTTAGCTGTAAACCCTTCTCAACCCTGATTTTTCAGTGGAATTATCCACCATTGCTTCACAATGGAGTCCATTCAGTTAGAAAAGGGATATAATTTGCAAATAATATTCTGAATAACAAACAGTGCAGACCAAGATCAGAGGGCTCCTCCACTGAGAGGGCTACACTGTTTGCTATTGAAAGTACCCTCGTTTTTGCCACACTCAAACAGTTAAGTACATCTCAATTAATTCCCTGACATTATCCGTCCACTCGTGAACACTGTTGCCACAGAAAGCGAAATCAAAATTCCAATGGAGAGAAAAGAGAAATCAATAGTAATAATTAGGTGAGATTGGCTTCGCTGTCTACAAGGTAAAACGTATGCTTAAAGACATAATTACCTCCCTTGTGCGCATTCCATAACATGGGGACCCATTTTACGAAATATCGTATGGCAGAAATTATCTGGAAGTTAACTAGAAGTTACGAGCGTCGTACCTAAGAACTTTTTATAATTTATGTCATTCGAAGTTAACATAACACGGTGCTTCCTATAGTGTTTGATAATTTCGGTTTTGTGAATAATAGTGAATAGCACTGTCACTACTGATAAAGGTGCCTACCCAAATACTAAAATCGTCATTTCTCCACCAAACTCTATACTGTAACCACTCTTTAGAGTCGTCTCTTCGAGACGATTCTAAAGAGTGGTCACAGTATAGGAGGATGAGCAGTTTGATCAGGGTCCACACTATTTGATACAGTGTGGGTCTAACTTAAAGTTATCAAAATGGTACCGGATGAACAGGAACTACTGCGGTGTCTGAATACTTAGGGTAATTTGAGATGTTACTTATGCTCCAAGTGTCAAACTGTCGGATCTTGTCGGATCTTGGAAAGACGTCGCGTTACTCAGTGACACATCTGTATCCAAATTATCTAATTGTGTTCACAAACTGTAGTTGCATTATGATGTACGAAACTTGCGAATCGATCCTCAGACTTGACCTAATTTAGAGTTTCGTGGGTTTAATTGAAAAGCAAATATCCCTGAAGAAATCTGGACAAACCTTCTAAGTGTTTGAAGGATGCTGGTAATTAGTATCTCCAGAATGACAGAAACGTCATAAAGTACCATCGATCTGCTTGTCTGAACAGTAATTGGTATCATTCCAATACAATAGTATCCATGACTACAACCGGCTTTGTTCTTTTCACAGACAGCTCTGCAATTAAATATTTTTTTGTGACATGTGTTTGTTTTCATAAGGGTTAGATAAGTTAGAATGAGAGGATGGATGAATAAAAGATAAACAGAAAGGACGGAAAGAAAGAAAGTAAAATGTAAGACAGACAGACATACAGAAACACTGAAAGAAAGACATTAGGAAAGAAAGAAAGAAATGGAGAAAAGAAATAAGTGAAAGAACGTGGTTTTTCGGATACTCTTATACAATGATACGAATTAGTGAATTAGTTTCCCTAGTTCGGTCCTATTTACTGGAATTAAATTATATCAGAGACAAACTAGTTCCAATGTACCTGCTTGTCTTCCGGCCTCGCATGCATACATGTATACAATGTAATGTGTTTAATCCTTCCCCTGTTGCATATCCATGTAAGAAATACTAACATCATGAATATTTATTAGAAGAATTTTACAATGGTACATAAACACAGGTTTTTCTGTTATATCATAAGCAAACTTAGCAGACCCTGATCAGAAGGCTCCTATTGCAGCTTTCTGCATTACTATTGACCTGCATTAAGCTTCAACCTACTTTACAGACCCAAAACTAGACCTATTTTAATGTCCACTTAACCCATTCCCTCATAGGCTATTTTTAGATCAAACTTCTTGGAATAAATCTACCCAAAAGGAGCATAAACTAGTGAGAAGGAAAATTTTAGAATTTTGTAGTTTTTAAACCATTGTGATAAATAGAGCATTTGCTCCTAAGGAGCAAATGCTCTATTTATCACAATGGTTTCACAATGTGATTTTTACAGAGTCGTCAAAAGTCGTCAATATAAGGGAATGGGTTAAGACAGGTTCTACTGTATTCAGAAAAAACCATCGGTATGGGGCATGCCGACCCATCTAATAGTTAAGTACTAGGTAATATTCTGATCATGCATTTACAGCCCTGAGCTCATTAAATCTATGTCACTTGTCATGATATCCCGGGGTACCCTGGCACACACATGTATTTGTTTAAACTTTGCCATACTTCAGCCTAATCTATGACTGAAATTTGCAAACCGTTTGGACCCAGATGCGACGCCGAGTAACTCGGCGTCTCATCAGGATTCAACTTTGTTTTCCCTCTGTTTGTATATTTGAAGAAAGTAGATCATTTTTGCATGTTTTTAAATACGTTGCAGACCAAGTTTTAAACGGGTGAAAATTCGTTCAGCAAGTTAAATGTAACTTTTAGTTTGACTTTATCGTGGGTTTCTATCAAGATCTCTCCCTGATTACACAGAGATGTGCACAACGAAACGCCAGTCATGCCAAAATGCCATGCCGTCCGCAGGAGCTGTCGCGGTTGTCGGGACTCTCGGACTTTAGACTGCTAGGAACGCATCCATGATATTATCTACAAACAGTTTGGATCCAGATGGGTCATTGATTAGTTTGTCATCTCATTCAGATACGGAATACTTGATGCAAATACCGTATATCTGTAAGGAATTGAGTCATATAGGCCTAATTAGAAAATGGCGGCAGGCGAATATCTTGCAGATGACAGTTTCCACATCATCTTCAAGGTCTGAATATATCTATACGTCAAATGTATGTACAAATGAAACGCACGTGCACTAGGACCCCGGAATATTCCTGATATAGATACAAAGACTAGATAATCAAACTGTAGGGCTTTTCGACCTTTACCCCGCCGTGGAAACAATCATGTCTGCTTAAATATAGATCTAGTGCCATTATTATTGTTTTTGATTCGAGCAAACGTTTTCGTTTGAGAAACTATGGACCTAGTGTCAAACAGATTGGATCCTGATGAGACGCCGAGTTACCCGGCCTCTCATCTGGACCCAAGCTGTTTGAAAATGCGAATGATGTCGTGGATAGTGGGATGAGGGTTAAATGGAACTTGTCCTGACATTAAATATCCAGTGTTTTAACCCTTTACTCCATAAATACGCCTTTCCATGCCTTGTAAACAGCTTAGACCCAGATCAGACGGCCCATGTAGGAGCCGTCTGATCAGGGTCTGCTCTATTTGCTTATAAAATAATATAGATATGATTTTATAATTTCTGCAATGACCCAATTGTCCTGTGTCCATGTGATATTATAGCAACGAAGCTAATCAATATTCATGATGTCAATTTTTCTTACATGAATATTCATGGAGTAATGGGTTACGCCTTTACTTGATAAATATTCATGACAGACTCTGCCCATTAAGAATATAAATTAACAAACTTGTGTACCCTTATATAAAAAAGTGATTACATTACTATGGCAACTATTACAAAATCAGATCTGAGATATTATATAAGAAACTAGTCACTCCTGTCCTCTGCCAACAGTGTAGCCCCGCATGAGAGGGTTCCACATCTAGGTCCGCACTGTGTCATGTTACACGTTTCCTGAAAAGAACACCCCTCCATATTCACGATACACTTGACCTGTTTGAATTTTGGAATAGTCCATTTGAAAATCCAGCGTTGAAACGGTTACAGTAAGTTAGTCAACGTGATTTTGAAAATATCAAGACGCATGTTTTGTTGTATTACGGAGGATAAAGTTTTTATGTGCTAGTTATGTGCGGATAGAAAATCAAATTTTCTGGCGAGGAATTTGGGAAAAGTATTCCTTGATTTCAAAATTATGTAACATTAGGAAATATTATCTGTGTCTACATGCAACATGGGTTCATTTCTATTCGGTCTTACGATATTTTTACGTCTTAACCACTCCCTAATCACAGCATTCGAATGTGGCAGAAAATTGTTAGAATTCGGAATAGATTGCAATGCAGCCAAAATCTTAAACTGTGAGTAATGAATCATGTTTTGTTAAATTTAAAGTTTTGTTAAAGCTATGATCAAACTATTGAATGCCTTAAATTGCTTTTGTAACATTAATGATTCTTGAAATATTGGAGTGAATGAAAGTTAATGAACAGGGAAAAAAAATTTCTCCGGTTTTCATGTTCATGATTCTACTGAAGCGGTAACACCGTATCTGTTAGTATTATTCTTGGAAAGGATATTCTCGGCATGAACCAGTCGAATTAAGAGAAGCAGGGAACCTGTTATATATATCCGTGTTCCATTGGAAATTGATGTTTGGGAACCAGTAGATGTAGAAAATATCCAGACTGACAGCTGGTTGTCAATAGGCATGGCAGGAAAAGAACATGGCCTCTCTATATGTCAATCATCATTTGTTACTAGTGAACTGTTCCGTGTCTAGAATGTATCACAGTTGGTCAGATAGAATACTGAGGGAGATATCCGAGAAACGAAACAAACTGGCTTTCTGCAGTCCACATATCACTAGAGAGTGAAAGAGGGATTGAGAAATGGGATGAACAGAGAAGGAGAGAAACAGATTGAGACAGAGAAAGAAACCGAAAGACAGTGAGATTGCATCGATTTTGCTTAGATTTTGTCGTATATATTTGGTCGCCCTAGACCAAGATCAGACAGCTGCTGTATACTCTGTTTGCTAATGGAATGATCCCTTTTCTTCATATAAACGCATGTCCACGCATTTGCAAACCGAGTAGACCCAGATCATACGGCTCCTAGAGGAGCCGTCTGATCAGGGTCTGCTCGGTTTGCTTATGGCGTAGTATAGATCTGATTCTACAGTTTCTTCCTGAGCCAAACATTGTGTTCATGATGCTATTGGTCCTTACATGAATGTTCCTGAGTTACATGGTTAAAACCTGCTCAGATTTATGTTCCAATTTAATAAAAAGCTATGAGATAAATGCCACTTGAATAGAACAGGGGTTTGTATATAGAAAACAGATTGTGCAACAAATTAACATTTTGTTCTGAAATTTCATAATCAATTGTTTTGTACAAAAAAACCGGTACAAATTATATCATTAATTCCGCGTTCGTTTTTCATAAGTAACAAGTTACAACTTTTTATCATTCCATCGTGTTTATCAACGCTTGTAATCTAGCACAGCCTTTCAATGACTAAATAAGTTATTTTTGTGAAATAAATGTCAGTAATAATCTTGCAATAAATCATAACTAGGTTAGAAAGTTTTTCATTTTATTTCACAATTTGAAGCCGGTATTTGATTACTGATCACTTAAAACCCAAAGAGAGCGGAATAAAGTTCCGAATCTTTCCTCTACAGTAAAAAACTCGATTATTCGAACGCTCAAATATCTATCATTATCAATTTTCGAGACAGTTGACAGCTTAATGCAGGATGGAAGTCATGCAGAAAGCTCATCTAGGAGCTTTCTGCATGACTTTCATCCTGCATTAAGCTACCACCTGCCTAAAAAGGCATCACTTGTTTACTAAAATTTCGAATTATCGAGTTTTACTGTATTTCGTTCCTAAACCTTGCGCGTACCTGACAGTGACATCTGTTGGCGTCTCCTGGTGCATTTAACGTCATATGACGCCTTTGGAAACAGAGTAGACCCAGATCAGGCGGCTTATGATTACTTAAGAAATAACGAAGATCTAATTCTACAGCTTCGAGCATAGTAAAAACTTTCCTTTTTCAAATAGCATTATAACAGACAGCTAATTAACCATTTCGCTGCCAATGCCGGATCTGTGATTACCTATGCAAACAGTTTGGATCCAGATGAGACGCCGAGTAACTCGGCGTCTCATCAGGATCCAAACTGTTTGTTATTGTTACTATGTTTTTGAAACAAAAATGAAGAAAATCAAAAGAATGAAATTTTGTAGCAGACGACAAAGTTAGCAGACGACAGGGTTTGGCAGCGAAAGGGTTAATGCATTTTTTCATACATATTCATACATATTTATTACTCTTACATGACTATTCATCAGGTAAAGTGTTAACTATAAATCATATTCACTTATTGCCCAAGACTAACAAAATTAACGCCAAGCAGTTTAGATCCAGTTAAGATATCAAGTAATATGGCGTCCCATCTGGACCAAAGCTGTGCGGAGAAGGTAGTTATTACGAGTTCGCCCATAGCGAGTTGAAGGTTAAAATCTCGTAAAATCTCGAATCATCGCTTTCTGCCATTTACGAGAAGAACTACCCCATGTAATCAAACTGTTTGCCTTTGAAGGAGAAACGTCGTAAACTTGCATAAAATGTAGAAAATTAGATACACTGTACACTATAGTGCGTTATAAAAACAACAACAACATAAAATCGGTTATGTGGGAGAAAAGTGCATTTCACTCAAGCATTGTAAGCAAAACACACTCGCTTCATTTCTTAACCCTTCTCCTGTTCTATGCTTATTGCAAATTTCAATACCTAATGGGTATTCATGGCCAAATTAGTAACAATGAAATATGGAAGGTGGAACGTTGTACATAGCCAATTTAGAAAGTAAAGAAACAGGTCTACAAAATTCAATAAGCAAACAGAGCAGACCCTGATCAGACGGCTCCTATAGGAGCCGTCTGATCTGGGTCTACTCTGTTTGCAAATGCGCGAGATCACGATCATGCGGATGAAAGGGTTAACTCTTTACTCCATGTATTCTTAAGTTCACGCTTTTTATAAACAGAGTAGACCCAGACCAGACAGTTCCTAAATGAGCTGTCTGATCAGGGCCCGTGGGGTTTGCTAATGGCCTTATATAGATACGATATATAGAAAGTTGTTCTGTCAAGGTCTAATATGCCATAATACAAAAATAGTTAATACATATTCAAAACGCCATTAGATTTCTTGAACATATATTCATGACGTAAAGGATTATTTTTTCTGCAATATCAGCCCGAAATACATCGTCAGAACAGTTTGATATTTGCTTTTAACCCTTTTCCTTCATTTAAACCCCTTTCCAAGCCTTTTCAACCATAGAAGACCACGATCAGACATTTATGCCTTATCCCTACTGTAAAAAAGGCTGCTCAAAATCCAACATGTAGCAATATGGACTACTTCTGATTGGGAGTCTGAGTCTGAAATAATTCTGAAGTATCTGATTGGTCAGATTCTGAGCTTGCTCAGAATCTGACCAATCAGATGCTTGAGAATGATCTCAGACTCAAGCAAAACGTTTTATAACCTCGGGGCTATGAGTCATGACATATTAAAAACTATTGACCAACTTTCAAGCAACTTGGATCCTGATTGGATGCCGAGTTACTCGGCATCTCATCTGGATCCAAACTGTTATCAAATACGACCATTGTCTCAGTTAGCGGGATAAGTTTGAAACAATCTCTGTAGAGATATACATTCAAAACGATTGCACTTTACATTTTATTAAATCGACGAGATTATCCGGAAATAGCCGAGTAATCACGAATGCAAGTGCGCCATGAAATAGCCGGCATGGGAAATGCTGTAATGTTAACCTTCTCATTTTAGGAAATAATGCAGAATAGCATTTATTGTTTTGCACTCTCACTGTCGCATTAAAAGTTATTTCGCTTTCTACAAAACGAATCCCATGCATTTGCAGTTTGATTTTTGATGACGTATTTGAGCATCTAATCAGGTGACAAGCTGTTTGACACTCGGTCAATAGTTTCTCAAAAGCTTGATCAAATTGGAAGAAGACAAAGACTCCACCTGATCAGAATTTGAAAATATATCATTTTTACAGCTGGTAAAGGGTTGCTATAGATAGCTATCGTTCTATGTAAATTCCCTGAAAACGCATAAAATGCTATATATAGATAACAGGAAACGGACATTGTGTTCTCATCTAGAGATAAGATTTACATTCTTAAATTTATTTGTTCTTCCTAAAAGCTCATTGCGTGTAATTATCACATTGGGGAAACTGTTGCCCATTAAAAACAATAACACTAATGAATAGAAATGTTTGACATCATTAGGTGACATTCGCAAATGAGTTCTATAATATCGAGTAAAGGATTGGTTCTTTGACTGTTTTTGGTGCAAAATAATTTTCGTCTGCAAATATTGTCGTCTGCTTTAATCAATCCCCCCCCCCAGACTAAATTTAGACTCAACCTCTTTGATTAAATCTTCTGAAAAGGAGCATTAGATATAAAAGGAACATGTCAGAAGTGTATAGTTTTGAAATCAATGTGATAAAATATAGCATTTGCAGTGGTTTCAAAAAATGTCTTTTACAGAGGCGTGAAACGGCCTCGGTATTGGAGGGAATGGGTTAAATGATAAAGTGGATTTCTCTCAACTTCGTGTATTATAAATGGAATGATGAATAGTTTTGATCTAGATGGGACTTTGACTAGCTCGGCTAAGGTAATCACTGATTCTGTCATTTAAGCAGGTCCTAGCAAACCCTAGGAGTCGCTGACAATGGTCGTGCAAAAATTACTTTTTCTAGGACACATGGAGTGAGAGAGTGGCCACATCTATAGACAATATCCTTGACCTTTCGCACGCAATTAGCGAATATTTCCTTACTATTGAAATCCAGTTTGTAACCAGGACGGATGTCGACTAATTTGGCATCAGAACGGTTACTTGTTCGGAATCGTTTGTCTAAATTCTAAAGATTCTAGCCAAATGTTCAGAAAAGACGCGTAAATAAAAAGATTTTCAAGACCAACTTCTTTGTTTCTCCACCAACCCCATCGCTGTTACTACTCTTTAGAATCGTCTCGGAGAGACGATTCTAAAGAGTGGTCACAACATAGGGTTTGGTGGACAGATGACGATTTGAGTATTTGGGTATATACGCACCTTTATCTGTTGCTATGCTACCGAAAAATAACATGACGGAGCAAACATGGTTGATTTTGATCAAAGGTATATACTTGAAAGAAACTTTATGGGTTTACACAGTACATTGTAAATACCATTAGGCTCGAGTCTACTGTCCAACGCCCATCTTTTGGCACGAGCTTTAGATCCTACAGACAGACAAGCCTCTTACACAGTACGACTAAAATCCTCAATACAAATCCTACAAAAAATATACAAAGTACTCAGACTTTATTCTCAATATATTCACGAAATATCCATTAGGTAGAGATTTTCAATAAATTCACAGACATAAACTACACCATGGTATTATACGTAATGGTTATTTATAGACGTCTTATTGATGTATATTGTCATTTAAATCTTTATATCTTATACATACAGTAGTATCTGTTCTAAGCGGCCATTTAGTGTTAGACATAGGTGTCTGAAAAAGTAGGTTGTTGCTTAATGCAGGGCAAAAATAATGCAGAAAGCTCCTACAGGAGCTTTCTGCATTACTTTTGCCCTGCATTAAGCTGCCATCTGGATTACAGGCTCATTATTAGACCTCATTTTTATGGATGCTTAAGACAGGCTCTACCGTGCAATATCATTTAAATCTTTTTCATTTGAGGAGAGGTATTAAGTCAAAGTAAAAGGAATATGATATAACATTTGTGTCTAGAGTTTTTTTCTTCTATTTTTAGATTCTGTTTGTCTGTTTATATGAATAGGTCCATTGCATATGAGAATTTTAGATACAGTAAACAATCACCAATCCGTATTGCTAGAAAATATGAATTTAGAATTTTTAAAAGGTGACTGCTTACTGCAAGGTGAAAGTCATGCTGAAAGCTCCCAAAGGAGATTTCTGGATGGCCTTCATCTTGCATAAAGCTGCCATCTGTCTTCTAGATAGTTAATGGTATGGCGATGTGTTTATGTATTTCAATACTAGAAAACTGTCCATTCAGTTACGACCATGTCTTCGCTTCGCGCAGACTTTTTAATGGTATTTGAGACGACGGTTCTTAGATTCAATACATCTATGTATATGTATTTCTTTTCTTAGGTGCATTATTTATTTGCGTTGCTTTACTGCAAGCTGGCAAAAAATGACGAAATATGAGCCGAATTTGAGAGGAAGGGAGAGAGAGCGGGATAGGTACATGTAGGAGAGGTGATATATACATGTAGATAAAGAATGAAAGTGTGAAATATGATTGAGAGAAAGAAAGCGATCAGATATGAACAAGAGAAGAAGGCAATGTCAACGATGGATGAATAGCCATTACATATATGCGACAGCGTAGATCCAGATCAGAGGGCTCCTTAGCCCTCTATGTCATACATACGCCTTTTTTCGCCTTTGCAAACAGAGTAGACCCAGATCAGACGGCTCCTGTAGGAGCCGTCTGATCAGGGTCTGCTCTGTTTGCTAATGAATACTATATACATGGTTCTACAGTTTCTGCCATGGCAAAATATTCCTGTGTTAATGTGCTATTACAAAAATATTAATATTCATGATGTCATTATTTCTTATATGAATATTCATTGAGTAAAGCTTTGATGATCAGGCTCTGCACTTGGTTTACTGTGCCATTCAATGTCAAAGGCTTTCACAAGAAAATGGACGGGTCCTAAATTTCATGGGGGGGGGGGGAGTTCACTTTATACAGTGTGGGATATTGGGTTAAACCATTCCACCATAAAGCTATTTTTAGATTCAATCTCTTTGAATTAATCTACCGAAAAGGAGCATTAACTATAGAAAAGGAACAATTTAAAAGTGTGTAGTTTTGAAACCATTGTGATAAATAGAGCATTTGCTCACATGGAGCAAATGCTCTATTTATCACAATGGTTTCAAAAAGTGACTTGTACAGAGGCATCAAATGGCGTCAATACGAGGGAATGGGTTAATTAAGCTGTCTACCATATATCCAAAAGTACGTACTTTATATCAGGTTTATTTTAAAGCAGGATCCATTCCAGACGCTAGTTCTCGTAGACTTAGCGAAAGAAAATTACATTGCACAGAATTAAAAGAAAACAGAGGCGTTTCAATCCTTCGTTTATATTTCATTAAACCTAAATTGTTACCGAATGCTCGGGAAAACAATAACAAATGGAGACAGCCGGGAAATAACGTTGTTATTTTCTTACCACGTGCCTAGAAAAACTGCAGGAAAAGGCGGTTTGTTTATTGTGATTAGGAAGAAAACAAATATACACCCGTGCGGTTGGATAAAGGTGATGCGGGCCTGGCGGATTGATACAGTTGTTTTATCTGTGCTGGAAATAGATGTACATAATGTGTAGCATTAAAATTGCAATAGACCCGAGGATTACCCGCCCTAACAGGGTAGTTAAATCTTACAAATTACAAGAACAAAATGGGAACTTATACGATTAAATGTCGAAATTAACTTTTTGAAGGCAAAGTATATATTAAACCTTTTCTCTATGAATATTCGTGATAGAAATAATGGCATTATTGGCTATTAATTAGATTATGTTTTATATAATGTCATATGAAATTCAAGAAAGTTCAGGCCTGGCACAAACTATAGAATCAGACCTATATCATTCCAAAAGCAAACAGAGCAGACCCTTATCAGACAGCTCCCACAGGAGTTTGCAAATGTATCTATGGAGAAAAGAGCTATATTTATACGAGAAAATACCTCTCTATAACGGCCACTAAATTACATCAGGTATTTTGTGTTAAATGCAGGTGGCTGCTTAAAGCAATGTGAAAGTAAAACAGAACGCTCCTATAGGAGCGTTCTGTTTTACTTTCACCTTGCTTTAAGCGGCCACCTGCAATAGCTACCAACTAATTAACACAATTTAGTGGCCGTTATGGAGTGTAGTCAGTTATTAAAGAGATCTGTTTGCCATTGTAATCCTCGGTACGCAATTTATGAGAAAAAAGTTCACCCCCTACCATTTGATTGGTTAATGAAACTCCAGTTTGAAATTGTTATTTTATGATGAAATTATATCCATTTTTTTTCAGGAAAGTTTAAAAGTTTTACCCCAAACCAGCTGTTTGCATCTGTTAAAAGAAACGAAAGCTAAAGGGAAAAAAGCAGCTTTGCATAATTTTTACCCTTTATTTCGCTGTAAAAAAATATAGACATTCTCAAATTCTGATCTGGTGTAATTTTTGCGTTCTCCCAATTCGTTCTAGAAATTCAGAAACTTTTAGTCGAGTGTCAAATAGCTTGCATCCTGATGAGACGCCGAGTTACTCGGCGTCTCATCTGGATCCAAGCTGTTTGCAAATGTGCGCCAGATGGAGAATAGAGGAAGAATGATTAACATTAGCTGGGAATTCATTTCATTGAATGACTCTGAACTAAAGACTACTCCGTGGGTTACGAGTAATGTGGCTTCAGATGATTTGTAATATTTTACCAATTCACTCATAATGGATATACCAAATATTTACCCTTACCCTGAACTTGACTTTTACACGGAAATATCTACATCCAGATCAGACATCAATCACTTCGACGTCTGATCAGGAACGACCCTGTGTTGACCTTTTATTTGCGTTTCTTCAAAACTAAAAAATCAAATATGTACAAAACCACTTCAAAGACCTGATGTATATACCACTCCAAGGGTTAAGCCTATTACAACTGATGCGAGCCGCTCCCCCGAAACCCCCGCGGTTTTGAAAACCCTATTAGAGTTTTCCAATTCACGTTGATGAATTTGCAAGGTGAAGCGGAAAACTTCAGAGTCAAAACACTCACAAAGAGAAATTCAGTTGAATTGAAATTTCAATATTACTTCGTTATAACCTTTAGCTCGCTAGCAAAACGTTGTCCTCCAAATGACAGGTTTTTTCTGAGCCCTTAACCTGACAAGGACGAGTTCGTACGCCATTTGCAAATAGCATGCATGTAGATTCATTCCATGTAGGTGTCGTTTGATCAGGGTCTGCTCTGTTTGCTTATGGAATAATATAGATTTGATACTACAGCTAGTTACGCTATTAGTTGCTACTCATGTCAGTGTTTTATTTAAACCTTCACTCCATTAATACGCATTTCTTTGCCTATGCAAACAGATTAGACCCAGATCAGACGGCTCCTGTAGGAGCCGTCTGATCAGGGTCTGCTCTGTTTGCTTATGGGCTAATATAGATGATACTACGGTTTCTGTCATGTGTTCATAAACCGTTATAAAAATGAAGTAATACTCATAAATATGCATGCCGTCATTATTTCTTGCATGCATATTCACAAGGTAGGGAATCAACTTTATGCAAATGTAAATTTTGATACAATAATTTGTTTAATAAATACATGTTTTCATAAAAAGGGGAGTTAGTTTTAAGTATTCAGCAGAGTCAGGTTTAAATAGCAGGTACAGGTTTAAACCATTCCCTCATAGGCTATTTTAGACACAACCTCTTTGAATAAATCTAAAAGGATCATTTACTAGCAGAAATGTAAATCTTAAAATAGTGTAGTTTTGAAAATATTGTGATAAGAGAGCATTTGCTCATATGGAGCAAATGCTCTATTAATCACAATGGTTTAAAATAAAAAATTTTTACAGAGACGTCAAAAAGCGTCAATAACAGGAAAAAGGTTAAAGTCATTCTTAACACTCTCTCGGGCGGCCATGGAGTGCAGGTATAATAGGATTAAACATTATTAAAACTCGCTTGACAATCATTAATCACCCTCATGGGCCCAGGTCAAGTCCCAAACCCAGTGGGGAGCCCAAAAAACTGACATACAGGTGTTTAATAAGGTTTATGCATGTGACAACTGACAGTTTCGGCATGTTAGACTGACAAGGTCTGTGTTTGTTCTTTAGCATGTAGCATTTACACGTGGATTAATGTTTGAAAAATGTTTTGTAAACTTCTCCATAACGACCACTAAAAGGAAGTCTAACTATGAGTATGTAAAGCATGTGATAGCTTAATGCAGGTCAAAAGTAATGCAGGAAGTTCCTGTAGGAACTTGCTGCATTACTTTTGCCCTGTATTAAGCAACCTTCCCATTTTTAAGATTTCTATGTCTAATCAATATAAGACCGCTTAAGGCAGGCTGCAGTGTACATATACAAATAAACATACTCCAATCCCCAAGTGCATTGACACGCAAGTCTAAAACCAGTATGTCAACTTGTTATATTGTCTCTTTGAAAAAAAAAAGTCATTTTGTTAGCCAAGACGTGGCAGCAAAATACCTTATAGGCTATTTTTAGCTCCAACCTCTTTGAATAAATCTACCGAAAAGGAGCATTAACTAGGGAAAAGGACATTTTTAGAATTTTGTAGTTTGAAACTATAGGAGCAAATGCTCTATTTATCACAAAGGTTTCGACAGGTGACTTTTGCAGAGGCGTCAAAAGTCGTCAATATGAAGGAATGGGTTAAACATTGGATATTAAAAATAATAAATAATATGAGATGCTTGATGGAATAGCATCTGCACGCTTGACGTCACTAATTTTCAATCAAAAGGTCGAGCCTAGATCAGCCTTTTCAAATGCACGTGCGTTATTAATACGTCACAGGTGAACATATTTGCTAAAAATAAGTCAATAGCTTAGCGAAGCAATAACTCTCACCCCGCCTGCGAAAAAAATAATGTCTGCTAAAAATTGGAACTGGTTAAAGTTTGACTACTTTCGATTCAATCAAGTTTTTTAGAAACTATTGACAGAGTGTCAAACAGCTAGGATCCTGACGAGACGCCGAGTTACTCAGCATCTCATCTGCTTCCAAGCAATTTGCAAAATGCTATCACTGATTCGTCAGTAAAGTTCAGTTATTTTTTCTTATGCTTAACGCGACCTGATCAGCATGTGCAAACAGTTTGGATCCAGATGAGACGCAGAGCAACTCGGCGTCTCATCTGGATCCAAACTGTTTGACACTTGATCAATAGTTTTCCCATAGCTTGATCAAATCGATTGTCAATAAAAGTTCAGTGAATCAGAGCTTGAGTAGACTTTTTTTTTTCAGAAGGTTAAGAATAATTTTCAACTAATCCGTCGATATGCGATGTCCCCTAAGAAATTGACCAAACTCCTGAAAACTCATTTATTACAGGTTAATTCATTTTTGCCATATAGAAATATTGATAAATTGGGTCGTATGAATGGTCCGGATTTTCTGTGTTCAATATGTCGGAAATGTTACCGATTTATCATCTAAAAAGCATGCCTGGGAAATGGCCTGAAGAATAAAAGGTCGAGGTTTGGCCTTTTCAGAGAGAATAAATAAACGTTTCTAATTTATACAATTTCTCACCATTTTACATATTCACTGGTAATTTTGTCTTTCGAACCAGCGTGCTCTCTCTTTAACACAACACGGGGCAATCGTATTAACCTTTGTAAACAGTTTGGATCCTGATGAGACGCCGAGTAACTCGGCGTCTCATCAGTATGCAAACTGTTTTGAACTCTGATTATAATTTGAACAGAAATGATAATGTATACATTCTGAGAATTTAAAGAAGATGGCACTATTTTCGGACGACACTTGTTAAGAAAGCTAAAAGTTAAAGTTTATCATATCGTGACAAGTTTAACTTTTTCGCTGCCGAGTATCATCATCTGTCGAATTTGTCATCGGCTTTAATTCCTAATTGTTAACTTTCCTTCATTTTGTGTCAACAAAGCATACTCACATCATCAAACAGTTTGGATCCTGATGAGACGCCGAGTTAATCGGCGTCTCATCTGGATCCAAGCTGTTTGCAAGGTGACAACTGATTCGCCAATTGGCAGTGATGGTGTTAAGTGCTGCCTCTAGTTTTTCTGTACTAAAAGGGCCATTTGTCGTACGCCTAATGTTGTCGTATTCTGTCTGGTAACAAATATCTAAACTCATGAATCAATAGTAATTGTAGAATTGATAGCCCAGAGTATGATCTTTGCTGTTTGCAGTGGCATGGCAAAGTAGTTCGTTCAATATCCTCTAATTATCCTCAATACAAGCTAATTACCTTAAGAATTAATAAAATATAGAAACATTTAGGAAAATAGTTCAGACTCAGATGAAACTGCTCCTGAAGGAGAAATTTAATCAGGGTCTGCACTGTTTGCTACCATGCCAGTCAAATTCAAAGTTGTCAAAATGGTGTCAAATTCACCTTATTTAACTTTACAAACCAACAAGGAGGGGTAGCTTAATGAATGACGAAAGTTAAGCAGAAAGCTCCTCTAGGAGCTTTCTGCTTTACTTTCGTCCTGCATTAAGCAACCACCTGTTCTTATAGACTCCATCGTTTATTTATGGTAGCTATATGCACGTTCTACAGAAAATGGTATTTAAGTATTCGGTAAGCAGGACGGAATGATAACATTATACTCATTGAACCACTTCTTTGGTATCGTCACAAACAACCGCTACAAAAACCTCAAGCGCTTATACGTATTTGAACACAAACGAAATTTCAACCGTTTATTCAGACATAAAAACCTTTCAAAAATTGTTCCACTTTCAGCTGTTAGTGAATGTACTTAGCTGAAATATCACAACTCTTGTACATACACTGCGAATCTCATATATTTATGTCGCGAGACACCATGACAACGAGCGTTTCCGGTGTCGTAATGGCGGGATTCCGACAATTTGCATACCGACAAATTACTTTATTTTATCGTTTGTTTATATAACGAGACATTCGATCTTTTATACAACTGAATACATTTTATCACTTATCTGCTGTAAAGAAAAAATGTGTCCGCTCAAATTTGGATCTGGTGCAATTCGGACTACCTCTGCTTCAATCGAACGTTTTGAAAAAGTATTGATAAAGTGTCAAAAATTGATAAGGTGTCAAACAGCTTAGGACCTGATAAGATGCCAAGTTGCTCATCCTCTCAACTGGATCCTAGTAGTTTGTGTATGCAAGTAAGGTCGCGCTTAAAGGGAGAAAGTTGAAAAAAAGAATATTTGCAGTCAATCTTCATATCGTGCAAGACGGTCATGTTTCAAAGTTAGAAACTGTTCTGAATTCAGAATATTTTTTAGAATATTGGCAGACGAAAAGTTCAGATAGGGGCGATATTATCAGTAGGTAGTCTTGTACTAACATTTGCTGACAGCTTGGATCCAAAACAAACGCAGCTTAATTTCGCGTCTCATCTTTAGCCAAACCTTTCGACTTTCAAATTTGTTGTTCTTAATAGATAAAGTAGATTTATCTTACGCTTTAAAAATAATAAAATGAAAACGACAACAATTTGAGGAGACGTCGCTTTTACTAACCCAATACCACTAAAAGGTTAATTCTGTAACATTATAGACCAATTTGTGATTAGCTTTGCTGACATATTGGATCCAGATCAGACGACAGCTAACTCGGCGTCTCATCTGGATCCAAGCTGTTTGATACTCGGTCAATACTTTCTCAAAAGTTTGATCGATTCGGAAATAGTCAAACTTGAACAAGCTCCAAATTTAGAGCAGCCATTATTTTATTCACATCGGGGTATGGGCTTAACCCATTCTCTCATATTGACGCCTTTTGACGCCCCTGTATTAGTCACTTTCTAAAACCGTTGTGATAAATAGAGCATTTGCAAATGCTCTATTTATCACAATGGTTTCAAAACTACACAATGCTTTAATTTTCCTTTTCCCAAGTAAATGCTTCTTTTCGGTAGATTAATTCAAAGAGGTTGGGTCTATAAATAGCCTTTGAGGGTATGGGCTTAAAAGGGTTAATTGGAATCAAATGAAACGGTGACATTACGAAGCTTTAGCGATGATCTCTGCCACAATACAGATCGATAGCTCCAATATTCTACATTTTCCACAATTTCACGCTTCCCCGGCAAAGACAATAAAACTGAAAATTGAGTCTTCAACCCTTGGCATAAGTCAATGTTACAGAATGCGGGTGTCATCGAAGGATTTGAATAAATATCTGTATCTGAATACAAGTTCAAACAGTATGGGTTGCATTACAGTATTTATTTTAGATGTATCCGTTGATATATGATCCCATTGATATTATCTATTTTTTCCGATGGGACTTACAGAGTTAGAGCATGCTGTAAGCGTGGCCTGATTTTGCATTTACAAACAGTTTGGATCCTGATGAGACGCCGAGTTACTCGGCGTCTCATCAGGATCCAAGCTGTGTGACACTCGGTCAATAGTTTCGTCAAAAGCTTGAAATTATTGGATATAAGTAAAGCTTGCATCAGGCAAGAATTTTGCAGATTTTATTTTTGTCCAGCATGGGAAGTGTTACAGCTATAGAGACTGGTAATAAAGAGCGCTTTATGTAACACGTAAATATAGAACCGTTTAACAGTCCAGAGGTCTAAATAAGATGAGTAATGTTAAAACAGCTTCAGAAATAACTTCTTAATTTCTCCACCAAACCCTGTGTTGTCCATTATATTATATATTATATTATATTACATGTATAATATTATATTATATTATTCTTTTATCTGATAGATGCGCCTTTCGACATAACTATTTGCAAACAGGGCAGATCTGGTTCAGTCAACGTCTGTAGGAGCCGTCTTACCAGGATCTGCTCTATCGGCTTATGAAATTATGTAGATCTAATTCTACAATTTCTACCATATTGTTCATAGTTCATTATAATATATAATCTAATTAATATTCATACAGTAGTTATTTCCTCCATGAATATTCATCAGGTTCATGATTAAACAGCAATATGCTTTCCGCAATTTGTAAGAGATAGGTTTAATGAGTTTCCACTGTACAGTTGGTATGAGAAATGAGTTTTCTGGTCTCTTGTTAGTTTACCGAGAACATTGCGTGCGAAAATTCAATTTCAACTTTCAATACCAGCCGTGTTGGCATTTCACATCATCAAGATGACAAAACCCTTTATTCTGATAGTAGCAAGAAACTTTACATTAATTTTTGCCAACACAGTGTGTAAGATCTTGGCAGCTGATATGGATCTAAACTGTCTCGGCGTTTGGAAGGTTACACTTCCTGTGCTAAGCGAGATCTGACTGACATTTACAAATAGATTGGATCCTGATGAGACGCCGAGTAACTCGGCGTCTCATCAGGATCCAAGCTGTTTGCCATTCTGCCAAACTAAATACATGTAGTTTCTAAGAGCAACTATGCGCCAACAGGATTAATTTTTATAAATGATTACAATGTCAGTTTCAGCTTGCATGTTTTTTGATAGCATGAACGGATTAAAAGTAAGGCTTAGAGATATTAAAATTGTTCCAAATTACATACATCTCTTCAACTTTATAAACCTACGGAGGGTGGAGATATGGTGTCCGAATCCTTAGGGCATTAGGGTATGCTTGTGTAAGAGGGGTCCTTTTGGACGGTGTACACTCTTTGCCTAACTTCCTGTTTAGTGACATTGTGTATTAGCTGGTTCAAATAATAGAAAAACGAACAATTGTTACACTTTCGTAGGAAACACATTGTTACACTTTCTTAGGAGATAAATTGTTACGCTTTCTTAGGAAACGGATCGTTACACTTTCTTAGGAAACACATTGTTACATTTGCTTAAAACTCCAAGAGTTAGACATACGTACCAATAGAATGATGTTACTTTAGACCGCTACACATATACAGTAAAACCTCGATTATTCGAATTTTCGTTATAAACGAATTTAGACCCTTTTAGGCAGGTGGCTGCTTAATGCATGATGAAAGTCATGCAGAAAGCTCCTAGAGGAGCTTTCTGCATGACTTTCACCATGCATTAAGCTGTCACCTGTCTTAAAGATCGATAATAATACGTATTTTAGTGTTCGGATAATCGAGGTTTTACTGTATAGTATAAAAGAAACTTTCTCTCTATGAAAACGGAACTTCATGTCACACCAAACCGGTAATGGACCTCCAGACAAAGATTGTGACCTGGAATGCGGTGACACGAAGTCACATACATTTCTGCAAACTCTCTAACACCCACTCTATATAATAAACCTTGGTTTAACCTTTTAGTCCATGTATATCCTTGTAAGAAATCATGACTTCATGACCATTAACTAGATGAATGTTTAAACTGGCTTATGAATACAAGGACATTTTGCCATAGGAGAAACTGTAGAATTAGATCTGAATTATTTTACAAGCAAACAGAGCAGACCCTGATATCTGTATTACTTTTGACCTGCATTAAGCTATCATCTGCCTTACAGACCCATACGTAGACCTATTTTTATGGACGCTTAAGACTTCTACTTAGGCTTCTACTGTATTGGAAATATTTACAAATAATGTCTATAATTTATAGATAGATAGATTTATTTCAATATTGTGCAAGTAGCATGGTTACAATAGCAATGCACTGAAAAAAGATATCAACATCGTGATAATTAAAGCAATGCATATATAAACATCATGAAATAACTAATGAACCATGTCAGTCACATCAATATCAAGGATGACACAAAAGAGGGGAAGATGATACCTTATTTCCATTGAAGTCCTTGATAGTTATGGTCTGACATAGAGAGACATGAAAAATATATAAAATAAAATGAATTGAAATACTTGAAATATGATCAGTTCCAATTTTCGACTTACTTCCGATTCGTCCAAGCTGTCAAGAAACTATTGACCGAGTGTTCAAACAGCCTGACGAGACGCGTCTGATCTGGGTCTAAGCTGTTTTTGACATGCCAGTCAAACTGTGCTTATAGCGGGTGTAGGAGTAATGCTTACAATGCGGGAAACGAGTCAATTATGGCATTTGCAAACAGTGTAGGCCCTGATGAGAGGGCTCCTAGAGGAGCCCTCTCATCAGGGCCTGCACTGTTTGTCATGTTTCACATTTCTTCAAATCAAATCATTGAGTATTCATGGCAAGCTTGACGTGTTTGAAATTTGGAATATTTTGAGTTTTCAGCGTTGAAAGGGCTAAGGAGTTAAATTGTATTTTAAAAGGAAGGAGGCGAATTTCTGAGCTGATGGAGAAAAAAACCTCCTCTGCGTGTTATATTTCAAACTATTGCTGTCAAATTATTTCTCAATAATATCGTCCATTGCATAACACTGCAGTTGAAATACCCTGGCGATTTATTTTTCTCTCGTCTTCTTCTTGCGTGCTAAGCAAGAATCCACATTGTTATGTTATCCCCTTTCGACATCCCTGTTTGTTGTTTGCTTCAAACATTCCTCCTCTCAGATATTAGAGAACTATCGCTATTAGCTCTTCATTCTTGACGGGTTTATAATCCTCGTGTCAAACATATCCGGGATTGTGAGACTCTGTTTCATGCCTCAGTGTCTGATCTGGCTACAACCTGTATGGCAATGACAGGCATGTTTCATTCTTTTGTTCAAAAGTTATTCCGCAAGAGGAAATGGTAATATTGATTGTTTCTGGCACAGTTTCTGGTGATTATTGTTTTGTAAACGACAAAAAGTCCTCTGTGTAATCATTAGAATGTAAGGCTTGGACGAGTGGATGGCGGTGTTAACGAAATCTTTTGATCCACATGAAGCGTACACAAATCGTGTAGACCCATTTACCAGGTGACCGACTTGGGTCAGAACTTGATGAGAACTAGTGTCCAATTTGGGACTAAGTTGATGAAAGCTGTTTTTTAAATTTTGAAACAGAAGTAAAGTTGAGTTGAAGACACCTTGCTCGCGGGCTGAAGGCTGTGAGACAGTTCTCCCTAGGGAACGCACAGAAGTGTGTTTATTTTGTTATCACGCTTTTGTTTTGAAGAATTTCATCCTGATAAAAATATGATTTTCAACAGAATATTGTGCAACACGGATAAAAGTTGTCAGAAAATCGTTCGTCGGTTGTTAATGATATAAGTGGATTATGCAAATATTTGCACTGGGCAAGATGTACATGTAGATTCGAGACGAACACCTTACGCCGGTAAAAATGGTTCTGTCCGAATTTGCGGAAAAAACACAATTGTACAAAACAGATATAATGAATGTACATGAGTATTGTATACAAAACTTCGCTTGTTCTGCATTAATCTACCGCCTGTTTTAGAAATCCTGAATTATACTTCTGATGGGTGGAGTTTACTGTATAAATGGTTGGACAATTGGGGTCATACTTTGCAAAAGAAATACAATGCATAAAGCAAACAAAGAGATATCCTGTACATGTAGAACTATATATATAAGATATATGGTAGTTGAAATCTAACTTAATTGTCAAAGGTAATATTTCCTGAGCTACAGATAAAAGTGCGGACCCGATTACTAAACTCGGCATTTCTCCACCAAACCCTATACCGTGACTCCACCAAACTCTATACTGTGACCACTCTTTAGAATCGTCTCTTTGAGACGATTCTAAAGAGTGGTCACAGTATAGAGTGTTTGGGAGAAATAAAGGAGTTATTCTTGTAAATGTTTAAATCACGCATCTTACCTTGACCTCTGTAAATAACTAAATACACAAATAAAGCGAAAACTAATACATTCTACACGCTAAAGTCACACAAGTGACAGATGCAGCCATCTAATACCACGTGTTAAATATTCATTGCTTTATAAATCTAATTAGTACACGTCTGCAGTCACACATTAAAATAATACAGTCCATAAAACACGGCTCCAATAAAACCATACCAGCATCCTTCATTGTCAGTCCTCTTGAAGTTAGTAGGCTTTGGCTCAGTAATATGCATGTAAGAAATGAAGACATCGTGAATATAAGCGACGCATTATAATACAGTAAAACCTCTATATAACGGCCACTAAATTGTATTAATTAGTTGGTATTTAGGACAGGTGGCTGCTTAAAGCATCCACTTGCCTTTAACACAAACTAATTGATGTAATTTAGTGGCCCTTATGGAGAGGTTTTACTGTAATACCATGTAGTGTTTATAAACACAGGAAGGTTTCGCCAATTTTAGAAACTGTAGAATCAGATCTATATTAGTCTAAAAGCAGACAACGTATCTGCCTGGTAAAAGGTGTATCCCTTTCCCTCATATAAACGCTTTTTCACGCATTTGCAAACATAGTAGACCCAGATCAAATGGCTACCGTAGGGGCCGTCTGACGAGAATTAACAGTTTTGTCAGAGCTTTAAAAACTTTGAACATTTACATTATAAAAATTCAGCTTATAAATATTTATGACGTCATAATTTCTTACATGGATATTGAACAGAAAAGGAGTTATACACTTAAACCTAAATACACATTTCCGTCAACTTACGACCAGGGTGTCAAACGGGTTGAATCCTGATGAGACGCCGACCTCGGCGTCTCATCTGGATCCAAACAGTTTGCAAAAGGCAGTTTACGACATCACCAAAGTGTCATAGTCTCGGTCTAGAAATCAAGTTGTAAAATAATTGTCAGCTGAAAGTCTGTTCTCTAGTGCAATATTGACTATTTCCGACTCGATCAAGTTTTTCAGTTACTACTTACTGCGTGTCAAACAGCTTGGATCCTAATGAGACGCCGAGTAACTCGGCGTCTCATCTGGATCCAAGCTGTTTGCAAATTATGAAGTCATGTCGCGCATACATGTAGCGGGGTAAAGATTTAATGGACAGAAGTCATAAATTCTGTATCGTCAGAAAATAAAATCTGTTTAGTCGTGAAATATACCCAGGGCGCACATCTGTTGGTACTATCACTGTTGCCTGCGAATTTTTCTACTTCAATGCTTTCAAATAAATCAAAGAGAGCCAAATGCTACCATATTTAGCTGCAATTTAGAGCGATTTCACGTGCCGCTTGGCGTATATGATATCAAATTAAGCTCTCTCCCGTAATCACAAGCAACAACCCAGAGACACCCACAGAGCCCAATAAATAGAATGTACTTTAGAAATTCTCTACAGCAATCACTTAATAAATTAGCAGGGATGTTTTTAAAAGTAGGTAGATGCTTAATGCAAGGCGAAAGTAATACAGAAAGGTCCTATGGGAGCGTTCTGCATAACTTTCGTCCTACATTAAGCTACCACCTGCCTTTAAGCCTTCCCTTCATATAAACGCATTTACACACCTTTGCAAACAGAGTAGACCCAGTTCAGACCACTCCAGTAAAAGCGTATGTTCTGTTTGCTTGTGAAATCATAGAAAACTGATCCTTTAGTTTTTATCTAATCCAATAATTCAAGCTTTTTAGATACATGTACTACTGAGCAAGTGTCAAAAACTTACTTTTGAACGAGTGTCAAACAGTCTAGTAGAGAAGAATTTAGATAGGAAACCGTAAGAAACCGTAGGATCGAATATATATAATTTCATTTCCAAACAGAACAGACCAAGATAAGACGACTTCTGTAGGAGCAGTCTGATCTGTGTCTACCCTATTTGAAAAGACGTCAAAATACGTCTCTATGAGGTAATGGGTTAAACTGCGGGGGAATGAATCCTCTGGCATAATTGTGACAACAGATTTGAACAGCAAACATACGAAGTGTCCCTATGGTATTTTACGTTTTGATTTGATGTCTCCCTAATGCACTATTGACACTTGTGGGGCTCGGGTGAAAACGTTTTTGAAGGAAGGGAATTATCCAGGAAATGAATTGGAACAAAGACCGGTCGATAACTTGAAGATAACAAAGCGAGACCGTAACTGGTATAGCCTTTTACCATATAGATAAGCCTTTTAATGGCTTTGCAAACATAGAAGACCCAGATCAGAAGGCTTCTGTAGGAATAGTCTGTTCAGGATCTACTCAGTTTGATTATTGATTAATATAAAACTGACACCACAGTTTCTGTCATGATAAATATCCTTGTTCATATTGTCATTATTTAAATTCATTTAATTAATATTCATGATGTCATTATTCTTACATGAATAATCAAGAAATTAGGGGTTAGAGCAAATATACGAGTACGGTATAATTCTGGGTGCTAGATGCAGGTGGTAGCTTAATACAGGACAAAAGTCTCTAGGAGCTTTCTGCATTACTTTTGTCCTGCATTAAGCAACTACCTGCTTATGAAGACATCCGTGTTTATTAATTAAATGGTCGCATTAGAGAGGTTTTACTGTATATCTCAAACTCAGTTACCTTAACCTTTTCCTTATTCTATATAGTTATTCTAAATGTCAATACCAAATGAATACTCATGGACAAAATAGTTACAATGAAATGTGGATGTTGGAACATTGTAGCCATTTTAGAACGTAAAGAAACAGATCTATCTAATTCCATTTAGCAAACAGAGCAGACCCTGATCAGACGGCTCCTATAGGAACCGTCTGATCTGGGTCTACTCTGTTTGCAAATGCGTGAAAAGGCGTTGATATGAGGGAAATGGTTAAAGACACAGATTTAAGTCTTATTATTTGTCGCTTGAGAGAGGTTTTTACTTTGCTACAATTATTGCAAGACTCGTTTTTTGGGGGAGTCTAAGCACATTGTCCTCGGTTGAAAATTTCACTTATATATTTGTTTTCCATTTCTATACAAAACTACACTATCTCACCAACAAACAGTTTTGATCCTTATCAGACACCGCGTTACTCGGCGTCTTATCTAGATCCAAACCGTTTGAAGACGTTATTGCTTGCTAAACAAATTAAATAGAATAACGCCTTAAATCAAACGTAGCATGTTTATTCAGAATGCCTCCCATGTCGTAAGTGAACATCCCTAAATGAATTATACTGTCAAAGTGTCACAGAAAACGCTATGTGCATGCTCTGGAAATATTTTAACTATTACCCCTGCTGTAAAAAATAAAGTCTACTCAAATTTAATCTTGTACAATTTTGACTACTTCCAATGCGCTTAATATGTTGAGAAACTATTGACCGGGTGTCAAATAGAGTGGATCCTGATGAGACGCCGAGTTACTCGGCGTCTCATCTGGATCCAATCTATTTGCAAATGAGAGTTAGATCGCGAATAGCGGGCTAAGGATTAATCAGCCATAAATTTATTCCCTGCACATATTCTTGATGTATGACTTGCAAATATAGCAGTTCGGAACCACGATCGATAGTTATTTAACTTCTTAAACAATATTGTTGTCTCTTATTTCTGTGTGATTAAATTTCGGTTAAATTACTAACGCATTAGTTATGTTTTTTACATTACCAGCCGAGCGGCGAACGGTTTGGATGCAGATTACTCGTCAAATTCATTTTGTGGGTTATATGTATGTAAATATAATTGGATTTTGTTTGGCTAAGTGTCACGCATCCGTTAAGCTGCGCAACTCATCAGCATAAAATGTAAATTAATTGCAGGTTAACATTTAGACAACAGTTATTGCCACACGACATTAACTGCAGGTCGGTATTATTCAATATCGCATCCTTGTCGAATAAACAGTCTCCTTTATTTGACACTTGTTACAAATTTGACACCGACTGCGTCATAGTGTTTTATCTAATAGGTGAGTTTTGAGAACATCCATTAATTGTCATCTGGAATCACATTTCAGTCACCGATCTTTGGTTGCAATGTTTTGGCTTAACCCATTTGTTCCCACGATCCCATATATGGGACATAGGCAAACAGTGTAGACTCTGATCAGACGCCGCATAATGCGGCGTCTGATCAGAGTCTACACTGTTTGCTGATAGGAATTTCAATATAAAACAAAACGAAATTGAAAAAATTAGGCCAGGCACCCTTAGATCAAAGATGGACTAATCCAATATATACATGTAAATATGGAAGAATCCACTGGTCGCAAATGGGTTAAGATTGTAATGACTACAACAGCGACAAAGACTAAATGTGCAACGGAATTATAAACAAAGGTTAACGAATGTTCAACAGAGGTCCGGATAAAATGCGTAATTTAAAACATTTTCAAGAATAACTTCTTTATTTCTCCAGCAAACCCTATGTTGTGACCACTCTTTAGAATCGACTCGAAGAGACGATTCTAAAGAGTGGTCACAACATAGGGTTTGGTGAAAAAATGACGATTTTAGTAATTGAGTACGCACCTATATCTGTTGCTCCGTTCAATTATGAAAAATGATACAATGAAAGGGATTAACTCTTTACATGATAGAGAATATGCACATCTGCGTTCAGAATATTCATGATGTCATTGTTTCTTACATGAATATTCATGAGGGAAAGGGTGAAAGTATCAATCATTCGGAATATTACTGACAACACGGTGAGCATTCTACACAAGACAAAGACAATAAAGCACACAGAGAAGAGCAGTCCAATAATGAGGATTATTATACGCAGATTAAAGCAATTATTCTGTACCCATTTTGTGGTTATTTTCTTGATGACAGCTACAAACATTTTGGATCCAGATGAGACGCCGAGTAACTCGGCGTCTCATCAGGATCCAAAATGTTTGCTACTTTAAATTAATTCTGGCGTTTGGAATGAAATGAAACCAATGTTTATTTTGAGAAGTGAAACAGACACCATTTTTGACAGACGACCCCTTCTTAGCGTACAAAGAGCTAATGGCCTCATTTATACGGATGCACTTTACTCTCATAATTGTGGACCAGAGTTGATACGCGCATGTGGCACGCTACCTTTTTCTTACGGATAAAGTAATCTGCGATAAAAGTGCATTCTGCACCAGTCCGGTTATTTATGAGGATTGCACTTCTGTGTATGCATATATTGCAGTTTGCATATGTTAGCATGCTAATTAAGATGCTATCTGGCACAATACTGTTTAGAAATGGCATACTGTTTACATGCGATTTTGTAAGGGATTTATGAGTATTTGTGTGGCTGTATCCATACTTTGTAAGGACAGCTAGAGGCTATGACACTATCTGAGTAAAGATAAACCAATTGCAGCGATATCTGCAAGTCTCGCGAGAGTTTACGAGACCTATAATGACATCTTAACAGCTTTTTGGAACGTGTGTTTTTCCCAGAGAGACGTTATTCCATCTCCGCTGTGTGAGTTGTGTACCACTTTGCTTACAGCAATTGTGCAAGGCCTGGAAAAATAGATTCAAAAGCAGATCATGTCATTTGCCTCACAACCGCTTCTGCTACATATTTTAACTCTTTCCCTCATACTGACGTCTTTTGAAGCCTCTGTAAAACTCACAGTTTGTAACCATTGAGAAGCAAATGCTCTTTTTATCATAATGGTTTCAGAATGCACAATTCTAAAACAAATCATTTATTTTCTCTAGTACTTGTAAATGTTCCTTTTCGGTAGATTTATTAAAAGAGGCTGTATCTATAATAGCTTATTAGGGAATGGGCTAACACTTTCGCGCATCACTAAATGCGGATGACATTCCATTTTCCAAGACCACATGCAAGTATATCTAGCAATATTTCTGAATCTTATACCTGGAAGAGACACATGTTTACGTCTATGCAAACAGAGAAGATCCTGATCAGACGGCTCCTGTAGGAACCGTCTGATCAGGGTCTGCTCTGTTTGCTTACGAAACGATATAAATCCTGCATATGATTACAAGTTCTGCCATGGCCAACAATGCATGCGTTCATATGTTTATATAACATTGTAAAAGTTCAGCTTATAAATATGCATGCAGTCAGTAGTATTTCTTACATTAATATCCACCAGGCAATGGTGTTAATATGACTTGGTGTTTGTTGTATTCTTGTGGGGCAGCGACGCATAATTTGCAACGGCATATCTGCATTGCTGACCCCGATATGCTTCAAACAGATCCACAAGGTGGCTTTCTAATTGTAACAAATTGAGCGAAACATGAAAATGTGTGCATCTGTTTCCATTGATGGGTATTTATTTGCAACATAACAAGGACACATTGATAACCTATTTATGCCAACGATTTTTGTATATACAGTAGAATCTGTCTTAAGCGTCCGTCAGAAAGAGTTCTAATTATGGGTTTGTATGACAGGTGGTAGCTTACTGCAGGTAAAAAGTAATACAGAAAGCTCCTATAGGAGCTTTCTGTTTTACTTTTGCCCTGCATTAAGCAACCACCTGTATTTTAAGATATCTGCGTTGAATCAATTCAAAGTTGCTTTTGACAGGTTTAACTGTAGAACATAGGAAACAGTGAAGATCCAGAGCATGACCTTTTGGACATTGAAGATCAAGAGCATGATCTTTTGGATAAAGGAATAATGCAAAAGACAAATACAATTGGAGCAGACGACATTGGTTTGCATACGGCAATACGTGGCAGCGAAAGTGTTAATGACAAGAAATCGAAAAATGCTCTTTTGGGAATTGAAGCAGTCGACAATTTATTTTTATTTTTCTTTCCAACAAAAACTACTTAGTGTTCAAAGGCTTACGTGTTGATTGTCTTGTGAAACTCAAAGCTCGAAGCTCAAGCTCTGTGCAAGAGAGCTGCTGTTATTAAGCTGTAGTATGGCATAATTACCGTGACTTGCGATGCGCAACGTAACTAGCATTTACAAACAGCTTGGATCCAGATGAGACGCCGAGTAACTCGGCGTCTCATCAGGATCCCCAGCTGTTTGACACCCAGTCAATAGTTTCTGATAAGCGTGTTCGAGTCAAAACTGAATATGAATTGTAATATATCACAAATTAAGCATACATCATTTTTATAACAGGATAAGGCGGCACAATTACTGTGGGCTGCTGGACCATTTGTCACGTAATGATCCGTGAAATTAACACTTCCTTACAGCAAACACAAAATATACTGACAAAAAAAGTGTGCATCCAGACCGGACGTCGAGTAACTTGACGTCTAATTAGCATGTTTGCCTATCGCAATCAACTTCATTTCCACATAAGAAGACTGCATCTAATTTTGTTTGTATCTATCTCGAAGGCATTTGTTAAAAAGCAGACGACAATGATTGGTTGCCGGAAGGATGTATGAAGTCTTCTGCTTCAAAGTATGTTGTCTGCAGAAGTCGTGCAGACGAGAAGTAATCTTTAGTATGTTGAGTAAATTCTCGTCTGCTGAGTCCTTATAAAAATATTATCTATACATGCTCTTGTTTTTTCGAATAGTACCATAAGTATAAACTATACATATTTGCGCACGTGATAATGTCCAGTGGCTGGGTCTCACTGGAATCTACACTGTTGTGCAAACGTCAACACTATCTTGGCCACCAAATGTTTGACTTTTAACGTGACAACAAAAAGTAATCAGAAAAAGGATATAAATACATCTTAATCTGACATTTCTAAATATTTATAAGCTGTACAGATAAAACGGGTATTAAGAAAGTCTAAAATATTTTTTATTATTTCTGCTCCGAGGCGATTCTAATAAGTATTATAATAAGCAAGATAGGGTTTGGTGCAGAAACAAGATATTTTGACAAATCAGCCCGCATCTTATTTACAGCTTTGTTTATTATATGTTCTCTTCATTCTTATACCATAGACTGTGCTGAAATGTTTGTTACAAAACCATTTATACAATATTGAGTCATTGAACCGTTGATTGTAAGGCAATGATAGTCTACCATCAACAAATTAAATATTTAAGAAGACGATGTAATCAAGACTTCTTTTTATATTCCCGCACTGGTGGCTCTGAAATGTTCATCATCATTACTGGATCCCGGCGTCTAGAATTGCTCAATCAGCCGTTCTTTTGCTGTGGCAGTTCAATTTGGAACCTTTATCTACCAAGACTGGAATCTGAGATATAAATAATAATATTTTTTGTAGTATCATGGTTTTATTAAGCGACATAGCCGAACATTTTGAGCTAAAAATCTCCTCTGTAATTCAGGCGCGGTATTCTCGTAAACCATTTTGAAAGCCTTACTCCCAAGAGATAAAATACTGGACATAAAGGTTTTGTCGGCACTTTTAAGATTTTAAACATTAAAATATCAGGGTTGCTTTATTGTGTAATTCAACGAGAAAATGGAACACATTTTATTCCATGACGTCATATAGTAAGCTTGTCACTGATTGGTTAAATACTTGTACTTGTAACGTCTTCTTGGGGCAAAAACTGCACTATGCTTCAAGGTACAGTGTCCAGACCGGTTCTAACACAACCCGCATACGACGAGTGTTACACAATAGGGTCTATTGCGCAAGTATGTAGCCCATTCCCTTATAGGCTATTTTTGGATCCAACTTCTTTGATAAAATTACCGAAATGGAGCATTTACTAGAGAAAAGGAAAATTCTAGAATTGTGTAGTTTAGAAACCATTGTGATAAATAGAGCATTTGCTCCTATAGAGCAAATACTCTATTTACCACAATGGTTTCAAAAGGTGAGTTTTACAGAGGCGTAGAAAGGCATATTTATGGAGGAAATGGCTAAAGTATGTGTGCAATGATCAAAATCGTGAATCCCCACTTGGAAATCAAACGTTCTTCCGAATGAGCTTATCAAATGTGATAACACCTTTAGCCATAATTATACTCTATGAATATTCATGTAAGAAATGATGACATCATGCTTATCAATTAGTTGTATTTATACAATAACATATTAATACAGGAACATTTAACAAAGGCAGACAGTGTAGAATCAGATCTTTATTGTGTCATAAGGTAATGGTTACATCATGTAATTCCTAATTATGTAAATTGAACTATTTAAGGTTTAACATGGACGCCGTCCATTTTTCACCTGAGGGGTGTCTTTAAACGTTTCCTTGTCACGAGTGATAATATCCTTGGACAAACTAATTATATAATGAAATATGGAAGGTGGAACATTGTAGCCATTTTAAGAAAGTAAATAAACAGATCTTTCACATTCCAAGTAGCAAACAGAGTAGAACCAGAACAGACGGCTCCTACAGGAGCCGTCTGATCTGGGTCTACTCTGTTCGCAATTGCATGGAAACAAGTTTATATGGAGGAAAGGTTTAACACGTTAAAGGTTGGTTCCTTTAGCGATAAAAAACTGAGGGCGATTTACTGATTTATGATACGATAATGGCTTTGGGATTCATTCGTTCTGATTTCTTTAGTGTCACATAAATAACCGGTTTAAATTTTTAACCCCCAGATAGCTATTGATGAGTTTTAGCAACCTTTGCAAACAGACTAGATCCAGACCAGACGCAGATTTGACAGGCGTCTCATCTGGATCGAAACCGTCTGACACTAAGTGTGCATTTTTTCAAGAGAAATGAAGCATATTTCAAACACGAGAAATGACGCAGGAGAATGGTTGGGCATACGAATATTGTCCCAATAGTACTAAAAGTGAAAGTGCTAAGACGTTTGTTCCATGTGAAAGAACTCATTTATTTATTCAGACTAGAGAAAAATAGAATATCCCTACTGTTTTTGATTTGATAAATTTGTTTTTGAGACAATCCGTTATACGGATCCGATTAAAATAGCTCGCCCTTATCCTGCAGTGGAAAACAATGTTTTCACTCAATTTTGGATCTGGTGTAATTTTGGCTACTTGATCAAACTTCTGAGAAACTATTGACTGGGTGTCAAACAGCTTGGATCCTGAGGAGACGCCGAGTAACTCGGCGTCTCATCAGGATCCAAGCTGTTCGACGCTCGGCAAATATGACAAACAAAAACAAAACTTTTGCACCAAAACGGAGTCCAAGCAGACACTCTTTTAACCACGTGAATAATTAGGCTAATTTTAGATACAACCTCTTTGAATAAATCTACCGAAAAGGAGCATTAAATAGAGAACAGGATTTTTTTTTAGAATTGTGTAGTTTTGAAAACATTTTGATAAATAGAGCATTTGCTCCTATAGGAGCAAATGCTCTATTTATCACAATGGTTTCACAAAGTGACTTTTACAGAGTCGTCAAAAGTCGTCTATATAAGGGAATGGGTTAAGCAGCTGGGTCCTGGCCAAGAAGCTGAGTTACTCGGCGTCTGATAAGGACCCAAACTGTTTGTTCATGCCAGTTATGTTGTAAACAGCAATGTTAAGGCTAGTCTTCATTTTCTAGGATCTGTTTTATGGTTGATATCTATTTTGCTCCCTTTGATGTTTTGAGCTTGAGTGATTTAACAGTGTAATGTATGATATATAACATAATAATCCATCAGATAAGGCGTGTGACAATTCGCAGATGCAAACCAGCATCTTGCATGTCTGCAGTACCATCAGGTACAGATAATTATTCACATATGTATAGTTGGTTTGGATCCTGATCTGAAGTCCAATACAGTAAAAGCGGCATCACAAAGAGGTCTATAGTTGCTTTCTGCATTACCTTTGCTCTGCAAAAAGGAACCACCTGCATTTTAAAACTCCTAGTTTCAATAAATGAGTGGCCGCTTAACCCATTTCTGCCCAGTGACCCTTAAAAGGGACGTATACAAACAGTGTAGACCCAGATCAGATGGCTCCCGATGGAGCCCTCTGATCAGGTTATGCACTGTTTGCTGTAACCACCGATGTCAATGGCTTGTTCCACCAAATATTTTGTTAGCTGTGTCCCCTTAACATGAAAAAATGGAACTTTCCACAATGACATTTGGACGAGTTTTCTTCAAATAATATGGGAACAAATGACTTCAAACAGGCTATACTGTATGTACTTTCTGTATTTCTATTTATTCTTCCTCCAAACCTTATTCTGCTGATACTCATTACAATCGCCCCTCCGAGTCGATTCTAATGAGTACCAACAAAACTGGCTCTTGCTGAGAAATATGAGTACAACTCGTAACTACAGTCCTGTTCACGGGTTCAAAGGTTCAGAATAAATAAATATCTACAAATATAGAGTCCCATGCGTTTCAGGTCTCAAAACTGACGTCATTTCGTTTATTTTAATATAACTGTCACTGCTTCAAACGATTTGGATCCTGGTGAGACGCCGGGATACTTGGCATCTGATCTGGATCTAAACTATTCTGCAAAGAGGATCACATATTCATCAGTATAGCGTGGATAAGGTGGATTAAGCATAGGGACATGCATTTATATGAGATAACACTGATGAAACCGGTGATGATGGAAGAGATAACGGTGATGATAAAACTAATGGGAAAACCAAGCGCAAAAGTTAGTGCATTATAGCAAAACCATGTTGACCTTTTTATCTCGATATCCGCGACCTGGCACGCGTTTGAAAACAGCTTGGACCCAGATGAGACGCCGAGTAACTCGGCGTCTCATCAGGATCCAAGCTGTTTGACACTAGGTTAATAATTCCTGAAAAGTGTGATCGATTTGGAAGATGTCAAATAGCTCCTGATCTAAATTTGAGTAGTCATCATCTTTTACAATGGAGTAAGGGTGAAGATGAGATTAGATGTACATGTACTAACGGAATCTGGATTCATGGTGATGATTGAACAAACGATATGATATAAACATGTATATAAATCATTTTCTTTGATCAATGACAGTTTCGCTGACATAGAGGATAATAAACTTATTTTTGGTTCATACCTAAAATATACTATGAGAATGGATTGTTATACAGTTAAAATTTAGTTTTTAACCAGATTTAACCAATCCATTCGAGTTATATAGTTTTGATATCAACCTAAAGTTGTTGATTATTTAAGTTGATGAAAATAAATAACGATACTTACATCTGAAATGATATCATCATCAGTGACAATATCAAATGTGGAAAACTGGGAAATTTCTGTAAATCATTCGAAAGATATATAAGAAAGGATTTTTAATGACGTCACAACACCCTGTTGCTGTTCTTACGACGTCTGTAACAGTTACATCAAAACGACTGTAGCACAACCATGAAGCTGCAAATCACTCTTAACCTGCCTGTCAATGAAACCCATCGGTCGTTGAGACAGGTGAAAGCTTAAAACAGGTTAAAGGTCATACAGAAAGTTCCTATTGGAGCTTTCTGCATGACTTTCACCTTGCATTAAGCATCCATCTGCCTAAACCGACCTTAAGTTATTCTGTGTTCAATTTCTCGTTTTAGAGGTGTATAACTGTACTATTATTGCATGGTCGTCTTTTAATACTAACTTATTTCATTAAAACATTGTGTTTAATGTTCCTCCTATTTTGTATTTTCAGCAAAATGCAAGGACCAGTTAGGCATGGAGGATGGTCGGATTCCCGACGAGGCCATACAAGCCAGCTCAACACACGATCTCAAATCCGTCGGTCCCCAGAACGCAAGGTAAGTTAAACATGGGTAGAACTATTTTTAATCGTGTTATAGAAATGATGGACCTGATGTAACCTTCAAGTTTTTGAGAAACAATTGGCAATATGTCAAACAGCTAGGATCAGCAAAAACTGGGCCAAAGATATGTTCGATCAAAGCTGGGTCCGAAATTGCACAACTTTTGAATCTGAATCTTAGTTCATTTTCAAGTATCTGACCAATCAGATACTTGAGAATGATCTCATGATGTGTGCGACAGAAACAAATATACACAAGTGTTATGCCAAGATCAAGTTAAATCTGCTTGGATCCAAACCACATGGTTATATAT
The DNA here is from genome assembly GCA_963576725.1 of Azorinus chamasolen. Classification (NCBI taxonomy): domain Eukaryota; kingdom Metazoa; phylum Mollusca; class Bivalvia; order Cardiida; family Solecurtidae; genus Azorinus; species Azorinus chamasolen. The sequence continues at coordinate 61,896,493 of OY755241.1, read as the reverse complement.
TATATATATTTACAGGAACATAAACAAGAATTGCAACATTTTCAATATTACCTGCTTTATTCACCACGAAACTCCATGGTATAACCGTCTTTAAAATAGTCTCGAAGAGACTATTCTAAAGATGGTTACAGCATAGAGTTTGATAAGGAAATGATTACCTTATAGTATTTCAAATACACCACTTATCTACGACTGTTTGTGACTATATGCCATGTACATGTATATATAATTATTTAAGAAATTCTATGAAAAGAAATATTAAAATTTCAGATCATACACTTCCTCTCCTTAGGATTTCATCGTCTCTTTATTTATCCGTCTATATAATCCCAAAGGACACTCTGTTCTCCTATTTTAAAATCAATAGACATATCAGTTTTAAACTTTTATCCTGTCGTTAAAATGCTGTCTGCTTTAAATCCGACGTCTTTTCAAATTTTACTTACTTGTGATTCGCGACAGCTTTTGAGAAAACGATTGCCTGAGTGTCAAACAGCTTGGATCCTGATGAGACGCCGAGTTACTCGGCGTCTCATCTGGACCCAAGCCGTTTGCAAATGCCTGTGAGATCGGGCTCGGCAGGGAAAGGATTAAGAATCTCATTCTGAGACAGTAGTGCATTGGAATTTAGAGTACTGCGTATTGATCTGCCTTGGGTTTATCCATGGTAGATAATTGTCTGATAGACCTGCTTCCGATGATAAATTGAAATAAATGTACACCGGCATGTCTATTTCATCATTCACGTGCTAAGGGCTGTCAGCCTTACCTTTTGCAAACAGGTTGGATCCTGATGAGACGCCAAGTAAATCGGCGTCTCATCAGGATCCAAGCTGTTTGACACTCGGTCAATAGTTTCTTTATCCCTTGAACTAATCGAGTCTAAGTTAAACTAGTAACATGTTAGGGGTTTGGCTGGCTTCATTTTTTTTAGCACGAGAAGGGTTAAACTTTAATCCGAAATTTGCAAACATTTGTCATTTGCAAACAGCTTGGGACCGGATCAGATGCGGAAAAACTCGACGCCTGATCAAGATCCCAGCTGTTTGACAATCGACCAAAGTGCAGTCATGATACTGAGTAAATGACGTGGCTTTAGAAAAAACAGTAGAGAATAACCGGAGCGGATTGCAATTGTCACTGCAGATTGAGTATAAACTTTAAGTTGCAAATGAAAACCGGGATTTGGATCAAAACTGATCAGTAATATTTTATCTTAACACTGTCTGCAGTCTGGCATATAACAACACCACTGTTCGCGCTTTTTATTCTCAGCCAATCAGAATTCTGCTTTTATTTTTTCACTCGAAAGTTGTCATTAGTAACCATGGCAATGCGGCATTAAAATGACAAAACACCTGTCTTTCGCTATGTTCACGATGCGGAGGAATCCGACCAGGCAATATGGAAAGATCGATAATAGATTTCCAACCAGACTGTCACAATTTCCCCAAGTCTATCCATAACCCTTTGGCTGCGGGGAACACGGGTACTGTCAGACGCAAACCGTGCAGATCCAGATCAGAGGACTCATAGAGGAGCCCTCTGATCAGGGTCTGCACTGTTTGTTAATCAGAAGCCTCAAATTAAAGCATTTCAAGCCTGAATTAACTCATTACTTAAAGACCAATGGGTCACTCCATGCAATTTCAACATTGAAGTTGTTAATCTGCAATGCAGAACACTTCTTAATAGTGTCATTGTATTATGCAGTCAGGGCACATGATTTATGCAGTTAAAACATGTGAGTTCTGCAGTTAGAAGATGTGATGTGTTCAGCTCCCGATCTTTTGATATAACATATAACTAATAATGTACTGTTGCGATGGACTTAATAAAAGGAAGCTCGCAAAGTTTATCTGTTAATTGGGTGAAAACAGGCTTAGATCAGATCAAGTTTTTAGCATTCAATTCGTTGACTGTTAAGTTTAAACAATACATTTATTTATATTTTACATAAGCATACACACTACGTATCATGTGCATCCAACCTGTTCGCAGATGGCAGGTGCGGATCCAGGATTTCAGATTAGGGGGTGGGGGGGCGTATAAATTGTTTTGGTAGGGGGGGGGGGGGCGTAGATTTTTATGTTTGATGACATAAATAAATACAGTAAAACCTCTCTATAACGGCCACTTAATTACATCAAGTATAGTGTGTTAAAGACAGGTGGCTGATTAAAGCAAGGTGAAAGCGTTCTGTTTTACTTTCACCTTGCTTTAAGCAGCCACCTGCCCTTAATACCAACTAATTAACACAATTTAGTGGCCATTATAGAGAGGTTTTACCGTAGTGTGTTTGTAATACATGTTGGAAAAGAGCGTAATTGGGCGAGGGAAATAACAAAAAATCAGATTAAATCAGTGTTTTATTGATTTTAAGTAGATCCAAATCGAAATTTGTTTGGGCATTTTTTTTAGCAATTTTCTAGTTTCGGACAGCATCTTAATATAGAGCTGGATGACCCCCCCCCCCCCCCCCCCAACACACACACACACACACACACCCCTCTAAATCCGCGCCTGGATGGTATCACCAGTTCATTAACAATAGTCTTCAGTAGCAGACTTATGATTTAGCCCCTTCCATCATGAGCTATTTTTAGATAAAATTTCTTAATCTACTAAAAAGGAGCATTTACTGGAGTAAAGGAAACTTTTAGAATTGTGTAGTTTTGAAACTATTTGCAATTTACGTTTAGCATGCTAAAGGAAATTTCTTTACCTGCTGTAAGAAAATGATGTCTCCCCAAATTCTTATCTCGCAATGTTTGCTTACTTCCGGTCCCGTCAAGCGTTTGAAAACTGTTGACCGAGTCTTAACCCTTTCACCGCTAATGTCGCATAAATGCACCACGACAAATAGTGCAGTCCCAGATCAGACGCCGCCTTTTCAAGGCGACGTCTGATCAGGGACTTCACTTTTTGTCTCAATATCTGTTTCTACATCTGTGCTTTATTCCTTTGAAATTTGCATTTGTTTATCTCATTTCCCTTATTTAACTGAATGATTGAACAAACTTAGATTGCAGACGACAATTAGAAATTTGGCACCGAAAGGGTTAAACAACTTGGTTCCAAATGAGACACCGAGATTTTACTCGGCGTTGCATCTGAATCCAATCTGTTCTCTATTGCCCATCAATGCGCAATTAGCAGAACATATGTGTTAAAGGTAACCAAATGACTGTATTTATAGGGCAGATTCAATTTCAGACCTGCTAATAATTCTTCAAATAAATGAGCTTATGGCCATAAAAGTCGGTAAATATTGCGTTCTTCGACTGATAAGTCATGACAACACATGTGCTTGATTGAAAATTGTTATCAGTCAAAGAAATGAACACAGATGTGCTATGAGTCATGTAAACCTCGCGTTCCTTGCACTTTTCCCACATTCATTGTTGTTTTATCATCAGGTGCTGGATATCCGGTAGTTTGTGCTAGTCACGTGATACAATTCACAATTTGTTTTTAAATTTATTTTTAAATTAAGAACATGTTTGTGCAATTTAACGTGCTGGAGCCCGTTTTTACCAAAGCGATCGTACAATTGAAATTATCGTAAGTTCTAAGAAACGACGATCTATTTTTAGACCCAACCTCTTTGAATAAATCTACCGAAAAGGTGCATTAACTAAAGAAAAAGGAAAATTTAGAATTTTTGTGTCACCTGCCGAGAGGCAGTGTGTCACTTAGGGATCACTTTTCCGTCTGTCTGTCCGTCACACTATCTTTTTTTTGGCTGGCTTTTCTAAACTAATCATTATAGAGCTTTAAAAGTTCACATGTGTCTTCCTCTCATTGAAGACCATTGATGTAACTAAGGTCCATCACTCTGCATACAATACTTTTTGAGTTATTCCCCTTTGTTCCTATAGGAGCAAATGCTCTATTTACCACAATGGTTTCACAAAGTGACTATTACAGAAGTTGCGATCATCGTTTGTTCGAATTTACGATACTTTCTGTTGTACGATATGTCAGCCTTATATGCTAGGTTCTTGTGGTTTCATTAATCCTCACCTCCATAAATATTCATTTAAGGAATACTATTTATATGAATATTAATTAGGTTAATTTCCCTGATGGCACATTAACAATAGCATTTGTATCTGAATGATTTGTGTAATGACGGTACGTCCAAATATTTTCAATTACTACTCACAGTTATCGCCCCATGAAAAAAAAACCCGAAAAAAACCCCGCATGGAACAGATAATCCAGCGAATTCATGGTAAGCTTGTCATACAAATAAACCCCGCTAATGCCATTTGTCATTAAAATTAGATTCTTTCCAATTCAAGAATAATAGAAACATTTCTACGATAAGACACAGCCTACTTTATTATACGTTAACCCTAGCCCCGATGTCAAAAAAATAATGTCTGCTTAAATTTGAATCCTGTCTAATTTTGACTACTTCCGATTCGATCAAGTTTTTGAAGAATTATCTACCGAGTGTCAAACAGCATGGATCCTGATGAGACGCCGAGTTACTCGGCGTCTCATCTGGATCCAAACTGATTTGAAATACGAGCAAGGTTGCGGTTATCAGGGTAGGGGCTAAATCTCCATCGGATCGCGTTAATGGGAATTCCGCTACCCCCATGCAACATAATACGTCACACTAGCTCACCACGTGATAATTATGTCTTAGTTGGCATTTACAAACAGCTTGGATCCAGATGAGACGCCGAGTAATTCGGCGTCTCATCAGGATCAAAGCTGTTTGACACTCGGTAAATAGTTTCTTAAACGATTAATCGATTTCGGAAATCGGTGAAAATTTCAACAAATCATTGATTGAGCAGACATCATTTTTTTCAGGTTGAGAAGAACTAACTTATATTTTGCAAAAATGTCGGATTATTAACACGTGACCTTTAAGCTACCGAAACTGCAGTAATGTTTAAATTATTTCATAATTCGGTTTCATATTAAATCTTTTCGACTGCATACTACTTTTATTTGCCACCAGTGGGGAACAGTGTAGATCTGGAGTGGGCAGAACATGTGACAATGTCTGACTTGGATCAATGTACATGTAAATGATTTGGACTTAATTAGTAATTTTTTGCGACTTTTGAAGCTTATCAGGGAATGATGATGTAAGTTACAAATCGCGTTGTTAAAGTAAATAAGCAGGGATATATAATGGAAATCTAATGGCAGCATTTCTCTTGGATTAAGATTTAATATGTTGTAAACGAAATAGTGGACAATCTTTGCAAGCAGTTAAGACCCAGACGAGACGCGGAGCGTACTGGCGTCCTAAACTATTTTATAATAACCTCCCGTGAATTTCAAAAGAGATGCGTTTGTACATAATTAACAAAAGGGGAAACCAAATGGCAATTTGATCGGATGAGTTTGTATAGCAGGTTAAAGATTCAACTCTTTATCTTGCATAAAGATACCTGCACACACTCTGGTCTGGATCAATTCTAGTTACTTTAGTGACATTGTTCACGATGATTTTGAGGAGTTTCTGATCGAGTATCAAACAGCTTGGATCCTGATGAGACGCCGAGTAACTCGGCGTCTCATCAGGATCCAATCTGTTTGCAAATGCCCCGCCATGTGACGCTTAAGCATATGAAATGTTAATAAAAGACAGAAATGAAAGTATCTAACCTCAGATTATAGCACATCCCTCCTGTATCGCAGATGATTAAAACCTGGCGATATACTGTTTATAGTACTTGCAGGTACTAACTTATACGACCTCGTTAATGGTTTTTTTGTTATCTAGGGTGTTACGAAATACATTAATGCACCAACTTCCTCGTACTAACGTCGTTTAGAATAGATTCTCTTACATTAAAGTTTAATTGAGTTGTATTCACATTTACCTACATGTGCCGGGTATGTTTCGAAGCCCATCCGCCTTTGCGAGGGAACGAACCCACGACCATGCGAAGGAACGAACCCTTAACCCATTACTCCTTGAATATTCATATAAGAAATAATTAAATCATGAATATTTATTAGATTTTTATAACTACATATTATAAGCACAAGAACATTTGGCTATGAAGGAAAACCGTAGAATCATATCTATATTATTTTATAAGCAAACAGAACAGATCCTGGTCAGACTGCTCCAACAGGAGTCGTCTGATCCGGGTCTACTCTGCTTGCAAAGACATAGAAATGCAGAGCTACAGATGAAGGTGGGTACTCAATTACTAAAATCATCATTTCTCCACCAAACCCTATGTTGTGACCACTCTTCTAAAGAGTGGTCACAACATAGGGTTTGGCGGAGACATAAAGGAGTTATTCTTGAAAATGTTTTAATTTACGCATCTTATCTGGACCTCTGGAAATGCGCATTTACGGAAGTAATTTAATTGCACCATATCAGCGTTAGAGCATACCTTTTTATAGATGTGATATAGAGTATAACCTGTCTTAACCTTTTCCCTCGTAGGTTATTTTTAGATCCAACCACTTTGAATTAATCTACCGAAAAGGATATTTATCACAATAGTTTCACAAAGTGACTTATACAGAGTCGTCAAAAGTCGTCAATATGACGGAATGGGTTAACCTGTAAAAAGATATCTATAAGTCAGGTGGTAGCTTAATGCAGGTCAAATGTAATGCAGAAAGCTCCTATATGAGCTTTTTCTGTATTACTTTTGACCTGCTTTTTAAGACTCCTATGTTCAATAAATAAATGGCCGCTTAAGACAGGTTCTACTGAACAACAGGATTAATTCCACACTCATTCATATCTTTCTGACACCAAATAAGTACATGCAATCACATACAATCACTTACTCATCCGATTATGTGACGGCCACGCTATTATTATGCCTTCATATCTATAGCAGACATCTAATCACCATTTCTAAATGAAAGAACCTATCATAAAGCTTGTGGAAGACCTCTCCAGAGTCCCATACCCTCAATAGAGCAAAACTTACGACACCCGTCCATATCTAGTATATCATCGTATGAGCTTTACTACACTTTTCGTGCTGGAAAAATGTGATTGCTAACATTCTCATCGGCTGTACTTTTAACCCGTTCCATGTTCTATGTTTGTTCCAATTTTCAATGCGTACTGAATATTCATAGACAAATGGTTACATTTAAATATGGAAGGTGGAATAATGAAGCCATTTTACAAAGTAAAGAAACGGATCTATCAAAGCCCATTAGCAAACAGAGCAGACTCTGATCTATAGGAGCCGTCTGATCTGGGTCTACTCTGTTTGCAAAAGCATGAACACACGATTATATGAGGGAAGGCTTAACTTACTTGCGTTTCTTCAAGCCTTTGGAAACTATAAAATGAAACAAAAAAACCCGGGTGTCAAACAGATTCGCCGACTTCCGTACCGTTAATGCTTTTAAGAAACTATAGATAGAGTATCAAACAGCCTAGGCTTTGATAAGACACCGAGTCACTCAAACATGTATAATTTTGAATATTAAAATAGACCGTAGCTTAATGCATGACCAAAATAATACAGAAAGTTCCTATAGGAGCTTTCTGTATTACGTTTGCCCTGCATTAAGCTTATACTAAATACTAAAATAATTATTTCTCCACCAAACCCTATGTATTGACCAACATCCTTACAGTCATCTCTAAGAGACGATTATGAAGAGTGCTGACACAATAGTGTTTGATAAGGAGGGAATATTTAATCCCGTACCTGAATGACCTATTTGCAAACAGAATAGATCTAGATCATACGGTTTTTGTTGAATGTAGATATCGTCTGATCAGTATCTGCTCTGTTTGTTTATGGAATAATATAGATCTCGATCTGATACATCAGTTTCTGCCATGACCAAACATTCATGCTTCCATACGCCATTATAACAATGCAGCTTATTTATATTCATATATTCATGACATCATTATTTCTGACATGAATATTCATCAGTTGAGGGTTTTGACATGTTACCGAGATGTTTCGGATCATGCGAGCCATGCCTTGCAGACTTATTGATATTACGCCATAAGGCCTCACAGTGTTATACAGTGGCAATACAGCTGACACAGATGTCATTAGATTCAAGTGCGTTTCTGAAAGCTCAATAAATGTTGCTGATTAATTACTAGCTTTGAGTTTGTCGGAATGCTGAACTGTTATAATGCTGTGGGGAGAATAAAACCATGCCATATGATAACACCGTTCGTTCATTGGAGTGCAGAATTGATCATGACCTGATGAGTTACTGAGTCTGACTTTGTATAACCTTTTACCTCATTGAAACGCATTTTAACGCATTACTTTATTGAAACGCATTAACCCTTTACTTTATTGAAACGCATTAACCCTTTATTTTATTGAAACGTATATTAACCATTTACTTTATTAAAACGCCTTTACCTAAGGTTTTACTTTATTGAAACACCTTTTAACCCATTCCCTCATAGGCTATTTTTAGATCCAACCTCTTTGAATAAATCTACCGAAAAAGAGCATTTTCCAGAGAAAAGGAAAATTTTAGAACTGTGTAGTATTGAAATCATTGTGATAAAAAGAGCATTTGCTTCTATGGAGCAAATGCTCTATTTATCACAATGGTTTCAAGAAGTGACTATTACAGAGGCGTAGAAAGGCGTATTTATAGAGGAAAGGGTTAAAACTTTACTTCATAGTAATGCCTGTTAACCCTTTAACCCTTTACTTCATAGAAATGCATTTTAACCCCTTTCCTAATATATACGTCTGTTCACACTGTTGCAAACAATAGACAGCTCCTGTAGAAGCCTCTGGCCAGGGTCTACTCTATTTGCTTCTGGAATTGTATAGATCTGAATCTGCAATTTCTGACAAAAGTCAAACTAAATTGTCTTCATATACCATTAAACAAAATGCAGCTTATAAATACTCACGATGTCTTTATGTATCACAGAAATATTCATGAGATAAAGAGATAACAGGGTTAGACATTGCAGACTCGTTGCATAGAAATTTTGTAAACCATTTCGAATGCGATCTTTCCCGTTATGTCGGTGTGGAAAAAAGAATAAAATAATTGTTAAATTCTACAACGACATATTATGTGCAAATATACAACTGGAACATAATTACCTAAATGTGGCTATAAATAGAAATAACTTGAGAGGGTGGAGATCGATATTACATGTACTATTCCAACTATGCTCCTCCAGTTACTCGGGGTGATGTATTCAGATTCCTTTTGTTCGAAAATGAAAAGGGTTATGAAACAGAATACCCAGGCATTCATGGTAACCCTCTAGAACAACTCGGCGAATGAGTGAAGACATTAGCGAATAGTCTGGATCCAATTATGGCGGCGAGTTACACCGGCATTTGATCGGACTCCAAGCTGCTTTGACAGTTTTAAAGTATTTGCCAAAAATATAGAAATATTCTGTTTCGAAACTCGAAGCTGGCGACAATATTTTCATACAAAACTGACTCAGAATGCTAAGTGTTACTCTTCGCCTGCTCATCGCGATCTATAGCTGGTACTTGCAAACATATTGGATCCAGATAAGACGCCGAGTAACAGGATCCAACCAATTTGATACTCTGTTATAGTTTCTCAAAAGCTTGATCGAATCGAAAATAGTCAAAAGTGCACCAGATATAAATTTGAGCAGGCAATATTGTTGTTTTTTTCACAGCGATGATAAGAACTAAATGATGGTGAAAACAATTTAACATGTATCTGAGTCTCGAACGGCAGTAATGAAAATTGGCCAAGGTAATTACCAGTGGAATCTTTTTGCAAACTAATATTACAGAAGGCCTGTGTTTTTAATCAGTTTTTATGTCTACAATGTTTCTACGTTCTCTGATCATTTACCGTATGAGCTCGGATGTGCAATAGGATACCGGTGTAGACAATACATTATAACGTGATCCTTTACTTCATGCATATTCAGGGCAGCAGATATAGATGCGTACTCAAATACTAAAATCGTAATTTCTCCACCAAACCCTATGCTGTGACCACTCTTTAGAATCGTCTCGAAGAGACGATTCTAAAGAGTGGTCACAGCATAGGGTTTGGTGGAGAAATGACGAAGTTATTCTTGTAAAATGTTTTAATTTACGCATCTCATCTGGTGCTCGGATATTCATGCAAGAAAGGAAGGAGTCATGAATATTAATAAATCGATTTTTGCATGTATCTAATGTTTTTTCTTGACAGATACCGTAGAATAAGATCTATATTATTTCATTAACAAACTGAGCAGGCTCTGGTGGTCAGACAGCATCAATAGGGACCGTCTGATCTGGGTCTTCCCTATTTGCAAATGTGTGAAAAAGGATTTATATGAATGAAATGATTAAATTGCATAAGAAAATGTATTGCCAAGCATAGTAAACCATAGAGAATCTATAACATTTAACCCATTACCTCATAGGCTATTTTAGATACCTCTTTGTATAAATCTACCGGAAAGGAGCATTACATGTAACTAGAGAAAGGGAACAATTAGAATGGTGTAGTTTGAAACCATTGTGATAAATAGAGCATTTGCCCCTATAGGAGCAAATGCTCTATTTATCACAATGGTTTCACAAAGTCGTCAAAAGTCGCCAATATGAGAGAATGGGTTAGGCAAACAGAGCAGACTCTTAACAGACAGCTCCTACATGATCTAGATCTATACTCTATATGCAAACGTGTTAGAATCGCCTCTATTAACAAATACCCTCCCAGACTAGTTTTAGACCGAACCTCTTTCAATAAATCTACTGAAAAGGAGCACGTACAAGAAGAAATGGAATGTTTTAGAATTTGTATAGTTTTTAAAACATTGTGATAAATAGAGCATTTGCTCCTATGGAGCAAATGCTCTATTTATCACAATGGTTTCATGAAATAACCTTTACAGAGGTGCCAAAAGGTGTCGGTAGGAGAAATGGGTTAAATAAAAGGTTAACCTGGCATAAAGTATGCTATGTTATTGCAGACCATTCGACTTTGTATGTCTGGTGGACTATTACAATGAACAACGGTTCATGTATGATATGTGATCATTAAAGAACATATTTACACTAATCACGTATTTCTTCCCTGTTCCGAGAATGCTGAAGAATACTGAGATATATTGATTATCGATGGACGTGCATTGCATGTACCTTTGTTTACGTTAATGAGTTTAGAGGAATCTGCAGTATAACGTCCCTAAAACAACTACTCAAATATTCAGATGGTAGCTCAGTGCAGGAGAAAAGTGAAACAGACATATAGGAGTTTTCTGCATGTCTTTAGTCCTGCGTCAGTCAATCACCTGCTTCCATGTTGCCCCATTCCCTCATATTGACGCCTTTCGACGTCTCAGTTAAAGTTAATGTTTGGAAACCATTGTGATAAATGGAGCATTTGCTCCATAGGAGCAAATGCTCTAATTATCACTATGGTTTCAAAACTACAGAATTTTAAAATTTACCTATTCGCTAGTAAAAACTCCTTTTCGGTAGATTTATTTAAAGAGGCTGGGTCTAAAATAGCCTATGAGGGAATGGGTTAAAACGTTAACCCATTACACCATGTAATTTATACGCCTTTTAACGCTTGTGCAAACACAGTATACCAAGATCAGACGGCTCCTATACAGGGACAGTCTGATCTGGATCTTCTCAATTTGCAAAGGCGTAAAAATGCGTATTTATGGAGTAAATGGTTAAATACAGTTTTGTCAACTTTATATATTTCATCAAAACAGCTCTTGCTAACTGCCACCAGTCTGCCATAATGATAATTTCAATCGCATTAAAATTCTATTTGTAGCATATGGCAAAACTCATCCAACAAACCGAAATTCGACTCTGTAGGAGTTTTCTCGCAAATCAAGGCGTTTTTTGCGTTCTGTTGTTTGCAGCATTACATTTCTTCGATCGAATTTGTAATTACATTTGTAAACAGTTTGGATCCAGATCAATCGTCCAGTAACTCGGTGTCTCACCAGGATCCATATGAGTTGGCACTCAGAGTGATGTTGTTGTCGTGAAAAGAGACACTTTAACCTAATATGTCTTTTTCAAAATATGAAATAGACCATGTTTTGAGTGACGAAATATTAACTCAACATCCTAAAAGTCAACCCATGGAATGCAGGCAGGAAATGAGTTATTGTCATTTGTAGCCATGGTAGACCTAGATCAGAGCTATTCTAGAAGAGTCCTCTGGTCTGTGTGCACGCTGGAATTCAAAATCAAAATCCTCAGGCAGATATAGACTTTTTATACCGAGTTCCCGTTTGTACTTATTGGAGTCTGCCGTTAAACACTGGGTAGCCATTCCACTCTGAATATTCAGCATTAACGCTTTCGCCGCCATTGGCGTATCTATGACAACCTTTGCAAACAGTTTGGATCCAGAGGAGACGCCGAGTAACTCGGCGTCTCCTCAGGATCCAAACTGTTTGACACTGATTATAATTTAGTAAATAAATTAAAGAAAACGTGACTCTTACACCTCAAGCAGACGATCTTTGTAACAGACAAAATTGAATTGGCGCCAAAAGGGTGGAAATGGTTATTCCGCATTGAAAGAGTTCTACAGCTCGTTATTAAGCTCTAAACTCCTTTCTTTGACTCATATAATACGTTTGACGTGAGGTTTCGGTTATAAAACTAATTTGCCGTGTCAGCAGGTTTGAGAATTTTCTTGCGAGCCTTTAACTGTCCCATCAACTGTCTTCAACACATATTGACGCTAATTTTAAACTATTTTTATATATTTTAATATCTATTTATTTTCATATACAATATAATACTGTGAAATATTTTGAATTCTGGCGGAGTGACGAATAAAACAGCGTCTAATCTGAGTCTACACAGTTGGTAAAAGTTGATCTGAATTCATCAGAAGAAAACTAAATGTAACTCTGTAGTTTATAACCGAACGCTGTGAAATATTTTCAATAAAATCTCTTCTAATCTGAATTATAAACAAACACGGTGAGCCTTTAATGTGCGCTAACATTATTCCATCGCGAAAAAAACAACTATGTGAACTTCTGAATTACACAGTTACGCATGCCAACACATAGCTGATATATAACGGAAAATAAGTCTGGATCTGGACTCAGACTGGATCTAGACTAAATGACAATGCAGTATAATATGTATTGAATCAAAACTGTTTGTAAATACCTAAATTGCACAGTAGCCCTATCTCAGCTATCTGAGATCTGACTCGCATTTGCAAACAGCTTGGATCCAGATGAGACGCCGAGTAACTCGGCGTCTCATCAGGATCCAAGCTGTTTGAAACTTTGATCCAGAGTTTCTCACATGTTTGGTCGAATCGTCAAAATTGCACCAGATCCAAATTTGAGTATGCTTTATTTTTTTCAAATCGGAGCACTGGTTAACAATGAAGGGGGGAAACCGGTGTAAATTGATGAGAAATGGCTGTCAGTTGGAGGATTAGTTAGCACATTTAGGTTAAAGTTGGGAGATTAGTTTAACAGGTTTTATTTTAAACATCTTGTTTTAACCTTTTTCCAGTCTTAAATCATCGCTTAGCTAATCCGATTGTTATTGAATGGTTTTGTTCCCGGAATTTCAAGGAGCTCCGGATTTAAGCTGGTTGCCTGAAGCTCTATTTCTACGTAACCCCTTTTCCTTCATGAATATTCATGGCATGCTCCGCCCATATTGAATATTGATTAATTTAGGTATTGTTATAGAAATATAAAAAGATGAAAATGTATTGTATTGGGGGATTACAGCAGATAATCTGTAACATGTAAACAAACAAAGCAGATCCTGATCTGACAGCATTGTTTGATTTACGTCTACTCTGTTTGCAAATGCGTAAAATGCATGATTGTAGAGTAAATGATCCAGATATAAGCAGTGTGTGACTCATTTCAAATACTTATATAAAATAGTTTATATTTTCACACTACACTGTCGAATACATGCATTCCAATTTGCAAGGTCTTGGACAGTTGCGCCACATTAACACATTGTAACTACAGAAGAACACTATAATTATAACCTCTCTAAAGTATTCACTATATGGGTGACACACGGGTGCTTAACTCATTCACTCCTAGATTATTTTTAGACCCAGCCTCTTTGAATTAATCTACTGAAAAGGATCATTAATTATAGAAAAGGAGAATATTAGAATTGCGTAGTTTTGAAACCATTGTGATAAAAAGAGCATTTGCTCCTATGGAGCAAATGCTCTGTTTATCACAATGGTTTCAGCATGTTTCAACATGTGACTTTTACAGAGACGCCAAAATGCGTCACTATAGGGGGGAATTACTGCGGACACATTAAAGATAAGCGTTTGGATGGAACTTATTAAGTGCGACCCGACAGGCATTTGCAAACAGCTTGGAGTAACTCGACGTCTCACCCAGTCAATAGTTTCTCAAAAGTTGTTTAAACGAATCGAGAATACGTTACCAATGTAGCAGACCTTGGCCCTTTACTCCATGAATATTCGCGTAAGAAATAATGACATCATGAATATTAATTAGATTAACTGTTGTAATAGTACATGGACACAGGAATTTTTTAGCATTTTAGCATGATAAAAACTGTAGAATCATATATATATTATATGAGAAGCAAACATAGCAGACCCTGATCAGACGGCTCCTAAAGGAGCCGTCTGATCTGGGTCTACTCTGTTTGCAAAGGCATAGAAAGGCGGGTTAAATAATTTCAGTAGACCCTATTATTTCACAGCGGTGTAAGGGGTTACGTGTATCGTGCGTATACTATCGTGACCTTACAATGTCGTGCGGGGTTTGTCCACAGGGGAGTCCCATTCCTGCCATTCTATGATTTGCTTTACAAATTGGTTAAGCAGAATTTTAATAGAACAGGCTACCGTGAAAAACACATTTAATTTAAATTCGTTATTTGAAATGTTTTGTCAATATAATAAAACGTTTGTCAGGAGACACGTGCAAAACATTTTCGTATCACAAATAGGATTCCTGGAATTATCGAATATTCAATGACGTCACGCGAAGTGCGTAGGAATAAAGCCTAGCAAGTTCTGTTTATTCCAGCTTATCTCATGAATGCGTATAATACTTATATGCTACTAGGGTCAAATCTTGCAGATAACATTACATAACCTATATATATTGACGCATAGTTGAACTTCAATATATCGAAATTCAAGGGCCCATTCAAATAACTTCGAAATAACCGAAGTTCGAATCATCCAAATTCTAATCTGGACAACATCTCAATCTCACATCTTAATGCAGGTTAATAAAGATGTGCTGAAAGCTCATGCAGGAGATGTCACATGTGTTTTTAGATATGCGCATAGATGCGCCAGAATTGTACATTTTGGAAGGACCTAACATTTACTTCGAGTTATCCTGAAGTACGAGTTATCCGAGTTCGAGATATCGAAGTTCAACTGTAGCTCTTTTCAGCAGCACTGTGATATGCATTTTTCCACACCGACATTAACACTGTACGACACGGTGACGATTGGGAGGAGAAAAGTTGTTCTTGACAAATGTAACCCTTATTCCATGAATATCCATTAAGAAATAATGCCATCATCAATATTAATTAGATGATTTTTAAAACAGCTTATGAACAGAGGAATATTTTGTCATGGCATAAACTGTAGAACAAGCATCTATATAATTCCATGAGCAAACAGAGCAGACCCTGATCAGACAACTCCATCAGGGGCCGCTTGATCTGGGTCTTCTCTGTTTGCAAAGGCGTAGCAGGCGTTTATATGGCGTAAAGATTTAAAGGTAGTGCATGCTATATTTATACATGCATTACTACAGTGAATTACTTTGATTCTTTCAACTCTTTTGCTGCCACATATTGTCTTCTGCAAGATGTGCCATTTGTTACAATTTTCGTTATTTTTAATTCCCTTCCCTTTTCTGTCAAAATATTACCACAGTAACAAACACTTTGAATCCTGATGAGACGCGGAGTTACTCGATGTATTATCTGTATCCAAACTATTAATAAAGATTATCACAGATTCGTCAGTGTCACCGAAAAGGTTAACATTGACAGAACTCCAGATAAGGTGCGTAAATTTAAACATTTTCAAGAATAACTCCGTTATTTCTCCACTAAACCCAATACTGTGACCACTTTTTAGAATCGTCTCGAAGAAATGACGATTTTAGTATTTGGGTATGCACCGTTATCTGTAGCTCTGATTGTAAATAGAATGTCTGTGCTTGTGTTGCCTTATTCCATCTTGACACATGGACCAACACCATGGTAACAATTATTTTGGGAATTATTGTCAAATTTGAGACAGACGAAATGCGTCAATATCTGAAAAGGTCCACTTTTATAATTTTCGATGATCAGTCCTTTCAACAGACTGAAGAAATTGATTAAGGACCTGACTTGATTTGCTGAAGTAATAAGTAGATATCTCTTGGAGCCCAGGGCCTAATAGTCTCGAACCTAATTGGTTGACAAGATCTCATTAACGCCGTCTACAAAAATGACAACAAAGTGGCTGTGATTCCACGTAAACATACCGCCTGGATCTGTTTTTTGAAGGGCTCGGAGTGGGATAACTGACACACACAAACACTTGGATTCCCGATCAGACGCCGGGTAAAATCCGCGCTTAAGTTCGGAATAAGATTATTTGGTGCTCAGCCTGTGATAAATGTCCAAGTGGAATCAATGTATGTAATTACAGTGCTAATTGAACATTTTAAAAGCAATCTTAAACTGCCCGACGTCCAAAGGATATAGTTTCAGATGGTGTTAGTCTATTAGACACTTTGTCGAGGGGCTTGACACTTTCTTCATTAACTTTGGCTTCATCATTCGAAACACCCTGCTTAGTAGTGGTTCCAAGTCTGATTGATTGCCATATAAGTTCAGTTAATTTCGCAACAGACATTTTCTCTAGGTTATAGGTATGGGGTTTAACCTTTCCGCACTACTTGACCTTTACAGCCTTTAACCCTTGTCCCTGGTCTATGTTTATTCCAAATCTTAATACTGAATATTCATAGACAAAATAGTTACAATGTAATATTGCAGATGGAGCATTGTAGCCATTTTAAAAGTAAAACCTCCAAATCTTTCAAATTCCATTAGCAAACAGAGCAGACCCTGATCAGACGGCTCCTATATGAGCCGTCTGAACAGGGTGTGCTCTGTTTGCAAATGCGTGAAATATGTTTATGTTATCGAAATGGTTAAATCTTACCCAAGTATTAATCCTAATGGAGACAAAGTAGACCCAGATCAGGCAGCTCCCGCTGGAACTATCTGATCAGGACCGGCTCTGTTGTGATTGGTCATTTATATAGATCTTATTATACAGTTTCTGCATTGGTCACACCATTTTGTGTTCTTATAAACACAAACATTCATACAAATGTTCAGGTAATTAATATATTCATATAGCCATTATTTTTTGCATGAATATTCACGAGGCAATGGATTCAAACGACTTAAGCAGCTATTTCAAGCAAAGGAAAGGTTGAAGGTCAACGTCCTATGTTTATTGACATTTTGGCTTTTTTTCGGAAAGCTGCCCAAAGAACGATCCGATCAAACATTCAACAAATTAACTCTATCCTTGAAGAGTGCTTCATAACTTGTCTGCTATTTACAAAATCAGACTTATTCAATTTAGGATTAATTCGTCTTAATAGGCACATAGGCAAACAGTAGATCCAGATCAGAGGTTCTGATCAGTAACTCGGCGTCTCATCAGGATCCAAGATGTTTGATATTTGGTCAATAGTTTCATTAAAATTGAATGAATCGGATTTGAGTAAAAATTATAGCAGGTCAGAGGTCTAGCAGACTATTAGTTAAATAGTAAAAGGAATGGCTTCTACACATCTTCCAGTAACAGACTGTGTATTCTTATACCATTACTTCATAGGCTATTTTTAGACCCATTGCCTCATAGGCTATTTTTAGACTCAATCTCTTTGAATAAATCTACTGAAAAGGAGCATTTACTAGAGAGAAGGAACATTTTAAAACTGTGTAGTTTTGAAACCATGGTGATAAATAAAGCATTTGCTCCTATGGAGCAAATGCTTTATTTATCACCATGGTTTCAAAAACTGACTTTAACAGAGGCTTAAAATGGCGCCAATATGAGGGAATGTGTTATAATGGAGTTACAGATGTGATGATGACTTTTTGGTGATTCGCCATTGTCTTGTTCTGTGGTTCCATGCGGGTCATTAGGATAAATAATTCAATTACTATTAATACTGCGTAAGGCTTTTATCTCAACAAGCTTTTGTCTTCTGGAGGTAATGTCATTAACCTTTGAGTACGAGACGAACGACCCTGTGGTTACCTTTGCAAACAGTTTGGATCCAGATGAGACGCCGAGTAACTCGGCGTCTCATCTGGGTCCAAACCGTTTGACACACTGTCCGTGTCTTCAAGAAAATCAAATGTGAAAACTGAGGTAGACTTGGTATCTGAATGTTTCTCCTAAGAAGATTTGAGCTATTCTGGTAACATTTGCATAAAAGTTCAGATCGAAGACGTTAGGCATCTCTGTGAGATCCAAACCATGTGACACTCTAAGTTTACAACCCATATTCTCCATAAATGGACCATATGTAAACAGTGTATAACCAAATCGAAGGGCTCATGGGGGAAACACATTATTGGGGTCTGCAGTATTTTCAATACCCATAAATGTAAAAGGTTTCCACTTGTATACAAATTATATAATTATATTTCCTGTACAGAAACTCTCTAAATAAATTCCAAACTTTGATTTGGAAATATATCCTAACAGTAGAATCTCTCTTAAGCGGCCATCAAAAAAGGTCTAATAATAGGTCTACAAGGCAGGTGGTAGCTTAATGCAGATCAAAAGTAATGCAGAAAGCTCCTGTGGGAGCTTTCTGCATAACTTTTGACTTGCATTAAACAACCACCTGTTTTTTTAGACTCTTATGTTCAATTAATGAAGGGTTTTTTTAAAACAGGTTCTACTGTATATAATTAAGGAATAAATAAGTTGTTAGAAACTGATATCTGTTCTAGACAAGTGCAAATTGTACTTTCTTTCGATTCGTTAATTGTTTTGAGAAACGATTGATTGAATGCCAGATAGCTTTGGCCGTGGCGAGACGCCGTGTAACTCGGCATTACTCGTCGTCTCATCTGGATCCAAGCTGTCTGTAAATGTGAGCCAGGTTGCGCTTGGCAGGCAGGTGGTTAAAACAATCTACAGTAAAACCCCGCTAATGCGACCACCAAAAAGGGGCATAATTCTGGGTGGCAGAGGCAGGTGGTAGCTTAATGCAGGAAGAATGTTATGCAGAAGGCTCCTGTAGGAGCTTTCTGCATAACTTTCGTCCTGCATTAAGCAACCAGCTGCTTTAAACGACACCAGTAGTTGTTTATTAAGCGGTCGCATTAGCGGGGTTTCACTGCACATGTATTTGTTAGAATGGTGGTTTTCATCAGGAAGCGCGGACAATCTTAAATGTGCTTGCAGTTTCAATGACTGTTTTATTCTGTTCTACTATGCCTGTTTCATCTTTCTGACTTTATTCGGTCTATAAAGAATCTTTAGTGTAATTATATGCTCTTCATTCCCGTCTTATTTCGCCGAATGCCAATATCTAAAACACAAAACATGTATTACAGCCAGAAGCAAAAGCTAATTAGATGTTGAAAGAAAAACAAAACTACGAAACATATAGAATGAGACCTCTATAATGCAACCAGCAAACAATTATAAACCTTAGTCTTAAAGTCAGATGGAAATTTGATGCAGGATGCAAATTATGCAGAAAACGCCTTCAATAGGAGCTTTTTGCATTACTTCCGTCTTGTATCATTATATTAGCTATTGTTCGTAGAAAGTATCCTGGACAGTTATCACAGTTGTTTTATCTTGTATTTTTTATAACAGCACGATCAGATTATCAAACAGTTTGGATCCTGGTGAGACGCGGAGTTATTCGGCGTCTCATCTGGATCTAGACTGTTTGCATAGGTACTCTCTCATCCATTCGCAGCAAGCTAAAGGGTTCGCCTCCAATGTTTATTCATTAAGTAGTTTCATTAAAGACATTCTACTGTACTGCCCAAGGGTTCTCACGAAATGTAGCAGCACCAATATTGACCTTCGTCACGGGGACACATCTCAAGCACACAGTTGGACGAATATACAGCGACAACATTGCGAAGACAATTAACCGTCTCGCGAAGCAGTTGATTTCTTCTTGCATGTAGGACAAAAGTAATGCAGAAAGGATCCTTATGGAGCGTCATGCATTCCGTGCGTTATGTTTCACTTATTTTCACCCTTCGCTTGCTATTCACGTCAATATACCTACCTGTAAATAGTGAAGGCCCAGATGAGACAGCTCCTGCAGGAGCTGTCTCATCAGGGTCTGCACTATTTACAAGTTGATGGTGCAACAACTGCACTCCACAGCAGTGATTGCATAGCGAAATATGTGTACACAATAGATATATATGTAATTATACAACAGGGCGTGGGTAAAGAAGGAGAAATGAATTTTAATATTCAGCAAGAGAAGGGTTAACCATGCATGTACTCCTGTAAAATGCCTTTGAAAACAGAGTAGGCCCGGATCAAACGGCTTCTATAGGGTCTGCTCTTCTTTGCTTATGACATAATGTAGATCTGATTCTATAGTTTCTACTATAGCTAAATGCCATTATAAATATTAATAGAATTAATACTCATGGTGTCATTTTTCTTACATTAATATTCATGGAATAAAGGGTTAAAATGTGTTATAATGTTTAGCAGTGCGAGCGAAAGCGATTCTCGTATTTTAGAATATGCGATAATTTTGGTAACTATTACGATTGACAGGCTCCAGGATTAGACATATTTGAGTGATCGCTGTTGAAAGGGCTTTACTGTACTGTCGTTGACCACAAGAGGACCACTGGTCAGTCGGTTATTGCCTTGTTATTGGATTGTATCTCCGGAGGAACTATTGCTTTCAATATGATGGTTCAAGTGTTTCTAATTTCCTGTTACTTTTCTTTGACAGTGTTGGATTCCATACAATATCCGCCAGTGATGAGATATTTTTCGTTTATCCTCATGAATATTCGTATAAGAAATAGTGACATCGTGAATATTGATTAGATAATGTTTTAAAATTATATGAACATAGACAATTTTGACCATGGTAGAAACTATCAGATTTATTTTATTCCATAAGCATAAAAAGTCAGATCTACGTGGGCCGTCTACTCTGTTTGCAAATGTGCATAAATGTGTATCTATCAAGTGCAGGGCTATCAGTTACTGGCTCTCGTTTGAAGTCACGGTTATTTAGCACTATCATTCTCAAAGTATAGTTTTGTTCCTCAGTATTACAAAACAATAGCAGTTCTTAGCACCAGTACAATGACATTTCTTATAGCACCAGTAAACTGGCAGTTCTTAGAACCAGTATAGTGACAGTTCGTATTACAAGACAATAGCAGTTCTTAGCACCAGTGCAATAACATTTCTTATAGCACCAGTACAATGACATTTCTTGTAGCACGAGTACAATGGAATTTCTTATAGAACCAGTACAATGGCAGTTCTTAGCACCAGTACAATGGCATTTCTTATAGCACCAGTACAATGACATTTCTTATAGCACCAGTAAACTGGCAGTTCTTAGAACCAGTATAGTGACAGTTCGTATTACAAGACAATAGCAGTTCTTAGCACCAGTGCAATAACATTTCTTATAGCACCAGTACAATGACATTTCTTGTAGCACGAGTACAATGGAATTTCTTATAGAACCAGTACAATGGCAGTTCTTAACACCAGTACAATGGCATTTCTTATAGCACCAGTACAATGGCAGTTCTTAGCACCAGTACAATGGCATTTCTTATAGTACCACTACATTGGCATTTCTTATAGCACCAGTACACTGGAAGTTCTTGGCACCAGTATAGTGACAGTTCGTGGGACCAGTACAATTACATTTCTTATAGCACCAGTACACTGGCAGTTCTTAGCAAGAACATTTTTCAAGAATATCTTCTTTATTTCTCCACCAAACCCCATGTTGTGGCCACCTTTAGAATCGTCTCGAAGGTTTGGTGGAGAAATGGTGATTGTAATACTTTTGATATGGGTTTAAGCGGCAGATCTTTACATTGTAGTCAATTTTGTACAGTACATGCTCCTTGCAATTTTAATTTAGACAAGGGTTATCCCTTTCTCTGTTGAATATTCAGTTTAGAAATAATGACATCATGGGTATTTTATTAGCTGGATGTTTATCATGGCATGTGTACACAGAATATGTCGGTATTCCTAGAAACTGTAGAGTCAGGTCCATTATAATTTCATAAACGAACAGCAGACCCTGGTCAGACGTCTCCAGTAGGAGCCTTCTAATCTGCGTATACTCTGTTTTCAAAGGCATGAAAAGCATTCTATAAAGGAAAGTTATACATGTATCGTACATATACTGTAATATTGATGGAACTTCGTGTGCTGGGCAATGTTATTGAAGAAAGTAAGTGATAATAAGCAGAAAATGCTTCAAGCAATTAACATTGATTTAAGCGACCCATACTGTGTTTGTTACATGGGTCATTGCTGACCTGACACTCGGTGCCAGTAGGAGGCAGATCCTTATTTATAACACTTATCGCTTGACAACTAGCCGACAACAAAAGAAATCTATCATGATTCTCTTTGTATCGATCCAATCTTTTTTACGCAGGGGAAAACGAATTCTCTCCTTGGTTCTCCGTGGATCAATGAGCGGTTTGGGGTGATAATTACAAACTTTGATTCAATTTCCCCGTGCTCTGATTATTCTTCCAAAGGCTAGAAGAGCATACACCGCGGATGAATACCATCAATATCGCAAAATAGTGCGGTGAGATTGAAAAACTGTCAATCAGACAACGGTGTTTAACCGATTGCCTATGAAAGCCTCCTTTGGGCATTAATGAAAGGAACATCTATCAGATGCGAGACGTATATTGGAATCTGACAGCTTAAATATGGCCAGATTTGACATGGCGGAGAAAAGGCAAAGGGTGATAAATAACTGACACACTCCCGGGAATGGCCATTTGAGAGTAGGAACTTATTCCGTTTGTTTTAACATTAACACGTCCCCTCTTACTGCCGCATTTTGACGCCTCTGTAAAAGTCATTTCTGAAGTCATTGTGATAAATAGAGCATTTGCTCCATAGGAGCAAATGCTTTATTTTTCACAATGGTTTAAAACCTACACAATTCTAAAATGTTCCTTTTCTTCAGTAAATGCTCCTTTTCGGTATATTCATTCAAAGACGTTTGGTTTAAACATAGCCTATAAGGGAATAGGTTAAACAAGTTTTTCAATTGTTTTCCGTCAACACTGGTGTATAGTATTATTCTTATACAGTGAACCTCCTTCTAGAGCTACAATCAAGTTCAGGCATAAGAGACTAAGTTTTAAAGGCATGTGCTAGATTAATGCTGAACGAAAGTTATGCATAAGCTCCTGCAAGGAGCTTTCTGCATTACTTTCATCCTTCAATTAAGCAATCGTTTGATTTTAAACACGTCTATGCTATGTTTATTCTTAGAGTGGTCGCTGGGGTGGTACTGTAATACAGTTATATAATTATCTTTTCATTTCCACAATACTATCTGAATGGCAAACCGTTTAGAACCTTTCAAGCGGTTTGTAAATGAGATATCACAATTGTCTCTCGGGTGATAATGATTCTCGAAGATGACAGCACGTTGTCATCAGACTGGCTGCCTGTAAGGACGGAAAACTTAGTCATACTTCATGAGATACGCAATCTTAATGAGAAATCTTGAAAGCTTGATTTAAAGCACATAAAAGATGCAAAAAAGAGAAATCTCTCCCCATTTACAAAGATCACTGATTGAATTGCCTGGAAATGTTTGATTTATAACACACGAAGAAAAGGCTTGAAGGAATTCAGAATGTACACAAATGTCGACTACAAAGAAAATTAGATGGTTGTCATTTTGATTTATAGACACAGGTCGGAATTAAAACGAAAGCTGTATTAAGAAGTCACCCTAGTGAGACAAGAAATATGGCCACTGGAGGCAAGTGGCTTGTAAATAAAGGTTAATTTGAGCAACTGTCTTAGATCTTTGTCCAATAAACCCGCGCTTTTTACGCGTTTGCAAACAGTGTAGATCTAATTAGCTCATGAAGGAAAGGTCTGATTAGAATCTGCTCTGAATTCCTATACAGCTGGACCTCTCCTAAGCGGCATTGCATTTATTGAACATAGGAGTCTTAAAAAGCAGGTGGTTGCTTAATGCAGGGCAAAAGTAATGCAAAAAGCTCCTATAGGACCTGCGTTAAGCTACCACTTGCCTTACAGACCTATTATTAGATCTCGTTTTATGACTCCTTAAGACATGTTCTTATTATATATATGTATTGCCATAGCGCTACATACCTAGATCAGACGGCTCCTGTAGGAGCCGTCCGATCAGGGTCTACTCTGTTTGCGTACGTAATGATATAGAAATGGCTCTACCTTTTCTTCTTTAGCCACACATTCCTATATTCCTGTGTCATTACACAAAATAATCTAATAAATTTGTTATTATTTATTGCATGAATATTCATGGCGTAACATGTGATGCAATAACACCAGAGTGGAATACCAACAATCATACCATAACCCTTTTCTCCATGAATATAATCTAAGAACTGCATGTATGAATATTCATTAGCATATAAAAAGAGATGGTTTGCCATGGTGGAGAATATAGGATCAGATATATGTCACAGTGTGTAGGTTTATAATCACTTGTACGGCCTTGCTGTACAAGCGCGCTTTTATGGCGACGTGGTAGAGTGCATGACTGCGAACCTGGCGACCCGGGTTCGATCCCGAGTCTGAGCGGCTATGTTTCTTTATAAGAACATCCGGTTACATTTATAATTCCAGAAGCAAGCACAGCATACCCTGCTCAGACGGCTACTATAGGAGTCGTATGAAAGGTGTTAACAGACACATCTGTGCACCCATGGAGTAAAGAAAGCGCCATATGCAACTGGTGTAGACCAATACAAAGTGACTCCAAAGGCAAACCTTCGGACAGAGTACAGTAAAATACCCTAAAACGGAATTTTGATAAAGAAAAATTTGGTTCTTTTGAAGTAGGTGGCTGGCCTGCTAAATGCAAGGTGAAAGTCATGCAGAAAGCCCCTTATGGAGTTTCTGCACGACTTTCACCCTGCATTAAGCTGTCGCCTGTCTTTATCTCTTTCGGTGCCAATGTCGCCTGTTGACACCATTGAAAACAGTGCAGTCCCTTTCCAATGCGGCATTGACCTGGGACTTCACTGTTTTCTGTATTATTTTAGCCCAAGCATACAGGTTTAAAAAGAACAATTGTTTTACTAATATACCTTTATTATTTAGTTTATAATCATATTTAATATGAAAGTATTATTGCAGACGACACTTTTAAATTTAGCGCCAAAACAGTTTAGACTGGTGTTGATACTACTTTGAACGTCAGGTATAACCCATTCCCTCATATTGACAACCTTTTTACGATCCTGTAAAAGGCACTTTCACATGGTTTCAAACTACAAAATTCTTAAAGTTTCCTTTTCTCTAGTTAATGCTTCTTTTTGGTAGATTTATTCAAATAGGTTGTATCTAAACTTAGCCTATGAGGTAATGGGTTAAGAGGGGTTTTGTTGTACTGTGCAGGTCATTCGGCTCTGTAGCATCCTATACGATTACATAATATTATTTTAACAAGTGCATCTAATTCACGGAATGAAATATGGAGATCTTCCAAAATCAATTTAGCTGCGTTCACTTTGGGAATATGGATATAAATGCGTAAATGACAACGACATGATTGCGTTGTCATCTTGTAATCCGGGTTCTTTTAGATTTGTGAACTCAGGTGAGCAATGTTATGTTCCGTGAGCATGACTAGTAACAATAAATCTCTTAAAAATAACAAACTCCGCTAAAAGTAAATTAGTTCATGATTGAGAGCGCCGATTCCTGAGTGGAAATTGTTTGCAAACACGCGCTGGGTACACAAGTTTGTTTGTATAATGCGATTCGTGATAGGAACGGTGGCCATGTTTACTCAGCATGATTCCGGAAGTTGGGAATCTTGTAGTGATTGCAAAACCAATTCATGCGACATGGAACAAGGTTTACAAGGCAGTGAAATGGTCGCTATAGAGATAAATACCATGCATATTATAACATACGGGCAACTGAGGATAGATGTTAAAGATGTTATGAGGTAGATTAACCCCTTCGCCGCCAGTCACTTTTTCTAGTTGATATATTGTTGCCCGCTTCAAGTTTAACCCATTCCCTCATATTGACGACTTTTGACGACTCTGTTAAAGTCTTTTTGCGAAACCATTGTGATAAATAGGAGCAAATGCTCTATTTATCACAATGGTTTCAAACAACAAAATTCTAAAATGTTCCTTTTCTCTAGTTAATGCTCCTTTTCGGTAGATTTATTCAAAGAGGTTGGATCTAAAAATAGCCTATGAGGTAATTGGTTAAGAGTAAACAACAGTTCGGATCCTGATGAGACGCCGAGTTACTCGGCGTCTCATCTGGATCCAAACCGTTTTCCATACATCACAGACCCGTTTCCATGACAATGAAGGAGTTAACCATTTACCTGAAGGAAATTCGTGAAAAATGATAGGAATGTTTGGCCATGACACGAACATTAGAATCAAACCTTTATTATTATATACATTAGCAAATATTGCAGACCCGATCCTACAAAAGTCGTCTGATCTGGATCTTCCTTGTTTGCAAGGTGTTTAACCCTTTCGCTGCCAATGCCGGATCTGTGATTACCTATGCAAACAGTTTGGATCAAGATGAGACGCCGAGTAACTGTTTGTTACTGTTACTATGTTTTTGAAACAAAAATGTAGAAAATCAAAAAATGAAAATTTGTAGCAGACGACAAAGTTAGCAGACGACATAATTTGGCAGCGAAAGGGTTAAAGGGTAAACAGCATGCATGTAATAATCAATGGATAGCTGAATATAAATATATGAAGATGGTGAGAAATTATGAGGTAGATTAAATATTTGAGTGATACATTTGATATATTACCAACGAAGTGATATACCTAAGTGAGTCTATGTCAAATTCAAATACAAATGTAGTATCATTTAGCCGTATGCATGCGGGAACCATATAATCTAGACTTTATGTATCTGATTCTACAGAGTCTGTCATGGCCGGTCAACAAACAGTGTTCATCTGTCATGTAAAGCATCAGTATGATTACTAATTGTTTATTACATGTAAAGCATCAATATGATTACTAATTGTTTATTACATGAAAAGTCATTAACTACGGAATTGATGATATGACGTCTTGAGTACCGTCAAATATCGGTATGAAATTTCAATATCACGATATTTTATCGCACAGCTAAATATTGCAATGCATGTATATCGGTATACCGGTTTATCGCAACACCCTCGGATATGAGAGATACCTTGTTCTGCCGTGAAACTCGAATTCTGGTCTACTACATGTACACATTATTTACTTCGTTTCGTTTTACCCTTTGCGAACAAAGAAGAACCATCTGATAAGGGCCTGCTCTATTTCCTTATGGGGTGATATAGAACCTATTTTATAGTTTCTGCCTTGGTCAGAATTTCCTTTGTTGACCTGCCCTGACAAAACAAATCTAATTAGTATTCATGATGTCATTATTATTCATGGGGTATAGGGATATGCATTAGGGAACGTTATGGCCAAGTGTCAAACAGCCTTGAACCAGATCAAACGTCGGGTTTTTGCAAAGCTAGTCAAGTGACACTCAGCATTATGTGGATATACTGATAAATGTCTAGTGGACATTACTCTTCACAACCAATGCAATAACATTATGATTAATGTTCAGTAGCACCTGTCTAAAGCGGCCATCAAACAAGGTATAATTATGGTTATGTAAGGCACGTGGTATCTTAATGCAGGTCAAAAGTAATGCAGAAAGCTCCTGTTGGAGCTTTCTGCATTTTACTTTTGCCCTGCATTAAGCAACCACCTGTTTTTTTGTAAGACTCATATGCTCAAATAAATGAATGGTCGCTTAGGATAGGTTCTACTGTATGCACGAATGCTCTGCAGATAATTTGTATTTAATATGAAACTTCTTTTTGCTATCTTGCTAATTGCAGGGTAAGATGCTTGGAACTTAGCGCATACCTCAGTAATGCAAATTATCAGCAGTCGTTCCTTTGAACACGGGCTTGTGTTCTGAAAGACTACTTAGCTTTTATAAGTGTCCTCGACATGTCAAATAAAGTTTGTGGCGTTCATTGATGTACATTTTCTGTATTACTTGCAGCAATACAACTACAGCATATACCTAGCATACATTCAGTGCATCAATTTTCAGTAAGTTGATATAGTAACTAGATTTGAATTTAATGGTTTCTCTGTCAAATTTGGCACGGTTTAACCCCTTCCTTCATATGCTATTTTTAGATCCAACCTTTTTGAATAAATCTCCCGAAAAGGAGCATTAACTAGAGAAAAGGAAACATTTAGAATTTTGTATAGTTTGAAACCATTGTGATTTTTGCCACAATGGTTTCACAAAGTGACTTTTACAGAGTTGTCAAAAGTCGTCAATATGAGGGAATGAGTTAATATAAAAGAGACTTTCATTTGTGACAGTAAAAGGTTTTCACCATTTCTGGGTTCATATGTATATTTATGCCATTACACCTTAATGTCTCAAGCGTGACCTAGCTCGCATTTGCAAACAGCTGCCTCTCATCAGAATCAAAGCTGTTTGACACTCGGTCAATAGTTTCTCAAAAGCTTTAACGAATTTAAAGTTAATTAAAATGGTGCATGTCGGAGTTTAGCCATTTTCATCATATTTTCATCACTTTTACTCGCCCATTCAAACAGATTAGACCCAGATCAGACGGCTCCTCTAGAAACCGTCTGATCAGGGTCTACTCTGTTTGCTTATAAATGCCATTATGATAGAGATCTGATTATACAGTGTCTACCAAATACCAAACAATGCTTTGTACATATCGAGGGCTTGGTGCAAAACTGTTCTAATTCCTTCACTGAGTGAAGGAGTTAGAATAGTTTTGCACCAAGCCCTCGATATGCAATTATAAAAAACATCAGCTATGACGTCATTATTTCTTACATGAATATTCACTAGGGAATTATTTAATCACGCCTCTGACTTACATCAGTATAAGGGCAGATATTGCATAAACAATAATAAGAATGTAGGTTGGTTTACGATAGACCAGTGGTGACATTCATACTTATTTAAGATTACTACTTCATAAATTCGACATTTCAGGATCGTGAAAAATTGAATAACGACACGACATCGTGAGGTGCTTGGGTTGAAATAGTGATTTCGTGAAGTGCTGAGAAAATCTACAAGAATAGAATTTTACTACCGGTCTTCGGTATTTTCCAGGATCACTGTCATGTGTTGCAAACACGGAATAAAACCTCTTTGGGGTTCTTGTAATTCTTTGTAATTGGCTGAGTATCGCGGTATGACGTTAAAGTGATGTAATACCGGGATATAAAGAATGAAACAAAACAAACAAAAACAAACAAGGGTTGTTTTGATATTTCCCAGGATCAGGTTTGACCGAGGGATGGGACTTAGTGTTACAAGTACAGTAAAACCCCTCTAATGCGACCACCAAAAAGGGGCATACTTGTTAGTGCCAGGGGCAGGTGGTAGCTTAATGCAGGACGAAAGTTATGCAGAAAGCTCCTGCATTAAGCAACCACCTGCTTATAAAGGACAACCATGTTAATTCATTAAGTGGTCGCATTAGAGGGGTTTTACTGTATAATTATGTAGCAGCTATACAGGGGTTTCAGTGGTTGTTTCGGGCGGGGGTTTTTTTCAGGATCACGTTGGACAGACAGGTGAGGCGTGGTGTTGCATGTACATGTCAATAGTTTCAATGGTTGTTTTGTTGTATTTTTCAGGATCAAGTTGGATCGAGGGGGTGGGGCGTGGTGCCCTAAGGGTCTTATCGACAAGGATTCCTACGAGTATTTACAGATTGACCTTGGAAGACTTATGGTCATTACAAAGGTCGCCATTCAAGGCCGCTTCGGAAATGGACAAGTGAGTACAGACGTTAACGTTCTATGACCCTTGACCCCATGAATATTCATGAAAGGGATATTGGCATCATTCCCTCCTCGACTATTTTTAGACTCAACCTCTTTGAATAAATCTACTGAAAAGGAGCATTTACTAGAGAAAAGGGAAAGTTTAGAATTATGTAGTTCTGAAACCATTGTGATAAATAGAGCATTTGCTCCAATGGAGCAAATGCTCTATTTATCACAATGGTTTCAAATATAATTCGATAAGAAAGACCCTGATTAAGCAGCTCCAGGGCCCGTTTGATAAGAGCCTATATTATGCTGTTGATGCTGTCAGCACAGTTGTACTTTAGGTGCCATATTGACATATTCAACTGTAAAAACACTGGTTGGGAGAGGACTATTGGGTGTCCAAATACTGAAAATAATTAGGATAATTCACTTGCCTATGATCTTTGAAAAAAAACCATGTCTTCAACATAGAGGGCTTACTCATTTTTTCAGCATGTTTCAAGAGTATCATATAATCAACAGTATCAAATGAAAGAGCAAATGGTTTACATTCCATGCGATTTAATTATTCTTTTTGAACCCTTGGAAATCGTGAACTCCTGCGGGCGCAAAATATACAGTTAAACCTGCCTATATCGAAACCTTAATGATTTTAAACATAGGGGTCTTTAAAAGAATGTGATTGCATAATGCAGAACATAAGTAATTTAGAAATCTCCCATGGGAGCTTTCTGCATTACGTACGTTCTGCATTAAGCTACCGCCTGCAGTGACGATCAATGATAAGATCGTGTTAGCGGCGGGTGTAGACATGTTTTTTACTGTACATGTCCGGATAGCATGTCCTTCTGATTCTAAAACACTACTATACTTTCCGTCAACCTTAAAATGTCAAACGGTGCCAACTGGTAACATGAGAGAATTATAAAATAGGAAACCCTGTCTAAAGTGTTAAAGTTTGTGACCCTTTATAAAGGTGATAGCTTAACCCTTTCCACAAGTACGCCTTTCTACGCCTTTACAAACAGAGTAGACCCAGATCAGACGGCTCCTATAGGAGCCGTCTGATCAGGGCCTGTTCTGTTTGCTTACGGTATATTATATATCTGATTCTACAGTTTCTATTTAGGCAAAAATGGCATGTGTTAATATGCCATTTTAAAAAATTAATCCAATTAATATCCATGTTGTCATCATTTCTTTCATGAATGCTCATGGAATATAGTGTTAATGCATGACGAAAGAAGGGCAAAATGGGATCATAAATGTTGAGGGGTCTTGATTCATTGCAAATACAATAATGAATGTTGTTAATGTAAAGGTAAATACGTTTAACCCATCTCCTATTAGAAACAACCTCTTTGAATAATTCTACCGAAAAGGAGCATTTACTAGCAATGATGTTTTTAGAACTGTATAGTTTTGAAACCATTGTGATAAATAATGTAGCTGGCTCTATGGAACTGTTGTATTTATCACAATGGTTTCAAAAAAGTTAATATTACAGAGGCGTCATAAGCCGTCAATATGCGGAAATGGGTTAAACGATTTGAAATGTTTTTCTCTGACAGTTCTATAGACTGCTATAGTTCATTTAACCCCGACAACAGGCACTGTCGTCTGCTTGATACATTCTCGTCTGCTTCATATTAGAATGGACAATGTCGTTATAAAAAGATAATCAGATTTTCAAACAGTTTGGATCCTGATGAGACACCAAGTAACTCGGCGTTTTATCTAGGTGCAGATTCTTGGCATATGGTATCACAGACCGGTCTTCATGGCAGCGAAGGGGTTAATTTGTTTTTAAAATAGCTTTTGTTAGCTATAAATAGAAACCGGTATATTTTTTATTGTTTTATTGTTTTCTGAAATGATATATTGGGAGTTTTACGATGATAAGAGCTATCAAGCGCCACCGTGTGAGTAATAATTTCAAAACTTGATACAGTGAAACCCCTCTAAATCGGAATTTTAGCAAAGAAAACTTTAAATCTTTTATGAAGGTTACTGTTTAATGCAGGATGAAATACATGCAGAAAGCTCCTTTGGGAGCTTTCTGCATGTCTTTCACACTGCTTTAACCTTCCAGTGCCAATTTTTTAATTGGAAATATAATAATAAGGGAATAAGATAAATAAATGTGGATTTCAAAGAAATAAAGCTCAGATATAGAAATAGAGTTTGAGACAAAAAGTGCAGTCCCTGATCAGACGCCGCCTTGAAAAGGTGGCGTCTGATCTGGGACTGCACTATTTGTCGCGGTGCATTTATGCGACATTGGCGGTAAAAGGGTTAAGCTGCCATATGTCTTACAGACCAGCATTAATACAGATTTGAACCTCCAGTTTAGAGGGGTTATACTGGACAATAAAACGTCACTAATCCGAATGTCAATATACGTATCATTATCTATATCGATTGAACCCTTTATTCCTTCATATTTACGATTTTTAAACGACTTTGCCAACAGAATAGACCCCGATCAGATGGTTCCTGCTTGATTCCGTTCCATCATAGATACGTTTGCAAACACAGCAGACCCAGATCAGATGGCTCTTGTATGATCCATCTGATCTGGGTCTGTTGTATTTGCTCATGAATAAAATATATCAGATGTTATACTTTCTGCCATGGCCATAACTCATATGTTCAGAAGCAATTTCAATAATTGATATTCATTAAATCATTAATTCTTAATATATACAGTAAAGCCCCTCTATAACGGCCACTAAATTACATCAAGTATTTTGTGTTAAAGGCAGGTGACTGCTTAAAGCAATGTGAAAGTAAAACAGAACGCTCCTATAGGAGCGTTCTGTTTTACTTTCACCTTGCTTTAAGCAGCCACCTGACCTAAAGATAAACTAATGAAAGTCATTTAGTGGTCGTTATAGAGAGTTTTTAATGTACCTCTTTTATTTGAATACAAACTTTATCTGTGAGAAATGGTGCAAAGACGTTGTTATATCAAGACGATTATACAGCAAGACCCCTCTAAACCGATGTTTTATAAAAAAAAAAACTTAGATCTGCTGTTAAGTGCAAGGTGAAAGTCTTGCAGAAAGCTCCCAAAGAAGCTCTCGGCATGACTTTGATCCTGTATTAAGCTCCAACTTGTCTGAAAGACCGGTACATATACTAACTTTAACATCCGGTTTAGAGGGGTTTTACTGTATTCTCGACAAGTATGAAGGTATTTGGAAACTCATTATTAACGAGACAACTTGGCTTCAATATGTGTAAATGTCATAAATATGTAATTACGGGCACCTTTAAATATCCTAGAGACTTTGGCTTAATTAGCTTCCAGGAATAAGTTCAATCGCGATCAGATGAGAAACAAGTTATTTCTGAATATCTAGGTATGTTTTGGTAAAATTTTCTTAAGAGAAGGCGTTATTTCATTTTGAACGTGTTAGCCGTGTGTCTGCCTACCACGACCAGGCTGTTATCAGGCGAATCTTTTATCACACTTGCAACCAGTTTGGATCCAGATGAGACGCCGAGTAACTCGGCGTCTCATCAGGATTTAAACTGTTTGAAACTCAGTTGATAGTTTTTCGACACGTTTGGCCGAATCGGAAGTAAGTGAACTAAATATCAGGATATAGATATTATCTATTCGAAAGACGAATGTTTAAGAACCTACTGCTCGGCTATAACTCCCTGCTGGTATAGCGTACTGATATTTAACCCTTTACTCCATAAATATGCCTTTCTACGCCTTTGCAGAATATACCCAGATCAGCCGCTCCTATAGGAGCAAATGCTCTATTTATTACAATGGTTTCTCAAAGTGACTTTTATAGAGTCGTCAAAAGTCGTCAATATGAGTGAATGGGTTAAACCTCCCCTAAATGTTTAAACATAGTAATATTGAAAGCAGGCACATGTTATTGCGTAATACAGGACAAACGCAATTTTGAAAGCTCCGATGTTTCAGAACTTTCTGCAGTATCCTCGCCCTACATTAAGATACCACCTGCCTTACTGACTGAAACGACTTCTTTTTATGATCACCTAAAGGCATATTTTCAATGACATCATACAACTTGGTATTTTTATATTTTATCATTATTATGAAGATTGCCAATTTGTATATCGAATATTTATTACATTATTTGTTTTTAACATATGAACATATTTTGGCTCAGGCATAAACTGTAGAATAAGATTTAAATAGTACTATAAGCCAACAGAGCAGGCCCTGATCAGACGGCCTCTAAAGGAACCGTCTGATCTGGGTCTACTCTGTTTGCAAAGGCGTATATAGTAAAACCTCTCTATAACGGTCAATAAATTACATCAAGTATTTTGTGTTTAAGTCAGGTGGCTGCTTAAAGCAAGGGGAAAGTAAAACAGAACGCTCCTATAGGAGCATTCTGTTTAACTTTCTCCTTGATTTAAGTAACCACCTGCCCTAAATACCAACTAATGAATACAATTTATTGGCCGTTATAGAGAGGTTTTACTATATATAAGGGAAAGGTTGAATGTTATCAAAGACATCTGATTCCTCAGAAGACAAACTACAGACATCCCGCCGTGTTTTGTAACAACTTATATGAATATCATACGGCTTTATTGTCGTAAGTGAATCTTGGTTAGTCTCCATGGGATTTAGGGCATTACTCAAACAGTCCTTTACATCTAATGTCATTACGTATGTGTCATTTGACCCCTCCAGTGTCATAAGGACGGGCATGTGATCCCATATGTAAACAGTTTGGATCCAGATGAGACGCCGAGTAACTCGGCGTCTCATCAGGATCCAAACTGTTTGACACTGTGTTTGATACCTTTTTTAGAAAGAAACTGAACGAATGTCCACTTTAAAACTTGAAGCAGACGAAAATGCCTAGCAGACGACAATGCTGGCACTGAAGGGGTTAAAGAAGAAACTGATTTTTTGTTAGGTCTATTCCTTTTGGGAAATGACAGTAATTGTCATTAATTTGGAAATGGTGGTATGGTGTTATTTAGAGTGTCTGCGCACAATTTTTAAACCATTAACTATGGTTTATATCCTATATACAGTTCAACTTCGATATCTCGAACTTCAAGGGACCATAAAAATTAGTTCGAGATAACAGAGGTTCGAGTCATCCGATTTCTTATCTGAATAAATATCTAAAAACATCACAGCATAATGCAAGTCGAAAGTAACGCTGAAAGCTCCTGTAGGAGCTTTTAGCATTACTTTCGACCTGCATTAAGATTCTAGATATGTGTAGTGATACACTTTAGAACAATTCTGTATTGTAAATTGGGAAGGACCGAACCTTTAGTTCGAGTTATCCAGAAGTTCGAGTTATCCGAGTTCGAGATACCGAACTTCAACTGTACATGTATATATGATAATGCCATGGGTGTTCACGTTCAACGATCATCAGATTGAGGTCTACATTGTGTTCAATATGTATCATTCACTAAGTCTGCCTCTCCCTCTCTGGTTAACCCGTTTCGTCATAGATACACCTGTCTAGCGCGTAGACCAAGATCAGGCATCCACTATAGGAGCTGTTTAACCCTTTCCCTGATGAATATTCATGACGTCATGAATATTAATAAGATTATTTTTTTATAATGGCATAGAACACATGGCATTTTTGGCTCAGGCAGAAACGGTAGAATCAGATCTATATTACACCATAAGCAAACAGAGCAGACCCTGATCAGACGGATCCTATAGGAGCCGTCTGATCTGGGTCTACTCTGTTTGCATATGTGTCGAAATGCGTTTACATGAAAGAAAGGGTCAACACTTTCACAGTATAGGGTTTGGTGGAGAAATGAGGATTTTTTTGTGTACGCATATATGTATCTCATATATTCATGAAACTTTCTCATATATTCATGTAAGAAATAATGACACCATAAGCACTAATTAGATTAATTGTCATAGTAACAAATAGAGACTATAAGTTTTGGCCATGGCATAAAACGTAGAATCATATTTACATCATATCATGAGCAAACAGCGTAGATCCTGATCAGACGGTGCTTACAGGAGCCGACTGATCTGGGTCTACTCCGTTTGCAAAAGCATGAACAGGCGTTTATATGAGGGAACAGTTTAAAGAACTGATGAGTGGACCTTGTGTTTTGAAAGCACGAATAAATATTACAAGAAAATCACTTCGAACACTTCTAACACAATGTCTAGACGTTCGTTAATATTTAGCCTGCATATGGTTGTGTTTGTGATCTCCTTTTTGCAAACAGTGTGGATCCAGATGAGACGCCGAGTGACTCGGCATCTCATCAGTATCCAAACGGTGTGACTTGGATTGCATATGTATAGAAAGAGACAGTTTTGATGTTCATTTACATATACCAAGATTGAACGAACGAAAGTTTACTCTGCAGGGCATAGGTTCAACCCATGTCCTTGGACATGTTGTCCTTGATTACGCTGAGCGACGCGTCGATGCCTTTGTTGGTATTTTCTTTTGCTGCATTCATTCGTTTCGATAATACATTCTAGGTATCAAACTGTTTGGATCTTAAAGAAGCACCAAGTTACGAGGGACATCTAATTGGGTTCCAAACTGCTTGCAAACGCATTTCTTTTGAAGTTGATTGGTTTCATGGAACTTCTGTCTTAGAAACCTTTTTGCTTTGCCGGAGGCTGGAAATATGACACCCCAAGCCAGACCCGCTTTTTGGTCCAGCTGACATGACTGAGTCCATGATTGAAATCTTCAGAATTAGACATTTTAGAAAACAATGAGCAGTGTCCAATTTCTTAACCTTTGGACTGCTGGTTTATCAATGTAGAATTACTGAATCATTGTCAAACGATAGGGCCCTTTCAGTAGAAAATGTTACAATTTGTGTTTGGATTTTCAATAACAAACAGTGCAGACTCTGATCAGATGGCTCCTTTAGGAGCCATCTGATCTGTGTCTACACTGTTTGCAATTGCCAGTGCACGTGTTCCCTGCTTTCTAGGGGTTGACAGCAATGCAATGGTGTATTTTCGATCTTTTAGTTGCTTAGCATCAGGCTATTAGAATATCGAATAGTTAGAAAACAGATAAGACGCTAGAAATCTTAATGTTGGTCAGCATCCAAACTTTTAAATGCCATTTTAGAATTCTGGGTAGAGACTTTAATGGGCGATAAGATAATTAACATGAACTTTGATCATTTTAAAGTAGTACACGAAATACACGTGCGACACAGTTAAGGCTAGAGGCGGCTGACACATGCTTTGTTCGCGTAAAATGCAGACACACTCGCGTAATTGCGTAATAACGAGTGGTGAAAATGGAGCTGCGAGCAGATGTTATGACACCGCCGTGCAGTCGGTGTATCTCGATGTTGGAGCCATCGTGTGTTTCCATTTTGTGTGAGAAAACCCCTGAAGGAAAATTGGCCCAGACACACCATGTCACTACATTTTAAACACGAAGATCTGTTGTGCTTCAATGTTGTATCTTCAACATTTGTGGGGCTGGAGAATTGTATGCGAAATCATAATGATATTGAGCTTAGTAGACAACGTCAGTATAAGGGAAACAGCTTGTAACTCGACGTCATAACCCATTCCCTCATATTGACGCCTTTTGACGCCTCTGCAAAAGTCACTTTATGAAACCATTGTGATAAATAGAGCATTTGCTCCTATAGGAGCAAATGCTCTATTTATCACAATGGTTTCAAACTACAACATTCTAAAATTTCCCTTTTCTCTAGTTAATGCTCCTTTTCGGTAGATTTATTCAAAGTGGTTGGATCTAAAAAATAGTCTATGAGGTAATGGGTTAACGCTTTACTCCATGAATATTTATATAAGAAATAATGGCATGAATATAAATCATGATTATAAGTTAAATTAATTGTTATAATAGCACATGGATACAGGAATGTTGGCCATGACAGAAACTGTAGAATCACATCTATATCATAAACAAATAGACCAGATCCTGGTCAGACGGCTCATTCAGGGGCAATCTGATCTGGGTCGACTTTGTTTGCAAAGGCGTAGAAAGGCGTACTTATGGATTCCCTGCTTAATCGTTTCCCTGCTCAAAATTAATGTAAGAAATAATGATATCATGAATAATTAATGGTAGTTTTAATACATGACGAAAGTTGTGCAGAAGGCTCCTTCAGGGGCTTTCTGCATCATCCTACTTTAACCCTTTCCCTCATATTGACGACTTTTGACGACTCTGTAAAAGTCACTTTGTGAAACCATTGTGATAAATAGAGCATTTGCTCCTATAGAAGCAAATGCTCTATTTATCACAATGGTTTCAAACTACAAAATTCTAAATTTTCCTTTTCTCTAGTTAATGCTCCTTTTCGGTAGATTTGTTCAAAATAATATGTATATATATGTACAATATGTATCTAAATATAGCCTATGATGTAATGGGTTAAGCAACCAGATGCTTTAAAAGACGCCAATGTGTATTCATTAAATGGTCCCTTTAGTGGTGTTATACATTTAGCATACTAAAAGTTCGGCTTAGAGAGGACAAACTCCGGGTTAGAGAGCTAAAATTCTGGTTAAGATGGATTTTACTGTATACTAAAATTCAGATTTAGAGAGGTAGAAGTCCGGCTTAGAGAGTTAAATTTCCGGTTTAGGAGGTTTTTACTGTATACTGAAATTCCGGTTTCGATAGGCGAAAATTCCGGTTCAGAGAGGTAGAATTTCGGTTTCGAGAGGTTAAATTCCAGTTTATAGGTAAAATGCCGGTGTAAAGAGGTAAAATGCCCGTGTAGAGAGGTAAAATTCCGGTGTAGAGAGGTAAAATTCCGATTGAGAGAGTAAAAGTCCGGTTAGAGAGGTAATACTCCGGTTCAGAGAGGTAAAATTCCGATAAAGAGAGGTAAACTTCTGGCTTAGATAGGTAAACTTCCGGTTAAGAGAGGTAAAATTCCGGTTTAAGAGAGATCACATTACGGGCTAGTGAGGACAAATTCTTATCAAGGGGATTTTAGTATTTTACTGTTTACTTAATTCTGGAACTGTACTGTTACAGGCCTCCCCTGATATAGCGTCACCTGTTACAGGGACATTGTTGCATTATACAGGAGATGATTCCCACTTATACGTTCTGCTGACTCCGCATATTTAACTCTTTCTGTACTCTAAGAAAGCTTTCCCTATAAATACCATCGTCAACAACAATTGTCAAAATTCAGGTCCCCTATTTTTTCCGAATACATACAAAATCAATGTGTCAAACAATTTTGGATCCAGATGAGACGCCGAGTTACTCGGCGTCTCATCTGGATCCAAATTGTTTGCATAAGTAATCATAAACTCTCCTCTAGCGTGCAAAGTGTAAATAACATTTATTTCCACATTTTCAGAGGAAATGGAATGCAATTATTTGCATTCGTATCCCTCGTAAATAGAGAAAACCATTATACGATAAAAAGACTTTAATTTTCGGTCTGATCCAGCTGCTAATTCAGAATGTCACAATGAATGCTCCCTGTATACCGATTTATAAACGGTCTAGAATGGATCCAGATCATTTAAAGTGAATCGTTTATACCCAATAGTCTCTTTAAACCAGCAGATAGGTCGATATTTTACCATAATTTAATCACAGCTTTTCCCCCGGATTTATGAATGTAGATAGAGTTTAATTGTTGAATTGTCTTGGGATTTTAGTTTTGAAATTAGATCTATTTTATCCCTCTCATGAGAACAATTAAATTCTCAAATTCCAATTTATTTGCTAAGCCATTTGACTAACGCTTACAGAATTTTCAGATGCTGTAGGTTTTATTTATCTCCAAAACCTAAAAGCGAAAGTGCAGAACTGTTTGCGCTGCAAAGTTGTCATTTGCATCTAGATCGGTTTAGTGTTTAGTCTAGATAATTTTCCCCATTTTTTGCATGTACGGCAGTATTTGTATGATGTGATATATTGCTGCCTTAATCCTTTAGTCAATATACACGCATTTGTTTCGTTTTTGCAAACAGAGTAGATCCAGATC
Source organism: Azorinus chamasolen (assembly GCA_963576725.1). Classification (NCBI taxonomy): domain Eukaryota; kingdom Metazoa; phylum Mollusca; class Bivalvia; order Cardiida; family Solecurtidae; genus Azorinus; species Azorinus chamasolen. Next base: position 61,856,429 of record OY755241.1, on the reverse strand, counting down.
AGATATGTCCTTTGAGTCTGTTCAGTTTCCGTATAAAATAATATAGATCCTAATTTATTGTTTGTACCAGGTCCCTTGTTCATAAACAACTATCAAATTACAGTTAATAAATATTCATAAAGATATTTTTTTACATGAATATCAATGAAGTAAAGAAGAAAAATTATGAATTTATGACGTAACTCCAGCGTTCGCGTTGTTGTCGTCGTCGTCGTTGGGGAACTTTAACCCTTTCGCTGCCAATGCCGGATCTGTGATAACCCATGCAAACAGTTTGAATCCAGATGAGACGCCGAGGAACTCGGCGTCTCATAAGGATCCAAACTGTTTGTTACTGTTACTATGTTTTTGAAACAAAAATGAAGATCAAAAGAATGAAAAATTGTAGCAGACGACAAAGTTAGTAGAAGACAGAGTTTGGCAGCGAAAGGGTTAACGTTGGCTATTACTTCTTTACTATTCATTCACATCTTATGAAACGTCAAACATTTGTTTTCACTATCGCAAGGCCTACAATCGAACAGATTAACATTGGCATCCGTATGCGGTGCTCTAGTTTTTAAAAAATATAAAAAAAATGTCAAAACAATTAGGAGTCTATATAACCCTTAGCTGCATGAATATTCATGCACTAATTAATGACATCTTGAATATCAATTAGATCTTTTTTTGATAGTTGCAAATGAACACATGAACGCATGGCCAAAGCAGAAACTGTACAATTATATCTATATTATATCATAAGCAAACAGAGCAGACCATGATCGGATGGCTCCTATAGGAGTCGTTTGATCTGGGTCTACGCTATTTGCAAATACCTTAAAATCGTATCCATGGTATAATGGATTACAGAAATGCCAGGCTACTTCAGACATATATCATTCGAACTCATATTCATTAAAATCTCGATTATTCAATTTTTTTTGTATAAAATAATTCAGACCCTTTTAGGGAGGTGGCTGCCTAATGCATGGTGAAAGTCATGCAGAAAGCTCCTAGAGGAGCTTTCTGCATGACTTTCACCATGCATTAAGCTGCCATCTGTCTTAAAGATCGACAAGGATATGTATTTAAGTGTTCGAATAATCGAACTTTTACTGTTGTTTGCAAAAAGTAAATGAGACTATATCGCGCATATGTTAACAGTATTCTATTACTCTGTTTGCAAAGGCGTAGAAAGGTAGATTTGTGGAGTAAAGGGTTAATATGTCAATTTGATAACAAAATAAATGATTCTGATCTTGATTCATGCAACTTTGCCACTGCACTGTGTGTTATTTTCAAATAAAATACAAAACTCAAAATAATTTGCATCACGTAATCTGAATATGGTTACAAGAGGATTTCTCATTTATCACCAAAATAACCCATAATGCTGGGAAAATGAGGCAGTTCTCTAATCACATATAGCTATACGTCTTTAGATATTAGCACGTTATGCCTTGAGGTAACTTTAACCCTCAAAGTGGTGTTGAAACTCACGTGTTCTCAAACTAAGAGCTGGTGCAAGGTTTGCTTATTTCAATTTGTTTAAGCTTCTTCAGACACGTCTGTCAGAGTGTCCAACAGCTTGGATCCGGATGAGACGCCGAGTTACTCGGCGTCTCATCTGGATCCAAGCTGTTTGCATATACCCCGTCAGGTGGCGCTTTGCAAACAAAGGGTTAAATTGTATTGTAATTAACAATTCATTTTTTATGAAGTTCAATTCACTTTTTTGGTCCCTGTATGTACAACAAATGTGGGCCCATACAGTTTATATATAGAATCGATAATATGCTTGTATTGTCTCTATAAAGTAAATCCCCTCTGAACCGGAATTCTAGTCGAGAAGAATTTAGATACAAGCTGTTTGGCATACATGTAGTGACATCCTTAATGTATATATATATATATATGTATTAGAAATTGAAGAACAATGAATCCTAAGACTTGTACCAGACATTTTATTTCAAACGACACTTACATGTACTTAGCGTACAAAGGATTAACCATCTTCTTCATATACACGCATTTTCACGCATTTGCAAATAAGAGCCGTCTGATCTGGGTCTTCTTCGTTTGCTTTTGACACGATATAGATCTGATTCTACAGTTTTTGTCAAAGCAAAAAACTTATCCTTGAAAAAATACATTATAAAAAGGTCGGCTAATAGATATTCATCATGTCATTTATTTTTTGCATGAGTATTGAACAGGGGCAGAGTTAACGGTGTAATTGCGAAGGGCCGTCTTCAAATATTGATTAACCCTTTCTCTGGTATGAAAAAAACAACATGTCCGCTCATACTTAATAATTATGGCTATTAATTATGACTACGTCCGACTTCAGCAAGCATTAAATTTTAAGAACCTGTTGATCTAGTGTCAAACAGATGGGATCTTGATGAGACGCCGCGTTACACCTTGTCTCATCTTGATCCAGGCTGTTTGCTGATGCTATTAAGGTAGCGAACAACGGAATAATGGTTAAGACACTCTTCTTCTCGTTGCCTTTCTAATAGTCACACTCGGTGGATGGAAAATTGCTAATTATTCTGAAGCCCCTAAACCATTCTGACACCGATGCGCGAAAACAAAGTATCTCGTTATTATATTAAACTCATTTAATCGGTTTTTGCAGCTAGCTGGAATTGGTTTCCAAGGATAACCTTTACTACGCAATAGCGAATGCATGATATCATTTGCAAACTGTTTGGATCCAGATGAGACGCCGAGTAACTCGGCGTCTCATCAGGATCCAAACTGTTTGGCACAGTGACATCCTTACACGTGTTAGTTATTTCGAGAAGTTTAGTAGACAAAGCCAATGTAGATAAGAGTTGCCTAATGACCCAATGGATACGCTTAAGGCATCGAATGGAAGCTACAAACGAATTTATATGAATTCCGTCCATTAGATAAACTCCGTGTGAGACATCTTTCTTAAGAGTTCACAAGGCTTTCTCACACGTAGCAGACTTTCCTCAGATTCCACACATACACAAACGCACACACGCACGCGCACGCGCACGCGCACGCGCACGCGCACGCGCACGCACGTACAATTCGTTCAAACTTCTGAGAAATAAGTTACCGAGTGTCAAACATCTTAGATTTTGACGAATAGTCCGGTGCCTGATCTGGATCTATTATGTTTAAAAATGCAAACCAAATCTTCTAAGGTAGCGCTTTAATGAGTTTCATCAATAGCACTTCTCAACATATGAATATATTTATTATTTCTCCCACGCTAGCGGCTGATTTCTGATCACCTATGCAAGCCGTTTGGATCCGGATGATATGCCGAGAGTAACTCGGCATTTGCTCAGGATCTGAGCTGTTTGTCAATCCAAAAGAAAATGGAGTAAGAGGAAAATTCAAAATTGTAGCCTACGACATTTTTTGCAGACATTTACTATGAGTAAATCAATATAGTAAAATCACTCTAAACCAGAATTTCAGTAAAGAAGAATTTAGATAGTTTAGGTAGATGACTGCAGAATGCTCCTATGGGAGCTTTTCTGTATGACCTTCACCCTGTATTAACCAATTTCCTCATATTGACGACTTCTGACGACTGTGTAAAAGTCAGTTTGTGAAACCATTGTGATAAATAGAGCATTTGCTCCTATAGGAGCAAATGCTCTATTTATCACAATGGTTTCAAACAACAAAATTAAAAAATGTCCTTTTCTCTAGTTAATGCTCCTTTTCGGTAATTTTATTCAAAGAGGTTGAATCTAAAAATAGCCTATGAGGTAATGTATTAAGCTGCAATCTGTCTTACATACCGATGGTGGCAATACTTTGAACGTCCGGTTTAGAGGGGGTTTACTGTGTATACAGTTGTATCGATCAATATTATACGAGGCTACATGTACAGCAGATTGACAGCCGTAACAAGATTGACTCAAAACGTTAATTTCTCATTGTCAGTCACACAATTAAATTCTCATACAGCGTACAACAAAACCACGGGAATCAATATCAATATAACGTGAAAATACGAGAACTGTTTTCTCTCAGGTCCGCGTCCATTCAAATAAAAAAGTTGAGATTGCATATTGGAAAATGGAAAAAGCTTACTCATGTATGGAATTGCAGATTGCACAGGGAATATACATCATAATTATCTACTCCAGAAACAGATTCTTATTTCAACATGTACATAACTCAGAACGTCACTGGTTGATTTAACACATACGTGATACATTCACGCCTTTACAAACAGAGAAGGCCCAGATAGTGTAGGAACCATTTGATCAGGATTTGCTCTATATGCTTGTGAAATTATATAGATCCAACTTTACAGTTTTTGCTAGGACCAATTTATCTTGTGGTCAAGGTTCAACCAATTAACCCTTTGCCTTATGAATATTCATGTAAGAAATAATGACATCATGAATATTTATAGTGGTACAGTAAAACCTCTCTATAACGGCCACTAAATTGTGTTGATTAGTTGGTATTTAGGGCAGGTGGCTGCTTAAAGCAAGGTGAAAGTAAAACAGAACGCTCCTATAGGAGCGTTCTGTTTTAATTTCACCTTGTTTTAAGCAGCCACCTGCCTTTAACACAAACTATTTGGTGTAATTCTGTGGCCGTTATAGAGGGGTTTTACTGTATATGAACACTGGAATTTTCTTTGGAATCAGATCATTATAACTCCATAGGCAAACACAGCAGGCCCTAATCAGAGGGCTACAGGATCAGTCAGTCCAGGTCTACGCTGTTTGCAGCTTCTCTATGAGGTAAACTACATTTGTATTAACATTCGTAATATGGTTACATGCATTTCAAACCTTCACAGACATCTTCCTAGCCTACTCAACACCACCAGTATATAAATAACGCCGTAAAACCAAAACTCAAACTCGTCGAAAAACTCAAAAAACTACGTAAAGTTCAAGTCAGGTGGTGTATAGAGGGATATAGGGTTGGGCATATCAAACAGAGAAAATTGCGGGTTTCCCTCATTGTTATCAAAAGTCATATAATTCGCTGACTGCACTCGAAGAATTGAAATGCTGTGAATATTTGTATTTTTTTTTTTTTATTAAATTGCATTAAGAGAAAAATCGAACACTGACAAGAGATTGTAATGCGTGGATAACATGTACTGTAGAATCTCTCTAGACCGGACGTTCAATTTAGTATAAATATCGGTCTTGGAGACAGGTATCAGCTTAATGCAGGGTGAAAGTCATGCAGAAAGCTCCTGTAGGAGCTTTCTGTATGCCTTTCACCTTGCATTTAATCAGTCACCTGCCTAAAGGTATTTAAATTCGTCTCTACTGGAAATCCAGCTTAGTGGAGGTTTTACTGTATTGCATTGAGAGTTTTTATCGCTGATATGAATGGATGGCATAGTTTTATTAGATTATCAGAATAGAGCGACGCAGGCGGTGTTTGCAATTGTCATGTCCGTTTGCGGCTGAAAAAACGCAATGTTCTTTTTTTCTACCATTGACAGGAACATGGTTCCAAATCGCTTCTCCAATTATCAACGCCTGACCCACATTAATCCACAGTTCTAATTGAATTAACCCGGATATGTACAGTACAGTAGAGTTTCTCTAAGTCGAACCACTTTACCCGTTCCCTGTTCAATATTCATGTAAGAAATATCTATTAGTTGAAAACCTATAATGTAAACTTTTCAAGGAAATGGTTTTGCTTTGACAAAAACTGTCAAATCACATCTTTATCATGTCAAAAGCAAACAGAGCAGACCCTGATTAGACGCTTCGTATATCCTGTTTGTAGATATTTGAAAAGCAGTTTACATGAGGGAAAAGGTTAATTAATTAAGCTAGACGTATTTAACCCTAAACTCCATGAATATTTTTTTTAAGAAATAATGACATCATGAGTATTGATTATATCAAATTCTATTACGGTATATAAACATAGGAATGTTTTGGCCATGGTAGAAACTGTAATGTCATACCTCTATTACAGTAAAACCTCTCTTAACCGGCAGTTAAATTTAGTATGAATATCGGTCTTAGAGACAGGTGGCAGCTTAATGCAGGGTGAAAGTCATACAGAAAGCTCCTAGAGGAGCTTTCTGTATGACTTTCACCCTGCATTAAGAGAGGTTATACTGTAGTTCATAAGCAAACAGAGCAGATCCTGATTAAACGGATCTTCTCTGTTTGCAAAGACATAGAAAGGCGTATTCATATAGAGTAAGTGGTTAAAAGCAAGTGGTTGCTAAACGCAAAACGAAAGCGTTGGCATTACTGCATTAAGCTATCACATTCCTGAACACTTAATATAATTTTTGTACGCCCCTGCAAATAGAGCAGACCCAGATCAGAGTGCTCTATTTGCTTATGGAACTATGTAGATCTGATTCTACAGTTTCTGCCCAAGCCATTGTTCTGTAACAGCGTTTCTGACATGGCGTCGTTGACACGGCGTTTCTGGCATGACGTATTTGGCACGGCGTTTCTGTTACGCCGTTTTTGATATGGCGTCTTTGACACGAATTTTGTGGTTCAGCGTCGCTGACACAACGGCTTGTATGGACTTTTAGAAACACACAGACAACCCGGAAGGTACAGTTTGACGTGACAAGGATAATTAATATTATGTACTAGCCTACCGCCCATACTGCGTATGCTCTATGGAGACCTTGCGTGCGTGTGGTACTTGTAATTAATGAACGGCCCTGATATTAAAAAATGTCATGAATTTCGCATGAATGATAAAAGCGAACTGTCCATCATTCCTTGGAGCATTTTCATGCGATATGGACGGTCGTAAATCATATGCAATTAACCTTTGACCTGCTTCCAATCTACTTTCGATTTTGTTTGCCTGCGCCATGTTGGTAAACTCTTCATTTGATTTTTAAGTCATGAATGATGTATGTTCTAAACGCTGTTTGTCAAAGATTTAGTTCGAAACTTTCGTCAAGATGAAAGCATAGTCCCGAATATGATCACAGTTGTTTCTGTTAAGCATTCTGTAAAAATGAAAGCGTGCCTGTCAAACGTTTGGAGCTGTACCCTTTGAATGCTGAATATCCAAAGTGGAATAACCCCATCGGTGTTTAACTTAAGAGTCAATTCAGTACGAAAGACTTAACTTTGGCAAAGGGCTTTGAATTACAAACATAGTAGACCCTGATCAGAGAGTTCCTCTAGGAACCCTCTGATCTGGGTCTACACTGTTTAAAAATGCCGGTTCTCCAGTTTCCCGCACGCATTTAAAGGATTAATGACCCATTAGCACATTCCACAATTGTGAGAATTTCGAGTGTAATGGAATTCGAAACGGTAGTCTATTCTTCGACGTTTCCGCGGTGGTCATTCGTGGTATTTGAGGCAGTGTTTTTTATAAGCGATGAGTCGCGCTGGAAGTTAAGATACTTTCGGGGGCCCACTAGCAATTTAGACCAAGCTCAGTCACCGCCTCTTAAAGGCGCCGGCTGGTCAGGATCTACACAATCTGTAAATGTGTCAAGTAAACCCATCTGTTCCCACGATCTCATATATGGGACGTAGGCAAACTGTGTAGACTCTGATCAGACGCCGCATGATGCGGCGTCTGATCAGAGTCTACACTGTTTGTTGATAGGAATTTCAATATAAAACAAAACGAAATTGAAAATTTAGACAATACATCCCTTAGAGAAAAATGGACTAATCCAATGTATGAACATGGAAGAATCAACTGGGCGCTGATGGGTTAATTACTAAATGTCAAGTTGTGTACATATAAAGACATGTATCCCTTTACTCCATGAATATGCATGTCAGAAATAATGCCATCATGAATATTAATTAAGTTAATTCATAATTTGGCATATGAATGCTTGATTTTTTTCCTATAGGAACCGTCTGATCCGGGTCTAGTCTGTTTGCAAAAGCGTAGAAAGGCGCATTTATGAAGTAGAGGGCTAAAACGTTGAAATATTTCATTCATCTGCTGTCTCCTCAAAATAATCGTTCACTGTTTTATAATCCTTGCAAAACTATCAAATCAAATTTATCCTGGAAAAACATGTCAAATGGTCTTTATTTTCGATGGAAGCATAATTGAGTTCTCTGAAATTTGTCATGCCGAACATTTTTCTTCCACAATGAGTGTTTTCTGTTTCCCTATTCAAAAACAGATACCGTAAAACCTGTCCTAAGCGGCCACTAATTTATTGAACACATGAGTCTTAAATGCACGTGGATGCTTAATGCAGGGCAAAAGTAATGCAAAAAGCTCTTATATGAGCTTGCTTGAATACGTTTGACCTACTTTACAGAACCATAATTACTTAATTAGACCTCGTTCTGATGACGGTTTAACCCTTTCCCTGATGAATATCCATGTTGGAAATAATGACGTAATGAATATTTAATAAGATTATTTTTATAATGGCATATGAACACAGGACATTTTGGCTCAGACAGAAGCTGTAGAATCAGATCTATATTACACCATAAGCAAACAGAGCAGACCCTGATTAGACGGCTCCTATAGGAGCCGTCTGATCTGGGTCTACTCTGTTTGTAGATGCGTCAAAATGCGCTTATACATAAGGGAAAGGGTTAAGACAGGTTCTACTTACAATACATTCTTCTAAATCGGACGTTAAAATTAGTATCAATGCCGGTCTGTAAGACAGGTGGCAGCTTAATGCAGGATGGATGGGAGTCATGACTTAAGCTCCCAAGGAAGCTTTCCACATGACCTCCATCCCCCTTTATTAAACAACCACCTGCAGAAAAAGATTTAACTTAATCTGTACTAAAGTTCCGGTTTAGAGGGGGTTTAGTGTATAAATTTTCAGGAAAACGACAGACATGTCAAACGGTTTGGATCCTGATTTAGACGGCCAGTTTTTTTCATATACATGTACAATGTATATCCAAACCATATATTTTCCGGATCTCCTTGAAAATCACAGTTACAATACTTCAAAGTCCCGCTAAAGTGACCGCATAACTCATCAACAAAATTATGACTTTTTCAAAGCAGTTGGTTGCTTAATGCAGGGCATAAGTAATAAAGGAGCTTTCTGCATCGCCTTTACCCTGCATTAAGTTACCTCCTGTTTTAAAATTTCGGAATTATGCTTCATTTGTGTGATCATGCTAGCTAGACATTACTGTACTGTTTGTGAGAAATGAGAGGGGTCACAGAATGCGATGAATCATTAGAAGTAACCCCATTATTGCAGTCCCTGCATAAATTTATCACCCCTTTTGTGTTTTAAATTACGAACGTCTTTAAATATTCAGGAACGAGTCATATTACAGAAGACAACTCAGTAGCTAAGTGTTAATAATTAGAGGTTATACCCCACCCACTTCGCACAACATATTGTTCTTAACCTGCTGGGAGTAGCACTCGGTTTGCCTTCAACACGGGCGTGAAGTACAATGATAACTGATCAGGAACCAATCAATTTTTATTAACAAACTTCCATCTCTACAGCCATGAAAGAAACAATTGCTTTTTTGGCTATTCAGACAGACGACAATTATCAGACAGACGCCACTTCCGTTGTTGAAAGGGTACGGTCTAACATAATTACGGGTTTCTTGTGTACAGGCTGCACTTCTTCAGGCTCCCTAAAAAGGCATCTGCGCCCCTGTGTTCACGCTTAACGTACAATTAGAATAATAGCACTCATGTGGACTCCCTTTGTCTTGTGTTTTATGTTTATTGAAATAAGAGTTTAATTAGCCCGGATGAGTATTTCTGACGTCATAAAAATGTATTTTCCCTTAGGCTGTTCGGCGTAATTTCTATTTCACGAATTGTTTTCTAAGATACTGCAAAATCGAATAGTGACCTGAATGTATACGAAGCTTATGACAGTGTATGAAACTATAAGGATATGAGTGATTCTCCAATTCGCAGTATTTTCGATCTAGATCCAAATAGGTTAAAAGTTTGGTAAAATGCATGTTTAACTTAATAAGGCGTAATTAAGCTTCCTTTGCCCGCTGTTAATCTTCGTTATTGGGCGGGGCTTTGAAGAATTCCTCGGTCCGGAGCAGTAAATGACGAAGTAGTAAGGGGCGAAAATCGTTCATTTTGCCATAAAAGTCATCCGTGTTTGCAATAAACTTAGCAGTCGTTTTAATTCAGAGAGGAATATTTTAGGATTTCAAGAGTCTAGAGTTACCAAATTAATGCGCAAATCTGGCACCTTTTATTCCGCTTCCTCGGCGGTAATAAGACTTTATGTACCCGGAAATGTCCGTTACTTAATTTAGCTGGGTATTCGCTAATTCATTCTTTCGTTGTTTGCAATTAGAGTCACAATTTTTGTGTCAGTCATTTTAATGGGTTGTCGAAAATTATAGTTTATGTGCAAGTGTTTCATTAATTGTGCCAATTTCCTTGATCAGTTCTTCAACTGATTGTGCATTCATGCCCAGGGTCCTTGTGAATGGGATACATTTGAGGAGTCATCTGATCTGGGTCAATAGCTTTTGTTCTACATTGTGTATCTATTTTGTATGTTGTCGGCATACATTATTTTTATTTGAAGAATGCATTGTATAACATATGGTTATAAGTCTTCAAAAATAGTTTTGGACCTGTTCACTATAACTGTGTCTCTCATATAAACACTCGTATCACATATTTGCAAACAGAGTAGACCCAGAACAAAGGGACTCCTATTTGCAAAGCCATAGAAAGGCGTATTTATGGAGAAACGGATTGGACAAACACTTGCTCTCAAGACCATTGTATTTACTCATACACTGTTTGTTACATAAATGTTTATTTATGATATACAGTAGAACCTGTCTTAAGCGGCCATTAAAATGAAGTCCTATAGGAGCTACTGTAGCACTTTTACCCTGCATTAAGCAACCACCTGCTTTTTTTCAAATTCATATGTGACAGCTTAACCCATTACCTCATATGCTATTTTTAAACCCAACCTCTTTGAATATATCTACTGAAAAGGGACATTTACTTCAGAACAGGAAACGATTAAAATTTTCTAGTTTTGAAACCATTGTGATAAGAGCAAATGCTCTATTTATCACAATGGTTTCAAAAAGTGACTTTTACAGAAGCGTCAAAACGCGTCAATGTAACGGAATGGGTTAAGATAGGTACTACTGTATACCGTCAACACTCTAAGTAATTTAAGCTTGCAACTGATCATTAGTTCTATGCGTTCTGTTAGTACCAAAGCTCCTCAGTTTTAACCCATTCCCTCATAGGCTATTTTTATATCCAACCACTTTGAATAAATCTACCGAAAAGGAGCATTGACTAGAGAAAAGGACAATTTTAGAATTATCTAGTTTGAAACCCTTGTGATAAATAGAGCATTTGCTCCTATAGGAGCAAATGCTCTATTTATCACAATGGTTTCAACAGGTGACTTTTGCAAAGGCGTCAAAAAGGCGTCAATATGAGAGAATGGGTTAAGCTGGTACTTCCCATGTTTTCAGACAGAGGGATATTAACTTACAATAAAACAGTCTAAGTATTAAAAGAGGATTCACTACATCCAATCAAAGTGTGTTTATTCTTTAAGCCTTTCTCCGCCATGGACGAATCCGGGATTATCTTTGCGAACTCGGGGTTTCAGGTAAACTTAACCCTTTCACCGCCAATGTCGCAGAAATGCACCACGACAAATAGTGCAGTCCCAGATCAGACGCCGCCTTTTCAAGGCGGCGTCTGATCAGGGACTTCACTTTTTGTCTCAAACCCTATTTCTGTATAATTGCTTTATTCCTGTGAAATTTGCATTTATTTATCTTACTTCCTTATTTTACCGAATCATTTAACAAAACTGGGTTGCAGACGACTATTAGAAATTTGGCGCGGAGAGGGTTAAGATGTTTAAATTTTGGAATAGTTCATTTTTGAAAATTCAGCATTAATCAACTACCAATTGTCTGCATTTCGAGTATTTCATGATGAAAATATAATTATACAGTAATTGCAATGAATCCTCTCCAAAGCAATAACCAAAAGGAAAATGACTGACAGTAGCACACAATTTGGATCCAGATGAGACGTCGAGCAACCCAGCGTCAAACCCGGCACCTACATGTAACCCGGCGTCTCATTAGGATCCATGGTGTTTGACAGCCAACTACTAATTTCTCCAAAAAGTTTGATTGAATCAGAAGTCAATAAGGTTTGCAATAAAAATGGTTTTTATAATACAGCAGAATCTGTCTTAAACTGTCATTCATTTATTAAACATAGGAGTCTTAAAAAACAGATGGTTGCTTAATGCAGGGCAAAAGTAATGCAGAAAGCTCCCAGGGGAGCTTTCTGCATTGCTTTTGACCTGCATTAAGCTACCATCTGCTTTACTCATTCATAATTAGACCTGAATTTGATGGCCGCTTAAGACAGGTTGTATTGTACATGTTTTTAGCAGGCTAAATGTTAAAGGATATTAGTACTCTGCAGCAAAAAAATAAATAAATAAAATAACCTTATTTTCTCAAACAAGATAGCGCCTACAATATTTCAAGATATTACTCTTCCTATGTCAACTTATGGAATATTTTCATGGAAAGTCATAAGTCTTCGACTTTGTGACGTCCTTGGGAGACACGAAGTAATTACAAAGTTCGACATCATTAAACAATTTTGCACACACCGTGAGTTTTCATTAACTCTGTGAGCGCAGGTCAGACTTTGACCGACGCGTTCGTATGTCTGATGAGCCGGGAAAAAGGCGTCAGTGGAGAACCAGCGGGAGAAAAAAATAGTTCGCCTTATCCATCCTTTAGCCTGCATAGCAAGCTTTCGTCAATAGAAACTGACATCTCCATTCAGATTACGAAATAAGCTTTCTTCCATGTCTTTCAGAGATATTATCTGCTTTACATCATTTACATCGAGACGCGATACCGAGTTGCTCGGCGCCTAATATGAGATGCCGTGTGAATCGGTGTCTCATCTAGATCCAAGCTGTTTGCTTATGTTGTCAAGATTTTAGCCACACCATGACGCCAGTTTTGTATTATCTTACACGCTCGTCGGTATCTTGACTGAAAATCAGTGTACTTGTACAGTAAAAACATCTCTAAACCGGAATGTTAGTAGGGAAGAATTTAGATACGTTTATGCAGGCGACTGCTTAATGCAGGATGAAAGGCGAGCTTTCTGCATGATTTTCACCCTGCATTGAGCTGCCGCTTGTATTAGACATACATTGATGCTAATTCGAACGTTCGGTTTAGATGCTAGTTTGCTGTACACGTTAGCCTGACTTATCAAATCCAAACATTTGACGCTTGGCACCATAAGCATTTGAAGAATAAATGTAATTTCGTTGGGTGGGGGTGTTGTTTTGTTTTTATGACCTGGCAAAATACGAGAATCTGCCAGATCAGGGAGTTACAAAATGTACCAAGATCAATAAACGCGTGTGGCGAAAATTGGTCCCACTGAATTTAGTTTTCTTTGAATTAATAAGCAATGTCTAATTTCTGCTAATAGTTTTCTTGGAAAAATCTGAAGTAAAATATTTCCTTTCTTTGTAAATGTTTTTATCACACAGCGAAAAGTCATTCTTTCTGATAAGTTCTGTCGCGGTGTTAATTCATATTCCTTAGTTTGCGCAAAACGGACTTCTCGCCGTTAGCTGACTACAGAAAATAAATTGATATACAGTGGAGTCCCTCTAGACCCATCCACTCCTAGACTATTTTAAGACCCAACGTCTTTGAATAAATCTACTGAAAAGGAGCATTTACTAGAAAAAGGGACACTTTAAGAATTATAGTTTTTGAAACCAATGTGATAAATAGAGCATTTGCTCCTATGGGGCAAATGCTCTATTTATCACAATGGTTTCAAAAATGACTTTTACAGAGGCGTCAAAATGCGTCAGTAGGAGGGAATGGGTTAAGCGGCCACATAATGAATAAACATGATCATCTAACTAAATAACCGCTCATCTCATCCATATTCATGTTCAAGAAATAATGACGTCATAATTGTTAATTAAATTATTTTTTGTAACGGGTTATAATCACAGGAAATTTTGGACCATAGCAGATACTATAGAACCAGATATATATGTGTATATTATTCCATAAACAAACAGAGCAGCCATTGAATACACAACTCCTACAAAGAGCCGCCTGATCTGGGTCTACTTTGTTTACAAAGGTGTTAAAATGCGTATTTAAGAAGGAAATGGTTAAAACCAGATCAATACGCCTGTACATCTTTTGTTTTGTATTAACCCTTTAGCTGATAGATATGCATTTTAATGTCTTTGCAATACAGAGTGGACCCAGATCAGACGGCTCTTATACAAGCCGTCTGATCAGGGTCTGCTCAGTTTGCTTAAGAAATGATATACATGTAATATTATTATATAGTTTCTGCCATCCCTGGTTCATAATGCCGTATTAAAACCTCAGAAAATTAATATATTTCTTACAAGAATAGTCATTAAGAAAAGGATTAAGCTACACGATGCCGTAATCCTTCTGTAATGGTTATTTTATAATGAATTGATCACTTCATGAATATTCATTAACTCATTCTTATAAGGTAAATTTTTGCGTAGATAAAAACTGTATGTCCTACATGTAGGAGACGTCTGATCAGGTTTTATACTGTTTGCAAAGACTTGAAAGCGAGGAAGAAGGTTAACCCTTTCGGCGCCAAATTTCTAATTGTCGTCTGCAATCCAAATTTTGTTAAATCATTCGGTACAATAAGGAAATGAGATAAACAACTGCAAATTTCAAAGGAATAGAGCACATATATAGAAATATAGGGAGTGAGACAAATAGTGAAGTCCCTGATCAGACGCCGCCTTGAAAAGGCGGCGTCTGATCAGGGACTGCACTATTTGTCGTGGTGCATTTATGCGACTTCGGCGGTGAAAGGGTTAAACGACCGTGGGTTTCAACTTTTTTTCGGATGACTATTGTAACGAGTCTCTGTTGTATATTTATTATGGCCCAGGACTGTAGTCATTACCCGAATAGACGTGCTGGGAAAGTCAACTGATTTACACGCCATAATTGAAAATTGTATATCAATAATTCATACGCCATGGCTTCGTAACCAGACCAAGCCAAGCGCCTAATTGATGGGACCACGTCTATTCCGTTATGCTTATCAACCCTCACACTGCTGTAAAAAAAAAAAATGTGTGTTCAGCTTTAGATTTGTTCAATATTGACTATGTCCGATCCAATCTTGCGTTTAAGTAACTACTGTCCGATGGTCAAGCAGCTTGGATCCTGATGAGACGCCGAGTTACTCGGCGTCTCATCTGGACCCAAGCTGTTTGCAGATATTCTGCAAATTAATTTCTTTTGCGATCACAGGCCAATCGGGGATAGCCAGATGAGGATAAAGTTCCTGTCAGAAAATATTAATCTAGGGAAACGTTATAAAACTTACTCATAAAAAAACTTTTTTTCAATAAAGTCAATATTTATTGGAAGCAATAAACTACCGAAGCAATTTCAAAATCATATTACTTGGATTTTTTGCTAACATAAGCGAAATTGTGATGACCTTTGCAAAAAGTTTGAATCCATATGAAATGCCGAGTATCTTGGAATGCCGAGTATCTCGGCATTTCATCAGGATCCAAACTGATTGACACACTGGTGATATTTTAGAAAAGAAATTAAATAAATTGAAATCTGAAATAGACTATGAACTTTGCAGATGAACTTTATTTGGCGGCGAAAGGGTCAACCTATTACCTAATAATACCGCCTTTTGAAGATTTAACCATGTCCTTCATTAATATGCATATAAGAAATAATGACGTCATAAATAATAATTAGATTAAACTGTTATAATAGCACATTGCATCTGTATTATATCACGAGCAAACAGAACAGACCCTGATCAGATGGCTCCTATAGGAGCCGTCTGATCTGGGTCTATTCTGTTTGCAAAGGCGTAGAAAGTCGTAATTATGGAGTAAATGGTTAATAAACCTGGTAGAACCAGATCAGACGGCTCCTATATGATCCGTCTGATCAGGGTCTGCTCTGTTTGCTTATGGAACTGTACAGTTTAGATTCTACAGATACTGCCATGGTAGAGCGTCTTGTGTTCAAATGCGACCAATAAACAGGGGCATTATTCACAATGGCAAAAGCAGGTGATAGCTTAATGGAGGACGGAAGTTATGCAGAAAGCTCCTATAGGAGCTTTCTGCATAACTTTCGTCCTGCATTAAGCAACGTTTGTTCATTAAGTGGTCGCATTGGAGGGGTTTTACTGTATAAAAATCAACCTTCAGAGCAACAGATAAAGGTGCGTGCCCAAATTCTAAAATCGTCATATCTCCAACAAACCCTATGTTGTGACTACTCTTTAGAATCGTCTCGAAGAGACGATTCTAAAGAGTGGCCACAACAGACGATTCTAAAGGGTGGTCACAACATAGGGTTTGGTGGGAAAATAAAGAAGTTATTCTTGAAAATGTTTTCATTTACGCATCTTATCTGGACCTCTTATAAATATTCACGACGTCATTACTGCTTACATTATTTCGAGCTGGTCGATTTGTCTCGAGAATACTTGAATACCGCACACATATAGTTCAACGTTCGTCGGTATGATACAGTTAATATGGATAGGAACTTGTACGGCTTCAGAACGAAGCCTTGTCTGTGATACGGTACGAGAAATCCTTCAGTCCGCTATATTGGTTCAGTATTTGCACGTCTGACACTATTTAATGGAAGTTGATTCACACATGTCGGTGAATATCAAACCAAATATCTGACAGGTTATAGAAATGGGAAGTAAGTAGAACCATGAGTTGAATTCTTCCATAGCCTAAGACAAATCCCGGATACATTTGCAAACAGTTTGGATCCTGATAAGTCGCCGAATAACACATCAGGATCCAAACTATTTGACGGTCTTGTTATGTTTTATAAAAGGTGTTTAACCCTTTCGGCGCCAAATTTCTAATTGTCGTCTGCAAACCAATTTTGTTAAATCATTCGGTAAAATAAGGAAATGAGATAAAGAAATGCAAATTTCAATGGAAATATATAGATATAGAGTTTCAGACAGAAAGTGGAGTTCCTGATCAGACGCCGCCTTTTCAAGGCGGCGTCTGCTCTGGGACTGCACTGTTTGTCGTGGTGCATTTATGCGACGTTGGCGGTGAAAGGGTTAAAACAAACCTAGTCTTTGAAACGTGGAGTGGTTCGTTTTAGCCCAACATACGAGCTTTATTTTGGGGGGTTTTGGTGGCAAAACAGATTTACTAATTTCATGAACATTAAATTTTATTAAACATTTTCCCTGCTCCCTTAGGAACCATCTGATCAGGGTATGCACCTTTTGATTATGTAATAATATTTTACTAATACCAAAACAGTCTGAGTGTGTACATATGACATTCTAGAAATTCAGGCAATTAATATTCATGATGTAATCATTTTACATGAATATTCAGCAGGGAAATTGTTAGGACATATTATCGACTAAAAAGGTGTGCCCATAAAGAATACAATAGAACCCCTCTAATGCGACCGCTTAATAAATAAATATGGGTGTCTTTATAAGCATGTGGTTGCTTAATGCAGAACAAAGGTAATGCAGTAAGCTCATAGAGGAGCTTTCTGCATTACCTTTGTCCTGCTTTAAGCTACCACATGCCTCTACCACTCAGAATCATACCTCTTTTAGGTGGTCGCATTTGAGGGGTTTTACTACTGTATCTGCTAAAGAATAAATATGTGTCCTTGGCTTTTACCCATATCACAGGTAATTTATTACAGACTCGCTGTCCTGTGTGATTCTATCTCAGCTGTAACATGTATGTGTTATATGTAATAAACATAACACTGCAATGAATGACATCACTGTACTGGCGCAACATACGACCTGACTCATAGCTCGCTGCGCGAATCCGACACCGCTCGTCATGAAACTACTGAAGCAGACACTGAAAAGAAAGTAGCAGAGAGAACAAAAGATATGTCAGATAACAGACACAAACTGGCAGCTAACGGGCGGCTGCACAAAAGACTGACTAAGCATCATGAAGATCAAATTTCAGCACAATTTTAATTTCATCTGTAATGGCATTTTCACTTTATCTATAGAAGACAGATTGTTCTCTGTGTTTTGAAAATAGTTTTTCTCTAGATCTATCACTGTTTATTGTAAATGGCACAGTCATAGATCAACTGTGGCGCCACTTGAATAGTGTACCTTAAAACACAATGACGCAGTTAAACCAACGTTCTCTCTGGAGACCTTATACTGAAAGGATCTTTTAAGCATGGCAATTTAAGGGCGCAATTGACGATACGCTTTTATTGGACCCGTGTCACGAAACATAAAGATATCAAGTTTATATTTATTGGGCACGGAGACAATTCCAGTTTATATTCTTTAACTGACATTTGACGCTGCACCGGAATTTCCTGACATTAAACATTTACATCGTTGTACCATTACTATCTGTCCTCAAAACTCCAGAATACTCACTTTGTATAACATCTTTTGGACAATTTTGAATATTTTGTCACATTCTTGGTTCTGGATCAAATCAAGTTACAGCCATTCTATATAATTCCTACGGCAACTCGAAGGACGGATAGTTATTTTGATTGGCCTATTCTATATGGTGAAGCGTGTCTTAGAGATAATATTAAAGAATGGCAATATAACTTGAAAAATACGGGTAGGGCATTGATTAGTATTGTCAGGACATGGGATTTATAACAACTTCAAAGGGTAAATGTTTTCTTAGTACCCAAAGGAGTCGCGACACAATACCAGGTCCATTCGGTGCTTTCAAATATAAAATAAAACCTGTTTTAACCTATTATATCATAGGCTATTTTTAGATCCAACCTCTTTGAATAAATCTACCGAAAAGGACCATTAACTAGAGAAAAGGAACATTTTAGAATTTTGTAATTTGAAACCATTGTGATAAATAGAGCATTTGCTCCTATAGGAGCAAATGCTCTATTTATCACGATGGTTTCAAGTTCAACAGGTGAGTTTTGCAGAGGTGTCAAAAGGCGTTAATATGTGGGAATGGGTTAACCCTTTACTCCATAAAAACGTATTTCTTCGTCTTTGTAAACAGAGTAAATAGGTCATATTAAACAACTTCTATAGGAGCCGTCTGATCAGGTTCTGCTCTGTTTGCTTATGCCATGATATAGATATGATTCTATAGTTTCTGCCATGGCCAAAACTTCCTGTGTCAAGGTGTTATTATAAACATTAGTGTAATTAATATTCATTATGTCATTATTTCTTACATGAATATTCATGGAGTAAAGGGTTAAATGCCCATTAAATAAAAAGAAATCTAGTGAATGGTATTTAAGGCAGGTGGTAGGAAGAATTTCCCAACAAGACACTATTGAAAGTGATTTGCTTAATGTGTTTCCTACTGTCAGTTACAAAGATTTGTACTGGGGAATAGCTCAAAGACAAATCGGCTCATTCATGTACTGAATGATTTGAATTTTAACTCCTTAAGCCTTAGCTTGCTGTTCACGTCAATATACCTACCTGTAAATAATGAGGAGCTGTCTCATCAGGGTCTGCACTATTTACAAGTTGATTGTGCAACCAATGCAAACCAGGGGGGAAATGCACAGCGATATACTTGCACACAGTGAAGATATATGTAATTATACAACAGGACATGGGTAAAGAAGAAGAAATGTGTTTAAAAATTGAGCAAGTTTAGTTTAAACCTGGAATCGTCCGTCATTGATAAACGTCAGAGCGCATTCAGGATAATGAAAGGATATGAGTTGCGAAGGGAGTTTGAAAGAGAAACAGTGCATATCCCAATTAGAGAGACTCCTACCATCTGATCTAGGTCTACTCTAATTGTAAATGCCCTACATTCAAAGGATTAAATGTCACCAGACTACAATTCGGAGACAGACAGATTTTAAGAACCGTTGGGGGCAAATGTCGGTGATTTAACACCCTATTTCTGACTTACTATGAATTACATAGTCGTCTGAGCTATGGGATTTCCGTAAAATTACCACAAGATTTCAAATCAGACATTTAATGGGTCTAGAGTCAAACGCTTTTTAAACGAGCTTCTTCGCCCTTAACAAATTCGCCGCAGTTTTTCTGAACAAATTGAAGAAAAATACTACTTTGAATCTCGAAGCAGAAAACATCTTAACATATACAATCTATTTGCCACCGAAGGAGTTAAAAGGACATTCCAAATATTTGCAAACACCATAGACCCAGATGATAGAGGAATATTCATGTAAAATATGATGGAATCACTAATATAAATTAACCCATTACCTCAAAGGCTATTTTTAGACACAACCTCTTTGAATAAATCTACCGAAAAGGAGCATTAACTAGTGAAAAGGAAAATTTTAGAATTTTGTAGTTTGAAACCATTGTGATAAAAATTTGTCACAATGGTTTCACAAAGAGACTTTTACAGGTCGTCAAAAGTGGTCAATATGAGGGAATTGATTAAATTATTTTTTATAATGTCTCATGTACACATTGGGCCGTCGCAGAAACTGTCGTAGAATCAGATCTTTGTTAATGCATAAGCAAACAGAGCAGACCTTGATCAGGCAGCTGCCATATCTGCAGAAAAGCTTCCTCCTTCCAGTGTGATGCGGGTTGACGTTTTAGCAAACAGAGTAAACCCAGATTATCTTGGTCTTCTGTGTTTGCAAGTGGGTTAACCCATTCCCTCATATTGACGACTTTTGACGACTCTGTAAAAGTTACATTAAGAAAACATTGTGATAAATAGAGCATTTGCTCCTATAGGAGCAAATGCTCTATTTATCACAATGGTATCAAACTACAAGGTCTAAATTTTTCCTTTTCTCTAGTTAATGCTCCTTTTCGGTAGATTTATTCAAAGAGGTTGTATCTAAAAATAGCCTATGAGGTAATGGGTTAATATATTATTGATTCTACAGATTCTGACATCGCCAAAATGCCTATGTCCATGCATACGTCATTATAAAACATTATAGTATTCATTATAATGTTGATGCCAGTATTTCTTACTGGAATATTCATTAGGTTAACGAAGGTGTGTGGTTTTATTCAGTTTAGTGACTGGCATACAGTAGAGCCTGTCCTAAGCGGTCATTCATTTGTTGAACAAAGGAGTCTTATAAAGCAGGCAGTTGCTTAATACAGGGCAAAAGTATTGCAGAAAGCTCCTAGAGGAGCTTTCTGCAATACTTTCGACCTGCATTAAGCTACTGTCTGCCTTACTGACCCACAATTAGACTTCTTTCTCATGACTGCTTAAGACAGGTTCTACTGTATGGGAACTCTATTGTAGATTTGCATGCAATGTTTTTAGTCATTAGACAGAGATGTATTGACAGAAGTCATGATTCAGACCCCATAGTGTGTACACCCTTATTCCCGCTGTACGCCATCTGACCGTAATTTGCAATCAGCTTGGATCCAGATGAGACGCTGAGTAACTCGGCGTAACTCCGCGTCTCATCAAGATCCAAGCTAAATTACACTCGGTCAATGGTTTATCAAAAACTAGATCGAATCGGAAGTAGTCAAAACTATTTTAGAGCCAAATTTGAGCTGGCTTTATTTTTTCACAGCTGATAAAGGGTTAAAACAATGCCACCGTGTAAAATTACCTTGATTAAGCTTCTGATTACCCGCTTAAATCAAACGAATTCTGTAGGAAATCGATAAAGAGCGATGCAAAATTAAAACAAACACAGGTAACAGACCTATCATTGATCTGTTGGATGACGAAACTGCATATAGGTTCTTACATAAGAACACAATGATTGCTTGGCCAAAAAGCAGAAACTGCAAGCCTCAAACACAGAGACAGTTGAACTTCGATATCTCGAACTTTAAGGGACCATACAAATTAGTTTGAGATAACAGAAGTTCGAGTCATCCGATTTATACTCTGACCAATATCTCAAGTTCATAGCTTAATGTAGGTCTAAAGTAATGCTGAAAGCTCTTGTAGGAGCTTTCAGCATTACTTTCGACCTGCATTAAGCTGTCACGTGTGTTTCTAGACACGAGTAGTGATACATTTTAGAACAATTATGTATTGTAAATTTTGGAAGTGCCGAACATTTAGCTCGAGTTATCGCGATGTTCGAGTCATCCGAGTTCGATATATCGAAGTTCATCTGTATAATGCAACCTCGATATCTCGAACACGGATAACTCGAACTTCGATTAAGCTCGAGTTGAACGTTCGGTCCTTTCAAACGTGTAATACAGGATAGTTCTAAAATATACTAAATGCACCTGACTATAAAGACGCACAACAGCTTGATGCAGGTCGCAAGTAATGCTGAAAGCACCCGCAGGAGCTTTCAGCATTACTTTCGCCCCGCATTAAACTGTCACATCGAGAAAGTTTACAAGTTAGAAATAGGCTTTTCCTTAAAATTCGATATATCGAGATGTCTATGTAATTCCACAAGTAAACAGTGTAGGCATCGAGTAGCCGTCTGATCTGGATCTACTATGTTTGCAAAATAGTTAAAATAGTCAAAACGCGTTTGTAGATTATGGTAGTAGCCGTGTTTAAGACGTTTGTTTTCTACTTACAGGGTCAGGAGTACGTGACGTCATTTCTACTCGAGTACCAGCGAGAAGAGGGCGGCGAGTGGATACGCTTCCGTGACAAACGGGGAGAGGAGGTAAGGACATGTTTCTTGTATCCATAACGGAGTGTGGGAAACGAGTTGCAAACAGTGTAGACCTAGATCAGAGGGTTTCCAATAGGAATCATCTGATCAGGGTCTGCACTGTTCTCTAGGAGATTTCTGCATAACTTTCGTCCTGCATTAAGCTACCACCTCCCTCTGTCACTGTGAAATATGCCTCTTTTTGCTGGTCGCATTAGAGGGGGTTTACTGTATATGCCCTGCGTGAATTATCCATATTGTGATGCTTCTTCTGCAATGTGAATTCTTGTAATTTTCGGTGAATTCTTTATGATTTAAATATTATAAACATAGGAATTACTTGCATGCCAAACATTCGTATTTTTTCATTTATGGCAATGTTTCAAATATGTATTCTTATTCTGCAATGAAATGTAGTTATTTGCCTATAACCTTGTGATATTCCAAGCCTATCGTAAAGTTCAACTCTCCAAAATGCCTCCGTCACACTTTGAATACAGAAAATGAGTGTACTGGTATTGCAAACGGTGAATACCCATGCTCCTCACAAAGTACATGTACAGTAAACCTCTCCCTAACGGCCACTGAATTACATCAAGTATTTTGTGTTAAAGGCAGGTGGCTGCTAAAGCAAGGTGAAAGTAAAACAGAACGCTCCTATAGGAGCGTTCTGTTTTACTTTCACCTTGCTTTGTGCAGCCACCTGCCCTAAACACCATCTAATTAACACAATTTAGTGGTCCTTATAGAGAGGTTTTACTGTATATCCTTGAATACTTAATGGACTCTACTATTAAACACGGGTTCCACTTTGGAAAGTCATCAGTAAAAGGATCAATTTTCCCATAACCCTTTCCTTCATATAAACGGGTTTTCACGCTTTTGCAAACAGCATAGACCCAGATCAGACGGTTCCTAAAGGAGCCGTCTGATTAGGGTCTGATCTATTTGCTAGTGGAATTTGAAAAATGTGTTTCTGTATCTTCTAAAATGGCTACAATGTTCCACCTTCCATATTTCATTATAACTAGTTTGTTCATGAATATTCGGTAGGTATTGTATAAAATAAATAAACATAGAACAGGGAAAGGGTTAAATTAGCGTTGTCATAACAATCATAATTTTCGTGGCGTATATATAGAATCCCCGTTGCGAAGCACCTGACGGGACTTTTACCCATTTTTCGTCGCGTTCAGTGTTGCATGGATCAAGATCGCTATTTAGATAAAACATGCGGAGCTGTCGACAGACCTGCCACTAGTTCTCTCCTGATTTACCTTGTCAACACTTGGCAACTTTTATCTGCAAAACAGTCTCTGAACAATTCCAAACAGTACAAGTGTCTTCCATTTAGCAAAGGACACGCGCCAGTGTCAAACAGTGTAGACCTTTTCTCTCAGCGCAGCGTCTAATCAGGATCCATACTATTCCCGAAACTTCTCACAGTTTCTCACAGTTTCACACAATGTGTTAAAGAAAATAGACCCAGTGACGTGATTAACCTTCCGAAGCCGGAAAATTCAGTCTAACCGCACATACAAACTGTTCGGTGCTGAAAGTCGTACAGGACATTTCTCGAATTTGACCACTTTCTTCAGAAGCAGATGGTTGCTAGATGAAGAAATAAAGTAATGCAGAAAGCCCCCGTACCCACAGGAGCTTTCTGCATACTTGTCGTCCTGCATTAAGCTACCGACTGTCTCTAAGACCCAGCATTAGACCTCTTTGTAAATTGACTATTTCCGATTCGATCAAGCTTTTGAGAAATTTATTAACCGAGTCTCAAACAGCTTGGAGGCTGATGTTATGTCGAGTAACTCGGCGTCTCAATAGGGTTCCAGATTTTAAAACTACTGAGTCTGAGTCTGAGATCATTCTCAAGTATGTGATTGGTCAGATTCTGAGCTTGCTCAGAATCTGACCATTCAGATGCTTGAGAATGAATTCAGACTCAATATGTGTTATAACATCTGGACCTGGTTCCAAGCAGTTTGCCAATGCGAGCCAAGCCATGAATAGCGAGACAAATGAAAATAAAACTTACAACTATAAAGGTTGATCTCTTGTTCTGGAAGCATTACATGTATGAGCTATGGAATTAATCCAATCTAAAAATAAAACTTGCTCTAAAACGCTTTTACTTCTAATACAATGTAAGGGAATACATAGGTAAGGTTTTCAACGAGCCGCTTACGTTCTAGATGCCTCCTGTGGCTTGCGTACTGCGGCACCTGTGAAAGCTCTCGTGGTGAAGAGGAGCGTAAATCTAAACAGATCAGTAGATATATACAAGATATAAGAATACTTTACTGGAATCAAACAAATAGAACGGTGATATATAGACTTGCCTATCTCTAGCCGTCAGCTGGATCAGAGAGATGTCAATCACATTGGTAACCGTTTGAAATATGGGGATTTCGCAGCAATTTATGGTGGTACATTTCTGCCATCACTTAACTTCATGACGATCGCGAACATTTCACATACATGTATATGTTTCGTAAAAAATATCTCAGATATTATTTTAGGTAAGGTAATTGATTTTCCTGAGAATACTCGAAATGTGCCTTATCAGACCTTTTTCTTAACCATTTTATTCATATACATGTAAACACCTTTTCAGGTTTCTTTGCAAACCGAGTAGACCTAGATCAGACGGCTCCTATTGGAGCCGTCTGATCAGGATCTGCTCTGCTTGCTTATGTTATAATATGAATCTGATTTACAGTTTATTCTTTAATCAACTTGTCCTGTGTTTATATACCAGTATAATAATTAATCAAATACATATTCATGATGGCATTAACTCACATGAATATATAACAGGTAAATGGTTAAATAACAACGCGAATATGTTCGTGAACGCAACGTAGTTAGTTTTGTGACATAACATGTTCACGATCGTTTACTGGTCGAACGGTGGCAGAAATTGACCACCATAGGAATTTGAACGGTTTCTAATGTTCACACGGGTATGCATTCTCATTTGCACCCGAAGATAGTAAGCATTGTCTGTTGTCAAAACCAAAGGGAGTGCAATGATGTTTCACGGGTAAAGGTTTTGCACCAACATAAGCAAGTCGTAAAGAAGTTCTTATTTAAAATTTAAATGTATTTGCAAAAAAATGCAATGCAGAAAATTTCTATAGGAGCATTACTTATGACCTGCATTTAGTTACTACTGTAAAACCTTTCTATAACGGCCACTAAATTACATCAAGTATTTTGTGTTAAAGGCAGGTGGCAGCTTAAAACAAGGTCAAAGTAAAACAGAACGCTCCTATAGGAGCCTTCTGTTTTACTTTCACCTTATTTTAAGCAGCCACCTGCCCTGAATACCAACCAATTAACACAACTAAGTGGCCGTTAAAGAGATTTTTTTTACTGTACCTGCATTACACACCCATAATTTCCATGGCCGCTTTAGACAGGTTCTGTTGTATTTCAGAATTCAACCGTTGTTTCTTTTTAATGTGTCTGTGATAATTACACCTCATTACATGACGAAGAAAACGTGCTTATTATCCCATTATAAAACCACATTTTCGAAACTTTTAACCCATTACCTCAAAGGCTAGTTTTCAAAACCTCTTTGAATAAATCTACCGAAAAGGAGCATTAACTAGAGAAAAGGAACATTTTAGAATGTTGTAGTTTGAAACCATTGTG
This sequence comes from Azorinus chamasolen, assembly GCA_963576725.1. Classification (NCBI taxonomy): domain Eukaryota; kingdom Metazoa; phylum Mollusca; class Bivalvia; order Cardiida; family Solecurtidae; genus Azorinus; species Azorinus chamasolen. The sequence goes on along the minus strand of OY755241.1, from coordinate 61,830,156 downwards.
ATAAATAGAGCATTTGCTCCTATAGCAGCAAATGCTCTATTTATCACAATGGTTTCACAAAGTGATTTTTACAGAGTTGTCGAAAGCCGTCAATATGAGGGAATGGGTTAAGCCAGTGTAGCAATTTTAAATCTTTTAAATAAGATAGTTTTAGCATTTACCAAAGATATTGCATTGTCATGTGGCTTTACTTCGTCAAGAAGTTTGCAATTCTTTGTACTTTCCAGCATTTCAGGAAAACATTACAATATCACTTTGCTTCGTCAAGAAGTGTCAACCATTCCTTTGAACTTTCAGCATTTAAGGAATGCATCTGAGGGCTACATTAGCATATCACTTTGCTCCTTTAAGAAGGGCCCGTCTCACTTGAACTTTCGGTAGTTAGTGGAAGGATTACCATATCAATTTGCTTCTAAACTGGCCACCTTCTCCTAGTACCTTCAACATCTGAGGGGGAACATATAAGGGATACATTACCATATCAGTTTTCTTCTTCAAGAAGCGACACCATCCCTTTGAACTTACAGCATTTAGGGGATGCATCTGAGGGCTGCGTTACCCCTTTAGGAAGTGCCCGTCTCCCTTGAACTTTCGGTATTTAGGGGAAGCATCGCCATATCCATTTGTTTCTAAAACACGTTTGTCCCTCGTTGAACTTTCGGTATTTAAGGGAATCATTGCCATGTTTACTTGCTTCCAAAGCACGCTTGTCCCTCCATGAACTTTAACCCTTTCGGCGCATAATTTCAAATTGTCGTCTGCAATCCAATTGTGTTAAATCATTCGGTAAAATAAGGAAATAAGATAAATAAATGCAAATTTCAAAGGAATAAAACACAGATATAGAAATAGAGATTGAGACAAATAATGAAGTCCCTGATCAGACGCCGCCTTGAAAAGGCGGCGACTGATCTGGGACTGCACTATTTGTCGCGGTGCATTTATGCGACTGCGGCGGTGAAAGGATTAAGTATTTCAGAAAAGCATTACCATATCGCTTTACAATTATTACCAGTAATTACTGGGACTAACAAGGTTCTAAATTCGTGACGTGCTTTCACGCAAAATAAAGTTCTAAGAAATACTACTAACCTTTACAACAGCGAACACATACGAATTCAAAAACCTTCTTTATAACATAACACGTGGCTTCAGCGTGACGTAACACTATCATTTATTTTTTGATAATCATGGGCATATAATCACTAGTGAATAACATTCGAACGACCGAATGACATTCGAACGATTCATACGCGCTGTCAAAACAAACAAACTGGCGGACGGTGGTCGACCTACCTGTCCACGATTGAGTCACGATATATGACAAAGGATTGTTGGCACTTGCGCCTTAATTTCGATAAAATAATACAAATTGTAATCGCTGTCAGGAATCATATACAAAATGTATGCCAAAAAAGACCTACCAGCTACTCTGACCCATACAATCAATTCTACATTTAAATTAAAATGCCTCCTCAACTTTGCATTTTCTTCACCGCATGTCCTTTTGTTTATGCAGATTTCTACTCATACAAATATCTCATCAATCAACAACAAAAGTCATCTGAATCCAGCACAGCGCAAACATATTTCAAATATGCTATACTCACTAACTCAGCTGATCGCGAAAATCTTCCTCCTGTTCCAACACATTTTATGCAGCAGTTCGTACTGAATCTTTTGTCCATTTCAAACATTTTCACTGAACTTGAATCGAGATTTTTTTTCTCGGTGGAAATGTCCATGTCCATGTGTATACATATAACACTAATGAAGGGCTTAATATACCAAAACGAAGGCGCATTTCGAATCCCATTGACAGTGAGTGTCGGACGTGTTGGCGACTGTACATATGTAGGTCTTCATGTAAATGGCGCGCTTTACATAGACACATGTTGTGTACAATGACGTCATAATGTGACGTGTTTGTAACTATGTATGTCAAAACTGTAACTCAAAAATTATTTTGACGTGTTTCTGTATGTTTTTGTATCATAAACTATCACAGTTAAATTGAATACCAGAGAGGTCTGAATTAGATCCTGGTTGATATGACAGTAAGTAAAAAATAAAGTTGGAAAATTTGGACCTACTTTGTCCCAGTTACCTAGCGAACCTAATAACACTTTTCATTCATCATTTCTATATGTAAGGAGAATTTATAACAATCCACGTTACTGCTGAAATATTGGCTGCAAATAACATTTGTGTGTGTTATGTTATAAATAGGATCTTGCATTCGTGTTCATGATTATTGGATTTATTAAATTCGTCTTTTTAAAACGATAAAAAAAACCTCGCTAAAGCTCGTTTTTTATCGTTTTAAAAAGACTCATTTAATAAATCCAATAATCAAGAACACTCATGTAAGATCCTCTATATAACCAATGCTATATATTAACCATTTACCTAATGAATATGCATATAAGAAATAATGGCCTCATGAATATGAATTAGATTTTTTCAATAGTATATGAACATATGATGTTTTCGCTTGGGCATAATCTGTAAAATCATATATTTGTTATACCATTAACAAACACAGCGGACCCCGAGGAGCCGTCTATAGCCCATTCCTTCATATGGACGCCGTTTGACGCCTCTGTAAATGTCACTTTCTGAAAACCATTGTGATAAATAGAGCATTTGCTCCTATGGAGCAAATGCTCTATTTATCACAATGGTTTCAACACTATACAATTGTAAAAATGTCTATTCTTCTAGTTAGTGCTCCTTTTCGGTAGTTATATTCAAAGAGGTAGGATCTAAGAATAGCCTATGAGGTAATGGGTTATGAGCAGTCTGATCCGGGTCTTCTTTGCTTGTATATGCGTTAAAGGCTTATCTGTAATTTAAAGGGTAAATAGAATGGTTATGTGCATAGCTATAGTAAATACGGTCAAATACCGAGTCTGATCTGAATCTACTCTCTCTCTCTGGAAAGGTGAAAAGGGGCGTTTCTACTAGGTGAAGAATTAACTATTTCCTTGTTATATGTTTATACCAAATTTCAATACTTACTGAATATTCATGGATAAAATAGTTGTAATAAAATATTAAAGGTGTACCATTGCAGCCATTTTAGAAAGTAAAGAAACAGATCTGTCAACTTCCATTAGCAAACAGAGTAGACCCTGATCAGACGGCTTTGATCTGGGTCTTCTCTGTTTGGAAATACGTAAAAAGGCGTTTATAAAGGAAATGGTTAAGATGTGTTTTGATATAGAAGTGTCAGGAACATTGCAAAATGCCTTCAATGTATTGTGCGCGGTATGGGATTGGTTTTGTTCACTTTCTTTTCCTTTATCCAAGATATCTGCTGTTTATTACCCAGCAAAGTATGGCCTATCATGACTGTGTCAATCATTCTAACAGCGATTCAACAACGTTTGGTGATTAACAAATCCCTGCAAATGATTCCGCAAACAATTTCAACCTGTAACGGATGAAATATGGCTAAGATATGTCGATAACGGCGATTGCCCTGCTAGCCTGTCTGTCATGCTATGATTTCGCCATAATGTAGGGAGATTCCACCGTGGCGGACGGTGATTTATGTATTGTATATGTCAATATTGTCATAATAACTCCAGGAAATTTATTGCAGCCATTTCCGTCCGGTTATAGAATATGTCTTGGCGTGAGCTGCTTGTCGAGCTTAGGGGTTTTAAGAAAGGTGACGAAATTAGCGACACCTTAAGCATCCCCGATTAGCATCAATAATGAATTACAGTAAAACCTCTTTATAACGGCCACTAAATTACATCAAGTAGTTTGTGTTAAAGGCAGGTGGCTGCTTAGAGTAAAGTGAAAGTAAAACAGAACGCTCCTATAGGAGCGTTCTGTTTTACTTTCACATTGCTTTAAGCATCCACCTGCCCTAAATACCAACTTTTTAACACAATTTAATGGTCGTTATAGAGAGGTTTTACTGTAACAGTTTGCCCCTTAAATACGCCTTTCTACGCATTTGCAAACCAAGCAGACCCAGATCAGACCGCTCCTATAGGAGCCGTCTGATCAGGGTATGCTTTGTTTGCTTTTGACATGATACACATGTAGAATAGTAGATATACATTTATCTCTACATTTTTTTGTCAAAGCATACAAATTTCAGCAAATAAATATTCTTGATGTCATTATTTCTTACATGAATACTGAACAGGGAGATGCTGAATCTTCCCGATCAGAAATGAAACAGCTGGGTTTATTCTGTTAGCAAGATGTTGAAATTTATCGTTTGTCCATCGAGGTACACGTATAAATCGATATGCATCGAAACTATAGCAGGAAATGTCGTGTCCGTTACTCTGATTGGTCAATTAGTCATGATGTTTTCTATTTTTAGAAATTCGAGGGAAACAAGGACGTTTACACTGTACAGATTAGAGATGTTTCCCCACCCATTATTGCCAAACAGATTCGTTTTATCCCCTTCAGCGTTCTTCAGCGCTCTGCGTGTATGAGGGTAGAAATGTACGGGTGTCAGTGGACAGGTAAACATGACGTCATAATAAATTGTTGGATTATAAAGAACGAACAAGAACATAATATATCCAGCTTCGTTAAAATGGTATATAATACTAAAAGCATTGCTTAACACGCAGGCATCTTTTGAACCCGTTTGCTCCCAGTGGATTCTTCTATGTTTAAGTATTGGATTAGTCCATTTTTTATCTAAGGGGTGCATGGCCTAAATTTTCAATTGCGTTTTGTTTTATATTGAAATTCCTATCAGCAAACAGTGTAGACTCTGATCAGACGCCGCATTATGCGGCGTCTGATCAGAGTCTACAATGTTTGCATACGTCCCGTATATGGGATCGTGGGAACAAATGGGTTATCTTGAAATGGAGATCAGAAAAAATGGCAGTAGATGTCTTTTTAACCCTATTAGGCAAACAGTATTGATCAAGATTAGAGGGCTTATTCAGGAACCCTCTGATCAGGGTTTGCACTGTTTGCAGAACCCATCGATGTTAATGACAATACAATGTAAATACAATGTATACAATATAAATACACTGCAAGTACAATGTATATACAATGTAAATACAATGTATAATGTCCAGCTCAATGTGAACATTGGATGGACTCCAACATAAGATCTGGATGTGCTTTCCTTAAATAATATGGAAATACATAATATTGTACAAAATATTGAACTAAGGTTGTTCTAAGGCAGTGAACCTAGTTGTATGGTTTTGAATGGCCTTTTTGGAAGAGCACATAATATTTTCAATGATTAATTTTTGTGAAAACTAGTCGTTATAACATTCCACCTTTCACCGCCAGATGGCGTTGTATCGTATTCCATGAGGCAAGGTGACGTCAGAGGTATTGAGAATAGCTTCTTTGACTTCACCTACGACGGCCTGATAGACGAAGAAAAGAAATATCTGTCCAGGGGCATAGGTCAGCTGACCGATGGACAAGTTGGTAAGTACATGTAATTCGTGATTTATCCTATTATCCCCTATACTATCTTAAGAACCAGCCCCTTTGAAAAAAATATCTACCAAAAAGGAACATTAACTATAGAAAAGGAATATTTTAGAATTGTGTAGTTTGTTAAACCATTGTGATAAATGGAGCATTTGCTCCAAATTTGAGTAGAAATATTTTTTACATCGGAATAAGGTTAAACGAGCAGGGTGTCTATCAAACAACTTGTGAAAATAAACTGTGATTTGATTAACCCTTTCCCTGATGAATATTCATGTAGGATGTAATGACGTCATGAATATTAATAAGATTTTTTTTTTATAATGGCATATGAACACAGGGCAATTTGACTCAGGCAGAAGCTGCAGAATCAGATCTATATTACACAATAAGCAAACAGAGCAGACTCTGATCAGACGGCTCCTATAGGAGCCGTCTGATCTGGGTATACTCTGTTTGCAAATGTGTGAAAACATGTTTATATGAGGGAAAGGGTAAATGCAGGGAGAGGGCGGGGTGTTCCTTTTGACCTGCATTAAGCTGCCACCTGTCTTACAGATCCATAATAAACCTCTTTCGGTTTGCCGCCTTTAAGACAGGTACTACTGTAGATATATTTATAGTAGAACTTGTTTTAAGCGATCATCAAAAAGAGGTATAGTTATGGTTCTGTAAGATGGGTGGTTGCTTAATGCAGGCCAAAAGTAATGCAGAAAGCTCCTATGCTTTTGTCCTGCATTAAGCAACCATTTTCCTTTTTTAATATTCATGTAAGAAATAATGACATAATGAATATTTATTAACTGAAATCTCATAATGGCACATTTACACATGTTTTCTTGTTATTGGTAAAAAGTTTAGGGTTATTTCTGTTATACACTGACCAGACGGCTCCTATAGGAGCTTTCTGCATTACTTTTGCTGTACATTAAAAATATTTTATTTCATCCTTTAGACTAACAAGTCCATGAGGCATGTAATACAAACAGTGGTGATAGTAAGAGCAACTTGTGCGGAGAAGATACAAGAAAACAAAGAACATTGAAAATTATGATTTTAGCGATATTGAGTTTAGTCATAGTAAACACCATTATCACCATTATCATAATTTAATTTCCTGAAAGCAAATATTATTATCAAATTTAGTGATACTATAGAACCAATTAAACACCCACCTATTTTAAGACCCCTATGTTCTATAAATGAATGGCCGCTTAGAACAGGTTCTATTGTGTAAGATGCTGTCTATTAATGAAATGAGTGCAGTGAACCCTCATTATACCGGCATTCGTTACAACGGCACCCTCGTTATACCGGCAGTATGCATTGAGACAAAATTACCGTGAAACAACCACTGAATAAATAAGTGCATTGCCAATACGACAGGTGATGGCTTAATGCAGAACACAAAGGGAGGGAGCTTTTTGCACTTCTTGTGTTCTCCATTAAGCGTTCACCTTTTGGTACTAGTTTAAAACTGACCATACGGTTCCTTTCATATTTAAACTCGTTATAACGTCAACCTCGTTATACCAGCAAAATGTCTTGAAACAAACACCTCCGTTGTAACGAGGGTTCACTGTATTTCCGATAGTGCCTTACCTTTTTCTTTTCATTTTAAGGCGATTACAATTTCCGTCAAGCATCAGAAAACGTCGGAGTCAAGGGATTTGAATGGGTCGGATGGCGAAATGATTCGGAACATGGCGAAGGGCCCGTAGAGATTGTTTTCAAGTTTGACCACGTGAGGATTTTCTCGTCCGTCACGATCAACTGTAACAACTACTTCACCAAAAACGTCAGGGTCTTTAAAAGGGCATACATATACTTTAGCATTGGCGGGGAAATCTACTCCGGGGAGCCGATCAAGTACGAGTTTGAGCAGGATCGGGTGATGGACTATAACCATGAAGAGCGTATAGATCTGCAGCAAAATCTCGGCCGATTTGTAAAACTGCAGCTCGTGTTTGATGCCAAATGGATGATGATAAGCGAGGTTCAGTTTGAGTCAGGTCAGTTTTGTTTGATATTATAACATTTTGTAACCATTTAACTGATGAATATTCATGAATGAAATACAGTTGACCTTCGATAACTCGGACTTCAAGGGACCATACAAATTAGTTCGAGATAAGAGGAGTTCGAGTCATCCGATTTCTAATCTGAACGATTTCACAAGGCCACAGCTTAATACATGTCTAAATTAATGCTGAAAGCTCCTACAGGAGTATTAAGCTGTCACACGTGTTTCTAGATATCTGTAGCGATACATTTTAGAGCAATTCTGTATCGCAAGTTTTGGAAGGACTGAACTTTTTTGTTCGAGTTATCCCGAAGTTCGAGTTATCCGAATTCGATATATCGAAGTTCAACTGTAATGACACTATGAATATTTATTAGCTGATGTTTTATAATGGCACATGTACATAGAAGGTTTGAATAGAAACTGTACAGTCAACATTCAATAAGCAAACCGAGCAGATCTTGATCAGATGGCTCCTGCATGAACCGTCTGATCTGGGTCTACTCTGTTTGCAAAAGCGTAAAAAACGGTTGGTACTAGGGAAAGGGTTTACTGGTGAATATAATGAAATCATAAATAAATAATGACATTGTTGATATTTGTTAGCTGTTTATTATAGTGATACATAAACAAAGGATGTTTGGGTATGGCAAAAACTGTAGAATCAGATCTATAGAATTCCATAAGCTAAGAGAGCAGATCCTGAACAGATAGCTCATATGAGGGCTTCTGATCTGGGTATGCCCAGTTAGCAAATACTGTTTAATGAGTCTCTATAAAACTGACTTTTATTTCTCTGAAACTGTTTTGTTCACACCATCATATATTAACCCTTACTGTGCGGGACACGCGTCACTGGTGTCATTTGCAAACAGTGTAGACCCAGATGAGAGGGCTCCTAGAGGAGCCCTCTCATCAGGGTCTGCACTGTTTGCCATGTTACACTTTTCTTTAGAAAAATACCCAAACTACTCGCTATAAGCTTGACCTGTTTGAAATTTGGAATAGTCCATTTGAAAAGTCAGCGTTGTAAAGGTTAAGGGCGGAATACAGACCGAGGTCTGAGTAAAGAAATTTGAGTAACGTTGTAATAAAAGTTTATCTATCCTCGACCGGCGGTAACTTACTCTGAAGACACGATGTCTGTGTTGTACTATTATCGAATTTCAATAATCTTAAATAAGATGACAGATTTTATGATACTGTATTAAATTTATGATGTTTCTATGACATTCATTTCACATTCTGATACTTCATCCTGGCATTTAGTAATCAGTCGGAAATTTGATCAGAAATTATATAAGGTGTCAGTCATCAAATTTAATGATAAAAGTTTGAATTAGTTTTAGCAAGTTTGTTCCGTATCTGTGAGCAGGCTAGAGTAGTGGTGTGTTTATTCTTCTTCTGTGTGTTTACTCAGACCTTATATAGCCATGTGTCACAGAGACTGTCTATTAGCATTTGCTGACAAAATAATATTGTCGTCTGCGAATATTGTCGTCTGTAAATATTGTCGTCTGCGGTCTGCAATTATTGTCGTCTGCAGATAGTGTCGTCTGCGCAATATTGTCGTCTGCAAAAGTTGTCGTGCGCTAAAGAAGTGTCTGACCACAAGGTGATAAAACTTTTTGTTTGAGTCTGAGAACATTCTCAAGCATCTGATTGGTCAGATTCTGAGCTTGCTCAGAATCTGACCAATCAGATTCTTGAGAAAGATTTCAGACACGGACTCGGAAGTTTTATAACCTTGGACCCTGTCTTAAAGGGCCATTCGTTTAGTGAACACATGAGTCGTAAAAAGCAGGTGGTTACTTAATGCAGGGTTAACTCCTATGGGAGCTTTCTGTATTATTGTTGGCATGCATTAAGCTTCCACCTGCCTTACATACCCATAATTAGACCTGTTTTAATGGCCGCTTAATCCTTTCCCTCATATTGACGACTTTTGGCGACTCTGTAGAAGTCATTTTTTGAAACCATTGTGAAAAATAGAGCATTTGCTCCTATAGGAGCAAATGCTCTATTTATCACAATGGTTTCAAAGTACAAAATTCTAAAATTTTCCTTTTCTCTAATCAATGCTCCTTTTCGGTAGATTTATTCAAAGTGGTTGGATCTAAAAATAGCCTATGAGGGAATGGGTTAAGACAGGTTCTACTGTAGCGTTGGTTTAATTTACTCATCTTTACTTAACCCTCTCCCACATATAAACGTGTCTTCACGAATTCACCAGGGTAGAAACTGTAGGATAAGATCTATAGTATCCTAAAAGTAAACAGAGCAGACCCTGATCAGACAGCTTCAGCAGGAGCTGTCTGATCTGGGTATACTCTGTTTGTAAAAGAGTATATACGGAATACGAGGCTAAGTTTTAGTGATATTAATCTATTTCAGTGATATTCACGTCAATATACCTACCTGTAAATAGTGAAGACCCAGATGAGACAGCTCCTGCAGGAGCTGTCTCATCAGGGTCTGCACTATTTACAAGTTGATTGTGCAACCAGTGCACTCCACAGCAGTGATTGCACTGCGCAATACTTGTACACAGTGAAGATATATGTAACAGGGCATGGGTAAAGAAGGAGAAATGTATTTTAAAATTCAGCAAGAGAATGATTAATCTATTTCAGTGATATTCGACGGTAACGTGACGGTGGAGGAGTCCCCACCCACCACTATCTCTGTCCCTGACACCACAAGCAAGGGTAATCACAGTGAAAAACCAGACATACTAATCCCTCTTATTCCGGATACGGAAGGTAAGCACTGTATTCCTATCGGGATGCTAATACTGTCAGTATATCCAGTGAATCCTTCACCCATTCCCTCATATTGACGCCTTTTGACGCCTCTGTAAAAGTCAATTTATGAAACCATTGTGATAATAAGAGCATTTGCTCCATAGGAGCAAATGCTCTATTTATCACAATGGTTTCAAAACTACACAATTCTAAAAATGTTCCTTTTCTCTAGTTAATGCTCATTTTCGGTAGATATATCTAAAAATAGCCTATGAGGTAATGGGTTAACCCTTTCTCTGTTATTCCAAATTTCGATACCTACTGAATATTCATGGACAAAATATGGAAAGTGAAACATTGTAACCATTTTAGAAAGTAAAGAAACATACCTATCAAATTCAATTAGCAAACAGAGTAGACTCTGATCAGACGGCTCTTATAGGAGCCGTCTGATCTAAGTCTACTCTGTTTTCAAATGAGTGAAAACACCTTTATATGAGGGAAAGGGTTAAAGCGGGGTGTTTTGTGTAGGGGTGCCGATTTGTTCCCTTTTTATATTAACCATTTCCCTGTTCTATGTTTATTACAAATTTCAATACCTACTGAATATTCATGAAAAAAATAGTTATAATGAAATATGGAAGGTCGAACATTGTAGTCATCTTAGAAACTAAAGAAATAGATCTATCATATTCCATTAGCAAACAGAGCAGACCTTGATCAGACGGCTCCTATAGAAGACGTCTGATCTGGGTCTACTCTGTTTGCAAATGCGAGAAAAAAAGCATTTAAATGAAGGGAAGGGTTAACCACATCGATGTGTGTACAGTAAACAGTCTGTAGGACAGATGGAAGCTTAATGCAGGATGAAAGCCATGCAGAATTTTTTAAAAGGGGCTTTCCGCATGACATTCTGCCTTAAAAGTACTACACAGTAGAACCCCTCTAATTCAACCACTTAAAATAACCATAATTATCTTTATAAGCAGGTGGTTGCTTAATGCAGGTCGAAAGTTATATGCAGAAGCTCCTATAGGAGCTTTCTGCAAAACATTCGTCCTGCATTAAGCTACCACCTGCCTCTGCCACTCAGAACTATGCCCCCTTTATGGTGATCGCATTAGTGGGGTTTTACTGTAATTTCTTTTTAACTAAAATACCGGTTTAGAGGGTTTTTACTGTACTGTCAAAACAAGTACAGTTGAACTTAATGTTTAAACCCTTTCTCTCATACACACACCTTATTACGCATTTGCAAACAATGTAGACCTAGACTAGAGTCTGCGCTGTTTGGTTTTGAAATGATATAGACCTGGTCCCGAGGTTATAAAACATTTTGCTTGAGTCTGAGATCATTCTCGAGCATCTGATTGGTCAGATTCTGAGCTTGCTCAGAATCTGACCAATCGGATACTTCAAAATGATCTCAGACTCGGACTCAGAGGTTTATAACCTTGAATCCAGATTCTACAGCTTTTGTCAAAGTGAAAATCCCCTTGAAAAGTTTACATTATAACAACCAGCTTATATTAATTCATGACGTCATTGTTTCTTACAAGAATATTAAACAGGAATACTCAATGCATTGCTGGGAGTGTCCCATTATGTGGTTTATATTATTTTGGTCCTTTGATCTTTCCATTGCTTGCATATGTTTCGTGAAAGTTTGTTTCTCAATATAACAAATATTTATGGGCCCAAATATGTAACTTAAGAGATATAAATGAAAGTTTCTATTATCTCCAAAGTTTTGAATTGACATTAATACACCTGATTCCATACGCTTTATGCGAAATGCCAATATTTAAGCTGAATTTATCCTTGTTAATCTTCCACTATGCAGGCATAAAGTCCCATTACGCTCGTTATTTTGGAATTTCCAAAATTGTTTATCAACCGTATTGACATTAAGTGTCTTTGTAAAATGTTTTGTAGTTTTATCAAATTCCAGATCGATTGTCTCATTTCTGCTGAATTTGAAACCAACATTAACCCTTTACTCTATGGGTATTCATGTAACAGATTATGACGTCATGAATATTAATTGGATATTTATAATGGAACTATTTTATAATGACAGACACTGCAGAGTCGGATCTTTATTATGTCATAAGCAAACAGAGCCGAGCCTGATCCTACATGTACCGTCTGATCTGTGTCTACTCTGTTTGCGTAGAACGAAATAGCTATGGATTAACCCATTTATGCCCACGATCCCATATATGGGATACAGGACAAACAGTGTAGACTCTGATCAGACGCCGCATTATGCGGCGTCTGATCAGAGTCTACACTGTTCGCTGATAAAAAAATCAATACAAGACAAAAGGAACATGAAATTTAGCCCAGGCATCCCGTAGATCAAAAATAGACTAATCCAATATATAAACATGGAAGAATCCACTGGGAGCAAATGCGTTAAAAGGTTAAATCCATCTATAAAATGATATTTTTGTACTTGTTTAACCCCGTGCCTGCTTAACACGACATAACTCTCATTTTCAAACTGCTTGGATCCAGATGAGATGCCGAGTAACTCGGCATTCTCATCAGGAGCCATGCTGTTTGACACTCGGTCTATAATATTTAAAAAGCTTGAACGTATAAGAAGTAGTGAAATTTATACCAGATTGCATATTAACCTCCAGCCTGCTGAGTAAATTCGTTTTACAGGTGTTTTTTTCACCTAATACATTTTCAAAATTCAAGCTATAATGTATTTACAGTAAAACCTCTCTATAACGGCCACTAAATTGTGTTAATTGGTTGGTCCTTAGGACAGGTAACTGCTTAAAGCAAAGTGAAAGTAAAACAGAACGCTCCTATTGGAGCGTTCTGTTTTACTTTCACCTTGCTTTAAGCAGCCACCTGCCTTTAACACAAAGTACTTGATGTAATTTAGTGGTCATTATAGAGAGGTTTTACTATATCTACCACAATGTAAACAGAGTGTCAAACAGTTTGGATCCAGATGAGACGCAGAGAGTCTCATCTGGATCCAAACTGTTTACATAGGTATTCACTCACCCGCCCATAGCAGGCTAAAGGTTAAGCAGACATACTTTGTTAGCAGGCAGATGGATATTTTCACTGTAAGCAGCAAATGTCTCCGTTAAATGCACAGCGCACATATTTCTGTAGTATAAAAACATCTTTAATGCCAATACTGAACAATCACTTATTTTAACTGGTTCAAATAAAGATGCCGAAATAGATAGATCAAGAAGATCTTATTTTCGGACCAACAAATAGACGGAAAGGTATAGAAAATGGTAAACCATACTTAAGGGATGCACATAACCTATTTTCTGAAATGCAATACTACAACCCTATCTGAAATGAGATCTACATCTACATTTAACAGATATCGAAAGTCTCTGTTACGAATGTAATGAAACCTCCGTAATGCGAACATATTATGATTAAGCATAGGTGTCTTTAAAAGCAGGTGGTTGCTTGATGCAGGGCGAAAGTAATACAGAAAGCTTCTATAGGAGCTTTCTGTATTAGTTTCGTCCTGCATTAAGCTACCACCTGTCTATAAGGCCAAGAAGTAGACCTATTGTTAGTGGCTGCTTTAAGGGGGGTTGACTGTAGAAGCTATTAGCTTTAAGGACGTGCATTGAAATAGACAAGAGACATTTGTAGTGAAACAGAAATGTTTATAGGTCGTATAACTGTTATCTAGAATGAACAGACGTTAACTAAGTCATTCGAACGAGACTTTAAACCGAGGTCAAATGTATCAGTGCTTTACACTGAACATCTAAAAGAACCAGAGAAACTCTGTCGATTGTAAGAGTGGGGCACAGCGCCCTGGTTTCTCTGTAGCCTCTCCCCCTCGACCTCTGGGGCGTCCAATTAGCCCATAGTGAGCAGAAACCGAAACAAACTTTTGCCCATTAAACTATTATATTACATGAGTAAACTCGTCCTTTTTGAACACACCTATTTTCCATGTAAAGGAACTACAGAATTATTCTGCTGAAAACTATTTGTGAAAACTATTTCTATAGCTAATATTGCATACCCTGTTCAGAGAAAGCAAAGGTCTCATGAGTCCCCTAATCTGGGGTTAAACTGTTCGCTTATGGCCAATTATTTCTATAAACAACAGTGCAGACTCTGATCAGAGGGCTCAGAATGAGTGCTCTAATCTGGGTCAACACTGTTCGCCTATGACAATTATTTGTACCTTAATAAGGAGTCTTCTTATCTTGGTCTACACTGTTCGCCTATGTCCAATTTATTGTTTTATGTTTTACACAGGAGAAACTGACGATGGTGTTTCTAAAGCTCCCGGCCAGCCAGCGTCTAAAGACGAAGATTATATCAGCATAATCATCGGGGCGCTTGCAGCGCTTATCGTCATCTTGACTATAATTGTCATTTTCGTCATCGTACGTCACAAACGACGTCAGAACATGAACAGGCAAAGCCTCAAGCCTGTCTCAGACACCGTGCTAAATATAAACTTGAATAATTTTCAAAATAATGTGAATGGGAAGGTTTCCAATGGCAACGTGTATAACGGTGTCGCCACTGAAGACGACGACCATGTCAAAGAAAGAAACGGAAAAGGTAAAAGATCGCAACTTTAAATATACTAAAGATGTACAAATGGTTTGAAATGGTTTCTGCATATGATCGAGGTTCAGGTAATACAGTCACTCAGACAAAAAAAAAATCCAACTACTACATGTACATGTATCACTCATATTTGAAATTAATGATTTACCTGATATACAGAAGAACATGTCTTAACCCTTCGCTTGCTATTCACGTCAATATACCTACCTGTAAATAGTGCAGACCCAGATGAGACAGCTCCTGCAGGAGCTGTCTCATCAGGGTCTGCACTATTTACAAGTTGATTGTGCAACCAATGCACTTTACAGCAGTGATTGCACAGCGATATACTTGTACACAGTGAAGATATATGTAATTATACAACAGGGCATGGGTAAAGAAGGAGAAATGTATTTTAAAATTCAGCAAGCGAAGGGTTAAGCGGCCATCAAAACAGATCTAATTATGAGTTTGTAAGGTAGATGGTAGATAATTTATCTAGCTTAATGCATGTCAAAGGTAATGCAGAAAGCTCTTATAGGAGTTGTTTGTGTTACTTTTGTCCTGCAATAAGCACACGAATGGCCGCTTAAGACGGACTCTACTATTGACGCATTTTGACGTTTTTAAAAACCGAGTAGACCTAGATCAAACGGCTGCTGTTGGAGCCGTCTGATCAGGGTATGTTCTGTTCGCTTATGAATTTATAAAGTTCTTAGTCTACAGTTTCAACCATAGCCAAAACAACATGTGATCATCTACCAGTATACAATTATCAGTTAACCCTTTCTTTCATAAAAACATGTTTTAATGCATTTGCAAACAGAGTAGACCCTGATCAGACGGCTCCTATAGGAGCCGTCTGATCAGGGTATATTCTGTTTGCTTATGGAATTTGAAAGATCTGTTTCTTAAATTTCTAAAATGGCTACAATGTTCTACCTTCCATATTCAATTGTAACTATTATTTCCATGAAAATTCAGTAGATATTGAAATTTTGAATAAATGAAGAACAGGGAAAGGGTAAAATAAATATTCATAATGACGTTATTTCTTGAAAATTCACCAGTTACATGGTTACAATCATGATCTGTGCTGTTTGTTCCTGTACTTATATTCTAGTGGGATAAAAGACTGTTGAATAAGAGCTATATCATGTCATAAGCAAACAGAGCAGACCCTGATCAGATGGTTTCTACAGGAGCCGTCTGATCTAGGTCTACCCTATTTACAAAGCTGCCATTCAGCATTTATATGAGGGAAAGGATTAACCCTTTCCCTGTTCTATGTTTCTTCCAAATTTCAATACCTACCGAATATTCATGGTAAACAAATGGTTATAATGAAATGTGGAAGATGGAACATTGTACATAGCGATTTTATAAACTTTAAGAAACAGATCTATCAAATCCTATAAGCAAACAGAGCAGACCCTGATCAGACGGCTCTTATAGGAGTCATCTGATATGTGCCTATTCTGTTTGCAAATGCGTGAAAACGTGTTTATATGAGGGAAGGAGTCAAATGGCCAGTGAAAACAGATTAACTGTATGCTATAGATATCTGAGTGACATTTAACCCCTTGACCCTGGTCATATCAAGTATGCTTTTTATGGGTTGGTTTATTACATTGTTTCAAACATTTTTGCGATGATATTGACAGTGTATACGATATACCTTTCCTAAAGCTACTAAAATCTGTAGCACCCTATAGAACCGTATCTGAGATAATCAAACTCTTGTTTTTATTTTGGATTGATGTTAATACTTTCATGAACACATCACATTATGAGTTTATGTATTAGGTATTACAGTCAAGAACATACTAATTTCAGAGCAACTGATAAAGGTGCGTACTCAAATACTAAAATCGTTATTTCTCCACCAAACCCTATGTTGTGACCACTCTTTAGAATCGTCTCAAAGAGACGATTCTAAAGAGTGGTCACAACATAGGGTTTGGTGGAGAAATAAGGAGAGACGATTCTAAAGAGTGGTCACAACATAGGGTTTGTAAAGAGTGGTCACAACATAGGGTTTAGTGGAGTAATAGATAAAGAAACTCTTCTTAAAAATATTGTGATTTACGCATCTTATCTGGACCTGACATAGGTCATCTGAGTCAAGGTTACAGTTCTTCTATAATTGTCATAGGTTTTGTCTAATTAGATCTAGATACACCAGGACCTCGCTAACGCAAATACTTAAACTACAAACAGGCAAAACAATAAGCTATACAGACAGATGGTTTCAAGATGAATGCAATGCAGAAAGCTCCTATATTAGCTTGCTGCATTACTTTTGTTCTTCTTTAAGCTAACACGTGCATTAAACCGCTTACTCTGTAAGTACGTCTTGCTACATCTTCCTATGCCTTTGCAAACAGAGTAAACCCAGACAAGGCGGTGTCTGTAGGAGCCGTCTGATCAAGATGCTCTGTTTGATTATGATATAATATAGATATGATTCTACAGTTCTGCCATGGCCATATATTCCTGTGTTCATGTATCATTATAAAAAATAGTTATAATATCATTTTATATGAATATTCATGGAGTGAGGGGTTCAGATCCATATGTATAACTGTTTAAACTTTAGTGATTGCATTAGGGATGATTTTAACCTAAGAAACAAAGAGTATGAAACGGTTTTATTCCTTTAACCCTTTCCCTCATATAAAACGTATTTCACGCATTTGCAAACAGAGTAGACCCATATCAGATGGCTCATGTAGGAGCCCTCTGATCAGGATCTGCCCTGTTTGCTAATGGAATTTGAAAGATCGGTGTGTTTACTGTCTAAAATGGCTTCAATATTCCACCTTCCATATTTCTTTATAACCATTTTGTCCATGAATATTCAGTACGTATTGAAATTTGAAATTAACATAGAACAGGGAAAGGGATCAATTCAACTCTTGGTCTTCTCGTATTGCATTTGAAATAAAATACTATTTGCAGTCATTATATAATATTTTTTTTCAGTGTTTACTTAAGACAAAATTTACTTACAATAGTAGGCTTATACATGTACCTTTATAAGGTTTTACACATTTTTTGCAATTTTATGAGACGGGGTGTCCACATACATATACACTGGTCATCTGGGCAATGTCTAAGTCCCAGAACTAAGTATGCAATATATTTGCTTATAAAAATGTCTATTTCCTATTTTGTCACGTGATTTTAAAAGTGACATAATCTTGTCAGCTTGGTACGAGGTCGGATTTTGGTCACGAGATAGATTAGTTTTGCACGTGACTAGGTGACATTAAAATGTCAACCGGTCAGGAGGGCATGTTCATACTTTAGTTCAGTTCGTTGATTGGTTCCATAATAAACATTCAGTGTGTCCATTGGTGGAGATTATTAAACATAATTATATATATAAACCACGAAGTCACAACAGTCGATTGAAGTACACGGTAGATAAGGCTTAGAATATAGATACCTGGACCCGATATTAAAAAAAAACACTTTTGAATCAGAGTGAGTTAATTCTTAAGTGCAGTTGAACTTCGATATGTAGAACTCGGATAACTCGAACTTCGGGTTAACTCGAACAAAAAAGTTCAGTCCTTCCAAAACTTACAATACAGAATTTCTCTAAAATATATCGCTATATAGATATCTAGAAACACATGTGACAGCTTAATACATGTCTTAAGTAATGCTGAAAGCTCCTACAGGAGCTTTCAGCATTACTTTAGACCTGCATTAAGCTGTGAACTCGATAAATTATTCCGATTAGAAAGCGAATAACTCGAACTCCTGTTACCTCGAACTAATTTATATAGTCCCTTGAAGTTCGAGATATCGCAGTTCAACGGTATCTGATACTTGAGAATGATATCAGACTCGAGCAAAAAGAACTTATTGTGCGGTGATATTGATAGGTAGACTATAGAAATATGCATCAATTTCGGAGGATGAACTGAATAATAGATATATATAATATGTGACATAAGAAATAATCAGAGAACACAAAAACAATATTGAAAAATGTGTTAATTCTCGGGGAGAACTGTGATTTTGAAAATTAACTGTAGATCTAGCTCTGAAATTTCCAAAGTTTTCCCAGAAATTGCGGTTCTGTATAATAGATCTAGCATATATGATCTGAGTCTAGCTCTACTCTTTTTGCCAAGGCATGGAAAACGTGAATAGTTAAAGGACATTACCCCAGTCTCAAAGTAGAACTTATCCAACTAGATTTAGTAGTCAATACATTAACAGTGATCTTGACTCACTTGACTAAATATTATGTTTTTGAATCATTTTTATCATCTCATTTTCATTTTACCATATTGCATATAAGTGCATATTACGATATATAGCTGACTCATGTCATGTTTTGTAGCATCTCTTCATATTAGATGATTATACCATATATCCCGTTGATTTTGAAGCACTTTCTTGATATTGTTTCGTGATAGTGGTATTGCTGTTTTTGCCCTTTCTAGCACGTGTTATGTTTTCTATTTTAACCAGTCGTGTCAACTCGGCAATCTCCGGTATTCTCCGGCAATTTGAACGCTCATCGAAAATGATCGAATTAACCTAGATCTACAACGAATATCGCCGAGTTGACCCGATTGTATTTGAAAAGACATGTACTGCTGCTTCGTTATGCGCATCTTATGTTCTGCTTACTTTTCATTTGCTTCCGCTTTTCTTTTTCGTTTTCTTACACAGTAGAAGCGAAATCATTCTACTACGAGGATGTTGACGACTTCAAACCGAATTTAATTGTAGCTCTACCTCCCATGACGTCACCCATGACGCCTGTTACGTCATCTCAACATTCCTTTCACAAACCTAAACAGGCTAACGCAACACTAAACTCTCTCGATAAGCCGCCGACATACGATGCTCTGTATGCGGCCTCTGACGTCATCAGTTCGTGTGTACCCAACATTCCCAGTCTGCAGGGGGTAAGCGGAAACAACGTGTACGCAGTCCCGAATTCGGATCTCCTCGTTACCAGTGTGGACTGCTCATTGGTAGAATTTCCTCGACGAAATCTCAGATTTGTGGAAGTCCTTGGCGAGGGCGAGTTTGGAGAGGTATGTCTTGTTATATAACTTCCAATTATCAAAGAATTGTCAAATGGATAGTCATTGAACCGTAACCATAAAGCACTCACAGTATATCATAATCTAGATCTAGATCTAGTCCCAGGGGCGTAGCTAGCGATACGCACTTACGCACGTGCGTAACATCAATCTAAAAGGTGAAACCATTATTTCGCCCAAAAATGGAACAAAAATCGAAGGCTAAGAGGGATTGACTTTGATAAATTTTCTGTCTTGTCCTTCTATTCCTTCATATTGAAGCCTTTTAACGCCTCTTTGAAAAACCCGCATTTTGAAACCATTGCTTGTTAACCCATTACCCCATAGGCCATTTTAGATCCAACCTCTTTGAATGGATCTACCGAAAGCATTTACTAGAGAAAGGGAAACGTATAGAATTTTGTAGTTTGAAACATTTGTGATAAATAGAGCATTTACTCCTATAGGAGCAAATGCTCTATTTATCGCAATGGTTTCAACAGTTGATTTTTGCAGAGGCGTTAAAATGCATCAATATGAGGGAATGGGTTAATTGAAATGCCTTTTGCAATTCAAATAGCTGCGATTAAAACGTTCGATGTTTAGAAAGTGGAATGGCCCATTAATGTTTAATGCTAGTCCATACAGCATAAATGGCTCAAAATTACGAGAGGAATTTGACTGACAAACACTTCAGACCCTGATCTGAGAGCTGTTATGGACACTCTAATCTGGACCTCTATTGTTTGCAAATGACTGTAAAATAAACCGTTTTCTTCGATACAGTAAAACCCCTCTAATGCGACCACCAAAAAGGGACATAATTCTGGGTGGCAGAGGCAGGTGGTAGCTTAATGCAGGACGAAAGTTATGCAGAAAGCTCCTGCATTAAGCAACCACCTGCTTATAAAACAGCTTTGAATATTTTTAAGTAGTCACATTAGAGGGATTTTACTGTATGTATATCAATAAACACGTGAGAAAGGGAAATGCATTTTTCACGTAAACAAAAAACACCTCTTTATTGACTTCGTTTTCCTTGTCATGTAACCGGAAGTATATCCCGCTGCTATAGATTGGTCTAATTGGTTGTACATATGATGGAATCAAGAACGACCTGTCTTACGATAATCGCGATAAGTTGCCAATAAAAATGTCGGGTTTAGACACTTGCTTGTGATATGAATGTAAGTAAAAGCCCGGCCGCCATTAACAGTTATCACGTGACGTAGCGATAACCAGATCACGTGATCCAATACGTGTATCTGTTTTACAAAACGGTCTATTGTAGTTATATTTATCACATGCGAATGTTGACATGTCTAAAACAGCATCCCGTTGCCTTTGACCTTATGAATATTTATTTACTGATTTATTACCTCATATATATGCATTAACCTTTCTTATAATGTCTACTAAACGAAGGAATTTTTTATCATGACAGATCTTGTAGAATTCAATATACAGTAAAACCTCTCTTAACCGGAAGTTAAATTTAGTATAAATATCGGTCTGGGGGGGGGGGGGGGCAGGTGGCAGCTTAATGCAGGGTGGCAGTCATGCAGAAAGCTCCTCTAGGAGCTTTCTGCATGACTTTCACCCTGCATTAAGCAGTCACCTGCCTAAAATATATAAATTCTTCTCTAATAGAATTCCGGTTAAGAGAGGTTTTACTGTATAATATGCCATAAGCAACAAACAGAGAACCTGATCATACGGCTCCTATACACGAGTTTTCTGATATGGCTCTGCTAAGAATCTAAAGACGTCAAAGGGGCGTATTGATAGAGGAGAGGGTTAAATTATGAATATATTAAATGGTTTCTGAAGAGAGAGGATATACTGTACTGGCAGAGATCTGGTATTTCTTAGAGTAATGGCTTGCTGATGTACGAGGCCACGTTTTCTCCCTATATACACAGCGTGAATACGGACTGGTTCACGTATATGTTTCGTTGTTCCGCGTTGAACCTTTTCCCTCATATAAACGCCTTTTCACGCATTTGCAAACAGAGTAGAACCAGATCAGACGGCTCCTATAGGTCTGCTCTGTTTGCTTGTATATGAATAATATAGGTATAATTCTACCCTTTCTGCCAGGGCCAACAATTCTTGCGTTCATTTGCCATCATATTATCACTGTTTTACTGTACTTGGACAAGAACACTTTTAGAATCAGTCTTAAAATTGATCAGAAAACATTCGTATAATTAAAGTTGTAATATGCGCCAGGTTATTGCCCTGTTCTAATCAGTAATTTAACGAGGAAGTCTCATTTTGCATTTTAATTTAGAAACATGGAACTTGTAGTAATGGAGCTTATGCGTTTGTCCTACTATTCGTGATTTGTCTCGCATTTGCAAACATCTTGGATCCAGATGAGACGCCGAGTAACTCTACGTCTCATCAGGATCTAAGCTGTTCGAATCTCGGTCAATAATTTCTTTAAAATTTTGATCGAATCGGAAATAGTCAAATTGCAACAGATCGAAATTTGAGCAGTCATTATTTTGTCACAGCGGGATAAAAGCTTACCGTGTTCAGATCTTGCCTCCGTGATCATTTGTTTAAATTAACATAGAAGGTCTGACACTTTGCAAACAAACTGTATCCTGACAAGGTTATGATAATTATGAAAGATGTTGTTTGCTACTGTGATGTTCTTCTCACAGCTTACAAGTTGTGAGGTTGCTGTTTTGACACCCTTACACGGACAAGCACGTGTATTTCATCAAATAGATACAAATGAATATATTTGTGACTAGTGCTTCAAAAAGTTGGCGTGGGAAAACAGTCAGGTCCAGACCGCAGCGTCTGCACTTTCCTTCTTTCCGCAAATGAATATTCAAATACTCCTAGAGGAGCCGTCTGATCGGGGTCTACACTGTTTTTGCTAATGGAATTCGAAACATATGTTTCTTTAGTATCTAAAATGGCTACAATGTTCTACCTTCCATTTTTCATTATAATAAATGTTGTCCATGAATAGTCAGTAGGTATTGACATTTGGAATAAACATAGAACAGGGCAAGGGTTAACAAGCAGTACAAATCATATATTAACTCGGCTACTCGGTGTCTCATCTGGATCCAAACTGTTTGCAATTTTAAGTGACCGGGATCACCCAATAAACTATATAAACGACAGTCTTACGCTCAACACTCGAAATAATATCAAGAATCACATCTGTCATCAGGACCACAACCCTGCTCCGCGCGATCTAACTCGCACTTCCAAACAACTTGGATCCAGATGAGATGCCGAGTAACTCGGTGTCACGGTCCAGGCAGTCTGTCACTCGGTATAAATAGTTTCTCAAAACGTTTAACCAATCGAAAGTACCTTAACCCTTCTCTTGCTGAATTTTAAAATACATGTGTCCTTCTTTACCCACGCCCTGTTGTAGAATTACATATATCTTCACTGTGTACAAGTATTTCGCTCTGCAATCACTGCTGTGGAGTGCACTGGTTGCACAATCAACTTGTAATTAGTGAAGACCCTGATGAGACAGCTCCTGCAGGAGCTGTCTCATCTGGGTCTTCACTATTTACAGGTAGGTATATTGACGTGAATACCAATCGAAAGTACCTTGACTTTGTAGCAGTCCAGGGTTACAGCACACCACATTTTAGCTCGTATGTTTTTCGAAGAAAAATACGAGCTTATTGTCGTAACTCCGGCGTCCGGGTTGTCGCTGTCGTCGTTGTTGTGGTCCGGAAACTTTAACGTTAGCTATTACTTCTAAAAAAATACTATTCATGCAAATCTTATGAAAATTGGCACACTTGTTCAACGTCACAATGGCTCATTCAAACAGACGAGCTTTAGCACATACATGTGGTGCACTTGTTTTCAAATGTGAGTCGTTTGATCTGGTTCTACACTGTTTGCAGAGCCATTAAAATCATATCTATGGAGCAAAGTGTTTAGTTACGAAACTGTAGCGATAAATTACAAATGTAACACACCAGTACATTGATGTGTTTCTATACCTTCAAATACAATCTGTTCTGATGTGTTTCGAAGTCCTTTGTGTTCATAATTGGACCCAAATGAGTATAAACGCAGTCTTTCAATCGTTATAATCTTATCATTTACGCCATTTCCAATTGAAAGCGGAATTTGGAATTTATATAATTCCATTGATCTCTGAATTTTGATTTTGTTTGTGGAATTACGTTATTTACTGATGATTTCATTACCTTTGAATCACATAATCTCATTGACTGAATTGTAAACACCAGGATGTGTCATTCTCTCCATCGTTTTCAGGCCCTCGTAATCTGGAGGGATTTTAGAAATGAGGTTTTACAAGTAGACTGAACATGCATTTTCATGCATTTTAACTTGCATTTTAACCCTTTCCTTCATATAAACGCCTCTTCACGCATTTGCAAAGAGAGCAGACCCAGATCAGACGGCTCCTAGAGGAGCCGTCTGATCTAGGACTGTTCTGTTTGCGTATGCTATTACATAGATATAATTCTACTGTTTCTGTCTGAGCCAAACCATCATGTGTACACAATATGCTATCATAAAAACAGCTTATAAATATTCACGATGTTATTATTCCTTACAAGAATATTAAACAGGGAAAGGGTCAACTGCTAATAGCGAATCCCATACCCCTTTCAAACTGGCTGATGCTCTGCCTCAGAGGGGTAGATCAATGAAGTACTCAACTGTTTATTTCCTAACTAAACCCAATCTTACTGGTACTCATTAGAATCGTCTCGGAGAGGCATTTCTAATGAGTACCCGTGTGACAGAGTTTGGCGGGGAAATATAGAAAATGTCGTACTCACATTTCCTTAATACGCCTCAGAACTACAGTTCGGGCTATGTTCACAAATTCTAATGAGTACAGTAAAACCTCTCTATAACGACCACTAAATTATATCAAGTAGTTTGTTTTAAAGGCAGGTGGATGCTTAAAGCAAGGTGAAAGTAAAACAGAACGCTCCTATAGGAGCGTCCTGTTTTACTTTCAACTTGCTTTAAGCAACCATCTGCCCAAAATACCAACTGATTGACACCATTTAGTGGTCGTTACCAACAGAGATAGCATTTGGTGGGAAGATATGTTACCTAGATTTAGAATTATATTTATGGAACCCTCCATTGGTGAAAATCGTTTTCAACATTTTTACATTAATATATACATGTAAATCTTGCATTGGTTTCCAGGTACATCTGTGCGAGGCATTCGGACTGTCGGATCTGGTCGGGAATGAGTATATGATGACCCGACGGAAGTCTGGACCTGTTCTTGTGTCCGTGAAGATTCTGCGGAAAAACGCCGATGATCGGGCAAGGTACATGTAAGGAACAAGTGTATTTTAATATAGACAATAAAGCCTTTTATAAGCGTCCACTTACTGGTCCTAATACAGGAGTCTGAACTATTATCGTGCTTAAAAATTTATGTCTGCCAAAACTCTGATCTGTTGCGTCTTTTATTTACTTTTGATTCGTACAAGCGTTTGAGAAAATGTCAATCGGGTGTCAAACAGCTTGGATCCTGATGAGACGCCGAGTAACTCAGCGTCTCGTCTGGATCCAAGCTGTTTGCAAATGCGAGTGAGGCTGGGTTTAGCATGATAAGGGTTAAAACAGTAGTCTGCTTAGTGCAGAGTAATAGTAATGCAGAGAGCTCTCATAGTGCTCCATCTCTTTTTGTATTACGTTTGTCCTGCATTTAGCTACCACCTACGTTAAACACCCAGAAATAGATTAAATGGTCGGCTAGGACAAGTTTACTGCAGTTCATGTAGTAATAGTAATAATTACAGATACAGTAGTAATAATTACATATGTGATAGTAATATTTACAGATCTAATAAAACCCAGAGAACGGCATACATGATCAGTATCACATGAAAACGGACAATTGTGTAATAAGTGCACCTTGTTAATCCAGTCAAGCCTCTGCAAAGAAACGTCAACGCTGTTTGTCTCTGGCAAGAACCACTAACTCTCATTCGCTGCCACTTTTTGGCACCATTGCGATGAGAGTAGACTCAGATCAGACAGCTCCTGAAGTAGCTTTCTAATCAGGGTCTGATCTGTATGCTTATACAATAATATAGATATGCATGGTTCTTAAATCTGATGTTTCTGTCACAGCTTGGAGCCACTTTTCATTGTAAATGTGTAATCATAACAAATCAGCCGATGAATATTTATAGTTATAAATTCTTCATTTAACACTTTCCCTGTTCTATGTTCTATGTTCATTCCAAATTTCAGTACCTACTGAATATTCATGGACAAAACAATTATAATGAACTATGTAAGGTGGAAAATTGTAGTCAATAAACAGGTATATCAAATTCCGTAAGCAAAGAGAGCAGACCCTGATCATACGGCTCATAAAGGAGCCGTCTGATCTGGGCCTACTCTGTTTGCAAATGCGTGAAAACACGTTTATATGACGGAAAGGGTTAATGATCATTGGGGAAAAAGGGGGGGTATTGTTCATGTAGCGTTCTTCCAGCGTATTCAGACAAGTAGCTAGGGCACCATGACCGAAACATGGTGTAAGTTAGAGGAATTGCAGATATTGCTATTGCTAAATTAATCTGATTTGTTCCACGCAATCAGTTCGTTGTTTCTTTGACATATCCACGTAATACAGTGACGTATATTTGTGCGACAAGCGTCTACCTGACTTTATCAAATCAGCATTTCCTTCGACTATGACAAATGACCGGCTAGGGAAATACCAAATCTGTCAGGATGAAAATTACGATTATAACCATAGATGTCACTGTTTCCCTGGCGGCCCATTTTCAGACAATATTTAATTACAAGTCTGAATAAATGAACAGTAGAATGGTCTAGCTGAAGGTCGATGTCTGTGTCCTTAATTTAGCTTTTTTTCTGCGATTTGTTCTCAACATTACACCGAGAATCTGAGTATCATCGGGACTCGAACAGTTACGTTCATTGTACTGTTGAACTTCGATATCTCGAACTCGGACAACTCGAACTTCGGGATAACTCGAACAAAGAGATCAGTCCTTCCAAAACTTACAAAACAGAATTGATAACTAAAATGTATCGCTACAGATATCTAGAAACACATGTTACAGCTTAATACAGGTCTAAAGTACTGCTGAAAGCTCCTACAGGAGCTTTCAGCATTACTTTAGATCTGTATTAAGCCGTGTCCTTGAGAAATTGTTCATTTCAGAAATCGGATGACTCGAACTTCTGTTATCTCGAACTAATATGTATGGTCCCTTGAAGTTCGAGTTATCGAAGTTCAACTGTAGTTAGAAGTTCAATCCTTTCTCTTATATAAAACACATTTTCACGTCTTTGCAAACGGAGCAGGCCCTTATCAGACGGCTCTTATGGAAGTCTATAGAACTGGGCCCATATCCATAAAGCTCCTTTGGAAAAAAAAATAACCTTAGAACAACTAAAGGAGAACTTTTCTGTCTACATCTATAGCAAAACTATACAGCAAATTTCCATTTTATTGCTTTAAGAATATTTAAGTTAAATGTGTTCTTTGTACAAAGCTCTATTTCTTTTTGATAACCGTCTGTGTTGATTTGATACGAATAAGAAATATTCAAGAAACTAAGGAATTTTCTCAGTTTTCCCTT
This sequence comes from Azorinus chamasolen, assembly GCA_963576725.1. Lineage (NCBI taxonomy): Eukaryota > Metazoa > Mollusca > Bivalvia > Cardiida > Solecurtidae > Azorinus > Azorinus chamasolen. The sequence continues at coordinate 61,802,702 of OY755241.1, read as the reverse complement.
TAGGAGCTTTATAAATAAGGGCCTAGATCTTGAAGTTTTTGTCAAACGCAAACATTACCGTTCCTTCAAATAAACGTGTTTTCACGCATTGCAAACAGCGTAGACCCAGATCAGACTGCTCCTATAGGAGCAGTCTGATCAGGGTCTTCTCTGTTTGTTAATGGAATGTGAAAGATCTGTCTCTTTACATTCAAAACTGGCTACAATATTCCACCTTATAACTATTTCTTTTCCATGAATATTCAGTAGGTATTGAAATTTTGAACAAACGTAGAGCACGGCAAGGGTTAAAAGATTTACATGATAATTATTGAGTTAATGAATATTCATTAGGTGACCAATTATTGCAGAAATGTTCCTTAACCCATTCCCTCATGCTATTTTTAGACCCATCCTCTTTGAATAAATCTACCGAAAATGAGCATTTACTGGAGAAAATGATTTATTTTAGAATTATGTAGTTTTGAAGCCATTGTGATAAATAGAGTATTTGCTCCTATGGAGCAAATGCTCTATTTATCACAATGGTTTTAAGAAGTGACTTTCTCAGAGGCGTCACGGCGTCAATATGAGGGAATGGGTTAAGGAAATGGATTAATGGAAGGATCGATTTAATATTGAGCCTAGTGACGGTGGGTTCCTGATTGCCTTTTCAAACCGTTTGTATCCAGATGAGACGCCGAGTAACTCGGCATCTCATTTTGATCCAAACTGTTTGAGATCCCGATTGCATTTTGGTAGACAAACTGATTAACGCTTGAAGTTTGGGAACTCTAGTGCCTGAGAAATTGTGTAAAAATAATATCCTCGCCAAGTTAAAGGTTTGATAACAACGAATGCTATCTTCTCTTGCGATATTATTAATTTGGATAAATCAAATCTTGTAGAATCAGATGATAATGGCTAGTAAGGAGTATAATCAGTCAAATGTCAAATGGTTACAACAGAATATTTTTCGCGTTGCAACACTCAACCCCCCCCCCCCCCCCCCCCGCTTCCCCGGCAAACCGCGCACACACACCAACAAAGATGGATAGGCTTGTACAGTCAATTTGGAAGATAATATTTTATATAACTAGATGTACATTAAACCCCTCTTGACCGGACGTTAAATTTAGTATAAACATCGGTCTTGGAGACAGGTGGCAGCTTAATGCAGTGTGAAAGGAGTTTTCTGCATGACTTTCACCCTGCATTAAGGAGCCACCTGCCTAAAAGCATATACAGTAAAGCCCCGCTAATGCGACCACTTAATGAATAAACATGGGTGCCTTTATAAGCAGGTGGTTGCTTAATGCAGGACAAAAGTAATGCAGAAAGCTCCTCTAGGAGCTTTCTGCATTACTTTTGTCCTGCATTAAGCTACCACCTGCATCTAGCACCCAGAATTATACCTCTTTTAGGTGGTCGCATTAGCGGAACTTTACTGTAACTTATTCTCTACCAGAATTCCGGTTTAGAGAGGGCTTACTGTAAATGGTAACTGACATTGTCTGTATTTCCTCTTCAGGGCGGACTTCCACCGCGAGATGAAGGTCATGTCCATGCTGAAGGATCCAAACATCGTGCACGTGCTAGGTGTCTGCACGACCGAGGAGCCCATGTGCATGATCGTTGAGTACATGAAGTACGGAGATTTGAACCAGTTCCTACTGGCGCACGTGCCCGAGACTGTGAACCCACCTCCAAACGCCAAAGTCTTAAGGTAAGGGCTTGATAAAAAAAAAAACCTCTATCAAACTCATTGAACATTACTGAAAACTATCTTAACCCTTCGCTTGCTATTCACGTCAATATACCTACCTGTAAATAGTGAAGACCCAGATTAGACAGCTCCTGCAGGGTCTGCACTATTTACAAGTTGATTGTGCAATCAGTGCACTCCACAGTAGTGATTGTACAGCGAAATACGCGTACATAGTGAAGATATATGTAATGATACAACAGGGCATGGGTAAAGAAGGAGACACGTATTTTAAAAATTCAGCAAGCGAAGGGTTAACACATTAATGTCTGCGTTCCAATACGTTGGATTAAGGCAAACAGTGTGGACCCAGATCAGAGGGCTCATTCGGGCAAACAGTATAGACCCAGATCACGGGGTTCCCTAAGACAAACATGGTAGATCCAGATCAGAGGGTTCCCTAAGGCAAACAGTGTAGACCCAGATCAGAGGGTTCCCTAAGGCAAACAGTGTAGACACAGATCAGAGGGTTCCTTAAAGCAAACAGTGTAGACCCAGATCAGAGGGTTCCCTAAGGCACAGAGGGTTCCCTAAAACAAACAGTGTAGACCCAGATCAGAGGGTTCCCTGAGGCAAACAGTGTAGACCCAGATCAGAGGGTTCCCTAAGGCAAACAGTGTAGACCCAGATCAGAGGGTTCCCTAAGGCAAACAATGTAGACCCTTATCAGAGGGTTCCTCCGGAAGCTCCCTTATCAGAAAGGGTCCTGGAGGAACCCTCTGATGAGGGTCTACACTGTTTGTAAACTGTTTTCATGGCAGAAACTGTAGACTCAGATATATGTTATTACATAAGCATACACAGCAGACCCTACTGGGGCCATCTGATTAGGGTGTGCCCTGTTTGTAAAAGGCATCAGAAGTCGTCTCCATCAGATAAAGGGTCAAATGAATGTGTTTTTCTTTTTCCGCTTTATTTGATAATCGTATAGTTTTAACCATGAACTACATCAATATCCATGTGAGAAATAATGACGTCATACACATTAACACTTTCGCTGCCAAGTTCTGTCGTCTGCTAACTTTGTCGTCTGCTACACATTTTCATTTTTTTTTATTTTCTTCATTTTTGTTTCAAAAACGTAGTAACAGTAACAAACAGTTTGGGTCCTGATGAGACGCCGAGTTACTCGGCGTCTCATCTGGATCCAAACTGTTTGCATAGGTAATCACATATCCGGCATTGGCAGCGAAAGGGTTAATAAGAATAATTGTTGTAATGGCACATGAACATGGGATTTTTGGCCATGGCAGAAAACTGAAGAATCAAATCTATATTATAAGCAAACAGAGCAGATCCTGATCAGATGGCTCCTACAGGAGCCATCTGATCTGGGTCTTCTCTGTTTGCAATGGCGTAGAAAGGTGTATTTATGGAGTAAAGGGTTAAACGTTGACAAACAGAGAAAACCCAGATCAGACAAATTCTATGGTAGATGTCTGATGGGCGTCTACTCTTTGCTTATATAATATTATTACATATCTATTACAATATTATTACAGATCTGAGGTTTCGTCATGGAAATAATGATTTTGTTTTATATTTTATTACGAAACTGAAATCAATGTTCAAAGTGCATGATGTAATGTGTTACAATAGTTTAAACTAATTCTATATTTGACAAGTTGCATTGTCTGAATTCTTGTTTATTAGATTATATTCAATATTGGAGAACACATGCAACTGCGATAGCATGAGAAACAGACATAATATTCGACCATTAGATAAGAGTTTGATTGTTTTTACTTGAATCGAGATTGTCTTTAAAATTACACAAGACAACAGAAGATCAGCTGAAATTGATTTCAGTCACACATTACTGACCTTTTTATGCCTGTTGTCATTACGAACAGAATCGACCATTACAATGTATCAGACATCTCCTGTAGGAATTTTCTGACCAAAGTCGGCTCTCTTTGTTTGTATCTGATAGATCAAATTCGCTACTGTGATAACATTACATTGTCTTGTTATATTCTTTTCTTATTAGAGGGATTAATCCATCCCTTCATTCAAAATATTGTTCATGCCTTAGCAAACAGAGTAGACCCAGATCAAACGGCTCCTTTAGGAGCAATCTGATCAGGGTCTGCTCTATTTGCTCATGGTATAATATTCATCTGACTGTATAGTTTCTGCGTGAGCCATTATGTCAACCATTATAAAAATAATCTACTTAATGTTAATGGTGTCATTATTTCTTACATGAATATTGAATAATTATGTAAAGAGTTAAATTAAAATTAATATTTACATGAACGGATTATATGTATCCAATTGAAATCTATATCAATGTCAAACTAATTATTTTCCATTGTTTCCATAGCTACCCGTGTCTGATCAACATGTCGTCTCAGATTGCGTCCGGGATGAAGTACTTGGAATCTCTGAACATGGTGCACAGGGACCTGGCCACCCGGAACTGCCTCGTGGGCCCTTACTGCACCATCAAGATATCGGACTTCGGTATGAGCCGCAGCTTGTACAGCTCGGACTATTACCGCATTGAGGGAAGAGCCGTGCTGCCTATCCGCTGGATGGGCTGGGAGTCCATACTACTGGTAGGATGAGATTATAAACGCGCATGCGCGCCCATGCGCATACAATAATGACGTCATTTACTCGTTCTAAGAATCTGATAAACATATTCTATTGATGATTAAATGTCATACATGCTTGGTACTCTTTGTATCTTTAACTTGCAAAGAAAATGCATATAAATTGCACTTGTTAACCCTTTCCCTGTTCTATGTTTATTAAAAAATTTAATACCTATTGAATATTCATGGAAAACATAGTTACAAACAAACTGTGGAAAGTGGAACATTATAGACGTTTTAGCAAGTAAAAAAGCATATCTTTAAACTTCCATAAGCAAACAAAGCAGAACTTGATCAGATGACTCCTATAGGCGCCGTCTGATCTGGGATCACGTTCACATGAAGGAAAGGGTTAAATTAAAAGTTTTTCTTTATAAATATTTAATTTCAGAAATCGTGATTAGAGATTTTAAATATGCCAATGATTTAGATCTGTTATGTCATTCATCTGCTAGTGGTTAACCTTTATTCTGTCATTTGCGAACAGTGTAGATCATGATTTGATGCCGAGTAGCTCGGCGTGACGTCAGTTTACACCTGGTCAGTATTTTCTCATCCCTATCCCTGTGCTATGTTTATGTAAGAAATAATTACATCAAGAATATTTATTAGCTGAAGTTTTATGTAGGAACCGTCTGATCAGGGTCTGCTCTGTTTGCTTTTAACATGATATAGATCTGATTCTACAGTTTTTGTCAAAGTAAACTTTGTCCTTGAAATGTTTACATTGTAAATATTCAGCTAATAGATATCCATCATGACATAATTTCTAACATGAATATACAACAGGGAAAGGGATTAAAACAAAAGTGTAATTGTAGTTCAGTCTTATCATTCATAGTACGATTTGACAAGAATATTAAAAGTACTTGGAACCAGATGAGACACAGAGTATTATCAGGATCCAAGCGGCTTGGCATCCTGGTCCCGATGCTATAAAACGTTTTGCTTGAGTCCGAGATCATTTTTAAGCACCTGAATTGTCAGATTCTGAGCTTGCTCAGAATCTGACCAATCAGATACTTGAGAATGATCTCGGACTCAGAGGTTTTATAACCTTGGGCTCAGATGATGCAATTGAAAATAAATACAGTAATACCCCTCTTAACCGGAATCTTAGTAAAGAAAAAACTATATATTTCTTGGCAGGTGACTGCCGAATGCAGGATGAAAGTCATGCAGAAAGCTCCTAATGGAGCTTTCTGCATGACTTTCAATCTGCATTAAGCTGTCACCTACCTTGCATACCGGTATTGACACTAATTTAGATGTCCGGATTAGAGAGCGTATTGCTGTACCAACAATAGACAGTATTGTTACGAAATCTGAATTAGCTTGGTTTGGTTTTTATCGGGTTTTATGTCATTTTAACAGTATTTCAGACATATTACGACGTCCAGCTAATTGTAGTTGGAGGAAGACCCCAGAGGTTCTTCTGTGCACGGAACAAATTGCATTGTTTCGTGCACAGAAGAACATACAGGTAGAACCACCGACCTACCGCAAGCCAGCTGGAAGGCTTCCTCACATGAAAAATCTAAATGCCCAGATCGAATTAGAAGATAGTTTCAATTGACTGAACTTTGCTAAGCATGCTATCGAATAAATAACTTTTCTTCTTTCAGAACTTACAAATTATCTCTTATACATACAGTAAAACCTCTCTATAACGACCATTCAATTACAAGTATTTTGTGTTAAAGGCAAGTGACTGCTTAAAGCAAGGTAGAGGTAAAACAGAACGCTCCTATAGGAGCGTTCTGTTTTACTTTCAGCTTGCTTTAAGCAACCACCAGCCCTAAGTACCAACTAATTAACACACTTTAGTGGTCGTTATAGAGAGGTTTTATTGTACTTTCAGTACTTACAGACTCGTTGCATGTTGAGGACACGCATTGCAAAACCAGTTTTGATTTTTACCGGCATTTGGCATGTGTTCTTTCACTAGATACCATTGATATGTGACATTTTATTTTTATTCTACATTTTTTCTCATATTACTAAGAAATCAATTTCCATAAGTTAATTGATTGTAAACATGTATACATATACGAATGATTGATTGTGATCTCACCGACTGAAAGATCGCGTTTCATTCTGGTCATTGTCATATTTCTCTCATGACCATTAGCATGCCAAAACACGAGGGTGTGATATTTTGTATATGATCTCTTCTAAACCGGCATTGTCTCATCTGGGTCTATTCTGCTTGCTTTGTTATTACTGATTACTTTGGTATTACGCAAAGATATAGCTTTTAAAAATTTGTCAGAATGTTTGTTAATAAAAAAAGACATTTTCAATTGCAGCAAACTAGTCATAAATGATAGCCATACAGACACATACCAGGTCCCAAGGTTAAAAACGTTTTTTCCTTGAGTCTGATATCATTATCAAGCAGCTAATTGGTCAGATTTTGTGCTTGCTCAGAATCTGACCAATCAGATACTTGAGAATGATCTCAGACTCAGAAGTTTTATAACCTTTGGCACAGAACTGACCGTTCAGTCTATTGTTATTCGGGGTGTGTTTTAACCGGTTACATAATGAATATTCATGAAGAAATATAACCATCATTAACCCGTTACTCAATATATTACGCCTGTACAAAGAGAATAGACCCAGATCAGACGTTGGAGCCGTCGCATCGGGGTCTGATCTGTTTGCTTATGATACGATATAGATCTGATTCACCAGTTTCTGCCATGGCCAAACATTGCCATGCTCAAAACCATCTAATTAATGTTCACAGTCGAGTAAAGGGTTAATATTGTGTGTGTATTGAAATACGTTGTGAGGTCATTACTGCCGTATCACAGTCTAGATAAATACATAGCTGATTCACTCTCAACTTCGATATTTTGTCGAAACGGCAGAAAAATAGTCAGAATTCGATTCATCTGTGCGATTTTGGCTAGATTCTATATTTAGTACATGTAACAAAAATGAGTCTACGTCAATGCGGAATGGTAATCGAAAATTTACTACTGTACACACAGACGCAGGAAAAAAATAGGTTGTGTACCAGTCTATGTGTGCTTTCAGATACGAAAACGTGTGACGCCACATCTTATATTACACATGTTATATGGTTATATAGTTATATGGTTATATTAACCGGGACACAAGCAAAGTTATTGCGATAAATAAAATATACATTGTATGCAATCAACGCATACCTTGGTCCGACAGCGTCTACAGGAGCTGTTTGATCTACGTCTGCTTAATTTGCAAAAGCGTCAGCAGACGGCATTATCAAGTGAGCAGGTTATGAAGCGGTCCCATTGGTCAGATTTAAGTTCTCAAGCTTTTGATTGGTCAGATTTGAGCCTTTGGCTCAAATCTGACCATTCAAAAACTTGAGAACGAACTCAGACTCAACTAAAAGTTTTATAAGCATGGACCAGGTTATGAAGCGGTCCCATTGGTTCTTGCAAAACTGTCACGTCATTCGGGGATCTCCTTGACTCAAAACTCATATGAATTGACCTCCTATATTTTCAGGGCAAGTTCACCACTAAAAGTGACGTTTGGTCGTTCGCCGTTACCGTTTGGGAGATTTTGACGTTTGCGCGCGAACAGCCGTTCGAGGGTCTCAATGACGAGGAAGTGATTGCCAATGCTGGACACTACTACCGAAATGACAATGAGCACGTGTTTTTGTCCCACCCACCTATCTGTCCCAAGGAAATTTACGACCTAATGTGTGAGTGCTGGAATAGACAAGAGAGCGAGCGGCCGTCGTTTAGAGAAATACACATGTTTTTATGTAGGAAAAATATGGGCTATGATCCTAGGAACGATAATTTAGAACATGTCAGCTAAGAGACTGACCTATATTTTCCTGAGTTTTAGTGACGTTATGAAACACCTTAATCCCAGAGGAACCATAAAATCGATTAATTAACTCTTTCGCTGCCAGAGACACGTCTGTCTTCACCTTTACAATGAGTTTGGATCCAAATGAGGCACCAAATGGCTCTAGGCATCTCATCAGGATCTATAATCGCTGAAACCAATTATGCGTTTTAACGAAAATTGGGGAAAAACAAAGATTACAACTAGAGCAGATGAAGGTTTCAGACAACATTACGTGGCAACGAAAGGGTTAAACTGTCGGAAGTGATTTTAGTGTTAACGGTTACAGCTTCTCGTGGAGCTCGTAAACTCTCTCGATTCCGACGCTATCCAGTTTCTGCTTATGTGCGTGTCTTCCGGGTTTTTCAAGTGATGACTGTGAGATACTTGTGACACGTGACCTATTATCAAAATGGCAGAACGAAAGACGTGATAGGAAATAGGCATTGCCAAAATAGTTTTGATTTATCGTGCAGTTTACTCACATTGTGACATACTTTAAGCAGTTGTTTCCGAGAGTACGTATAAATCTCACATAAGTGAACTATACTTGATTTTGTTTCGCTTTAATTTGGGAAATGGACCTGCTTAGATAATGAACATGGATGACTCCATATTGAGTTGTAGATATGATAGGATTAACTCTGTCGCTACCAATTGCCAATTGCTAAACAATCTATATTATCACATATGCCAAACACAAAGCTCCTGATAAGATCAAACCATTTTCAAGAATAACGTCTTTGTTTCTTCACCAAAGCCTATGTTGTGACCACTCTTTAGAATCGTCTCAAAGAGACGATTCTAAAGAGTGGTCACACCATAGGGTTTGGTGGGGAAATGACAATTTTAGTATCTGAGTACGCACCTTTATCTGTTCTGCCTTGCCAGTGATAGGGCATGGATCTTAATCAGACGTCGAATAACTCAACGTCTCCAGGATTCAAGCTGTATGTTGCTGTGGTCAGATCTGTCTATTTGTAACTATGGTCAGATCTGCCTGTTTGTTACTGTCGTCAGATCTGTCTGTCTGTTACTGTGGTAAGATCTGTATATGTGTAACTATGGTCAGATCTATCTGTGTGTTACTGTGGTCAGATCTGCCTATTACATGTACTAAGATCAGATCTGTCTGTTACTGTGGTCAGATCTGTCTATTTGTAACTATGGTCAGATATGTCTGTTTGTTACTGTGGTCAAATCTGCCTGTTTGTTACTGTGTCCAGATATGTCTATTTGTAACTATGGTCAGATCTGTCTGTTTGTTACTGTGGTCAGATCTACCTTTTTGTTAATGTGGCCAGATCTGTCTGTTTTGAAAGAAAATGGACGAAATTAATCTATCTGTGCCCAGTGTCCTTTAAAAAGGACATAGACAAACAGTGTATACCCCAATCAGAGGGTACCTTAGGGAGCCCTCTGGGCGAGTTTTCCGTGACCCTTTACTCCATAAATACACAAAGAGTAGACCAAGATCAGAAGCTCCTATAGCAGCCGTTTGATCAGGTTCTGTTCCTTTTGCTTATGGAATGATATAGATCTGATATGATTCTACAGTTTCTGCTTTGGCAAAGATTTGATGTGTTTACATGTCAGTTTGAAAATTAATCTAATTAATATTCATGATGTCATCATTTCTTTCAAGAATATTCATGGAGTATAAGGTTACATAATATGAGAAATACAGCAAATCCCCTCTAAACTGGAATCCTAGTAGAGAAGAATTTAGTTACTTTAAGGCAGGTAACTGCTTAATGCAGGGTGAAAGTCATGCAGAAAGCTCCTAGAGGAGCTTTCTGCATGACTTTTACCTTGCTTTAAGCTGCAACCTTCTCCAATACCGGTATTAATACTTAACCCTTCGCTTGCTAATCGCGTCAATATACCTACCTGTAAATAGTGAAGACCCAGATGAGACAGCTCCTGCAGGAGCTGTCTCATCAGGGTCTGCACTATTTACAAGTTGATTGTGCATTCAGTGCACTCCACGGCAATGATTGCACAGCGAAATACTTGTACACAGTGAAGGTATATGTAATTATACAACAGGGTATGGGTAAAGAAGGAGAAATGTATTTTAATATTCAGCAAGCGAAGGGTTAATTTAACGTCAGGTTTACAGAGTTTTATGTGTTAAGCAGCGTGAATGGTAGAAGACGATGTTCAAGGTTTGCAAACCAGAACACCTGGTAGCGAGAGAGTTAAACATTCGAAAATATGTAGTAAATACCACATGTACATAGTAGATGTCTATCTTACGTGCGTTTGACATTTGCAATATTCTGTCGTAGTTTTTTAGTTTCATTGTGATAATACACTCCTTTCTTTCTGTTTCGTCACATGACGATGTAATATTAGTGATATAGGATGGCGTATTTGTGACGTCAGAGTGAGGGGTGTACGGTAACGTACCTGGATGTGATTATTCATTGACGAAATCTCCTTTGCCATAGACTGTTTAGTTATTATTTATTTTTGTACATACAGTACAGAAAAATCGCTCTAAGGCAATCACTCACTGGAATTTTGATACAGGTGGTAGCTTAGAGTAGGACAAAAGACATATAGGCAGGGGCGTAGCCAGCAATACGCACGTACGCACGTGCGTGGCATCAAATTGAAAGGTGAAAACATTAGAATGGCCAACAGGGAACAAAATCGAAGGCTAAAGGGGGGGGGGGGGGTTAAACTTTGATAAAAGTTCTGTCGTATCATGTAAGCTTTAACCCATTCCCTCATATTGACGCCTTTTGACGCTTCTGTAAAAGTCACCTTTTGAAACAATTGTGATAAATAGAGCATTTGCTCCTAAAGGAGCAAATGCTCTATTTAACACAATGGTTTCAAAACTACACAAGTCTAAATTGTCCCGTTGGAGCATGTCCTTGGACCCCTATAGCCACGATGCGTACATTATATTTGGATTCAGCTACGCTCCTGATAGGCAGAATAGAATTTTTTCTATACTGCCATTTGCCATGCATTAAGCAATCACCAGTGTTAAAGATTTCTATGTTGATTAATTATGTGGTGGCTTTAGTGAGATTCTGTTGTACTAAAATGGACTTCGTCACAAGAAAAACTGTCATCCGAATTATGATGTTTTGCGTTCAGTGTAAACAACAGACTAGAATCCATGTTCAAACACGGCGCCTGATCAGGATCTGCACTGTTTGCAGCACTAGTGGACAATTTGTATTTGTTAGATAATTATACATTAAATTATTAGTTCTATAGTGCGTTTCGCCAAAAAAATGTGAAATACATAACTGGTGTATTTTCGTTAGGAATTTTGCATTGTCACCATCATGTCTAGTGATCGTCTGGTGTTATGTCTGTACTCCATTTATAGTGAAACGCCTGACCTCTCAAAACGTAGAAAATCACATTTTGTCATGGCAAAGAGACGTTTAGACAATTTCGTGTCTCGTTGTCAATAGATTTGTTAGTGATGATTGTCCTTTTTCGTCTGAATGTGTACATTAATATTTGCCATGTCTACTGGTATAGCCGGGATGGCAAATGTGTAGAGTATGGAACACATTCCATAAATAGATATTGTATTACCTTATATGGCAGAAACTGTGTATGTGCCAGCTTCTCAATTGTAGGTCACGTGGTCGCACACTGGTTTTGTGGCCCTCTCTATAAAACTGTTTTCTGAAATACTGCTTTGAATTCATTAGTACTTTCTCAGTCTCAAAACGGAAGTATATTCTCAATCATATTTGTTTCCGCTTCTAGAAAGATGGAACAATTAAGTATTATTTTCTGAATATTCTTGAGTCTCATATATGAGAATGTAGCAATTCTTGTAGAACATCGCAACCAAAACATGTTTGAGAATTTTCTTCAGTTTTAAGTCAAAAAATGTGTTCATCATTATCTAACAGTATGAACGGATATAATTTGCAAGAGTAATGTGAATGACGGACAGTGCAGACCCTAACTGGAGGGCTCCTCCTCTAGGAACCCTCTGATCTTGGTCTACACTGTTTGCAAATCCAGTATATTCATTTTCTGTATGCAAATTGTTTAGCCTATTTAAGCCTGTTTAAGTAAACTTGTCCAGATAGGTATTTTGAATTAATCTTATTTTTATTATGAGGGGCGTTTCTAAAATAATGCTTTCGTCAACGCAACATTTGGAAACCAGTTTAAAACACACGGTGCAGAACCTGATCAGAGGGCTCCTACAAGTGCCCTCTGATCAGGGTCTACATTGTATGTCAGTGCCCCTTTACAGGGATTCTAGGCATGTTTAAATGGGTTAACTGCCTCCATTATTGCTGTTGCAATGAGGGACCTTGTTTAGTTATCTCCCTTGAATACTTTCTCAAAACCTGTATGTCTTACTAATTGGTTTCCTCTGATTTTATCGCTGATCTCTTTGCACTGAATGGCAAATATAACTTTAAATATCTGGTATAAGAATGATCAAATGATGGTGTAATTTGTTAAATACACTCTTTGACTTCATTTCTTTTGTATTGTTTAATGTTTAGGGTTTATGGAAAAGGGCCATTCATTTAACATCAATCAATTAACCGCAACATCTCATTCAAATACAAAAGAAATATCAGAGTAATCCAACTAAAATGACATACTTCCCATTTGGTATACCTTTGTGTTTATCTGTCAAGGGAGATAATTATCAACAGTAGGTTTTATATACGCCGTACCCATACCTCCAACCGGACCAGTTCCCGATGGAGACACACAGGTTGTTGTATCATGTTCATGTTAGTTATCTATAAAGATAACTCTTCAGATGTTGTACCGTTGCAATCATTTGTCTGTGGTAATATTTGCTTCTGTGCAGGTTTCCTGAAAGAAGTTATGGTGGCCTATTTATGCCACCATTTTACTACTTGGCTTTTCGTGAAATGTTTCCCGTTAATGACAGATATGTCACGTAAATATATAACAAGGTAACGTTCAAACACCTTCATGAAATTCAGTTATTATTTTAACTCGGAAGTCAACGTATTAATTTCCATGACTGTCACAGCGTAATACCGAACATCACAAAGCTTCACCAAGTGGAAATATGTCACTAATGCCCTTTGCAAATCGAGGGCTTGGTGGAAAACTATTCTAACTCCTTCACTTTAGTGAAGGAGTTAGAATAGTTTTGCACCAAGCCCTCGAAATAGCGTAGGCCCGGATGAGAGCGCTCCTAGGGAAGTCATTTCACCTGGGACTCCACTGTTTGTCATGTTACACATATTTTAGAACAAAATATCTTTATTATTCATAGCGAGCATTACCTGATTGAATTTTACATTTGACAATTTAGCATTTATAGAGTAATCTAGGTTTTCAAGTTACCAGTAAGATTTCGAGCTTACTTTGTTTTTTTCATGAAAACGTGTTTTGAGTTTTCACTTACAAAGTATTTACGTCCCTATTATTATTAACACGAAACATTTGGCGTAACACAAGTGATCAAGTGATGGTAAATATGTCACCATAAGAAACACCTTTCATCAGTTAATACATGTTTTGGTACGGAAAATAGCATAGCTGTTGTCTGTGTCAATTTCATGATACGGTGTCGTGAGAAACACAAATCCATGCGATTTACTCGGGGTGCTCCCGTGGGATGTTCCTTCCCATGATGCTTACCTTCTAGCATTTATTGTATTGACAATGTTCGTGTATGATGAGTTATTGCAGTTTGCTTTGTGGACTAGTTTCCTGGTAACTCTGTTGTCTAGTCTCGTGTATTTATCAGACTGTTGCCATAGTAACAAAACTTCAGATATAAAATGGTTGTGACACAGAAAATTTAACGAAGTATGGATGACAAGATGATTGCGTCCATTTATTTTATTGTTACCTTTTTAAATAAGTGTTGTGAATACTTTGGAGTTAGCCTGCTAAAAACAGTGGAACATGTCTTAAGTGACCGTCAAAAGATATCTATTTATGAGTCTGTAGAGCAGGTGGTAGCTTAATGCAGGTCAAATGTAATGCAGAAAGCTCCTGTAGGATCTTTCTGTATTACTTTTTTTGCCCTGCATTAAGCAACCACCTGATTTTTAAGATTTCGGAGCTCAACCAATTCAAAGTCGCTTAAGATAGGTTTTTTCTGTAATGTTTACGCAGACTCTGGACTGCTACGATTGGTATCTACCTTCTACTCGTCAAACGTTTTAGGAAACTATTGACCGAGTGTCAAACAGCTTGGATCCTGATGAGACGCCGAGTTACTCGGCGTCTCATCTGGATCCAAGCTGTTTGCAAATACGAGTCAGGTCGTTATCGCAGGCGAGTGGTTTAATTATAAAACATTTCATGTTGAGCAAATTAACTGATTTGTCGTTTGCACAAAGGTTGATAAGATAAGTCATCTATTGTTTGATACATTATAAGGGGTGGGGAACTTTTGTATCCCTGATAAGCTACTCTGCATCTCATCCTGATAAAAGCGAATTTCATTTGTTATTACAATATCGCCTAAAACGTGCGTTGGGTTTCAGATATATTACTTGCGAAAGAAATTGTAAAACTGTACTTTATTCGTCATTTTAGAACATTCATTAAGAACAATAGATTGCAGTCATGAAGGACTCATACAAAACGTAGGACTAGTCTATACAGCACTTTAATACGAGATTAAATCAAATACAGGGTTAATTAAAATAATATTACAGAGACTTGTACAAAACGCGTAAATTAAACATTAAACCCACTTTTGTTTCCCCACCAAACCCTACGTTGGGACCACTCCTTAGAGTCCCAATTCTGAAGAGCAGTCATAACATAGGATTTGATGGAGAAATTACAAGTTAACCCTTTATCAGAAAAAGAAGCATTTTGACGCTTGTGATGAGTCACTGAGATGATTAAAATATCTGCTTAGATTATTCATTGGTTAGATCTTTTGATAATTATGAACAGATATCAGTGCATATATTTTGACCAGAAACGGCAGTAGTGAGTGCGCATGTGTGAAAGTGGTTGCGCCCATATGTCGTGGGCAAATGCAGTAATACCTCGATCATTCGAAATTTCAGTTTAGAAGAATTTAGACCATTTTTTGGCAGATGGCTACTTAATATAATATTCAGGGTGGAAGTCCAGCAGAATGTTCCTAGAATAGCTTTCTGCATGAGTTTTACCCTGCCACCTGTCTTAACCCTTTCCTCCATAACGCTTTTATACGCCTCTGTAATAGTCACTTTATGAAACCATTGTGATAAATCGAGCATTTGCTCCTAAGGAGCAAATGCTTTATTTATCACATTGGTTTCAGAACTGCAAAATTCTAAAATGTTCCTTTTCTCTAGTTAATGCTCCTTTTCGGTAGATTTATTCAAAGAGGTTGGATCTTAAAATAGCTTATGAAGTAAATGGGTTAAAGATCGATAATGATGCGTATTTCAGTGATCGGATAATCGAAGTTTTACTGTTAATTATTTGTCCAGACTTAGGTTTCATATGGTAATATGAGAATCTTTACATGTTGCATAATATTTTGGTTACTGTACAATTTCTATAACAACTTACAAGGGGTCTAATTCTGCGTTTTCAAGACTGGCGATAGCTTAATGCAGGACGAAAGTTATGCAAAACGCTCCTATTCAAACACCACTGAGAAGTTATTGAGAAGTTTTACTGTTTATGAGTGATAATGTGTTAACCCTTCCCTGTTCTATGTTTATTCCAAATTTCAAATACCTACTGAATATTCATGGACAGAATTGTTATAATGAACTATGTAATGTGGAGAATTGTAGCCATTTAGAAAGTAAAGAAATAGAAATTTAAAATTCCCCTATCAAACAGAGCAGACCCTGATCAGACGGCTCCTATAGGAGGCGTCTGATCTGGGTCTACTCTGTTTGCAATTGCGTGAATTTTTTATATGAAGGAAAGGGTTAAATGCTGTTTAGCTCCTTTCAACAATACGTACCAACGTTTGATGACATTTTCAAATGATTTGGATCCAGATGAGACTCCGAGTAACTCGAAACATCAGTAGGATTCAAACTGATTGACGTACAGACGCTTGTTAACCATCTTCCTGATCGATATTCATGAATAATATACATTATGAATATTAATTTACTACTTTTCTGATCTGTTATATAAAGCAAATATATACATCAAGTAACATAGAATCATGTTAGATATTGTATAAGCCAACAGAACTGACCCTAATCAGATAACTCCTACAGATGGCGTCTAATCTTGGTCTACTCTGTTTGCAAAGACGGCAAAATCAGGTAAATGGTTAAAATAGAAATATATTGGAAGAAATACAGTAAAATCTCGATTATTCGAATTTTCTTTATAGAATAATTCAGACCTTCTTAGGCAGGTGGCTGCTTAATGCATGGTGAAAGACATGCAGAAAGCTCCTCTAGGAGCTTTCTGCATGACTTTCACCATACAATAAGCTGCCACCTGTCTTAAAGATCGATAATAATACGTATTTTAGTGTTCGAATAATCGATAATGATACGTATTTTAGTGTTCGAATAATCGAGATTTTGCTGTATGCTTTTATTGAACAGACAAGGTTGCAGATGAAAGGTTACTGATTGTTGAATGGAGTAACATTGACTTATCACGTGATGTAACTAGGGGTAACATTGGCTGATCACGTGTGATGTAACTAGGGGTAACATTGGCTTATCACGTGTGATGTAACTAGGGGTAACATTGGCTGATCACGTGTGATGTAACTAGGGGTAACATTGGCTTATCACGTGATGTAACTAATTTCATCAGCATCATGGACTAATGGGCACACAGACAATTACAAACAATGTAGACACTGTATCAAGTATCTATAAGTAAAACCTATCTGAAGGATTAACCCTTATCTTGCCGAAAACATATGTTTGCTATAAATCTGAGATATTGTAATTTTGCTGACTTCCAATACATTAAAGTGTTTCAAAAATATAGACCGAGTGTCAAACAGCTTGGGCCGAGTGTCAAACAGCTTAGATCCTGATAAGACGCCTTTTGACTTGGTTTCTCATCTGGATCCAAGCTGATTGCTAATGTCTGCCAGGTGGCGCTCGGCAGATAAGAGTTAAGCGTCTATCAAAATCATATTTGAGGCAGGTGGCAGATTAATGCAGGATAAATGTAATACAGAAAGCTCCAACGGTTATCTGCAGTGCCTTTGCCCTGCATTAAGCAACCGCCTGTATTCCAGGACTGAAATTTAATCAGCCCATAGTCGCTTTAACCCTTTAGCTTGCAGATATTCATGAGAGTAATACTGCCATACATATTTATGTACACTGGAAGTTTTGGCTGGCCAAGGCAGAAACTATGTTCTGTAAGCAAGCAAAGCAGCCCCTGATCAGACGGATCCTACAGAAGCCGTCTGATCCAGGCGCCTCTATCATGTAAAGGGTCATTTTACAATTTTCTGCGATTGTCTGAGTGTTTCGTTCCTCCAATGATGAGTATGAAATCTGGCCCCGAGGTTATAAAAACTTTTTGCGTGAGTCTGAGATCATTCTCAAGCATCTGACCAATCAGATACTTGAAAATGAGCTCAGACTCAGACTCAGAAGTTTTATAACCTTGGACCATGGCCAATTCAAACTTTCACTCTCTGAACAAGGTCTAAGAACAAGTATGCATTGGCTATATCTTGATTAACTGTAGAAGATATCCGAATGAAGAATATGTTAGACTACGTAGATAGTATTACATACGAATATGTGAGTAGAACTATATCGTTTTCGTCTCCTGGTGACACGAGGTTTGTGAAATGGTCATTTAGGGAACACATCTGTAAAACGTTTTACACACGCATTGTACATTTTTACACTTGCATTGTAATGTTTTACACTGGCAAAAGAATCTCATTTAACTTACCTTCTGTTTTTCTTGCTACATAATTTGGTATATCTAACACAGTGAGTGCTCATAAAATATTCAAAGATTCTTATCCTGAACATTCTCAGTTTAGGTTTTGTCAATAGAACGTCTCCTATATTTCTTGAATCTTACCATTTCCTTTCGAATCAGCGTAATTGCATGCACTCTTAAAACTGAAAACAAGTGAAGCTTGAGACACCCTGTGGCAGAAATAAGCCCTTATTTTTCAGTACATTAGCACCCGTTTATAGCGAGCATATCGCGACTAAACATTAGAGGATATAAGACAAGGATGGTGCATAATGTAGGACGCAAGTAATGCAGAAAGCTCCCGTAGGAGCTTTCTGCATATCTTTCCTCCTACATTAAGCTACAAATGTACCACCTGTCTCGAAAACCCAGAATAGGAGTTATTTTCGGTAGTTTTTGTAGAGAGGTTTTACTGTATCTGCCGACCAAAATCGCTTTGTTAAAAAAGGGGATAAAGTCGCGAAAATCGATTACACCCACTGAGTCAGCGTTTTTCAGCTCTTAGCGCGAAAATAATATGTCGTCTGCAAACATTGCCGTCTTCTTCAGGTTAGAAATACGTTTTGTTTCCCGTCACTTTTTACCAAAAACGGTCATAGAACCAGCCAGTGTAGATCCTGATTAGACCCGGAGTGACTCTATATCTCATCTGGATCCAAACTAGGTGCCAATAGCACCATGCATTCGTCCATACTATAAAACCTTAGCAGCTACATCGCAAAGCCGATAATTTGGGAGAATAATTTCGGTCTAAATTGAGGAAGAAGCAGGCGTTTATGTCTAAAGGGATAAATTATGACAGTTTTTTTTCTCTTGGCACGAGGTTTTCCTCAAGGGGAGAAGAGGAGAGAGACCTGAATTTATAGTCTGATGTGTGTGTTTTAAACTTAAGATTTAAATCACGGCAAAATTATAGACATCTTTTCCCCAGTGAAAGAAAAACGTTCTAAAATGGCGTGTATGGAGCGCTCCTTGTTTACGGAGGGTCGTCTTCTTGCTTGACATTGCACATACATAACTAGTGATTTCAATGAATTTGACGTGGACAGAGAATAATAAAACAACATCTCAGCAGAAAATATCCCTCACCAATTCCCTCATGTTGATGACTTTTGATGCCTCTGTAAAAGTCACTTTATAAAACCATTGTGACAAATAGAGCATTTGTTCCATTGGAGCAAATGCTGTATCTGTCGCAATGGTTTCAATAATATACCATTCTAATTCTTGCCCTTTTATCTAGTAAATGCTCCTTTTCGGAAGAGTTATTCCAAACGGTTGGATCTAAAAATAGCCTACGATGGAATGGGTTAAGACAACAGCAGAACCTCTCTAGAACGGCCACATAGTGAATAAAACGGTGCCTGTTATCCTTGACATGAGGAATATTCATGCTAGACCCCATAACCGGTATTTTAGGCAAATACACAGACTTGTATACTTACGACCCTAGAACTTACACCAAGTGGTCTTTAACACATCTATAGGCTATTTTAAGATCATATCTCTTTGATTGAATCTATCGAAAAGAAGCATTTACTAGAGAGAAAGAACATTTTAGAAATGAGTTGTTTTGAAACCATTGTGATAAATCGAGCATTTGTTCCTATGAAGCACATGCTCTATTTACCAAAGTGGTTTCGGAAAGCGTCAAAAGGCGTACATATGAAGGAATGGGTTAAATACACTAAACTTTGAACATGGACATTTCACGTGGCGCTTCTTAAACGTTTGAATACGGTGTACGGATGTACTTGCATTTGCAAACTGTTTAGACCCATATCCGGGGAATCCGTAAGGAACACACTAATAAGGGTTTTCACTGCTTGTAAGTCAAACTCCTTTAGGAAACTTAAACGTTTCATTGAATGTTCCCATGTTTAACCATCTACTCCATAAATATTCATGTAAGAAATGGTGATTTCTATAACAGCACATGAACACAATAACGGCTGGCCATGGCAGAAACTGTAAAATCATATCTATATTATGCCATAAGCGAACAGAGCAGATCCTGATCTGGGTCAACTCTGTTTACAAAGACACAGAAAGGAGTATTTGTGGAGTATATGGTTAAACAAATTTGCCATTCCATTTAGAATATTCAGAATTGAAACGGTTAAATGCATGCGTTTTGTATTGCTTGGACTGGAGTTTTGTCAATGGCCATTTCATACCATACCGTGTCACCAGTGAGTGTTGTTTTGACAATTGTTACTTTGTTAGAGATTTATTCTTTGATCACGTGATTGTGTCTGTACACTGAAGAATGCCTGGGGCGAAAACAAACAGACATATTTGTGACCTATATCTTGATATGTTTTTTTGTTGGTTTTTTTACGTTTGTTTGGAATAGTTTTGTGTTGACCTGATACGTCAAGGTCAAACTTCTATTAACGCTTCGTGGTTGACCTTGAGATGACCTTCGCATACAATTTGGAACTTGAGACATCAAATAGTCCGAAAAGTGTCAGTTTTACACATAATTATTATTTTTCTCAAATAAACGGATATTTGGCAACTGAAACTTTTCACAAAAAGATTTATAGTCTTCATAAGAAGACGTTTGTGGCCAGGGTGCTTCAAAGTCTATATTGTATGCATATTGGACATGGTTCCCATGGTGACGCATATAGAAAACTGTCTATGCTGATATATTTGGTTCATATGACTACTGTCAGGTCCCTTATTCCAAGACTTTTAATATCTTGATACTAGTATTGATATTGGACTTGTAATACAGTAAAACCTCTCTTAACCGGCAGTTAAATTTAGTATGAATATCGGTCTTGGAGACAGGTGGCAGCTTAATGCAGGGTGAAAGTCATGCAGAAAGCTCCTCTAGGAGCTTTCTGCATGACTTTCACACTGCATTAAGCAGCCACCTGCCTAAAAGTATCTAAATTATTATCTACTAGAATTCCGGTTAAGAGAGGTTATACTGTATTCATAACGTAGCAAACGTTCTCTCATCGGACTTTCAAGTTAGCACCCTTTACTAAGCAGCTACCTGCCTCAAACGATGTAAATTATTCTTCCCTATACACTAATCATATAAGAAATTATGACATAATGAATATTTATACATGTAGTTCAATTTTTCAAGGATTATTTTGCTTTGACAAAAACTGTAGAATCATATCTATATGTATATAATAGCAACAGCAAACAGAACATACCCTGATGAGACGGCCGTCTGATCTGGGTCTACTTTGTTTGCAAATTCGTGAAAATGGGTTTACATTAAGGATAAGGTTAAGTCCGGTTTAGAAAGGTTTTTTCCATATGTTCCAGCGTTATTGTTCATATTGTTTACATTTCTTTTTTGCGATGTTTTAAGTTTTATGATCTGCGGCTACTGTTAGCAGCAGGAGATGGGCCACAACGATGTCAACCCTGTAACCGGGCATGGCTTCTTTTCTCTATTTTATTTTTGTCTGACTGAATGAGTCCGTTTACAAGTATGTGCGTCAGTTGGTTCTGGCGAATATTTTCTAAATAAAACGATAAATATTCAAGTCATGTTGCTTTTCTATATCCCCCTTCTTCATACTATGAAGAGAGACAAGAGAGGGAGAAGGTAGAGAGAGAGGATACATCTCTCTTCCTCTCTCTCTTCTTCTCACCCCTCCCTTCCTATATCATTTTGTCTCTCTTCTATTCCCCTCCTCTCTTTCTCCCTCTATTATCTCCTGTATATTCCTCCTTTCTCTCCCTTCATTCTATCCCTTCTCTCTTTCCCTCACCTCATCGCACCTTTCTCCTCTCACTGTCTCCGTTTCCCTCCCTCCCTCCCTCTCTCTCTCTCACCATCTCTTAGAGACGAGATAAAGAGAGAAAAATGTGCGGGACAGAGGCAAGCAGACAAAGGGAGAGAGGAATGGAGAAGCCGCATATGAGAGAAAGGAGAATAGAGAGACAACAGACGAGGGATGAAAAGAAAGCTACTCTTCCTCTCACCCTTCCCTCCATTAATTCATCCATCCATGAATCTAAATCATAAATGTATATCTAAATGTCTCTCTGTCGCTTGTTCGATAATCTAAACAACCCCCAACTGTCTATCGGTCTGTGTATTTTCTTCTAGTCTGTCACCGCTTCTATAAGAATTACTATATTATAATATTTCCCGCATCTATATAAATAAGCTTATGGTTGAAATCAAAGCCATTAGTGTTCTCCCTGATGTTCCTAACATTTCCCTGTGAGGTAAATTGCAAATGCCAGCTGAACGTATTTCAATCCAATAGTTTGCCTCTAAACAACATGCTTAGACATTTATTCCTTAATTCAATTCTGCCTTAACCCTCTGTACGCTGAATTTTCAAAGTGGAATGGTCCATCGTCGCTTAATGATAACATTCCATTCGGCGTGCAAGGGTTGAATATTAAATACGAATACCACAGTATAGATCCTGATCAAAGAATTCCTCTATAGCCCATCTGATTTAGGTCATAACTGTTTACAAATGTTAGTACACGTGCTTGCCGCATTCAAAGGGTAACATCTAGCTAGGCTCTAAGAATCGTCTAAATAAAGAAAATGAACAATGCAATGATGTCTCCGGAGGCCAAAACATTGCATAGGAGGCAGAGGGAAATTAACAAACCATCGCTAAAAGATGAACAAATGTTCAATGATATTACAGGGAGAGTGTGTTTAGATATTAACTATTACCCCGCTTTATCCGCGACCTGACTCGCATTTGCAAACAGCTTGGTTCCAGATGAGACGCCGAGTAAACTCGGCGTCTCATCAGGATCCAAGCTGTTTGACACTCGGTCAATAGTTTCATAAAATGGTTACAAACGTAATTGGTCATAGTAGCGGATCAGAGTTGAGAAGATATAATTATTGTTACATAACAAAGATAAATAATTATAAAACATTGCTTTCAGAACAAAACTAATGTTAATAGATATTACAGGGACAATTTATTTGATATTAATGCCCGAAGAAAACGTGTTAACCCTTATACCAGAACCTTAACCCTTATACCAGAACCTAAACCCTTATACCACGACATTAACCCTTATACCAGAACCTTAACCCTTATACCAGAACCTTAACCCTTATACCACGACATTAACCCTTATACCACTACATTGAAAAACGACCTTTAGCCTTATACCACTACCTTAACCCTTATACCACTACATTAACCCTTATCTCACTACCTTGACCCTTATCCAACGACCTTAACCCTTATCCAACCACCTTAGCCCTTATACAACTACCTTAACCCTTATCCAACCACCTTAGCCCTTATACCACTACCATAACCCTTACCCCATTACCTTAACCCTTACCCCATTACCACAACCCTTATACCATTACCATAACCCTTACCCCATTACCATAACCCTTATACCACTACCATAACCCTTATACCATTACCATAACCCTTATACCACTACCATAACCCTTATACCATTACCATAACCCTTATACCACTACCATAACCCTTACCCCATTACCATAACCCTTATACCACTACCATAACCCTTATACCATTACCATAACCCTTATACCACTACCATAACCCTTACCCCATTACCTTAACCCTTACCCCATTACCACAACCCTTATACCATTACCATAACCCTTACCCCATTACCATAACCCTTATACCACTACCATAACCCTTACCCCATTACCTTAACCCTTACCCCATTACCACAACCCTTATACCATTACCATAACCCTTACCCCATTACCATAACCCTT
This sequence comes from Azorinus chamasolen, assembly GCA_963576725.1. Taxonomy (NCBI): domain Eukaryota; kingdom Metazoa; phylum Mollusca; class Bivalvia; order Cardiida; family Solecurtidae; genus Azorinus; species Azorinus chamasolen. The sequence continues at coordinate 61,778,887 of OY755241.1, read as the reverse complement.
ATACCACTACCATAACCCTTACCCCATTACCTTAACCCTTACCCCATTACCACAACCCTTACCCCATTACCACAACCCTTATACCATTACCATAACCCTTACCCCATTACCTTAACCCTTATACCACTACCATAACCCTTACCCCATTACCACAACCCTTACCCCATTACCACAACCCTTACCCCACTACCATAACCCTTACCCCATTACCTTAACCCTTACCCCATTACCTTAACCCTTACCCCATTACCACAACCCTTATACCATTACCATAACCCTTACCCCATTACCTTAACCCTTATACCACTACACAACCCTTATACCACTACCATAACCCTTACCCCATTACCATAACCCTTACCCCATTACCTTAACCCTTATACCACTACCATAACCCTTACCCCATTACCATAACCCTTACCCCATTACCATAACCCTTACCCCATTACCACAACCCTTATACCACTACCATAACCCTTACCCCATTACCATAACCCTTACCCCATTACCACAACCCTTATACCACTACCATAACCCTTACCCCATTACCATAACCCTTACCCCATTACCATAACCCTTACCCCATTACCACAACCCTTACCCCATTACCATAACCCTTACCCCATTACCATAACCCTTACCCCATTACCTTAACCCTTACCCCATTACCTTAACCCTTACCCCATTACCATAACCCTTACCCCATTACCACAACCCTTACCCCATTACCATAACCCTTACCCCATTACCATAACCCTTACCCCATTACCTTAACCCTTACCCCATTACCTTAACCCTTACCCCATTACCACAACCCTTACCCCATTACCATAACCCTTACCCCATTACCTTAACCCTTACCCCATTACCATAACCCTTACCCCATTACCACAACCCTTACCCCATTACCATAACCCTTACCCCATTACCTTAACCCTTACCCCATTACCACAACCCTTACCCCATTACCATAACCCTTACCCCATTACCACAACCCTTACCCCATTACCTTAACCCTTACCCCATTACCTTAACCCTTATCCAACTACCTTAACCAACATATCACTACCTTAACCCTTACCCCATTACCTTAACCCTTATACCACTACATTAACCCTTATCTCACTACCTTGACCCTTATCGAACTACCTTAACTCTTATCTCACTACCTTAACCAACATATCACTACCTTAACCCTGATACCACTACCGTAACCCTTATACAACTACCTTATTCCTTATACAACTACATTAACCCTTACCCCATTACCTTAACCCTTAACCCATTACCTTAACCCTTATCCAACTACCTTAACCAATATATCACTACCTTAACCCTTATACCACTACCTTAACGCTTATTATTGTACCACAGTTATACCATTACCTTAACACGTATACGTACCGTTAACGCTTATCCCACTACCTTAACGTCTACATCACTACCTAAATGCTTATCCCACTACCTTAAAGCTTATACTACAACCTTAACTATCACCTCACGACCTTAACCACCATCCCGCTATCTGCGATCTGTCTCTCATTTTTAAACATCTAGGATCAATACGCAATACGAAATTGTTCGAAGCTCAGCCCGTAGTTCCTGATCAAACCGGAAGTACAGTAAAACCTCTCTATAACGACCACTAAATGATGTTCACTAGTTGGTATTTAGGGCAGGTGGCTGCTTAAAGCAAGGTTAAAGTAAAACAGAACGCCCCTATAGCTGCCTTTAACACAAAATACTTGATGTAATTTAGTGACCGTTATAGAGAGGTTTTACGTTAGTGAAAATCACCAGATCGTAAGTTGACCAGAGTTTTTGTCACTGGTGTTCCAATTCCCGACGTTAGATCTGGGTCAAACATGGCTGTACATGATAAAGCAGATGCTACTTTGAGTTGCTTAATCCTTTCCCTCATTTGCAAACTGTAATACAATACAAGACGACAAGACGAAATTCTACTTCATAGTTTAATGTATAGTTCTCCAGCTCTAAACATATCTCCACCAAGAATACACAAATCTTATCATTTTTATACACGTTTAATATCATTAATTTTCTACGTGTGCACGCATGTCATCTTCCAACATGACAGAAATGAACTCCAGATACGCATACATGTGACATGTGATTACTTGCTCTAACTAATAAGCCCCGTTGTTACAATCATGAACGCATCCAATCTTTAGCTAGAACACTCAACCTTTAACACGCTCTAACCTCTTAACTCCCATAGCTTTATCCTGCTAACACACCCCTCTGGCATTACACAGGAGTATCGATTTTGAAAAAAAAAGAAAAAAAAAAAAAAAAAGATTAGTACCTCATACAATGGGAAACAGTAAGAAATTAAGAATACTAGCTGAAATAGAAATGCAGTAGATATGGGTTACAACACAGCACTACATCAAAACTTAAAGACATTGACTGAAAAATAGAAATGCAGTAGATGTGGGTTAAAACACATCACTACACAACAAAGTATCTATAATTCAACATCAAGTGTCTACCAAAATCAGAAATCAATGTACATTTGTAGCAACATATTAAAGAATAGAATTTAAACATATACATGTATATAGACCAATACCCCTATAAGTTTTCTTCCGAATTTCTATATCATGCTAGTCCCATTGTCTGGAGATGTGTATTACGCGGATGATTAATAAGGCTAAACTTTGCTAACTCGGGTGAAAAGTAGATTTTGTTGATACATTAACACTTTTTATTTCATTTTTTCAGGTGGTTTACCAGGATATAATAGTGGATTATCACTTGATAAACTCACTGTTTTGAACAGTGAAATTATCAATTTGATAATGTCACTGTTGCCGGACCACTTGTTCCCCCCCCACCCCCCACCCCCCACCCCCATGGGGATTTTAACTTGCACTAAGCAGTCAGATATTTAGAAAACCAATAAGTCTTCTTTTATGGGATCGTTTTGCAACCAATAAGTCTTCTTTTATGGGATCGTTTTGCAATGTTTTGTCTATTTGTAAAAAAAGGTTTCACAGGGAATAAATTTGATTACAAATGAAATAACAGCAGTACAAAATGAAATCCAAAGTGGGACTCGAACCCAGACCTTCGGTCAACAAATGACAAGACGTCCTCGCATTAGACCACTTGGACGAAATGCAATGCTATTTGCACTCGTAATTTAGTTTAAAATGATGAAATTGTCCACTAATCGATTTTACATTTAGATTTATAAATTAAACCAAACGTCTACCAGTACAATACCAGTACCGAATCTACTCTACCAGCCTCCAATAATGCAAACCGCGAGCTCGATGTCATCATGAAGTGATACTAGGCAGGGCAAGCCAACCGTGATTATCTATAGGATTCAATAGCGGATTTCAAATCAGCGTCTTCCCTGGCTGTCATTTCCATGTTCATGTCACCAGTTACTAGATCTATAATATATATAAGAATATAAGAAGCATACTGACACTTTAGCTAATACATTAGTTATCTCAGCACTTGTCCAACCTATGTTTACACGTAGGTGTCAGAACTTGACGTTGATGGCCGCACTTGAAGACTCATTTAGCCATACGTCTGATAGTTATGTTATGAATATCATGTTGCAGCAATGTTGGAGGCCGGGTAAACGCTGCTTATGACGGCACGCTGACGTGAATTCTACTTTACACAACTCAACCTTTGTTGCCACAAAATGGCCCTCAATAAGTTGCACATGCCTACTCTTTAAACTTACGCATTAGTCTTAACCCATTACCTCATAGGCTATTTTTAGATACAACCACTTTGAATAAATCTACCGAAAATGAGCATTATCTAGAGAAAATGAAAATTTTAGAATTTTGTAGTTTGAAACCATTGTGATAAATAGAGCATTTGCTCCTCTAGGAGCAAATGCTCTATTTATCACAGTGATTTCACAGTGATTTTTACAGAGGCGTCAAAAGTCATCAATATGAGGGAATGGGTTAAACGTTAACCTCATACAATTGTATTATTCAAGAATCTTAAAACTAATAAATGTTACAAGATGAGTTGCCATTTTCTAAGTTTGACAGTCTATTTTGGATAGAAACGTTGCTCTTACTTGCGAAATACTCATCGTTCTGTATTGTTAGGGTGTTGGGGTTTTTATCACTTAATTGATTAGACCTTTAGTCTGCAATACGAACACACGACTTGTATCAAATATTCATAAATTATACCCCATCGATTACTGCAATTCATTTTATCTTAAACCTGTACGCGAGAATAGACACGAATTCAAGAGAAACAAACGCCAACAATACCTAAACCCATATCTTATATCAATAATACAATAAAAAACTGTAAATGACCAGCACGCTATGCGGTATATCGTATGCAGATACATTCACGCTCTTACAAAGAAAACAAACACACATAACCCCCAACAATTTAACCAGTAATGCCTTATTTACTTTATAACTTATTATATGCATATTGCCTCTACTTTTCTGCCATACTTATTTCAATCGTAACCACATTCACCATGAGTTATTCACTCAATAGCGTATCTTTGGACTAAAAGCTAACCGCTGATCCACATACGAACTTATATAAAAAATCCGGGTTACCTGTATCTCACTACCCTAATTCAACTAAAACGCATCGCTACTCGCAATCATTGCTACTCGCAATATAAAATTAACGTCCCTATATAAGTATATTCACCTAGTTATTCACTGGTGTTAGACATAGCTCTTAAGCTACATATATCCTAACACATGGATGAAGCACTTAAAGGACAACAAAACATTCTCTCTACTAATCGCAGAATACCTAATCGCAGAATAATATGGAAGCAACAAACAACAAAAAAATACAGTGCATTAAATCTGTACAATCACCATTCCCATAGTTTCTTGTGGTTTTCTTTTCGAATTTTCTCTTTTTATTCTATTTTATCTTTTAAGCTAAAGTCATCTTTATCAATATGTCTTCACCAGACTTCGGCGGTTTATATACTGATATTAAAGATTTCAGTCCCATTTCTGACGATTAAACTAAATGACACTTTAGAATTACTTAATCACTCGAAACATGTATACAATTACATTTTGCAAAAATAAGTTGTCAAATTTAGTTAAACTGATTTTGTAATAGAATGTTTACGCTCCACATGAATTAGCATTTCTGTTGTGGCATAAATTAACTGCTGAACCGGAACCACCGAATGCTCTAAATTGCCTAGATCCTAATTTGATTAAAAACGATTTAGTTACTTTCTTATTTGATGAAAAATTATTAACCATCCCTTTTTGTGAAGTATCCATTTGCCACTTACACCATTATTACTAACAGACTCAATCTCCATATGTTCAATTCATGCTATAAATGTCAGTACAACTGATATTAACCGATTTTGGCAATTCATGTTGTTTTTTGTAAACACGTATCAGTTTGTATGCAGTCGGAATTATCAAAACAGAAACAATTTACTGAAACAATTGTGCAATCTACCTTGTTGGTCATGGTCACAACTCAAGTTAAGCGTGATAGCAAAAATTCACCAACCTGTTTCCTTTCCTCCTTCGTATAGTGGTACTTCGATTCGATCCTGGTCACGACACCAAATTTTACGTCTGTGTAATACAACACAAGACGAAATTTTACTTCATAGTTTAGTATATAGTTCTCCAGCTCTAAACAAATCTCCACCAAGAATACACAAAACTTATCATATTTATACAAGTTTAATATTATTAATTTTCTACGTGTGCACGCCTGTCATCTTCCAACATGACAGAAGTGAACTCCAGATACGCATACATGTGATTAATTGCTGTAACTAATAAGCCTCGTTATTACAATCACGCACGCACCCAATCTAGCACACTCAACCTTTAACACGCTCTAACCTCTTAACTCCCATACCTTTATCCTGCTAACACATCCCTCTGGCATTACACAAACAGAGCATACCTAGATCAGACGGCTCCTATATGAGCCGTCTGATCTGGATCTGCTCTCTCTGCTTATGAAAAAATTTAGTGGTTGTCTGAGTCAAAATGCCTTGTGTTCATTATGCCATTTTAAAAAATAATCTAATGATTTTTCATGATGTCATTGTTTCTTACATTAATTTGCAACAAGGAAAGGGTTATATTTTCACCGAGTTCGCTTTTGTGCTCAAAACAAATCACCGTATAAAACAGTTTGAATTCTGATGAGGCATATTTTTACCCGGATTCATATCTGAATTCATTCTATCTGCAAAAAAACCCAGAAATTTCTCGACATTTTATCATGGATGAAGAAGTTCTTCGTCAGAAATTTCCATAACAGGTAAGTTAACCCTTTCGGCACCAACTTTCTAATTGTCGTCTGCAATCCATGTTTGTTAAATCATTTGGTAAAATAAGGGAATGAGATAGATAAATACAAATTTCAAAGGAATAAAGTAAAATATATCGAAATAGAGATTGAGAAGTCCCTGAGACTGAACTACTTGTCGTGTGCATTTATGCGACATCGGTGGTGAAAGGGTTAAGCAGAACTGGCCAAATTCTGAGAGAAGAAATAAAAGAAAATGTGTCCTTGAGACACGGATGCCTCCTCCAGGTTTTTTCTAAATTGCATTAAAATTGATTGACTTAAGGTTTGCATGTTTGCCTCGTGCAGATTTATTTCTATCAATTAATATGATCTCTATTCAAACATTAAGTTTTTACGAATTCTCAAATAAAAAAGGATGGCTGGAAATAATGTGGTAACAAAATTTCGTTTTATTCTTCTGTTAATGCCCTGAAAATAAAACAGTACACAATATTAATACAGTGTGGTAAGTCTTACAAGGAAGACATGTGTTTCTATATCTAAAATATTATTAGTTTCGTCAAACAGGAAGTGGAAACATAGCAGATTCTCCATACTAATGCTCTGTGCCAAATCTAAGGAAGCTGGCATGTGTGGCTCCTGAAAAGACAGACATTATTTGGTGACGACGACGCAAGACGGATAGAGGTCCCTATATGTCGCCTCTGCGAAACGCAGGCGACATAATACTTTACTTTAAGGAAACGCAATCGACACAATAATTTACTATAAGGTAATATCTTGATAATTCTGTATATACTACAATTACAAATGACTAATAATATGACCATAAACAGGAAGAAGATTATTAAACAATCACCAAAAGTCAACCAAAGTGTCGGCAAACAGGAAGTAGATGAACGATAGACCTGAAAAGGGGAGACACGGTACAACTCATTATTATTATGCTTTAGATCAAATTACATAGCCAAGAAATATCTTTGACGATTTTTTTTTATTAAACAATCACCAAAATCAACCAAAGTGTCGGTAAACAGGAAGTAGATGAACGACAGACCTGAAAAGGGGAGACACGGTACAACTCATTATTATTATTCTTTAGATCAAATTACACAAGAAATTACGAGTTTTCGTTAGACAAATCTATAAGGAGTAAGTCTGGCAAAACTGGCCCAATTCTCAAAACAAATATTGTGTCGACATCTAGACCTATATTAAAGATAACTTACTTTAAAGTAACTTTTTATAAACGCTATATTTTATCTCATCAATTTCTTAAATAAAGCTTCGCATTTGACAGGTGATAACTCGATCAATTTCACATCTATATTGTTGTATCATCTTAATATCATATTTGATTATCGTAAGGAAATCTGCACGTTCTCACAAATACGCATGGGAACAAGAAGGCTGTGAGAATTATTGCACAAAACATACAGTTTTCCAACCAGAATCACGAGAGAATAGTATATGGGAGACTTGAACTGCCATAAGATCCAATTCTCTCAAGAGGGAAGGTAGATTATCAGAATACATTGTAATTTGGTATTGAGAGGCTTGAGAAGCAACGTTCTGACCCAAGGACATATGTTTGCAGCTGAAAGCCTAAGAAAATTACTTTACAAATAGCTTATCAGAGTGTGTGACTGATTGAAAAGATAATTTCGAAATAGGAAAGGCATGTTATATTTGTCAAATTCCAACACAATATACCACTTTAGACGACAATGCTATTAGCGGACAAGAGTCCTATGCAGGCATTTTCCTTTATAACATGTAGCCAATTAAATCATTTCTAAAAGCAAATCCAGGTCTGTAATGCTCTGTACCTTTAGCAAGTTAAGTCTACTTTATGACAAGCTTTGCAAATAAGCTAGATCCAGATTACAGTAGAATCTGTCGTAAGCGAGCATTCATTTATTGAATAAAGGAGTGTTAAAAAGCAGGTGGTAGCTTAATGCAGGGTACAAGTAATGCACAAAGCTCCTATAGGAGCCTTCTGCATTACTTTTGCCATGCATTAAGCTACTACCTGCCCATCAAATCCATGAATAGATCTCTTTCTGATGGCCACTTTATATTCTACTGTAGACATAGAATAACTCGGCATCCAACTTCTTTGACACTTAGGTCGTGTATTCTGTAATTTGAAATGGAATGAAATGTAACATTAGAATAAATGTAGACCAATAGTCTGCCCAACACTAGTTTGCCTAGCAGATTAATGCTATACTCGGAGTTACAGATAAGGGTGCTTATCCAAACGCTAAAATCGCCATTTCTCCACCAAACCCAATACTGTGACCACTCTTTAGAATCGTCTTCTGTTTGGTGGAGAAATAAAGGAGCTATTCTTGAAAATGTTTAAATTTACGCATCTTATCTGGACCTCCGTTTACTCCATGAAGTTTGCCCAGCAGATTGATCCCTTTCTCCATGAATATTCGTGTAAGTTTGCCCGGCAGATTTATCCTTTACTCCCTGAATATTCATGTAAGTTTTACCCAGCATATTTATCCTTTACCCCCTGAATATCCATGTAAAGTTGCCCAGCAGATTAATCCCTTTCTCCATGAATATTCATGGAAGTTAACCCAGCAGAGTACTCATTTTTCTCCATGAATATTCATGTAATTAACAATGTATGTATATGTCAAATTAGTTTGATAGTTTAATGGCATATGAACAAGAATACATGTACCTTTGAAAACCTGGTAAAACTGTAGCATCAGATCTAATTCCATAAGAAAACAGTCGGAAAGGGTTAAATATCAAAGATCCAACACATTTATTAGCTTCATTTTTTATACCTTTACTATGCTGCTGTATCTATGAACTAAAAGCGTTTAGCCTTTACCCTTACAACGCTGTTTATTTTAATTTTCAAATGGACTATTCCAAAACTAAAACAGGTCAATCTTATGGTGAATATTTAGGGACATTTCTAAAGAAAGGTGTACCATGACAAACAGTGCAGACCCTGATGAGAGGGCTCATCTAGGAGCCCTCTCATCTGGGTCTACACTGTTTGCAAATTGCATTAATGACTTGTGTCCCACACAGTAAGGGGTTAAATATCAAAGACCCAACACCTTTTTCAACCCTTCCTCTCCTGTAAAAAATAATGCCTGCTCAAAAAGAGTTCGAACTTGTTTCTGGTGCAATTTTAACTACTTCCCATTTGATCAAGCTTTTGAGAAAATATTGACCAAGTGTCAAACAGCTCAGATCCTGATTAGACACCGAGTTATTCAGCATCTCACCTGAACCCAAGTTGTTTGACAGCGCGAGTCAGATAGCCGTTAGCTGGGCAAGAGTTAAAGTCTTTGTTTTCTTTCTTGCGCATTCATAAACAATTAGGTGAGTGTCAAGGAGTTTGAGTGTCAAACAGCGATGATAAGATGCCAAATTATTTGGCGTTTGATCTGGGATATAGTCAGGTTGAACGTATCAGTCAAAGCTATGACCGCCAGGTTGGGGGTTAATATAACGCCTCGTTGCCATCTGTCCACGTTTGCTGATTTTGACACAAATTTGCTTTTCTTAGGATGGTTGCTATGGCAACTGTTCTGTACGAAAATCACATGCAGATTTTGACAGAATTAGATTGAATTGTTTGTTTCAATCAGACGGTGCTCAGCAATTTGTCATCCTTTTAATTTAAAGATTGAAAATGTCTTTTGAATCACGCAAATTTCGAGAAAAAGAAAAAATGATTAATACGGAAGAGAATTAAAATCGATCGATTGCTGCTTGAAACTTAATGGATAATGACGCAAAGAGTGAACTTTTGATAGGATTAACCCTTTCCCTCATATAAACGCGTTTTCGCTCATTTTGTAAGCAGAGTAGACCCAGATCAGACGGCTCCTTTAGGAGCCGTCTGATCAGGGTCTGCTTTGTTTGCATATGGAATTTGAAAGATCTGTTTCTTTACTTTCTAAACTAGCTACAATGTTTCACATTTCATATTTCGTTATAACTATTTTGGCCCTGAATATTTAGTAAGTATTGAACTAAACATAGAACAGGGAAAGGATTAATCATTAACCCTTCTCTGTGCGCGACCTGACAGCCATGTTCATTTCATCCTTAGCGCTGCCACCCTTACATTTGCAAACACTGTGGGTCCTGATGAGACGCCGAGTAACTCGGCGTCTCATCAGGATCCAAGCTGTTTGACACTCGGTCAATAGTTCGTCAAAGGTTTGTAGAATAAGAAGTAGTTGAAATTGCACTAGATCTGAATTTGATCGAATTGAAAATTAGTGAAAATGATTGGAAAATAGAGCAGGCATCATTTTACAGGAGACTAAGTAATAACATTTTACCCTGCGTCTTGTACGGTCCACATTTAGTGACTCTCTGAATTGATTTTTTTATTTAAAAAAAAAAAGTAACTGAAAAATGAAGATTTGGGACAGATGACACTTTTCCTAATCTTGTTCATGAAGGCTAATTCTTTTGCTGTTAGCAAATTAACATACAACTAAATACCATTGGCTTTATTTTTAACCGTTTCCCTAATGAATATTCGTTTAAGAAGTGATGGCATTGTGAATAATTCTTGGCTCTGTTTTTATGCTTTGCCATGACCACAACTGATAGTTCGGATCTATATATTTCCATAAGCAAACAGAGCAGACCCTGATCAGATAGCTCCTGCGTGCATCAAAGGGTGTATGCATCAGGAAAAGGGCGAGGCAATATTCAACTTGTTGCATTAATTTTATCTGGAATTACTGGCTGAACGACAAACGAATTTCATTCTGATATCTATTTCTATATTTTTGTATTTCGATTGACGCCCATAGTGTTAAACAGTATGGATTCGGATGATACGCCGGTTTCAATACATTTATTATCATTAATATTATTATCATCATCATCATCATCATCATCATCATCATCATTATTATTATTATATTAATCTCATAATAACACATAGCGCTCCTTATACACAAGATGTCGCATTTGACGTTATATATTGCAAGGCTGACGCTAAATGTCGGAATCAACGCTAAACGTCACAAAACCTGACGCTAAATGTCGGAACCAATGCTAAGCGTCACAAAACCTGACGCTAAATGTCGGAACTAACGCTAAACGTCACAAAACCGGACGCTAAATGTCGCAACAAAGTGTACTGTCGCTAAATGTCGCAAGATCCTAGCTAAATGTCGCACTCCTTTATAAGCACTCTTTTGTAGTATTACTGTGCTAGTTTAAGCTCCCGATGTACAATGTATCTTGGAACAGTTAACCGGAATGATCCGGGTTCGACAGTAAAGGCCCAGTCTTTACTGTGCGGGTTTGAGATGCTGGTGTATCCCGGTTCAGTGATCCGGGATGAACAGGAGTTCAGTTCAAACATATTTTATTTCATTCAGCTTATATACATGATAGATATATATTACACTGATATGCAAAATAAGGTTTAAAAACAATTGGGTTAGAGGCAGACAGTTTTAAAAATCATATCGAGACCCTTCCCTTTGCCGGACTAAATTATGTTAAATGTGGTATGATTTTAATATGCACGGTTCACCACTGTTCTTCATTATATAAAATGTTTAATATGACTTAAGTTGGGAGATTAAACTAAGGCAGTACTACTAGGAACATGTGTTTATAAAGGAGTGCGACATTTAGCGTTGATGTTGCGACATATAGCGGCGGTACATTTTGTTGAGACATTTGGCGTTACAGATGCGGCATATAGTATCAGGATGTTTTGAGACATTTAGCGTTGATTCCGACATTTAGCGTCAGCCTTGCGACATATAACGTCAAGTACGACATTTAGCGTCGGTGCGATATCTAACATTTAACTCTGACTATGTTGTATCAGCTCACTCAGATCACCAAAATCAAATGTGTACAATGTCAGTACGATACGCAGTTACGACCCAGAACCACCTGACTTGGGTGTACATGTATGTATGGCATACAACACTACACAAAAAATAATATTGCCTTACATATGTAGGACAATATAATATGTTAATTTTGTAGCTAATGGATATAAATTACACAATGCATTGCAAAACAATACAAATAAACAACCATTATATACATCCATTATGCAAAAAAGGCAAATGAACAATATCAGACCGATCGGGATACACAATGCTGCCTCGAACCGGTTCATGTATGACCTGCCTAATGCCCATATTTATATTTTTACAGGAACCCTCACATCAAAAGACAAGTTAAACGCATATTTGAAAATCTATTCAAACAAAAGCTGTTAGTGTTTATCATCAAATCAATCAACCTGATAGAATAATTGGATTGAAATTGCACGACAATAGAAGGGGCACACAGGGTCTGGTCCTTTAAGGTTCGTGACCCCCCGTTCCTAATGCTAATCAAACAGACCCGTTTGTACAAACAAATCTTCAGGATAAACCTTTCAATACCACTTGTGAGAAGGGAATTCGGGGTCACATTCTCTCTGTCAGATACTGACCCCTTCACGCTGGACGTGTGCCCTTTCTCAGACCCCAGAATAATTTATAGCACGTGACCAGCAAACATAGGAACTTCTATATGATAAAGCTGATCCATTGAATACTTTAGTTTAACCCTTTCCTTGTAAGAAATAATGGCATCATGAATATTAATTAGATTATTGCATATAATGGCACAATAATACAGGACATTTTAGTAGAAGCAGAAACTGCAGAATCATATCTACATTATACCAAAAGAAAATAGAGCAGACCCTGATCAGACGTCTGATCTGGGTCTACTCTGCTTGAAAATGCGCGAAAGGGTGTTTTTATTAAGTAAAGATTTAAATATCGACTCAGTATACGACTTTGACTTCCTTAGGCTTTGAAAATGGGTTAGATTCAGATCAGTAACAGTACTAAGGACAGGGTATCCACTATTTCATTCATCCGCTTCTTCAAACGGCAGTAAAATCCCTCTAAAGCGGACGTCAAAATTAGCATCAGCGTTGAAAGTTACAGAAAGCTCCCAATAGAGCATTAAGCAGTCACCTACCTACAAGACGCTTGTTCTTCACTAACATTCCAGTGTCGAGGGGTTTTACTGTAAGAATTTGCAGATATTTATCAGAGAAATTTTGAATGCAAGTTTATTTGAGTTTAGAAATGTGGGGGCTACACATTGACAATGAGTGATTAGTGTGAAGAGATTTTAGTGTCTGGCATGCAGCGATTTTAAATCAATCCTTTGACTCCTCGATCCATCATTGATCATTTATATAAATAAAATATATATCTGATGTATATATTTCCTACTGCAAATAATGCTTACTTATCCCTTAAACCCATTACGTCATGGGTTATTTTTTAGATCCAACCTCTTTGAATAAATCTACCAAAAAGGAGCATTAACTAGAGAAAAGGGGGAATTTAGTATTTTGTAGTTTGAAACCATTGTGATTAATAGAGCATTTGCTCCTATAGGAGCAAATGCTTTATTTATCACAATGGTTCCAACAGGTGACTTTTGCAGAGGTGTCAAAAGGCGTCAATATGAGGGGGGTGGGTTAACTGACAGAAACGTCTTTCCGAAATATCTCGTGCCAGTATTGTACATTCAGCAGCCTGCAGTATGCACTGGAGGTAGTTTTAGAGATTCAACAACTGCACACTCTTAGTCAAGGAAATGAAAGAGAAATATTCATTAAAACACATTCTCTCCTAGTGACACATTTTGGCGTCTCTGTAAGTCACATTTCTACCAAAAAGGAGCATTAACTAGAGAAAAGGGGGAATTTAGTATTTTGTAGTTTGAAACCATTGTGATTAATAGAGCATTTGCTCCTATAAGAGCAAATGCTCTATTTATCACAATGGTTTCAAACTACAAAATTCTAAAACAAAATCATTTTCTCTAGTTAATGCTCCTTTTCGGTATATTCATCCTCAAAGAGACTGGATCTAAAAACATTCTAGGAGGGAATGAGTTAAATAGAAATAGACGACAATTTCTACAGACGACAACTTATTTGCAAACGACAACTTTTGCAGGCACGCATTTAGCAAACAACGTATTGCCTTGTTAAACTAAATAAAGGGTTTCTTTATAAAGTATATACAGTGATGTTATTCGTCAATGCCTAGGACCACACACGTGCATCAAGGGTGTTCACCCTTTTGAATGTGGGAAAGGGATCAGCCGTCAGATGCAAACAATGTAGACCCAGATCAGAGGGCTCCTTTAGGAGCCCTCTGATCAGGGTCTGCACTTTTGTCATTCAAAATCATCTCGCAAATTATAACCTGCCACTCTGAATGGAATCTTCCATTAAACAGTGATGGGAGATTCCACGGTGACTATTCAACTATCACAGGATGGAATCAGACACTTTAAACCGCATGTTTTAGACAGCAGGTATACCGGATAGTGTTGAAGTGTTTCGTTTGTACAATGAAAATGGATTTTCATCTCTCAAAGAATTCGGTGTGTTAACATGAATTTTGTGTGGTCGCCATCGTCGTATTTTTGTAGTCGTCACGACGTACACAACCTTTAACCTTCGACACATTACATGCGACTTTGAGATAACCATTGTTCTCAATCTTTTGATTGGTCAGATTTGAGCCTTTGGCTCAAATCTGACCAATCAAAACCTTGATGACGATGGATACAGGATCCAAATGAGACGCCGAGTACAGAGTTCAGTGGAGAAATGGCGCGATTTTAGTATTTGGGTACGCACCTTTATATGTAGCTCTTGCTATGCATACGTGTACGTGTACAACGTTTGGTATTAATTGATTTATACGGGAAATGGGAAGAAGAAAACTCCGATCAAATATGTGTCGTTTAAGCAAGGCACTACTGTGCATATTATCACATTTTCGGAATTTCATCTATTTCAAAACCTGACATAAACTCTCAGCGCGTGATCTCAATCAGATCTAGAGATGGTAAACATCCAAGAAATATAATGCTTTCTACATCTGGCGCGTTGCATCAAAACATTTCCACAACTTTAAATCAAAATTGACATTAAGAGCTCTATCCACAGACTTGGGTTACAGTTTGATTCGCGAAAACTGATTATGAATTCTTTGGTATGGACAGAATGAAAGGGATTTCAGAAAGCATTATCTCGCAGAATATCGCGAGACGTGAGGAGACTGGAAATAAAACGTGTGCATGTCTGTCATTTATGACTTTCAACTTCAACACAGATATCTGATAAATCGTGCATTAATGAACCATGAAAACGCAGAGCTACAGATAAAGGTGCGTACCAAAATACTAAAATCGTCATTTCTCCACAAAACCCTATACTGTGACCACTCTTTAGAATCGTCTATTCGAGACGATTCTAAAGAGTGGTCACAGTATAGGGCTTCAAGACAATTCTAAAGAGTGGTCACGGTATAGGGTTTGGTGGAGAAATAAAGGAACTATTCTTGAAAATGTTTAAATTTGCGCATCTTATCTGGACCTCTGAAAATGCCATGCTAGCGTTTTCTTTACCCATAGCCTGCCGAACAAAACATAGCCACTTAAACTCGTCTGTTATTTTCTTACTTTCGACTCGTTGAAACCGTTGAGCAAATACTGACTAAGTATGGAACGGTTTGGATCCTAATGAGACGTCGAGTCATTCTGCATCTCATCTGAAATCTGAAAATTCTGCATTGTTCGCTTCACAAATTATTTTTAAAAAAAAGCACATATTAGGTGAAATAATTCAACCCCCTTTCCTCCATACGCTTTTTACGCCTTTGCAAACAGAGAAGACCCAGATCAGACGACTCCATTAGGAGCCGTTTGATCAGGGTCTGCTCTGTTTTATTATGGAATACTATAGACATGAGTATTTCTGCCATGGCCTAATCTCATGTGGCCATATGCAATTATATAAATGAATCTAATTAATAATTTCTTACATAAATATTCATTGAGTAACGGGTTAGGTCCAGATAAGTAATTTAAACTTTATCAAGAATATCTCATTTATTTCTCCTCCAAACCCTATACTGCGACCACTCTGTAGAATCGTCTCTTCGAGACGATTCTAAAGAGTGGTCATAGTATAGGGTTTGGTGGAGAAATGCTGATTTTAGATTTGGATACACACCGTTATCTGTAGCCCTAGGGTTAAGTTAGACTGTTTCATAATACACAGATGGACAAGTTCACTCAGATACTAGGGCTTACATGACTGACACTGTTTCACTCTTTATTTCATGAATATGTATGCAACCTTAATGACAGCATGAATATGTATTAGCTAATATATACACACAATAGAACCTGTCTTAAGCGGTCATCAAAATGAGGTCTTATTATGGGTCTGCAAGGCAAGTGGTAGCTTAATGCAGGTTAAACGTAATGTCAAAAGTTCCTATAGGAGCTTTTTGTATTGGTTTTGCCATGCATAAAGCTACCGTCTGTTTTTTAAGACTTCTATGTTCAATAAATGATTGACCGCTTAGAACAGGCTCTACTGTAACGGTTAAGAGTATAGGATGTGTTGACCATTGCAAAAACTGTAGAATCAGAGCTATATAATTCCACAAATAAACAGCAGACCCTGATTTGACGACTCGTTTGTAAACCGTCTAATCTGGGTCTACTCTGTTTGCAAATGAATTAATAATGCGTATTTATCGGGTGCGTGTAGCATTAATCTGTAAAGGCATAATAATGGAAATCCTACCATGGCCGTTACTATACTGTTTTTACAAAATGGCTGCTGTCCGACTGATAAATTGGAAATACAGAAAAAAACCTCTAATGCGGCCACTTAATTAATAAACATGACTGTCTTTATAAGCAGGTGGTTGCTTAATGCAGGACGAAAGTTATGCAGAAAGCTCCAACAGGAGCTTTCTGCATTACTTTCGTCCTGCATTAAGCTACCACCTGCCTTTGCCACTGTGAATTATGCTCCTTTTTGCTGGTCGCATTAGAGGGGGTTTACTGTCGCGGTTTCGTATAAACAGTGGCAATTGGACGATAAAGTGGCTACAGGGTATGGCATTTATTCAGAAATTCCCATGGACACTCATCAATCACATTTCCGGTCATGCACATTTGATGACAGAAAAAAATGTATTTGTGCCGTTATCTCAGAGCAGAAACGAAATAACGAAGGCAATTGGAGAAAACTAGACACCAATGTGATATAGCATAAGCAGTTTCTGTTCTGATTAGAATATCCCCTTTCCTTCATATAAACGTATTTTCACGCATCTGCAAACAGAGACGACCCAGATCAGACGACTCGAGCCGTCTGATCAGGGTCTGCTCTGTTTGCTTATGGTGTAGTATAGATATGATTCTGCAGTTTCTGCAATAGCTAAAACTTCATGTATTCACATGTCATTATAATAAAGTTATATAATCTAATTAATATTCATGATGTCATTATTTTTCTTACACAAATATACAACAGGTGAAGGGTTCTGCTCTGTTTGCTAATGGAATTTCAAGATCTTCAACTGGCTACAAATGTTCAAATGGCTACAATGCTTCAAGTGGCTATAAGGTTCCATATTTCATTATAACTATTTTGTCCATGAATATTCAGTAGTTATTGAAATTTGAAATAAACATAGAACAGGGAAAGGGGATACATGTAAACACGGTGTAAAAAGTCAGAAGCCAGACGAGACGCGAATGTGTACACCTTGCAAATAGTCTGGATCCATGCGATAACGAGAATACGTACACATTGCACATAACCTGGATACAGACGGGGCAACTGGTGGTTGTTTGGGTGGGGTTGGTGATTGGTTGTTTTTTGGGTGGGTTTTGGGTTTGTGTGCTGGTTTGTTGGTATGTTGGTGTGGTGGTTGACTGACTGACTGACTTGCTGACTGAGAGTGTCTATATGTTTCTCTATTAGAACTCCGGTTTAGAGAGGTTTTGCTGTAAATCGTATTCTACAGTTTTTGCAATGTCGCATCGACGCTAAATGTCGCACTTGACGTTCTGACGCTAAATGTCCGTAACAAAATTTAACACAAAACCCACTGACGTTATTTTTTTATTATTATGACAGTATTGTTTTTACTGCAAAACTTGGAACATTTAATTTTCAGAAGATCAGTGCATATCCAGATTCCAGAGGAGCTCTCTAAACCACAGGTGCCCTTCGCATGCTATGTCTCAACAACAACAATTTGAGATTTCAAATGATATACGTCTTTGTTCAAACTGGTGTCTTTTTGCAACAGAAGTCCATCATAAGGTCGTCTGATTCTGAAAGCCTCATTACCCTTCCTACGGTACATGTATTTACTGAAGTCCGGTATATGGTCGTCGGATTCTGAGTAAATGTCCCTTTGCCTGACCTTCTTCTTTTTCTTGTCTTCTTTTCTACATTCTTGTTTTTTCTCCTTCTTCTCCTGGGACAGGTAGAGTGATGTTGGAGAGATGGGAGAGAGAGAGGGCGAAATGGAGGGAAAGGCAAAGGGTGTTAGAGGGGTAGGCGGGAGAAAGTGAAAGAGGTGGGTGGAAGAGAGATTGAGAGAATGAGAGGATGGGAGAGAGTGAAAAAGTTTTGAGAGGGGTTGGAAGGAGAAAGAATGAGAGATGTGGGAGGGAGGGAGGGAAAGTACGATAAAAAGGACCGAGGTGGGTTGGAAGGAAATACACTTCTTGACTTGTCTATGTTCTTGTTTTTCTTCTTCTTTGATCCGAATTAAAGGTTTATTAATCAACAAACATGATACACATCTGATCCGGCATACATCGGCATCTCAAGCCTTTACGGTGGTACCCGGTTCATCCCGGTAAGCCCTGGATCACTGTTCCGGGATACGTCTGGAGCTTAAACTAATACTACAAAAGAGTGCTTATAAAGGAGTGCGACCTTTAGCGTTGTGACATATAGCGGCAGTCCAATTTGTTGCGAACTTTTGGTGATGTTTGCAAATGACAAGCTCGCGCTTCTCACGATAAAGGACAAGGAGAACATAACTCGAGTCTAGCCAGAAATGACAAAGTGATAGAAGAGGTTTTGCGTGCCAACATTGCATGTGCTGCCAGTCCAAATCTGAGATTCGATTTTGATATGAATATTTTGTGTGAAAGTTTGGCAGATTTCTACCTCTGCGTGGAATGTATTCAATTCCGCGATACTACTGGGAGGTGTGCGTGTATGACGTCCAAGGTTTTTCTGTACACATAACAGTCCCCCTAGTATGCGACTACCAACAACAAATTTGGGGTCTGAAGTTCTTAACAACAGGTGGTAGCTTAATGCAGAAAGCTCCTACATTATTTTCGTTCTGCATTAAGCAACCAACTGTATTAAAGGCCACCTACGTTTATTCATAAGGTGGTGGCTTTAACCCTTTCCTCCATAAATACGCCTTCTACGCCTCTGTAAGAATGACCTGTTGAAATCATTGTGATACATAGAGCATTTGCTCCTATAGGAGCAAATTCTCTATTTATCACAATGGTTTCAAACTAAAAACTTCTAAAATGTTCATTTTCTCTAGTTAATGCTCCTTTTCGGTAGATTTATTCAATGAGGTTGTATCTAAAAATAGCCTATTACCTGTTAGTATTTATGAATATTCATCAGATAAAGGGTTTAAACGTTAAAAGAATGTTTTAAAGTGTTCACAAACGCTGCTTGTAAAACTTTATACATAAATGCTCTTTCTTGAAAAACTGTATGTATCAATGTGTTTGTATGTAATTCATTATATTATTTCCTTCTTATATATAGGGTACGTAAATAAATTACTACTACTACTACCACTACTACTACTACTATAAAAATGCTGCTGCTGCTACTATTACGAACGAAAGTTAAGCCTTGCTGTAAAAAAAACTTATGTCCTGGGAAATACCTTATTTAAATTTGCGATTTAACAAATATTTTTACAAAGACGTATAGACGTTTTGTAACAGAAATCCCCTCAGTTATTGTAAATACAGAAAATTAGAGTGATAGTACGAGGTATTTTAGGCTTTGTCAAACTCGCATCAATACATGTATGTGTCATCGATGTTTAACCATTTACTCCATGAATACTTATGTAAGAAATAATGACGACATGAATATTAATTAGATTAAGTTTTATAATAGCACATGGACACAGGGATTTGTGGCCATGGCAGAAACTGTAGAGTCATATCTATATGTTATATCATAAGCAAACAGAGTAGACCCTTTTCAGACGGTGCATGCAGGAGCCTCTGATCTGTGTCTACTCTGTTTCCAAATGCATAGAAAGGGATATTTATGTAGTAGGGGTTTAACCCATTACCTCATAGGTTATTTTTAGACACAACCTCTTTGAATAAATCTACCGAAAATGAGCATTAATTAGAGAAAATGAACAACTTCAAAGTTTGTAGTTTGAAACCATTGTGATAAATAGAGCATTTGCTCCTATAGGAGCTAATGCTTTATTTATCACAATCGTTTCACAAAGTGACTTTTACAGAGGGATAGAAAGGCGTATTTATGGAGGAAAGGGTTAACGCTAATATGGGATATATTTTATTAAGTTCTGATTGGGTTTAATACTTTCCTTCACATAAACGCCTTTTCGCGCATTGGCAAACAGAGTAGACCCAGATCAGATGGATCCTGTAGGAGCCGTCTGATCAGGGTCTATTCGGTTTGCTTATAAAATTATAATAAAGCTAACTCTGTACTTTCTACCATACCAAAACATCATGTGCACATACCAGTTCAGCTAATAAATATTCATGATGTCATCATTTCGTACATTAATATATTGAACAGAGAAAATATTTAGGAAATTACTGATTGAGTGTAAAACATATTGGTGTCTGATGAGACGCGAAGTTACTCGGCGTCTCATCTGGATCCAAACTGTTTGCCAGTCGAGTCAGGTCGCGGTTAGCGGGGAATTGGTTAACCCTTTCCATGTTCTATGTTTATTCCAAATTCCAACACCTATACTGCATATTCATAGACTAGATGTAATGAAATATGGAATATTGAAAACATACCCATTTTAAAAAGTAAAGAAACAGATATATTAAATTCCATTGGCAAACAGAGCCGACCCTGATCAGACGGCTCCTATAGGAGCCGTCTGATCTGGGTCTAATCTGTTTGCAAATGTGTGAAAATATTTTTACATGAAGGAAAGGGTAAATGGAAAATAAGTGAAACAAAAGAATTATATGTACCACACACACACACTTAACGAGGGAAATAATTTGTTGAAACCCAATAGTCTGAGAAATGATTGACCGGAAGTCGGGATCATTGGTGGTCAGGACCCCCCGCTAAGAGGTTATTTGCATAATGGACACCTGACAGGAATACGAATGAGGGAGCTATATCTAGTAATAGGATTGAGGTTCAGGAAGTTAATCCGATCATACTGCTTGACTAGCTTAGAACGACCTAACACAGCAGTAGAAAAATGAATGAAAGAAAGACAGGATAGAAGAAAGAAATAATAAATGAAAGATAGGATAGAAGAAAGATAACAGAAAGAAAGCAAAAGAAAGAAAGAAAGAAATAACGGAAGACAGAAGGAAAAAGAAAGAAAGTGGGAAAAGAAAGAAAAGAAAGGAAGGAAGAAATGAAAGAAAGAAAGACAGATAGATAGAAAAAAGAAAGAGAGGAGAGAAAGAAAAACAAAAATAAAATAAAAAACCCTAATAGTGTGTCTACTCAATTTCTGATCTCGTGCTATTTTGACTTCATCCGGTTTAAAGAAAGTAATGGCCGAGTGTCATGACACAAACTTTTGAGAAAGTATTGAATAAGTATGAAACAGCTTGGGTCCTAATGAGATGCCGAGTAACTCGGCGTTTTATCTGGATCACATCGATGTGCAAAGGGGACTCGGTAACGGCCAATTTGTGATTACAAGTTCTAATGCGAACAGATTGTGCTAATGAGACGCCGAGTAACTTGAAGTCGCATCAAGATCCAGGCAGTCTTATATTTTGTTGCATTTCTTAGTTACAGGAGAACCTGTTTTAAGCAGCCATCAAAATTAAGCCTAATTATATGTCTGAAGGGCAGGTGGTAGCTTAATGCAGGTCAAAAGTAAAACAGAGGGTATATAACTTATTCTCTACTAGAAATCCGGCTAGAGGGGATTTACTGTATATGTTAATTACCCGAAGTATTTCGACACACACCCTCACCAACCCACCCCTACCACCCAACCCCACCCCACACCACCCACCCCACCCCACAACTACCACCACTTAAAATCTCGCTTATCCGAACATACATATAAGAATCGTCATCACTCTTTAACCCTTTCGCTGCCAATGCCGGATCTGTGATTACCATTAAAAACAGTTTGGATCCAGATGAGACTCCGAGTAACTCGGCGTCTCATCAGAATTCAAACTGTTTGCTACTGTATTCTATTTGTTACATATAGGAATCATTATCAGTCTTTAACCTTTTTTCTTCATATAAACGCCTTTTCACGCATTTGCAAACAGAGTCGACCCAGATTAGACGTCTCTTTAAGGATTCGTCTGGTTTGGTTCTGCTCTGTTTGCTTATGGCATACTATGAGATACATGTATGATGTCATCATTCTATTTATAAATATTAAACAGGGACATGATTAATACAGGTGACAGCTCAATGTTAGGTGAAATTCCTTCTATATCCATTAACCCTTTCGCTGCCAAATTCTGTCGCCTGCTAACATTGTCGTCTGCTACAAATTTTCATTTTTTTTATTTTCTTCATTTTTGTTTCAAAAACATAGTAACAGTAACAAACAGTTTGGATCCTGATGAGACGCCGAGTTACTCGGCGTCTCATCTGGATCCATACTGTTTGCATAGGTAATCACAGATCCGGCATTGGCAGGGAAAGGGTTAAGCAACCAAATACCTAACACTTACTGAAAGTTCCGATTACAGAAGTTTTACTTTATTTCAATAATAAGGCTTTCTCCCTTTCTCCTTTTAGGTCCTTCACACACGATCAAGATATCAAACAGCTTATATCATAGTGCCTCATCTGGGGCCAAACATTTTGCGATGGTAAACTAAACTTCTCTCATAACATTGTGGTTAGAGCTGAGAGTGGAAACAATAGATGCATGTTCATTACGCATGCTGTAACATCGCGTATGCCTGATGTAGCGCCATTTTATGGTCAGATGGAATTTGTTCGCTTCATTACCAGCCCTATGAATATGTCAGTTTGTAACCATGTGTGCGCGTGCTAATTCAAAACGTCTGTATTTAATATCTCATTTGTAACAGTAGATCGATGCGTGTATGTTATTGTCTTAGTGCGAATGGAGCGAACTGTGGGCTAATGCTAGCAAACAGAATAGCTCACGACCAGCCGCAACTCAGTGAGCTGGAGCGTAAGAGCTGAGTGCAAGACACGTACATGGCAAGTATAAGTCATGTATAAGTCACCTATAGGGCGCGTAACAGACACGTATATAGCACGTATAATACACGTGTATAACAAGTGTAAGATACGAATAGAACGCGTATAAGACACGTATAGCACACGTCTAAGGCACAATAAGAAATAATAAGGTAATAAGAAGACAGATATAGGAGGTTTATAGGATGAGCACAAGTCATGCATATAAGACACGTAATAATACATGTATAAGACCCGTATGGGGCAAGTATAAAACACGTATAGGACGCGTATAAGACACGTATAGGACATGTATAAAACACATTAATTACATATATAAGACACGTATAAGACACATGTAGGACATGTATAAGACACATATATAGGACGCGTTAAAGACACATATAGGGCATGTATAAGACACATATAGGACACATAAAGGACGCGTAAAAGACACGTAGAGGACATGCATAAGGCACATATAGAACATAATTATAGGACGCACATAAGACATGTGACACGTGTAAGTCATGTATATATCGGTGGTCATACATACATGTAGCACACTACACACACTGTAAACCCAAATAACTGACTGCGTAAAATCTTTGTTAGCTACAATATGTCTGTCACATCTTTTTCTTGTCATAAAGAATCCAACATGAACTATTTCGAAATTTACAATGTATGTATCGCACAGCCTCCTCACAGTTTCAATCAAAACTGAAATAAAATCTCGCTATTCTGATCCTTCAGTAAAGAATAATTAATAAAATTTTAGACTGGTGATTGCTTTACCCATTTGCTCCCAGTGGATTCTTCTATGCTTATATATTGAATTAGTCTATCTTTTATCTAAGGGGTGTCTGGTCTAAATTTTCATTTTTGTTCTGTTTTATATTGAATTTCCTATCAGCAAACCGTGTAGACTCTGATCAGAGTCTACACTGTTTGCCTACGTCCCATATATGGGATCGTGGGTGCAACTAGCTTAATGCAGAGTGATGCCATGCAAAAATCTCCCAGAGGAGTTTTCTGTTTGATTTCCTCCCTGTATTAAGCTGTCATGCGTTTTCAAACCGATAATGATACTTTACTACATTACATGATATTTGAGTATTGGGATGAACGAGATTTAATAAATACTCACACGGGCAGATAGACAGAAAGCGTGGAAGATATGGAGAGATAGAGAGTGGTGAAAATACAAAGAGAGACACAACTGCATGTATACAGAGCTTAATGCAGGGTGAAAGTCATGTAGAATGCTCCTCTGGGAGCTTCCTGCATGACGTCCATACTGCATTAAGCAGTCACCTGCCTAAAAGGGTCTAAAGTTTGCGAAACAAAACAACGTCAGAATTGGATTTGTGTGACTTGAAACTAACTTGGTGCTACAGCATATGGTAAGGGGAGAGTTGTTTGTATGGAAAAAAGTTTTGTTACCTCGGAAACCAACGGAAACACGGCCACCATACTTGGAATGAAATATGTCGTAAAATTAATTATATGTACCGGATATACTCGATGTACACGTAGATACATGTAAATTGTTACACACTCGACATTTTCTTTTTCCACACTTTTTTGTTGTGAAAATCAAATTTATATTCATAGTATTGTTCCGAAATCAGAGTTTGGCCGAACGTGTCCGTTAAGTTACGTGTAATCGACGAATGCGTCCATCTTTGAAAAAGTCGGCGATTTCCTTAGGATTCAGTAGTATTTAGATACCATTAGTATATTAAGCTGAATATACATACACTGTTGGTGCAGATTGATTTGTACGAAAATGTGCAGAATATAACTTTGATACAGGACGAAAGTTATGCAGAAAGCTACTGCAATAGTTTCGCCAGGTGCATTAAACAACCACATGCTTGTAAAGTAGTCTATTAAACAAGTGGTCACGTATCACTCAGAAGATACTTGAGACAAAAGGGCACAAAAAAACAGATAATATATACAGTTGGACTTCGACACCATATAAATTACTTCGAGATAACAGAGGTTCGAGTAATCCTATTACTAATCTGAAACAATTCTTAACCCTTCGCTTGCTAATCGTGTCAATATACCTACCTGTAAATAGTGAAGACCCAGATGAGACAGCTCCTCCAGGAGCTGTCTCATCAGGGTCTGCACTATTTACAAATTGATTGTGCAACCAGTGCACTCCACAGCAGTGATTGCACAGCGCAGTACTTGTACACAGTGAAGATATATGTAATTATACAACAGGGCATGGGTAAAGAAGGAGAAATGTATTTTGAAATTGAGCAAGCGAAGGGTTAAGTTCACAACTTAAAGTATTACTTTCGACCTGCATTAAGCTGTCACGTGTGCTCCTAGATATGCGTAGTGATACATTTTGTATTGTAAACTTTGGAAGGATCGAACATTTACGAGTTATCCAATTATCCGAATTCGGTATATCGAAGTTCAACTGTAATTCGTGAATGAATTATTTCATGTATAACAACTGCAAAAGGACAGTCGCTGGACCATTCAAGGCACTCCTTCAAGGATGACTATACTGCAGTAAATACGGTAAAACCTCTCTATAACGACCACTAAATTACATCAAATATTTTGTGTTAAAGACAGGTGGCTGCTTAAAGCAAGGTGAAAGTAAAACAGAACGCTCCTATAGGAGCGTTCTGTTTTACCTGCACCTTGCTTTAAGCAGTCATCTGCCCTATATACCAACTTATTAACATAATTTAGTGGTCGTTATAGAGAGGTTTTACTGTACTTCAATATCTATCATCAAAACCATATTTGTCTACACCACAGTCTAATTTCGCTAACTAAAGTGCACGGTGGCTAATTCGATACACGACCTATACCTTTAACATGTAAACTATTCATGTAAGAAATATTGGCGTCATTATTTTTTTTATAATGGGATGTAAACGCATGCCGTTTTGGCTCAGACAGAAACTGTATGGAGTCAGTTATGTATTATAACATAAACAAACAGAGCAGACCCTGATCAGACGATTCCTATAGGAACCGGCTGATATAGGAAGGTCTTCCCTGTTTATAAATGCGAGAAAAGGCGTTTATAAAATATGAAGGGAAGGGCTAATTGTTTTTCTATGGTTATGTTAAAGTTATGGCATAAGGTCAAAGTCCTTGCGGATCTCGGGACAACCAGACAGAGGATTGTTTAATCTTTCTCCTGCTATTCACATCTTGTCCCACAGCTTGGATCCAGACGAAACGCCGAGTAACTCGGCGTGCCATCAGGATACAAGCTGTTTTACACTCGGTCAAAAGTTTCTCGAGTATCTTGATTGAATCGGAAGTAGTCAAGTAGATGAGAATTTAAGTGGACATTATTTTTACAATGGGGTTAGGGGATACTTCCTCAATATTTTTGTCATCAAAATTTCAGACAAGTTAGCAGAAAACGAATCTGGCAATTGACGGTGACGTTTCACCAAAACAAGGACTTTAAACGCCTTGGTGACATCTAAAATCTGGTGTGATTCGATAATGACTGCTATTAATGGAAATCGGAGGCGAGGCGTGGTGATATTAGGACCTCTTTGTACCACAACATGACATTTGGACACAGCTGCCGTCCATTGACCTTTTACCTGCTACAAAAATAATGTCTGCTGAAAGTGTATTAATTTGCATTTTACTTATATCCCATTCATTAATGTTTTTGAGCAGCTTGGCTCCGTACAACAAGTCAAGTAGTTCGGAGTCGTTTGAAAATGTAGTCCAGTAGTATAAGGTTAACACTGGACCCGCCATGAGCAACTTTTCAACTTTTACAATCGATGCATGTTATCCAAATTATCCAAACTAAACACGCATGTATGAGATTTTACTTATTACGAATTTGTCTTATCTCGTCCCCTCTCTCCGCCCGTCCTCCCTCCCCCTTTTCACCGGCCCCTCTCTGTTTCTCTGTCTCTCTGTCTGTCTCTCTCTCTGTATATCTCCCTGTCTGTCTGTATTGTGTATGCCTCTCTCTCACTGTCTGTCTCTTTCTCTTTCTCTCTCTCTCTCTCTCTCTCTCTCTCTCTCTCCCTGTCTCTGTCAGTCTCTCTCTGTGTCTCTCTGTGTCTCTCACTTTCTCTGTGTCTAGTAGAGGAGAATTTAGATACTTGCATGCAGGAGGCTGCTTCATGCAGGGTGAAAGTCATGCAGAAAGCTCCTAGAGGAGCTGACGTAGCCATATCCATTCATATAAAGTACCATTTCCATACTCCATGTAATCAATATTTATAAAGTCATAATTGTTTATGAATATTGATGTAAGAAAATAATCACATCATGAATATTAATAACTAAAGATTAATTTGTACAATGTCGTTAGAACACCGGAATGTGTCGACATGACAGAAAATGTAGAATGTCCATAAGCAACAGAGCAGGCACAAATCAGACGATCTTTGCAGAAGCCATAGATGGGACTGCCTAGATACAAAAACTGTTTGACCTGGGTCTACACTGTTTACAAATACGCCAAATGACATCTATAAGAGATAAAACATTACCACGAACAGTCCTCCAGGTTCACTGGTTATTGCTATGCAATCGACAGCTGGTATATTTGTACTACAGACCGGCGCCGAGAACTTCCTATTTTAGAACTAATTTGATTAAATTCCATTCACTCTCAGAACATGAAGATGAATGTAATAGAACGAATTAACCTAGTTTTAATCCTTGTAATGCTGTAAAAAAAAAAGTCTGCAAAAACTGTATGTCTGCTAAATATCTGATGTGCTGTACTTCATTTTCTTTCAAGCTTTTGAGAAACTGTTTACCGAGTTTCAAACAGTTTGGATCCTGATGAGACGCCGAGTTATTCGGCGTCTCATCTGGACCCAATCTGTTTGCAAATGCGAAGCAGGTCGCGGATAGCAGATTAATGAGTTAATCAAGTTTTATTATACTAAGCCTTCAGACTATATCACAGTGGATGTTGGGTGTCAAATACAGAATAAATTCGCAAATATTCGGATTAACGCTATACATCATAGATAACCCCCTTTTAACACATTTGCAAATAGAGAAGACCAAGATCAGGCGGTCCCTACAGGAGCCGTCTGATCAAGGTCTGCTCTGTTTGCTTCTGAACTGATATGGAGCTGGTTCTACAGTGTCTGTCTTGGCCAAACATCCATGTTTTCAAATGCCATTATAAAAATAAATCATCATTTCATATATGAATATTCATCAGATAATGGGTTAAGAGGCCAAATCAGTTTTCCTTCTCAACATGATCGAAGCAACATGAATACATGTACAGTAAAACCCTTCTAAACCAGAATTCTAGTAGAAAAGTATTTTTAGGCAGGTGACAGCTTAATGCAGGGTAAAAGCCGTGCAGAAAGCTCCTAGAGCTACAAACACATGTAATTATGTTTGAAACAAAATTAGAAAGAAGCTTCTTCATACTGTAAATTTGAGTAATAACGCCCTGTATAGATAAGACCCTGGCGAGACAGGGTCTACAGTGTTTGCTAACCCTGAAGACATTGTTTTCCAGAGACAGTGTAGGGTTGGATCTACACAGTTTGCCAATCTCGAATAAACCATCTTAGATTTAGATCTACGCAGCCTGTCAAACTTGAAGACAAGATACACTATTTTCTAGAGACAACGTCGATTTAGATCTACACAGTCTGTCAACGTTGAAGACACTTTTTTCTACAGACAATGTAGATTTGGATCTACACAGTGTATGAAACTTGAAGACACTATTCTCTAGAGGCGAAAATCTATTACGAACCGTGTTTCAGTCACAAAACTAAGTAATACCTCTCAAATACGGTCACTGAATAGAAGTCTAATTCTAGGTAAATTAGATATGTGGAAGCTTAATGCAGGATGAAATTCATACAGAAAGCTCTAATTGGAGCTTTCTGTATTATTTGTATCCTGTCTCAAGCAACCATCTGCTTTGAAAGTCACTGTGATCCTTTATATAGTGGTCGGTTTAGAGAAGTTTAATAGGATGCTTAAATTTCATCGATTTCCGATGAAAATGAAATCTTCCCATTACTTGAATATCTGTATTTAAACACAACTGTTTACTCTACATGTAATTTACGAGTCACTGTACAACCTGATATCACCCTTGACGATATAAACTAGCGTATGAATACATCAACACATTTCTCAGTATCAAAATTAACCCTTAACCTGTTGAATGGATAATTGTTAGTCTGTAGAAAAGGTCATCTTATTCAATTTTTAAATTTGAAAAATACTGGATCGGAATGTCGAGTTACCCGGATCAGAGTTACATAACCCAGTCCCTAATGAATATTCATGTAATAAATATTGACGTCATGAATATTTATTAGCTAAATGTTTATAATCGAGCATGACCACTGGAATTCTTTACCTTGTCACAAACTATATAATCGGATCTATATTATTCCATAAGCAAACAAAACAGACCCTGATCAGACGGTTCCTTTAAGAACCATCTGATCAGGGTCTACTCTGTTTGCAAAGGCGTGAACAGCAGTTTATATGAGGGAAATGGTTAATCACGGATCCGCTCGCAGCAGGCTAAAGGATAAAGTATATTCTCAAAATATGTGTCTAGTAGAGGAGGTCTACAGAACAATCTCGCTATAACTGACACTCAAACAAATCTTAAGTCATGGAAGAGGTCTAAATAAGATGCGTTAATTAAAATATTTTCAAGAATAAATTCTTTATTTCTCTATATCTGAAAATGGATGGGACTGAAGGAAAGATGTGTCCCTATCCCCGTGGCACTACAGATAACGGTGCGTACTCTAATACTAAAATCGTCATTTCTCCACCAAACCCTATGTTGTGACCACTGTTTAGAATAGTCTCTATGAGGCGATTCTAAACTGTGGTCTCAACATAGGATTTGGTGGAGAAATAAAGAAGTTATTCTTGAAAATGTTCTATACATCAATGACAGGGCTAAGAAATCTATTTCAACGGGTTTCTGTATTTTCTGCCTAACTCTAACTTGATGGTACTCATTAGCTACATCTCTCTGAGTATCAACCACAGATTTCAGTTAACCCTTAACCTCATAGGCTAATTTTAGATACAACCTCTTTGAATAAATTTATCGAAAAGGAGCATTAACTAGAGAAAAGGAAAAATTTAGAATTTTACATTTTGAAACCATTGTGATAAATTGAGCATTTGCTCCTCTAGGAACAAATGCTCTATTTATCACAATGGTTTCACAAAGTGACTTTGACAGAGTTGTCAAAAGTCGTCAATATAAGGGAATGGGTTAAACAAAATTAGAGAAATACAATAGAACCTGTCTTAAGCCGCCATCAAAAGATGTCTAATTATGGGTCTGTAAGACAGGTGGTAGCTTAATGTACAGGAGCTATCTGAATTACTTTTGTACCGCTTTAATTAATTGTCCAAGTTTAATTCTGATTTTTTAAAACAGGTGGTAGCTTAATGCAGGACAAATGTGATACAGAAAGCTCATTTACGATCTTTTTGTATCATTTTTGCCCTGCATTAAGCTACCGCATCAGAGGCAAAAATAACATGCGTAGATTTAAACTTTTTCAATATCTCCATTATTTCTCTAGGTGGAGAAATGACGATTTTAGTACGCACTGTTTAGTTATTTCGACTTTACTATATTACAAATAAAATAAGCAATGGTATTTGTATATGAAACAAGAAATATCTTTTAAAAAGATATTCAGCGGCATTCAAATATTGACATAATGTACAAAACAATAATGATATTAAATCTCTGCCAACTTAATTTCAATGTTTCGAGATTCTGTTAGTACAGTGAACTAGATCTATGAAGGGTTGCTTGTAATTATAATAGCAGAGAAGCATGTAATGGAAATGATTTGGAGTAGAATAAGCAATTATGGAAAAAATCAATTACTTTTATAGGAAATCACTATTAAAATGTACAATGTCAAAGTATTTTTTTAAAACTATCTGAAGTTAGTTCTTCATTTTACCTATTATAAAAAATTACTTGAAAGCATGTATATTTATATTGATATGAAGATAACTAATTGAATACACTTTAAATAAAGCATACATAATTTAGTTTTTGTTTGTGCAGAGGCTGTAATTACTTAAAGAAAGGTATTTATCTATAGCCTGGATCAACGCATTAATTGACGTGTGTGCATCATCATTAGTGACACCATTAACTGAATATACATGTATTTTTAAAACAATATAAAGTTAGCTATCTCAACCTACTACTCGATCCAAAGCGCCAGGTGATAGAGCCGTAACAATAGCCTTCAGTAAGTAGCTTTATATCACAGAGAGCGAATAACCAGAGCCTTAATTGGTGCTGTGGTCGGGGATAGTAATTAATACTATTAATGCCACTACTCTAATATACTAAACAACATTTCTTCTTTATTTCCTACAGCATTGCCTGTGAATTATGGTGGTTTCGGCAAACTACCTATTCGTCAAAGTGGATGTGATCAAATGTGGTATTAAATTGATAGCAAAATGATAATAAATGTTTAAAAGTTTAATAGTTGTTTTGGCAAACTGGCAATAATGCTCAGCAATCATTTCCACGAGGTGATAAGTACGATAATGGGTTAGGAACTGATATAAAGTATGATACACCAAAAATTGAATAGTCAAAATTGATCCACACCTTTTGAGGATAATAGATCTATATAGTTTTATTCAGTAATATTGTTTATGTAGTATATGCTCTAGTTTTGATAATGACCAAAGTAATAAATAATTCATATTGTTTTACCGGTCATGGTAATAAACAACTATGTGACTACAGTACATGTATTTGAATCCACCAAACTTGAACTAAACAACATTTTGACTGAAAACAAAAAGCATAAAGTGAGTGGCAAACAGTTTGGACCAAGACTAAAATCAAAACTGACTGGGATAGTAAATCAGTAGTAATGTGTTATGTGGTCTGGGGCTGTTTTAATGACAAGCAATGTGACTATAGTATTTGAAAGCACCTCTTTATCACTCATTGTATCCAAGGTTGAGTAAGTGTGAATATGTCACCTGCTTAGCTAATATCCTTATCTGTATAAACCAAAAAAATGGACCACATATCAATATTTAACATATAGATAGTTATTTAATGATTTTGATTATTCAATTTTTGCTTTTTAATACAAATTTTCAATTTTTGCCGAAACGTCCTAGGCCGAATAAATAGATGGCCAAAACGTCCTGGGTCGAAACATCCGGGCGAAACTTCCTATGCCGAAACACCCTAAATTCAGTTTGGCCATGTGTAGAGGCATTATAAAAAAGGCTGTATGCCAGTCAAGGGATTAACTAATGAAAATACGGTTTACTGGAAAATACTTGTAGGTCATATGCAAATTACAATGTAACATAGTTTCTGATTGGTGGAAAACTAGAACAAAAGTGAAAATAGACAGCTAACCGCTGAAAAATCCCAAGTCTGAATAGTTTATTCTGTAAACCAAACCAACTTAACCCATTCCCTCATATTGACGACGTTTGACCACTCTGTATAGAAGTAACTTCATAAAACCATTGTGATTAATAGAGCATTTGCTCCTATAGGATTCTGCATTATTTGTCAAAGAAAATAAATTCTTGAAAAGTTTACATTGTAAAAAACAACCAGCTTATAAATAGCTATGACGTCATTATTTATTACACGGATATTGGACAGGGAAAGTGTTAAATGGTGAGTATTCCTCTGGTACACTTATTATTGCTACACAATCGACGGCTGGTACATTTGTCCTACAAACCGGCGCCGAGAACTTCCTCTTTGAGACTAATTTGATTAAATTTCATTCAGTCTCAGAACATGAAAACGAATGTAAATGTAGTAAGAAAGTATTAACCTAGTTTCAACCTTTATAATGCTGTATAAAGTTTATACTCTGAAAAAACTGTATCTTGCTTACTAACGCCCTTTTCATTCAAGCATTTGATAAACTATAGACATAAAGTCAAACAGCATGGATCCTGATGAGACGCCGAGTTACTCGGCGTCTCTTCTGGATCCAATATGTTTGCAAATACGAGTCAGGTCTCGCTTAACAGATTAAGAGATTGTACTAAGCATATACAGTTGAACTTCAATATCTCGAAATCGGATAACTCGAAATTCGGGATAACTCGAACTAAAAGTTTGGTCCGTCCAAAACAGAATTTGCTTTAAAATATATCACTATGGATATGTGTAAACACATGTGACAGCTTAATACAGGTCTAAAGTAATGCTGAAAGCTCCAACAGGAGCTTTCAGCATTTCTTCTGACCTGCATTAAGCTGGGAAATCGATAAATTGTCCAGATTAGAAATCGGATAACTCGAACTCCTGTTATCTCGAACAAATTTGTATAGTCCCTTGTATAGTCCCTTTAACAGAGCAACAGATGACGGTTCGTACTCAAATACTAAATTCTTTATTTCTCCCCCAAACCCTATGTTGTGACCACTCTTTAGAATAGTCTTTTCGAGAGTCACCACAACTTAAACGTTAAATTGGTTACAAATATCCGTCTTGGAGGGAAATGACAGCTTAATGCAGGGTGAACGTCATGCTTAAAAACTCATCTAGGAGTTTTCTGCATGACTTTCACCCTGCATTAAGCAACCACCTGCCTAAAAGTATATCTGAATTCTTCTCTACTAGAATTCCGCTTTAGATGGGGTTTACTGTATTCGATACAGAATTCGAAAGAAACTGCACCGGGCTGTCCCACTGTCAGTTTGGAAAACATAATTTTATTCAGATGAGTGGCGATCAGTACAGACCTTTACGAGAAAACGAAGATTTGGATCTACACATTTTGCCAACCCTGCAGACACGGTTTTCTAAAGACAACGTAGATTTGAATCTAAACATTTTGTAAGACCAGGAAGACAGAATTTATCTCGAAATAACGTAGATTTTGTTTGGATCTACACAGTTTGCCAACCTTAAATACACTATTTTCTTGAGGCAAAAAAAACCAGTATGACCCATGTTTTAGTTATAAAACATAGTACAAACCTCTAAAATACAGTCACCGAAAAGGAGTCTAATTCTGCTTACTAAAGACAGGTGGTAGCTTAATGCAGGACGAAAATTAGTCTGCATTACTTTAATCCTGCATTTAGCAACCACCTGTTATGAAAGACACCATGATCGTTTATTAACTCTTTCCTTCACATAGACGCATCCTCCCGCATTTGCAAACAGAGTAGACCCAGATCAGACGGCTCCTAGAGGAGCCGTCTGATCAGAGTCTGCTCTGTTTGCTACTGCAATTTGAAAGATCTATTTCTTTACTTTCTAAAATACCTACAATGCTCCACATTCCATGCTTCATTAAAACTACATGTATTTTGTCCATGAATATTCAGTAGGTACTGAAATTTGAAATAAACATAGAACAGGGAAATGATTAAGTGGACGCTATAGACAGGTTCTACTGTACGCTGCAATAGTCCATCGATTGCTGATGAAAATAAAATCTTCCAATTACTTGATATATCTATAGTTATACAGATCTGTTTACTCTGTATGTAATTTACGAGTCACTGTGCAACCTGATATCACCCTTGACGATATAAACTAGAGTATGAATACATCAGCACATTTCTCAGGATCAAAATTAATCTTTAGCCCGCTACATACGTAAATGTTAGTCCGTAGAATAGATCATCTCCTTAAGTTTTCAAAAATGATTTGTCTTCCATTTCTTTTAAAGTACGAGATCGGAATATCAAACGGTTACTGAACTATTTTCCTGTTAAATATTCATATACTGGATACCGACTTAGAAAGAAGCCTCATCGGGGTGTAAACTGTCAATTTGGATAATAACATTATATATATAGATGCGTGCCAATAAGTGCAAACCCTGACGAGACAACATATGTTTGAATCTACACAGCTTTCCAACCCTGTAGACACGGTTTTCTAGGGGCGAAACCCCGTTATGATCCATGTTTAAACTTATCTTCCAATTCTGTTCAAAATACAGTGTGTCAAACTGTTTATATCCCAGTGAGACGACGAGTTACTCCAATCCGAGTTATTTAACCCCTTCGGTGCCAAATTTCTAATTGTCGTCTGTAATCCAATTTTGTTAAATCATTCAGTAAAATCATGAAATAAGATAAATAAATGCAATTTTCAAAGGAATAAAACACATATATAGAAATAGAGTTTGAGACAAAAAGTGAGGTCCCTAATAAGACGCCGCCTTGAAAAGGCTGCGTCTGATCTGGGACTGCACTATTTGTCGTGGTGCATTTTTGCGACATTGGCGGTGAAAGGGTTAACGCTTTCCCTGTTTAGTACTCAATAATGGCACCGTGACTATTTATCTGCTGAATGTTTAAAATGGAGCATGAAGACAAGAGGCTTTGACCTTGGTAGGAACTGTATCAGATCTTTAGTACAGGAGCCGTCTGATCTAGGTCTACTCTTTTTGCAAAAGTGAGAAAAGGCGTTTAAATGAAGGAAAGGGTTGATCTCGGATCCGAATATAGGTGGCTGGTTAACCATTTTGGCGCCAAATTTCTAATTGTCGTCGGCAAACCATTTTTGTTATATCATCAGCAAAATCATGAAATAAGATAAATAAATGCAAATTTCAAAGGAATAAAACACTCTAATAGAAATAAAGTTTGAGACAAAAGGTGAAGTCCCTGATCAGACGCCGCCTTTTCAAGGCGGCGTCTGATCTGGGACTGCACTATTTGTCGTGGTGCATTTATACGACATTGGCGGTGAAAGGGTTAACCCTTAGTCTGTTGAGCAGACTATTGTTGGTCATCGCTTTCCATAGTTGATTTATCTTGAAATTATTATATTTCAACAACTAGGTCCGAGTATCAAACAGCTCGGATACTGATGAGATGCCGAGTTGCGTTGCGTCTCATCTGAATTCAAGCCGTTTGCATTGGTTATCACAAATCGCCGCTAGCGTGCATAGTATACAGTATAATAATAATAATAATAATAATAATAAAGACTTTAAATAACGAGAGAACTCATTTGATAAAATTAATCTTCCATGAGGCCCTCAACAGTAACATATATACGAGCACATTAAACCAATCTACATACATCTTTAAAGATACATATATAATTATATAAACAAATCTTATATGGTTGAATGAAAGTTTTACTTAATGGTTAGCATAGGGTCTATAATAAACGTCAGGTGTTATTAAGCGGATATATCGATACAAACAGTTGCTTTTAAGATGAAGCACCAAAGAAATTGACGTCTCATCCAGATTAAAGCTGGTTGATTCACTCTGATTTTCTGTATTAATGGAGACAAATAATGTCTAGCATACAAAAGATAACAAACAATCAAGAGCATACTACTTTAAAAATGAGTAACAATAAGACTAAGCGAATGAAATGAATAAATGAAAGACTTTATTTAACGAGGGTAGCTCAATTAGTCATAATGATTAAACTACATTGAGGCCCCCGAACAAAAGCATTTCATAAATATACAAAACAGTAAAACACAGATCTGTATGCACACAAAATCAATGTTAAGAAATTCAGTATTTTTGCGTCTGGATAATTAATAATTGTTGTCTGCTTCAATTTGTAGATTCATTAAGTATAACCTGCTTTAAGTGGCCATTTATTTATTGACCTATGGAGTTTTTATTAAAAATCAGGTGGTTGCTTAATGCAGGGAAAAATAATGTAGAAAGCTCCTATAAGAGCTTTCTGCATTACTTTCAACCTGCATTAAACTACCATCTGCCGTACAGGCCCATAATTATACCACTTTCTATGGCCGCATAAGACATGTCTACTATATATACTTCAGCTAGCAATATATAAAAGTAACATTTTGGAATTGTGTAGTTTGGAAACCATTATGATAAAGAGAGCTATGACTTTTACAGAGGCTTCAAAATGCATCAGTATGAGGGAAATGGATAAAAGGTGATTTAACCCTGTGTCTCTGAGGCAGGTTTAATGCTGGATAAAGCAATACAAAAAAACACTCCCACAGGAGCTTTCTGCATTACCTTTACCCTGCAAGAAGCAACCACCCACTTTTAAGACTCCTACGTTTAATCAATATGTGGTCGCTGGAAGCAGGGTGGAATGTACAGTCGAACTTCGATATCTCGAACTCGGATAACACGAACTTCGGGTTAACTCGACGCTAAGGTTCAGCCCTTCCAATATTTACAATACAGAATTGTTCTCTAAAGTGTATCACTACGCATATCTAGAAAACATGTGACAACTTAACGCAGGTCTAAAGTAATATTGAGATGTCCTATTGGAGCTTTCAGCATTACCATAGACCTGCATTAAGCTGTAAACTTGAGAAATGGGATGGTTCGAACCACTGTTATCTCGAACTAATTTGTTTGGTACTTTGTTCTAAAATGTATCACTACGCATATCTAGAAAACACGTGACAACTTAATGCAGATCTAAAGTAATGCTGAGATGTCCTGTAGGAGCTTTCAGCATTACTTTAGACCTGCATTTAGCTGTGAACTTGAGAGAAATTGTTTACAATAGAAATTGGATGGTTCGAACCACTGTTATCTCGAACTAATTTGTATGGTCTCTTGGAGTTCGAGATATCGAAGTTCCACTGTGCATAGATTTCCTAAATATTCTTCTTGTTTATACTTTTCTCTTTCAGACAGGATAAAAAATATGTCCCTGCTTTCGACCAGACATTATCGAATAAATTATCAAAGTGATATGGCCATCAATCAGTCCAAATAAATATATTGACTGAAGCACGAGATTCTCGCGAAATCTCGTCGCCCTAACAGTGATCTCCCCTGAGATTTCCCACAGTGCCAGTGTAATTTACAGCAATCATGGTCATCAGTCATGTCGCACGCGACAGGCTGCCATAGTAACCTAACTGTTGCAATTTATTATTCTTTTCCTGAAATTCTGACTCATTACATGGCGCTACGGTAATTCATTACCTCATACCCAGACTGTTAAGATGGATTTAGAAAAGAAACGATAAATTCAATTTTGACGTATTTTACAGATTTATTTAAACCATTTATTCCTGTATTTAAAGTATACCACATAATTGATCTATTATATTTTGATCGAATATGCTTTTATTTGGTCATTTGTTTTCTATACATAATACTTAAACCTCGTGCCGAAAACAAAGCATACTTCAACTTAGATCTGCTGAAATATTAATTAAATTTCGATTTGTTAAAGATTTTACTCCATGGATATTTGTGAAAGAAATAATGACGTCATGAATCCTAATTAGCTGCATTTTAATGGCAAGTGAACACATGATCGACACTGTAGAATCAGATCTATATTATCCCACGGGCAAACAGAGCATACCCTGATCAGACAGCTCATACAGGAGCTGTCTGATCTTGGTATGCTCTGTTTGCAAATAGCGTATTAAGGAGTAAAGGGTTAAGCTTTTGAGAGACTACAAACCGAGTGGCATCGGCTTGGATTCTGATGAGATACCGAGTTAGTTGCCGTCTCATCTGTGACTCCAAGCTACTCATTAATGTCCGTAAGGTCGCGCTTAGTGAGGATGGTTGAACTGGTATTATGTAAGTTATCAAACAGTAAAGAGCTTGGTCAATATAGGTACCCGTACCTGCTGAACTCTTTTGCCGCCATGGACGAAACCGTGACGTCTTTTGAAAAACAGTTTGGATCCAGATGAGACGCCGAGTAATTCGGCGTTTCATCAGGATCCAAACTGTTTGATACTCTAATTATGTTTCTTAAAAGAAATTGATGACAGTTTCAATTTGAAACGTGAAGCACACGATAATTTTAGCAGCCGAAATTTATTTATCGGCGGAAGGACAAAACATCTTTTCTCATTTCTTCATAACCCATTACCTCCTACTGACGCATTGTGACGCCTCTGTAAAAATTCACTTTTTGAAATCATTAAATAGAGCATTTCCTTTGAAATTTGCATTTATTTATCTAATTTCCTTATTGTATCGAATGGTTTAACAAAAATTTGATAGGCAGACGACAATTAGAAATTTGGCACCGAAAGGGTTAACCGAAAGGGTTAACCCTTTCTTTCAATATTAACGCATTTTCACGCCTTTGCAAACAGAGTAGACCCAGATCAGACGGCTCCTATAGGAGCCATCTGATCAGGGTCTGCTCTGTTTGCTAATCGTATAAAATAGCCCAGATTCTAGTTTCCGCCTATGAGCCAAACTGTCCCGTGTTCATGTGCCATTATAAATAATAATCTAATTAATATGTATGATGTCATTATTTCTTACATGAATATTGAACAGGGAAAGGGTTAAGTTTGCAAAGCGTGAAATGAAATCTGTTGTACACGGCATCGGCCAGTTCCCCCATTTCATATTATTTACAGTACAAGTTATCCATCATCTCATTCTCTTTATACTTTCTGATTTTCAGGCGGCGAACCCCGTTAATCAAGTCCAAACTGGACACGTTTTTCAATGGCAATATTTTCAGCTTTATTGCTCATGTATACCTTATTAGTTTAAATACATTACTGGACCGTGCTGGCCAGCCGCACGGGAGGCACGCTCTTCATTACAAATTCATTGTCCGGCAATAAAAATGCATGAGTGCACGTGCCTGGTTGTGCTATGGTCGAATAAACATCAATATAATATTTCCATAAATCACGCATGCCGGATTCCGCTCGGACATTGTAAAAATTAAGTCCCACAAAACATTTGATAAATCCCGATCTTATCGGATTTCCAGCGAGGATTTAATGCTTTGATAAACCGATCAGAATCAGTGCGAGACATTGACAAAACTCATTATATGATTTTGGATATTATGCCGTGATACCCAACGTCTGCTGTTTTAATACTAAATCCAGAGGTCAAGATAAGATGCGTAAATTTAAATATTTTCAAGAATAGCTCCTTTATGTTTCCACCAACCCCTATTCTGTGATCATTCTTTAGAATCTTCTCGAAGAGAATTCTAAAGAGTGGTCACAGTATAGGGTTTGGTTGAGAAATGACAATTTTAGTATTTGGAAATACACCTTTATACAGTGAAACCTCTCTTACCGGAATTCTAGTAGATAAGATTTCAGATACACTTAGGCAGGTGGCTGCTTAATGCAGGGTGAAAGTCACGCAGAAAGCTCCTAGAGCTTTCTGCATGACTTTTACCCTGCATTAAGCTGCCACCTGTCTCCAAGATAGATAATTACACTAAAGTTAACGTCCGGTTTATAGAGGTTTTACTGTATTTAGTTCTGTCTAACTCTTCAATTCAAAGACGCGTCTTTTCACGACTTTGCAAACAAAATAGATACATAATTATAAGGATCGGTTCCTTTGCGTATGAAATAATAAGGAGCGTACTTGATTCAACACCAAACAATTGTTCGCAATGCCATTGTAAAAATCCAGCCAATTAATAAACACACGGTCAATACTTTAACATGAATATTCATGAAGTACTAGCAAGCAGGTGGTTGCAAAATAAATGTGCTTTTTATGTTAAACGCAGTTGACTCAGATCATAGAACTCTTGCAGGAGGTACTCTGTTTGTATATGGAATTATAAAGATTTCAATCTACAGATTCAGAAAGAGCAAACAAAATTCACTTGGACACCAGTCATTATAATAACACATCTAATTAATTACATGCAGTCGTCTGCTAACTTTGTCGTCTGCTAACTTTGTCGTCTGCTACATTCTTTCGATTTTCTTCATTTTTGTTTCAAAAACATAGTAACAGTAACAAACAGTTTGGATCCTGATGAGACGCCGAGTTACTCGGCGTCTCATCTGGATCCAAACTGTTTGCATAGGTAATCACAGATCCGGCATTGGCAGCGAAAGGGTTAATTACATGATGTCATAATAGTAATAGTAACAAGCAAAATCGCTGAATTGATATCCCCCGCCAAACATATTGAGTTATTGACCAAAGATTTAAAATGTTACATTTTTCGCAAACAAGGGGCCATAAGTCTAGTTCTCCAAGGTCAATATACATTATAATTGCAAAGCCAGATGTCCTGATGCTGCTCAACATGTTCACAAGTTTTAAAGAAAAAATCAAAGTATTTTCTGAGAAATGGCTCCGGACAGATAAAAACGATTACATTTTTCGCAAACAAAGGGCCATAATTCCGGAGTCAATATAGATGATACTAGCAGAACCGCATGACATTATGCTACTGAACCTTTAGCCTGCTGGGCAAATTATTTTTGCATAAATTTTAACCTACTACATTTTCAAAATTCAAGCTATAATCAGTGTGTCTACCAAAATGCTATCAGGGTGCCAAACAGTTTGGATCCTGATGAGACGCCGAGTTACTCGGCGTCTCATCTGGATCTTAACTGTTTGCATAGGTATTCACTCATCCGCCCATAGCAGGCTAAAGGGTAACATTTACCCATAGTTTCATAGAAAAACTCCCTACATTTTCTGAGACATTGCTCCGGACATGTAAAACGTTACATTTTTGGAAAACAAGGAGACATAACATGATCAATGTGAATGATGCTTGCGGGTCCATATTCTGTTATGGTATTAAACATTTATACAAAGTTTCAAGGAAAAACTGTTTCTGAGACGGACGGATGCACGGACAACACCCAAACTACACACCCGCCTTCGGCGGTGGTTATATATGTAAAAGGTTAGTACAGTAGAATATTGAATATCATTTGTTGAATATTCATGTAAGAAATAATGACGTCATGGATACATGTAGTTAGAGGCACGTCCAAACGGTGTACACACAGGTCACATTGCCTCTTATATGAGTCATATAATATGTAATCAAAGTATGCACTGTTTACTTAATATCTTCCACGAAACAGAATTACCGCAAAACCTACACTACTAATGAAAACTAGAATCGACAAGTCCACCTCGATATAAGGGTTATGTGGATTAAAAAAACAGATATTCTGTCTAAAATTTATAAAACAAAATGTGTTTGTGAAACACTATGCCCCCGATATGACATTTGACCTTGATGCATAACATTGACCTTAATAAATCAAACCTGAAAATGTTCACCTCCATGCACATGAATGCCAACTGTGTGTGCAATGTGCAATGGCGACAAAATTATCGCCAACGTTAAAGTTGGAGACAAACAGACAAACCAACCAACAGACAGAGCAAAACCTAAAAGAGGAGCTTAAAGATATTGGTTTTAGATTCTAGACAAATGTTTTTTACAAGGTCGAGACTTAGAACATTTCGATATATGGGTTATTTAGATTGAGTTAATTTGATGCCAGCTATTGTTTAATTAACTATTGTTAGCTCGTTTGTTTTTCGAAGAAAACAATACCAGTTACTATTACTATAACTACGGCGTCCGCGTTGTCGTCCGGAAACTTTAACGTTGACTTACCTTTTTACTATTCATGCAAATCTTGTTTAACCCTTTCCCTCATATTGACGACTTTTGACGACTCTGTAAAAGTCACTTTGTGAAACCATTGTGATAAATAGAGCATTTGCTCCTATAGGAGCAAATGCTCTATTTATCACAATGGTTTCAAACTACTAATTTCTAAAATTTTCCTTTTCTCTAGTTAATGCTCCTTTTCGGTAGATTTGTTCAAAGTGGTTGGATCTAAAAATAGCCTATGAGGTAATGGGTTAAACTTCACACATTTGTTCACCATCACAAGGGCTACAGTCGGACAGACATCTTCCTGGCCGTGGTGCTCTTGTTACGAAAAGAAAATTATCTACACTTTGATTTTGTTTGTGTTGATTAACGTCAATTTCCGCTCACTATGGGCTAAATGGGCGCCTCAGAGAATGTTGAGAGGGCACAGAGAAACCCGGGTGCTATACCCTATTTATCAACGAAATCTAAAACGTATTTCAATTTGAAACACACAAGAGCATTGGAACATTGGAAATAAATGTACGACTGAATTTGTAATCGGGTTTCCCTGGAGTGTGATTCGTTTCTACATTTACCAGACACGTTCAAGAGTATATTGGGTTTAGTAAAATTAATTTCCACTATCTGAATGACTTTTGTTCATTGGACAGACATCCGTAACGTGTTTGACATAAAACACTTGCCTGTGAACAAGTAAGTAAAACTTAATCCTTTACTCTGTGAATATACACCTCATTCTTCTGTTAGATCGTACATGTAAACTTAGTGTGTATGTATGATGTATGCGTAACTATCCTGTGCGAGTTGATGAAAGCCGCTTCTTTTACTGCGAGAAATGTAAACAAACGAATTAATTTTTTTGAAGGAATGGA
Source organism: Azorinus chamasolen (assembly GCA_963576725.1). Classification (NCBI taxonomy): domain Eukaryota; kingdom Metazoa; phylum Mollusca; class Bivalvia; order Cardiida; family Solecurtidae; genus Azorinus; species Azorinus chamasolen. Next base: position 61,735,056 of record OY755241.1, on the reverse strand, counting down.
GCGCTAGAAAAACCGTGAGTGTGACTTCGATATAAAGTCGATAGCCTGTTCGACGTTGTGTGATTAATTATAAGACTGATTTTGCGTAAAGTAGTTAAAAAAATAAAACTTTAGGACAGTTTTACTCCACCCACATACATAAAATAGCAAGGGGCATGCCGTCATGATGACGTCACATCAGTCATCATGTTGCAAAGGACAGTTCTTTAAAACTGAGAGACCAAGATATGTTCGTTCGGTATGGAAACTGATATCAAGTCCCCCGAAGAGTCTAGAGCACGAAAGGGTGGAAGCCCTATACTCTGTCTAAGTCAGCTCGTAATTCTCGAAGGAGGCCAATACTTTTCAGTTCTGTACAGGCAAACAGACCCTACAACCATAGTCATATAGGTCTAAGTGATGGAATTAGGTCTACGCCAAGACGAAAAAAACTAGATCTAAAACTCAGACCACAAAAAACGCTGAAATCAGTCATAACGGTGACGATGAGATAACCACCGTCAAAAAACTATTCAAAAGCACACAAGAAAACCCCAAAAACTCTTCCCAGTCAAGTAATATCTCTACGGATTTTCTGTTAACGATGCCCACCGAAAACCAAGAGCTTCAAGATTCAGTGCATGATCTCCTTTCACAAGCAAATCTATTGAACAATGAAACCCAAAAGTTACTTAAATTAACAGAAGAAGGAGAGCGTGAACTTAAAACATTGAGAACCAAGGTAAAAGATCTTAAGTCTGAGAAAGAAAAATAAAAAGCGTATTGGTTCGTTCCAAAGCAGACCTATCAAAAGTTACTGCACAGTTATCTTCCCAAGAGAAGGAAAATACAAAACTAAAAGCTGTATGTGAAAAACTGAAAAAGGAAAAAAGTAAATTAGTTGGTAAAAGTACAAAAATGAGTCATGCAGGAAACACCACATACAAAACAAACAGTCACCCGAACAGCAACACAAGGAAACAGCAAATGTACATAACTATAAAAACATCAAGAGACGCACAGACAAAACAAACATACAATAGGGGGGAGATGGAAGTACCGCCTTGAAACGGTCAGTGACAAAAGTCACTGGGGGTTAAACCGGTTAATGGGCGCCCAACCTCACACTTATTCCATCCCCACCCTAAAAAGACAAACAGTGCAAATAAACGTATCCCCTCTCCGACTAATCTACAACAACCGCGATGGCAAATACAGTGGTAAAGTGCATGTATAACGAAAACATTTAAGTGAACAAACTGTATCCACCTATCGGTAGTGTACTCAATGATTGAGCTGCAAACAGAGTAACTGTAGAAAAGTAATAAAGGGTACGACAAAAAAGAAATAGTACAGATATCCGACGTTCTCCTTCCGTTTCTGGATTTAAGAGATCGCCTTCATAGAGTACTAAACCCTTCTTGTCGGCGTACATGTCAAGAACCCAGCGTAATTGCCAACTGTAAAAGGGTTGACAACTAAACACGCAGTATGTTGTAGTACTACAGGATCATATCCCTTTTTAATGAATTTTTTAACATATTTGATGAACAAAGTGAGAAAATGGATATGTCCAATAATTTTACGAAGTTTGTAAATCACATCACCATAAAATTCAGGATGTGAAATACCGTGTCGCAGAAGCACCTTGAGATTACATTGGTACTTGCCAATAAGTGAGAGATTTCGATAGTAAAATTTAGAGAAAGTTTTTCTTAGTTTATGGTATCTATATCCTTGCCTAAGTAGTTTTTCAGTTAAAATGAGATTTCGACGGTTAAAATCGTCAATAGATGAACATGCTCTAGCAAAACGAATAAGTTGAGATATATAAACCCCGTAAGATGGAGCACGGGGAACATCCCCGTCATAAAAACCCAAGCAGATAAAAAGGCTTCGGAGGATGTCGAGAATAAGATAAGGAATGAGGTTGTTGACTTGAAGAAAACCATAATGAAAGAGCTGAAAGATATCAAAACCCAAATTGACAAATCAAAATCTCTTACCACCAAGATGGATTGTCTGCGAGCCGGAATACACTACAGGAAAGTGATCGCACAATCCCAATCTTGGTCAGCTCCAGAAAAGAGAATTCCAGCACGCCAGACTCATCAGAGCCAGTAAACAAAAGGTATTCCGCTTTTATAGCCGGAGATTCGATTACCAGGGTTCTTAGCACAGGGAAAATGCGAGATGAAACGTTAGACGTTCAGATAAAGACTCATCCCGGTGGAAAAGTGAGAACCATAGAAAAAACTTCTCCAATACGGATGCCATTGCTCCAGATCATCTAAGGAATCTTGACGCAGTGATTTTACATGTAGGAACAAACAATGTCTCGGATGGTGATAGCAGTGAAAAGATACTTAATGACTACAAGGAAACAATTCGTACCATAAAATCAATCAATCCAACGATCAAAATAATGATATCTTCCATAATTCCCAGGAGAAATGAATAACTAGTAAACAGTCACATAAACGCAACAAATGCGTCGCTACATTCACTGTGCAAAAACAAAGGGCACCACTTTATCAATCATGACAGCAATTTTATATGCCAGGATTTACCGGATAAAACACTTTACCGTGACTATATACACCTAAATGCCAAAGGCGGCAAAATTCTCGGAGAGCAAATGCGGGACGCCCTGAACAATATTCTGGAAATAACGTGAGCCACAAACCACACTGGCTCAAGTTTCCAAGATGGGAGGTTTCATGGAAGAGATGTGCACTTATTACCAAATCCAGAGGGGACAGCGAGTTTCACCAGGGCCGATGAACTTGCAGCGGATGTACAGCCTATCCCACCTCCAGTGGTACCACCGCAACGGATAGTTCTAAATGACAACGGTTCAAGTGCCATTACATCGCAAAACAACACTTTTTTATTACCCCGCTACAGTGCTACTGACCATTTTGATAGCCAAGACTCTGTAGGCTCGGTTTACCGAGTCAATGAATCTCGACTCATATATTCGATGATGTTCTTTCATCATCTGCATCTTCGAGCCCAGGTAGTGTTTCAACTTGGTTAGAATCAGTAAATTATACGTACAGTAAATGATTGGGCCACTGGTGAAATTTCCTTGGGTTCGTTGAATGTTTGTGGGCTCAAATCGAAAGCATTGCCCTGAATTTGTACAGTTAGTAAATAAGTTTTCTATTTTGTGTGTCGTTGAAACATGACACGATTGATGTTCCAATTTTTACATTTTTTTTCTAAACCAAGACCTCAAAAACTGAAAAATAAATCTGGTGGGATTGGTTTCTTCGTGCACAATTCTATTTCAAAAGTATCTATTCTGGAGTCTGAATGTGATTATATTTACTGGTTATTATTGGAAGGTTCGTTTAAAGAGAAATATGTGATAGGTGGGTTATATTTACCTCCTGATCAGTCCCGTTTCTTCAACGACGACGAATTTTATACTCTTCATAATGAAATTGCCTCAGAATGTACCCTGTTTGAAAATATACTTATTGTAGGTGATTCAAATGCCCACACAGCGTCTATGCCTGATTACATTGAATCTGATTTCTTAACAAATTTCTTCGATTTTGATGACGACACAATTATTTCTTTGAATCACGTGAATAAATTGCTAGACTATGATATCCCCAAAGACCGCCTATCACTATGTAAGAAAATAAACAGGTCTGGTCGACGTCTATTGGAAATATGTAAATCAAATAATTTATTCATTCTTAATGGGCGTTTAGGTGCTGATCACCTTATTGGTAATTTTACTTTTAGAGACCAGTCAGTTATTGATTATGCGTTGGCGTCTACAACTTTATTGCCGATGTTCACCGATTTCGAAGTGGCTGTGCTCGATGCTCTTTACTCTGACTGCCACAGCCTCTTATCCATGAACTTACATATAGGAGGATTCGACCAAACAAACGTCACGAACGATTGCACGTCCCACAAGAAAAGGCTTAGATGGAAAGATGATAAAAAAGAAGAATTTTCTGTTAACCTTGATTTAAGTACAGTCGATGAAATTCAAAATGTCCTTAGGCAATGCTGTGAAATGCAAAATGATAAAGAGCTCATTAACACTGCAGCCAATACTATTTCAAAATTATTTTATAAAGCCGCGTCGCTGACTTTTTCGCATACTAGTAGGCGTAGAAATGATCCCGGGACTCGCCAAAAAACAATAAAGCATGACCTCTCAAATAAACCATGGTTTGGTACTCACTGTAAAAGAGCGCGTAATGTGTATAACAAAGCTCGTAAGAAATATCAAATCCACAGGACAGTAGAAAATAAAGTATTGTTAAGTAGAGCCAGTAGAGTAGATCTTTAAATGAAGAAACTCCTTTTATTGAAGAAACTCAAATGAATATTTAAAAAACACGAAATCATTAATGGCTCCGATTTACACGTCTCTTTTCAATATTGTTCTTGATTCTGGTATTTTACCCGAGGTCTGGCTAATCGGGGAAATTAAGCCAATTTATAAGAATAAAGGCCCTCCAGAAAATCCCGAAAATTATAGGCCAGTCACTATATTAAGCTGCCTTGGGAAACTGTTCACCGCAATTTTAAATGAAAGAATAAACCAATTCCTCAATGAAAATAAAATACTCTCCGAAAACCAGGCAGGGTTTAGATCAAAATATTCCACATGCGATCATATATTTACTTTGTACTTTTTAGTAGAGAAACTTCGGAGTCAAAGGAAGAAATTGTTCTGTTCTTTCATAGACTTTTCGAAAGCCTTTGATTCGGTTTGGCGAGCAGGTCTGTGGACCAAGTTATTCAGTAGTGGTATCCGGGGTAAAATTCTCACAGTCATTAAAAACATGTATTCAAATATCAAATCATGTGGTAGCACTAACGGAATTACTTCTTCATTCTTTGTAAGTAACTGTGGAGTAAGGCAGGGAGAAAACTAATCGCCCATTTTATTTGCTCTTTATCTCAACGATTTGGAAACGTCTATTAGTCATGACAACGACGGTGTAACCATTACTTTTGATAAAGACGATACTATTGTGTATTTGTAAATACTTGTACTACTATATGCGATGACACAGTTTTACTGAGCGAAACTGAAGCCTCTTTTCAAACTTCCCTCAATAGTTTTTACGCTTATTGTGAGAAATGGAAACCTAATATTAATTTTGATAAAACTAAAGTTATTGTATTCGAATCAAACAATCCTGGTAGATATAACTTCAAGATAAATGATAAAACAATAGAATGTGTAAATGAATACAAGTACCTTGGCATGTACTTTACTAGTTCCCAAATCGCCCAAGCCAACAAAGCTATGTATCAGTTATTTCACCGAATAAACAACTTACACCTCCCTATTGATTTACAGTTGAAACTGTTTGATCATACAATATTACCAATCTTAACCTACAGTTCTGAAGTTCGGGGCTTTGAAAACACTGATGCCATTGAGAATGTTCATTGTGATTTTCTAAGAAAAATTACTAATTCGAGGAAAAGTACTCCGAGATATATGCTATATGCAGAGCTCGGACGTCATCCCATTGATATAAACATCAAGTCCAGAATGATAAAGTATTGGAATAAACTGTTGCTAGAAAAAGAAAACAAATTATCCCATATATCCTACATTGCAATGAAAAACGATGCGCATGAATTTAAATGGCTCAAACACATAAAAAACATACTCGATTCAACCGGAAACTCGGAGTTCTGGCTCTATCAAAATCGGATATACACAAACTCATAAAACAAACTCTGCTTGACCAGTTTAAGCAAAGTTGGCAGTTCACTCTTCAAGGATCATCCAAAGGTATAACCTATAGTGCTTTCAAAGAGGACATATCTCTAGAACATTATTTAACAGCACTACCACGGTCACTCCGATTAGCTATGTTTCGCTTTAGAACTAATAATCATAAGTTCCCAATTGAAGTAGGGCGGTGGCAACAGTCTCATGTTCCATATGAAAATAGAAAATGCACTATCTGCTCATTGAACGAGTTAGGGAATGAGTTCCATTATCTGTTTATATGTCCGAAGTTCCATGATTTAAGAGTAAAATACATTCCGCGATTCTGTAACAGACTAAACTTTTATAAACTCAAACTACTCTTGTCAACAACGTCTAACACACGTTTACAAAAACTTGCTACTTTCATCAGACATATTGTTAATTTTTTTGTAAATAGGTTTGTTTTCTTTCGCCAATGATGGTCTGAAAATTGAACCTCAATCCACACAAGTTACATGAGCACAATGCAGACCCAGATCAGCAGCTGCCTGTAAACGCGGCAGCTGATCTTGTGTCTTCACTGAAAAAAGTGTTATGTTACAGGTAGTAATTATATACCAATCAACACGTAGCTCATAGGCTATTTTAGAATAGATATACCGAAAAGAAGCATTAATTGGAGAAAAGGATTTTTTTTAGAATTTTGTAGTTTGGAACCATTGTGATAAATAGAGCATTTTCTCCAATATGAGGGAATGGGTTAAAATGTCGGTATTGTTTTGTATGATTTATTTGTTTGATTCTCCTCTTTAAGCTCACATGTTTTTACTTTTATATAAACTGTGACAATAATAAAGGATATGTTCTGTTCTGTTCTGTTCTGTTCTGCGTGTGTATTAGTGCTCATAGATTGCTGTGGCTCGGTGTTTGTGGAATTTCTTTATGCTAAACATCATTGGCGCTACGTAATAGTTCCAGTGTTGCAGTGTGTGCTCTTCAATTTCCAAATCATGTTAACCCTTTCGGCGCCAAATTTCTAATTGTCGTCTGCAAACCAATTGTGTTTAAATGATTCGGTAAAATAAGGCGGCGTCTGAACAGGGACTGCACTATTTGTCGTGGTGCATTTATGCGACATCGGTGGTGAAAGGGTTAAGTGTCGTAGTGCCCTAGACGCAGTCCAACCGATATATATTTTTCAAGTTTTCAATAAGGTATTTTGCGATGTTGTGTCTTGTTATACTCTTGCGTAAGTCATTGTGTCACATTTTACCTTTTGTTTTTGATGGGTTTTTAGTTTCGGTTCAACGGTGCAGATGTTGAGCATGTGAGGTACAGTTCTATGTTTATGGTATATATGTATAGTGTGTTTTCCTGTTAAGCGGTGTTTGTGGAATTCATTTATGTTCTACATCCTTTGGCAGTACGTGACCATTTTATCGCCACAGAGTCCTAAACGGTCTTAGTATGGACCAGACAAGGAAAACTCTACGAAGGTCGTGCGCGAGCGCGCATTTCATTTGAGTTTCTGGTGTTGCTGTGCACTGTCGTGGGTCATTTTCAAATTTCCTGCCTAACTTCAAGGCGCGGATTTAGAGGGGGTGGAGCCGGCGTACGCTCCCTAAAATTGTCAAAACAAACTTTTTTGGGGGAATATTTTAGCTCTAGATCTACTAAAAATCAATAAATCAATGATTTAATCTGATTTGTTTTTATTTCCCTTACCCAATTACGCTCTTTTGCAAGATGTAATACAAACACACTATTTAGTTGTGTCATCAAACATAACTAGACTGTCGCAGGACAGCAAAGCTCGCCTATTGTAGACCTGGCCCCGAGGTTATAAAACTTAAAACAAACTCTGTGCTCAAAACTCAGAATTTTTCTCAGCTCAAAACACTTCAGCAAACATTTTATATATAGCCAGTTTTTGCATACATAATATCTACTGTAAAAATATGTCCAAATGAAGTTACTAGAATCAGTTAAAGCGTGTTATGTAAAAAGTATAGCCTGTAGTAGAAACTAATTTTTGAGCACAGAGTTCTTCAGTTTTATAACCTCGGGGCCTTGTCTACAAAGATGAAGTCCAAAATATTTTTCTATTTTAACTGAACTACATCAATGTTAAACCTACTGGCAAACTCTATTCCAAATACCAGCTACCTATGGCAAGTATTTCATGTTGTATTAGTGCATCTTAACACTTACCCAAGAACTTTAACCTTTAGATTTCAGCCAAAAACGCTAAGTCCAAAACAGGTAAAATTTTGACTAAAATTCAATTTTATTTTAAAGTTTAACTACACTACATCAATGTTCAACACACAAGGAACCTCAATTCCAAATACATGTATCAGCTTTCTAGGGCAAATATTTCATGTAGTATTAGTGCATTTCAACACTTACCCCAAAACTTTAACCTTCCTATTTCAGTCCAAAAAGCTAAGTCCAAAACAGGTGAAACTTTGACTAAAATTAAGTTTTATTTTAAATTGTAACTACACTACATCAATGTTCAACACACCGGGAACCTCCATTTCAAGTATCAGCTTCCTGCGGCAAATATTACATATAATATTAGTGCATTTCAACACTTATCCCAATACTTTAACCTTGAGATTTCAGCCCAAAAAGCTAAGTCCAAAACAGGTGAAATTTTGACTAAAATTAAGTTTTATTTTAAATTTTAACTACACTACATCAATGTTCAACACACAGGAAACATCCATTCCAAATATCGGCTTCCTAGGGCAAATATTTCATGTAGTATTAGTGCATTTCAACACTTACCCCAAAACTTTAACCAAAAGCAAAAGCCAACGCAGACGCCGAAGCCGGGGTGATTCCATGTGTGTGTCGTCCATTCTATGAAGACCCTGGGCAACATGGTTTAACCCTTATCCAGTATTTCGAGATATGATAAAAACGTTCTCTGTCCCATTTCACTCGGTTGGTAGTTTCTAAAAAATAAATAAAAATGAATTGAAATAAAATATACGTGATCCTACAGTTTCTGTTCTGGCTAACATTTAATATGTTCACGTGCAATGATAAAAATGAATCTAGTCAATATTCATGATGTCATTATTTTTACATGAATATTCATTGAATAAAGGCTCACTATGCGAAGTAGTCGCTGTAGAGGTTTTCTTCTGTAAACATCCAAGTACAGGGTCAAAGGTTATAGACCGTGATTAGTCGTGGAATCTTCTTATTATCCCTTATCTCTTATTAGTATTTCCTGATCTGTCTACACAGACTAATATGACGGGAGACAAATAAACAGATGGCATACAGAATATAGTACAGCAAGTTGGTCACCCTTCTGCCGTGTGAAGAAAACAATGTCTGCTCAAATTTGGGTCTGGTGCAAGTTTGAATATTTCCGATTCTATCAAGTTTTTGACAAATAATTGATTGAGTGTCAAACAGCTTGGATCCTGATGAGACGCCGAGTTACTCGGCGTCTCATCTGGATCCAAGCTGTTTGCCAATATGAGTTTAGTCGCGCTTAGCATAATAAGGGTTTATGCTGCCTTGCTTAGAAAACAACGTCATTGCAGTTCATACTCAGACGAACAGGTTGGCACATTAACCCCTAATCTATTGCATAATTAAAAATGGCTCCTCCTTTTCTGAATATTAATTAGCCCAATATTAGTATCAGTATTCAACACTGAAGAAAATTGTTATTATGACAAACAGTGCAGATCCGGATCAAAGGGCTCCATTTGGGAGCTCTTTGATCCGGATCTACACTGTTTGCAAAGGTATTTTGTATACATGTACTCGGTTCCCATACATTAACCCTTTATGAAAGCGCATTTTGACGCATCTGCAAACAGAGTAGACCCAGATCAGACGGCTCCTATAGGAGCCGTCTGATCAGGGTCTACTCTGTTTGCTTATGGTGTAATATAGATATGATTATACAGCTTCTGCCTGAGCAAAAATGTCCTGCGTTCATATGTCATTATAAAAAATAATCTTATTATTATTCATGACGTCATTACTTTCTACATGAGTATTCATCAGGGAAAGGGTTAAAACCAGAGCAACAGATAAAGTTGGTACTAAAATCATTATTACTCCACCAAACCTTATGTTATGACCACTATTTAGAATCGTCTCTTCGAGACGATTCTAAAGAGTGGTCACAACTTAGAGGTTGGTGGAAAATCAAGAAGTTATTCTTGAAAATGTTTTCATTTACTCATCTTATGTGGACCTCTGAAAACTATAGGAGATCAGGGTTAGAACTGGCATGCTTTTTAGAGCTTCATATATAAGGGTTGAGCAAATTGCCATTGGATAGCTATTATTTATTCCCGGAAGACCGCAGGTCTAGAAATAATGAACTGTTTTAGCCATATCGGGTTGTTCATACATAGTTTACACACAATCCCCGTCCAATTAGTACAAGACCAGTACAAAAGCACCACAAGCGAGTATCAGTACAGTAAAATCCCTCTAAACAGGAATTGTAGTAGAGAAGAATTTAGATACTTTTAGGCAAATGGCTGCTTATTGCAGGGTGAAAGTCATGCAGAAAGCTCCTAGAGGAGCTTTCTGCGTGACTGTCACTCTGAATTAAGCTGCCACCTGTCTCCAAAACCGATATTTATACTGAATTTAACTTTCGGCTTAGAGGTGTTCTATTGTATTCGGTTGTTTACCAGCGTGCTTCAGTACTCTTCAGCTTTCGGAAATGTAACCATCTACTGCAAAGAGGTGCTTTCTTGCACCTATACAGAGGTCCAGATAATAGGTGTAAATTTAAACATTTTCAAGAATAACTTTATTTTCCCACCAAACCCTATGTTGTGACCACTTTTTAGAATTGTCTCTTCGAGACGATTCTAAAGAATGGTCACAACATAGGGTTTGTGGAGAAATGTCGATTTTAGTATTTGAGTATACATCTTTATCTGGTGCTCTGCCTTTACTACATTTGCAACAGAGTAAACTCAGATCAGTCGGCTCATGTGAGAGCCGTCTGGTCAGGATCTGCTCTGCTGGCTTATAAAATAATAAATATCTGAGTCTACATTTTCTGCAATAGCTTAGCATTCCTGTGTTAATATGCCATCATAAAAACAGCTAATTAATATTTATATATATAGGGTCACTTCATTCAACATATAAGGCGCTTGACATATACATTGCACATGCGGATGCATGCGCGACATTAACTCTTATCATGCTAAGCGAGACCTGACTCGTATTTACAAACAGCTTGGATCCAGATGAGACGCCGAGTAACTCGGCGCCTCATCAGGATCCAAGCTGTTTGGCACTCGGACAACAGTTTCTCAAAAGCTTGATCAAATCAAAAGTAAGTAAACAATGCAACAGGTAAGAGTTTTGGTACACATGGTTTTTCAGCTCGATAAGGGTTACATAGCAATAGCTGCTTCTCTAGAACGAGCCCGGTTGCAATATACTATACGAAAATGTTTATTGAAGATGTTTATCAGTAGTGTTTCTGAAATTTTCACCCGCCTGGCATTTGTGGAAGGAACAGCCGGACTGAAAACAACACTATTGCAACATGTTCTACGATATGATTTAAACAATATGCATAACTTCCAAGGCCAGACAGATGCATTAACTATAAGCATTTAATCTCAAACAATCTATCCTTCATTCGAAAATGCTACAATATCATTCACATCTGTTTGTTACAAGGTCGGTTGTCAGGTGTTTTAAATATTCAGTGAAGCGACCACCTAAGAACATGTGGTTGTTTAACCCATTCCCTCATATTGACGCCTTTTGGTGCCTCTGTAAATTTCACCTTTTTTGGAACCATTGTGATAAATAGAGCATTTGCTCCTTAGGAGCAAATGCTCTATTTATCACAATGGTTTAAATACTACACAATTCTACAATTTTCCTTTTCCCTTGTAAATGCTCCTTTTGGGTAGATAAATTCAAAGAGATTGGGTTTAAAATAGCCTATCAGGGAATGGAAAAATGCACTGATTATAGACAGGACCTTTCTGCTCAACTTTCATCATCTCTTAACGCTTTACTTCATAGCAAATATCAATTAAATAGTTTTTGTAATTGCACATGGCCACATGGTAATTTGGCCATGGCAAAAGCGGAAGAATCATATCTGTATTATCCCATAAGCGAACAGAGCAGATCCTGATCCTAAAGGAGCCGTCTGATCTTGGTCTACTATGTTTGCAACAGCCTAGAAAGGAGTATTTATGGAATAAAGGACTTAGATACCCATCTGTTTTAAACCTATGAAAATTTGACAAATTTTGAATTACCGTTGTAGAACATGCCACTGTATTTTGAAACATGTTGTCTGTTCTTGGCGCCTGACAGGAGTAGCTGAACTCTTTCCACGGTCAGTGTGAATCTGGCAGCAACCGTTGCAAAAGTTGGTTTCCAAATCAGGCACATGGAATTGTTTGTCATTCTGACCAAGTTCAACCCAGTCTCTCATAGGCTGTTTTTAGAGCCACTTTGATTAAATCTACCGAAAAGGAGCATTCACTACAGAAAAGGAACATTTTAGAGTTGTGTAGTTTGAAACCATTGTGATATAGCAAATGCTCTACAACATGTATTTATCACAATGGTTTCCATAGGTGATTTTTACAGAGGCGTAGAAAGGTGTATTTATGGAGGAAAGGGTTAAAGAGATAACAGTTTTAGCGTAATGTTCAAATGGTTATGTTCAGTCCATGTGCATTTAGCATTATTTCTGTAAACGTTAACCCATTCCCCCATGCATAGACTCCAGCCTTTTTGAACGAATCTACCGAAAAGAGCATTAACTAGAGAAAAGGAAAAGGTTAGATTTTTGTAGTTTTGAAATCATTGTGACAATCTGAGCATTTTTGAAACCATTGTCATGAATTGAGCATTTGCTCCACAGGAGCAAATGCTCAGTATTTCACAATGATTTCAAAAAAGTGATTTTTACAGAGGCGTCAAAAGGAGTCAATATGACTGGAATATATATCGTCAGCTGGTATTACATGGTAGTATTTTCCCCTGTATTTTAATTAGAAAGTAGGCAGACCGTCAAACAGTTTGTATTCAAACTAATTGACTAGTTTAAAAATAATCCGTTGCAAGCGTAACAATAATTATTGTCTTCCACTAGACACCATTCTGGTCAGTTCTGCTAGACACCCCCTGGTCAGCTCATTGCGGTGTTAGATACTTCTATCAGTCTTGACCACTAATGAGTTCTGACGGCAGGAAATGGCCATCGGAAATTCCATTATCCGAGAATCACGTGGCATCGGCTATCAACGTGGCCATCAGCCAATCTTCATTACATCTGGCGATACGTTTATAATGGTCATTAACTTGGTATGATGGCTAGAGCTACAGATAAAGGTGCGTACCCTAATATTAAAATCGTCATTTCTCCACTAAACCCTATACTGTGACCACTCCTTAGAATCATCTCTTCGAGACGATTCTAAAGAGTGGTCACAGTATTGGGTTTGGTGGAAAAATAAAGGAGCTATTCTTGAAACTGTTTTAGTGAACGCATCTTATCTGGACTTCTGGATGACAGAATGATTCCGGATAACATTGGCAAACAATCTGCATCCAAATGAGATGCCGAGAAATTCGGCGTCTCCTCTTGTTCCAAACTGTGTGAAATTATATTTGTGACTCTGGAATTAAAGGAAAGAATAACAATAAACGTCTCGCTAATACAACTGCTCAAAAGAAGTGTAATTATGGGGGTTTAATCCTTCCCTTCATATAAACGCGTTTGCATGAGTTAACCCAGACCAGGCGGCTCCTATAGGAGCCGTCTGATCAGGGTTTGCTCTGTTTGTTAATTGAATAATATAGATCTGATTTTGTTCAAAACAAACATACTCTGTGAAAAGTTAACATATGAAATCTATGCTAAGACATGTAAATATAATAATAGTATATGATGCCACTGTTATAGTATATGTTGTCACTATTTCATTAATGACTATTGAACACTAAATGATGTCACTATGTCTTACATGAATAATGAACAATATGTGATGTCACTATTTCTTATATGAATATTGAAAACTATATGATGTCACTATATCTTACATGAATATTGAACAATATGTGATGTCACTATTTCTTATATGAATATTGAACAATATGTGATGTCACTTTTTCTTACAAGAATATTGAACAATATGGAATGTCACTATTTTCTTATTGAACAATATGTTATGTCACTATTTCTTACATGAATATTAAACAATATGTGATGTCACTATTTCTTACAAGAATATTGAACAATATGGAATGTCACTATTTTCTTCTTGAACAATATGTAATGTCACTATTTCTTACATGAATATCAAACAATATGTGATGTCAATATTTCTTACATGAATATTGAACGATATATGATGTCACTATTTCTTAGATGAATATTGAACAATATGTGATGTCACTATTGCTTACATGAATATCAAACAATATGTGATGTCAATATTTCTTACATGAATATTGAACGATATATGATGTCACTATTTCTTAGATGAATATTGAACAATTTGTGATGTCACTATTGCTTACATGAATATTGAATAATATGTGATGTCACTATTTTTTACATGAAATTGAACAATATGTGATGTCACTATTTCTTACATGAAGTTGAATAATATGTGATGTCAGTATTTCTTAAATGAATATTGAACAATATGTGATGTCACTATTTCTTACATGAATATTGAATAATATGTGATGTCACTATTTCTTATTGAACAATATGTGATGTCACTATTTCATACACGAATATTGAACAATATGTGATGTCACTATTTCTTACATGAATATTTAACGATATATGATGTCACTATTTCTTACATGAATATTGAACAATATGTGATGCCACTATTGCTTACATGAATATTGAATAATATGTGATGTCAATATTTCTTAGATGAATATTGAACAATATGTGATGTCACTATTTCTTACATGAAATTGATAAATATGTGATGTCACTATTTCTTACGTGAATATTGAACAATATGTGATGTCACTATTTCTTACATGAATATTGAACGATATATGATGTCACTATTTCTTACATGAATATTGAACGATATATGATGTCACTATTTCTTACATGAATATTGAACAATATGTGATGTCACTATTGCTTACATGAATATTGAATAATATGTGATGTCACTATTTCTTACATGAATATTGAACAATATGTGATGTCACTATTTCTTACATGAAATTGAACAATATGTGAGGTCACTATTTCTTACTGAACAATATGTGATGTCACTATTTCTTACATGAAATTGAACAATATGTGATGTCACTATTTTGTACATGAATATTGAACAGGGAATTAGTTAAACAGATATATAGTAGCTTACTGACGTTGCAGGACAAATGTTATACAGCAAGCTCCCATAGGAACTTTCTGCATTACTTTTGCTCTAACAGACTCTTGTGTTAATAACGTATGTGGTAGCATTAGCGATACCATACTGTATTTCTTTTTCGGGATTGAAATACAGTAGAACCTCTCCTAAGCGCTCATCAAAAAGAGGTCTAATTATAGGTCTTTAAGGCGTGTGGTAGCTTAATGCAGGTCAAATGTAGTGCTAAATGTAATGCATTACGTTTGCCCTGCATTAAGCAACCACCTGTTTTTTAAAACTTCTATTTCAATGAATGAATGGCCGCTTAGGACCAGTTCTACTGTAGACAATAAAGTTCACTAGCGACAATTTGCATATCTGGCTAGACGTAATATATCATCTCAGGAGTACAGTTGAACATGTCTTTAAGCGAACACCACAAATTATCGGTCTGCAAGGCAGTTGGTAGTTTAATGCCTATAGGAGCTTTCAGCATTACTTTTGACCTGCATTAAGCAACCACCTGCTTTATAAGACTCCTATTTGCAATAATTGAGTGGCCGCTTAAGACAGGTTCTATTGCAGTAACCAGACACAAAATACATTTGTCATCTGCACAGTGTTCAAATAAGGATAATGCCCACCACAGTTGACAACAGCCTTTCACGTTTGTCATCTGAACGGCCCATTCTTTGAACTGTTCAGATAAAAAACGTTACGAGCTGTTACACACGATTGAGAGCGTTAGTCTTTAACTCTTGTCCTGTTGAATATTCGGGTCGTCGGAAATAATGACGTGGCAAACATTAATTAACCCTTTCCCTCATATAAGCGTGTTTTCACGCATTTACAAACATAGTAGACCCAGATCAGACGGCTCCTAGAGGAGCCGTCTGATCAGGGTCTGCTTTGTTTGCCATTAGATTTTGATATATATGTTTCTTTAGTTTCTAAATTGACTATAATGCTTCAACTTCCATATTTCATTATAACTTTAAACTATTTTTTTCATGAATATTCAGTAGGTATTGAAATTTGAAATAAACCTAGAACAGGGAACGGGTTAACTGAATATTTTACAATGACATTTCATAAACAAACAGAGCAGACCCTGATCAGACGGTTCCTACATGGTCCGTCTGACCTGGGTCTGCTCTACAAAGAAAGCTTGGAAAAGCGTTTACAGTAAAACCTGTCTTAAGCGGCCATCAAAAAGATGTCTAATTTGAGTCTGCAAGGCAAGTGGTAGCTTAACGCAGGTCAAACGTAATGCAGAAGATCCTGTATGAGCTTTTACATTGCGTTTACCCTGCATTAAGCAACCGCCTGCTTTTTAAGATTTCTGATTTCAATAAATAAATGACCGCTTAAGACAGGTTCTATTGTATATGAAGGAAAGGCTAAACTGAACATGTATCATGTGACATATTTTAGAAATTTCAATCACAGCAATTCAAGGGCGATAACTCTAATTAGAATGAGGCGGGATGTTTAACACTGTTGAAATAGTTAAAAACCCTCTAATGACCAATTAACCCTCCCCCCACCCCCCATGAACATAAAAAGTAATGACATGATGTATTATGTCGAAAGCAAACAGAGCAGACCCTGATCAGACGGCTCCTAGGAGCCGTCTGATCTGGGTCTACCCTGTTTGCAAAGGCGTAAATGCGTATTTATGGAGTAAATGGTTAACAATAAACATGGATGTTTTAAAATAAGGTACACCCCCACCCCACATACACACTCTAGACTATTGTTTGATCTGGGTCTACTCTTTTAGAAATGGTACAGAAAGGCCTATTTATGGGTTAAGCAGATTAATTTTACAGGAGGCTAAGAGTTTTAATTTTTGTTTAATAATAGGGGCGACTTCGTTCGTCGTTCATTCTCCAAAACAGAGAAACGTATACAATTAACAGAAGGCCCTAAATCGTCTCACTGTCTTATAGGACACATAGACACATATACCTAATCGTATACAATCAAGCACGGATGTTACAATTTTGGAAGATGTTCAGAGGAAACTGTAACTTGGCAACCTAATTAAATACAGAAATTAGACGTTGGCCAGAGGAAATAACCCTTTCAAGAAATTGCCTGAAAAACAGAACTCTATTATCACAAGGAGAATTGTAACTCTTATCTATATACTCGTATGTCACAATTGTATCAGATTTTAACCCTTTCCCTGTTCTATGTTTATTCATGGATAAAATGGTTATAATGAAATATGGAAGATGAAATACAGAAGCCATTTTAGAAACTAAAGGAACACATCTATCAAATTCCATTAGCAAACAGGACAGACCCTGATCAGACGGCTCCTATAGGAGAAAATGCTCTATTTATCACAATGGTTTCAAACTACAAAATTCTAAAAAATTCTTTTTTATAGTTAATGCTCCTTTTGGGTAAATTTATTCAAATAAGTTGTATATAAAAATAGCCTATGACGTAATGGGTTAACACGTTCGCAGCCATAGTCGAATCTGTGATAACCGTTGCCAACAGTTTGGATCCTAACCCAGCGTTTGCTCAGGACCACAAAATGTTTGACACTGGTTATTGTTTGTAAAGAAATGAAAGACGGCGTCTCTTTGAAACCTGAAGCGTACAGTAAAACCTCTCTATAACGGCCACTAAATTACATAAAGTATTTTGTGTCAAAGGCAGGTGGCTGCTTAAAGCAATGTGAAAGTAAAACAGAACGCTCCTATAGGAGCGTTCTGTTTTACTTTCACCTTGCTTTGAGCAGTCACCTGCCCTAAATACCAACTAATTAACACACTTTAGTGGCCGTTATAGAGAGGTTTTACTGTACCATAATATTCGCTGATGAAATTTATTTCACACGGAAAGGGGGTAATGTCCAGGAGCATTTACGAACAGTGTAAACCCAGAATAAACAGTTCCCTTTTATCTGGGTATGCACTGTTTGTCGTAAAATTCGTTTCCGTCAAAGATAAACTTTGATACGTTTGTTTTCTTTCAGTAATATTCAGAAAGAGGGAATACAAGTTTTAATCTTTCAGCACATTAGGGATTAAATTTCACTGTTTTGTCAGCTGATCGAATTAGGAATGATTCATAAACTTAGATCTTAATCACGCACTACCTGGCTGCCATTTAAAACGGCTTATATCCAAGACGAGATACTGAAGAGCATGGCGTCTCATCGGGATCCGAACTGTTTGACACCTGGTCAACAGTTTATTAAAAGGTTGCACGAGTAAGATGTGCGTAAAACGTAAGTTTGGTTAATGCATACTTTTTTTTACAGCAGGATAAGAAAAAAAGAAGTATAAAAAAGTTTTTCCTAGATAATTCCTGACATCGCTGACACCGCCAGTGTCACAAGTGTCGTTGACAGTGTCATGATCTCGTTGAGAGTGACCTCCCTTGGGACAACCGATGGCGCTACAGTCATTTAGAGCACCACGTGATCTGTCATGGCGCACGCGACAAGTCCCGCCTCTCTATAGGAATGTTTGGAAATTCACCAACTCATTTTTCTTCAACGAGGAGGTCAAAGCTTCCCTTGTGGGAGAAAAAGTGTGAAAACATTTAATGCAATAAAATCACTGAATTTAAAGTATTCCAATATAAACAGTTTACCTATTAATAAGGCTATTATCTCTGTTCGTCGTCATAGCCTTTGCAAACAATTTCGAGGGCTTGGTGCAAAACTATTCTAACTCCTTCACTTTGTGAAGGAGTTAGAATAGTTTTGCACCAAGCCCTCGATTTGGTCTCAGAGGAGACGCCGAGTAACTCATATTTCATATTATCATGTACCATTTGAATCAAGCCTGTCAGGGATACATTCAGTCAGTATTTTACAAGTGTTTTGCAAAGTGTTTTGTAAGCTTTGCACGTGCAGTGTCTTGACAAGTGTGAACTCGGTCAAATAAGCGCATTACTTTCTTGCAGCACAAAGCAAACCTCGTAATGCCAATACTTTCTGAACATCCACGTGTTGAAACTTTGATGATTCTTAAAAGGGGTGACTCAAATGTTGCGCTAGTCATTTAATTGCCACTGAAACAATATAAGTAATCTTTGTGCAAAGTTCCAGTAAGCAGGGGCAGTTGCAGACCGTCCACGAACCGGCAGGCCTCGCGTACATGTAACTATATAAAGCCAGATTAGATCATCATTTAGAACTGACGCATACCAAGCGGCGTTTCCAAGTCGCTACCGCTTCAGCGAGGGAGCACAGTAAAATCTCTATATAACGACCATTTAACCCTTTCTCTGGTGAATATTCATATAGGAAATAATGACGTCATAAATATTGATAAGATTATTTTTATAAAGGCTTATGAACACATGACATTTTGGCTCAGGAAGAAGCTTTAGAATCAGATATATATTACATCATAAGCAAACAGAGCAGACCCTGATCAGACGGCTCCTATAGGAGCCGTCTGATCTGGGTCTACTCTGTTTGCAGATGCGTCAAAATGCGCTTACATAACGGGAATGGTTAATAGAGGTTTTTAGTCTGTTTTTAAGACAGATGGCAGCTTAAGGCATGATGAAAGTTATGCAAAAACCTCCAGTGGGAGCTTTTTGCATTACTTTCGTCCTGCATTAAGCAACCGCCTGTTTTGAAAGTTCATTATGTGTGTTCATTTTGAGGTCGCTATAATGAAGTACTAGTGTATTGTATTAGCAGAGACGCAGTTCTGAGGCGTCTGCGTCACTGTATTCGGCATATTAGACCGAAGCGAATGTGCTCACACGACGCCATCGCAATGCTCGTTTGAACTGAGCACGGCATAATCTTCATTGGCAAAGACGCCAGTGGGATGGACTTGTCTTTTCTGATGTTTAACCTCAGTTATCATGATGGGAGGGTGGGTATATTTAGGATGAGAGGGGAGCAATTAGCTGCCGCCTGTGTTGTAGAAAGAAACAGGGTTGGCAGGGGCAGTGTTATGGTTTGGGGCGGGGCTTTAATATTGTCATATATCCCACCATTTATACTCTCGAAAACAACAAACACGGGGACATAAAAAGAATATTAGGTGTATCATTAATTTATTTAGATACTGTTAGTTTAAGATATGATAATGCCTAGCAGTGTTTGAATGTCTTATGGTCCTTTGATCTATGGGCAGTAAGGGTGTGCATTGTGACAACATTTAATACTCAAATAAAGTTTACATACAGTACGTTTTACCTACATATTGTAAAACTCTCTTACATAATTAAAATCAAAATACATAACTATTTTTGTCATCAACCATTCAAACAACCAGAGAGTCACGCTTTCACGCAACAACTATTAAACATGCACAAATTGCTCTAGTAAACTTTCGCTATCCCGAATAATTATTCAAATAAGCATCGGCCTTTAAGATAGGCAGCATCGTAATGTAGGGTACAAGTCATGCAAAAAGCTCCCCTGGGACTTTCACCCTGTTCAGTTCTAACCAGTTCTAAATTCTTCTTTAACCAAATCCCTTATGTTGACATCTTTTGACGCCTCTGTTAATCCATTTGCTCCCAGTGGATTCGTCCATGCTTATATATTGGATTAGTCTATCTTTTATCTAAGGGATGTCTGGTCTAAATTTTAATTTTTGTTTTGTTTTATATTGAATTTCCAATCAGCAAACAGTGTAGAGTCTGATCAGACGCCGCATTATGCGGCGTCTGATCAGAGTCTACACTGTTTGCATTCGTACCATATGTGGGATCGTGGGAGCAAATGGGTTAAAGTCACTTTCTGGAACCAATGTGATAAATAAAGCATTTGCATCACATTGGTTTCAAAATTACATAATTTTAAATTCCTATTTGCCAAGTAAATGCACCCTTCAGTAGATTTATTCAAACAGGTATGGTCTAAAACTGCCTATGAGGGAATGTGGTAATACAAGTTCGAATTAGCGGTGTTTTACTGCAACGCTTGCAACGCTTAGTTGCAACGCTTGTCCTCCTTGCTGTTGTACATAAAATACAAATGATGGCTGGGAAGCAGTTCTCTCTCAATTACCTTGGGAAATACTTTTATTTAAAATTGCGGTTTAACAAATAGTTTTACAAAGACGTAAAGACGTTTGTGACAGAAATCCCCACAGGTATTGTAAACACAGTAAATTACAGTAACAGTATATCTTTGAGGTATTGTCAAAATCTTATCAATATGTGTGTCATCGATTTGGGAGCTTTCTGCATTACTTGCAACCTGCACCTTATCACAACCATTTGGTAAATAAGTATGCCTGTCTATCCCTTTGCAAAGTAGACATAGATCAGACGGCCCCTGTAGGAGTGGTCTGATCAAGGTATGTCGTGTTTGCTTATGAACTACAGTTGAACTTCGATATCTCGAACTCGGATAACTCGAACTTCGGGATAACTCGAACAAAAAGTTCAGTCCTTCCAAAACTTACAATACATAATTGCTCTAAAATATATCGCTACAGATATCTGGAAACACATGTCACAGCTTAATACAGGTTTAAAGTAATGCTGAAAGCTCCTACAGGAGCTTTCAGCATTACTTTAGACCTGTATTAAGCTGTGGCATTGAGAAATTGTTCAGATTAGAAATCGGATGACTCGAACTTCTGTTATCTCGAACTAAGTTGTATGGTCCCTTCAAGCTCGAGTTATCGAAGTTCAACTGTATCATGTAATACAAATATGATTAAAACAATCTAATTAATATTCATGACGTCATTTTTTATTACATCCACATCCATGGGGTAAATATTTAACCCTTTACTCCATAAATACGCTTTTCTGTGTTTTGGCAAACAGAGTGGACCCAGATCAGACGGCTCCTATAGGAGACGCCTGATCAGGGTCTGCGCTGTTTGCTTTTGATATTATATATATCTGATTCTACAATTTCTGTCACGATAAAAAAGGTTGTTTTGTTCTTAGTGCCATTATAAAACTTAAGTGAAGTAATATTCATGACGTCATCATTTCTTACATGAATATTAATGGTGTAACGTTTTAAAGACTGACGTTGTTTCTGTTTAGAGAGGGTTCACTGCGCTGTGACACAGTGGTAGGTAATTTTAGAATGCTGTTTATTTACAAGACGGTAACGTTTTCCTTTGAACGTTAAATCAAGTAAGTTTCTTATTCAATTGAAAACCTGAATTATGGGACAGGTATACCAGAGGGCAAATCTCTCCCGTTCTCTGTGACGCCACTGCCTAATCCGATAGCTATAGATCAGCCAGGAACCTAATACAAATCAAAATGTATTTTCTCCAGGTGACCTCCGAAGTGACATAGTAATTAGATGTTCGAGATTCTCGGAGCATGTTGGTAATTGATAAACGTTACTTGGTTATAAGTCGCTACAAGATGGATGGGCTGCCGCAATATATCTGGTATACCCTAATATTACTCCTTTACCTACTGAAAACATCATGTCTGATCCTTCTCTGATCTGCGGAACTTTTTCACCGACTTCCTATTCTTTCAAACCTTTAAGAAACTACTGACCGAGTGTCAAACAGCTTGGATCCTGATGAGACGCCGAGTTACTCGGCGTCTCATCAGGATCCAAGCTGTTTGAAAATGCGAGTCAGATCGCGGATATGACGAGAAGTGTTAGACATAGGGCGGCAATGGATCGATAGCACAGAGGAGGACATTTCGTACATCAGCAAGGCTTTCAGGAAACTTTCACTCCTGCTTGCTAGTACATGTATATACTCGAACTTTAAACGTGAATATATGTAATGCATGGGAATATTCTGATACGCTTTTGCAAACAGAACTGAACAGAACTTATGTTTATTGATTTGTACATCAGTACATCATCATATATATACATGATAATACATACACTAGTCTAATAATAGTGTTACATAATCAAAAACAATGTTTTATTATGTCTTCCCCACTCCCCATATTTATATGGGGAGAAATATTTTTGTGAGGTCTGTCTGTCTATCTGTCCGTCTGTCTGTCTGTCCGTCACACTTTCTTGTCCAGGCGATAACTCCTATATGCCTGACGCCAGTTGGTTGAAACGTCATACATGGAAAGAGTATAATGATAGGAAGTGGCATGCACAAATGTTCATAACTCTGCCTTCAATAATATTGGAGTTATTGTCCCTTGTACATTTTTCACACTTTCTTGTCCGGACGATAACTCCTAAATGACTGATGCCAGTTGGTTGAAACTTCATATATAGAAAGAGCATAATGAGAGAAAGTGTTATGCACAAGGTTTATAACTCTGGCATCAATTATATTGGAGTTATTGAACCTTGTATATTTCTTTCACACTTTATTGCCCAGACGATAACTCCTGTATGGCTCAAGCCATTTGATTGAAACTTCATACATGGAAAGATCGCGATGAGAGGAAGTGGCATGTATAAGGGTCATGACTCTGACTTCAGTAATGTTTGTGTTAAATAAATAAATAAATAATAATATTCTGCTGACGCTATTTGAATGACATTTCATTTATGGAAAGAGCATGATGGAAGGAAGTGCCATGCACAAGATCCATAACTCTGATTTTCTTCAGGGTTATGGGACTTTGAAAATTTTACATGGAAAAGTTTGTCCACACGGTTTCTCCAAATCCTTTAATCAGATATTCATGATATGTCATAGGATTGATCAGCATCATGCCTAGTTGTGCATATCTTATTTCGGCTTTATAATTCTATGCAGAGTTATGGGACTTTGAAATTTTTACATGGAAAATTTTGTCCACGCGGTTTCTCCAAAACCTTTGGTTGACTTTTCATGAAACTTCTTTATCTTTATTTAGATTTATTTTATATGCATATTATTTAGAGGATGAACAGTAATTTATATATTATGACTAAGCGTAAAACGCAATGCAAATCCATTTTTAAATACTTCGCCAAGTTTAGAATAGTTTTCATATCATTTGCTTGTAACAATTTAACACATTTCATCATGCTTGGCCTGTTGATAAAATAGCTGTTGATATACTTTTTCCTTAGATCCGCAAAGCATGGACATTTAATAACAAAGTAGAATTCGTCCTCTATATCAGTCTGTCTACAATACAAGCAATACATTTCATTTCTCGGTAATCTATTTCTTGAATATCTACCAGTCTGTATGTGTAATGTGTGAACCGATACTCCGATATTAGTAATATAAGTTCTTAAATCAAAATGTAAGATATCTAAATGTACTTCATAAACGAATGCTATTTTTACATTGTTATAAAGGTCCAGCACTGCAGTGCTTCCTTTACCCGAATACCAAGAATGATGGAAATTACAGTAAAAACCCTCTAATGCGACCACCTAAAAGAGGTATATTTATGGGTGGCAGAGGCAGGTGGTAGCTTAATGCAGGACAAAAGTAATGCAGAAAGCTCCTAGAGGAGCATTAAGCAACTACCTGCTTATAATGACACCCATGTTTATTCATTAAGTGGTCGCATTAGAGGGGTTCTACTGTATTTAACAGACACTATTTGAAAATGCTGATCTCAAATAAAAGCAAATCCATTTTTGTAGCATATAATTATGTTTCACATTTAACAACCAGCTTTTATACTCCTTATTAGGACAATCTTCTAGATACATGTTGTAAACTGTACGCAATATAATATTGTCCATGTCCAACAATTTATACCAGTATTTCACTATGACGTGATATGTAAAGGGGATACCTGCCTAACTCACCATACACACCGAGGTGGCTGTTCTCACATTCAGGACTGACTTACAAACTTTTAAATTTATTATTTCAATTTCTTTTGACTTACTATTATTCCATATTTCTGAGGCATACCTAATATCGAGGGCTTGGTGCAAAACTATTGTAACTCCTTTACAAAGTCGAAACAGCTTGATGCAGGAGAGATGTCGGGTAATTAAGCGTCTCATCCGGGTACTAAACGACTGGAACTCCTTGAGCAGTTTCCCCAAATTGCGAGTAGTAAAGCTCGAATTTAGAGTTAACCCTTTTCCTGATTAATATTCATGTCGGAAATATTAACGTCATGAATATTAATAATATTATTTTTTACAATGGCATATGAACACAGGACATTTTGGATCAGGCAGAAGCTGTAGATTCAGATCTATATTACACCATAAGCAAACAGAGCAGACCCTGATCAGACGGCTCCTATAGGATTAGGGTCAAATGCGCTTACATAAAGGAAAAAATAACCATTTACTTGTTCAACATTCGTGAAAGAAATGTTGATATCATGAATATTTATTAGGTGAATTGTTTTATAATGGCATATGTACACCGGGCTTACACCAATTTTACAAGCAAACATAACATACCCTGATCAGACGGTTCCTATAGGGGCCGTCTGACCTAGGTCTACTCTGTGTGCAAATGCGTAAAACACATTTATATGGAGGAAGGGGTTAAAAATTGACTTGGGGTCCAGCTATACGAGAACCGGCCTTTATGCTGTGCAAAGTGTAGATCAGACGCAACGTTTAACCATTTCCCTGTTCTGTGTTTATTCCAAATTTCAATTCCTACTAAATATTCATAGATAAAATAGCTATATAATGAAATATGGAAGGTGGAACATTGTTGCCATTTTAGAAAGTAAAGAAACATACCTTTCAAACACATCAGCAAACAGAGCAGACCCTGATCAGACGGCTCCTATAGAAGCCGTCTGATCTGGGTCTACTCTGTTTGCAAATGTATGAAAAGGCGTTTATATGAGGGAAAAGGTTAAATCAATATATCAGATAACAGTATTAATTGTCTATCAAGCAAGTCTGCAAAAATAGAACAGAAGTCATGTAGGACATTAGGAAATGACACACGTAAGTCCGCAGCAATACCAGAAACACAAATATAGTGCGCACTCACATACATTTTGTATGCATACACAACAGAACTGTTCATTGTCTGATCTACACCGACATCACATATACATACACGACCTTCACAGAACTGTTCATTGTCTGATCTACACCGAAATCAAATATACATACATGACCTTCACAGAACTGTTCCTTGTCTGTTCCACGCCGACATCACATATACATACACGACCTTCACAGAACTGCTCCTTGTCTGTTCCACGCCGACATCACATATACATACACGACCTTCACAGAACTGTGCATTGCCTGCTCAACACCGACATCATATTAACCCTTTCCCTGTTCTATGTTTATTTCAATACGTACTGAATATTCATGGACAAAATGGTTATAACAAAATATGGAAAGTGGAATATTGTAGCTATTTTAGAAAGTAAAGAAACAGATCTTACAAATTCCACTAGCAAACAGAGCAGACCCTGATCAGACGGCTCCTATAGGAGCCGTCTGATCTGGGTCTTCTTTGTTTGCAAATGCGTGAAAACACGTTTATTTGATGGAAAGGGTTAACAGTACTGTTAAACCAAAACTCAGTCAAAATCATCGAAAAAAAAAGACGAGACGAGACGCACTGCATTACGCAATAGTAAGATAACGTCACATAACGTCACACAACGTATTACTGAAGAGTATTTATCGATGGACTGGTAATAGGGTACTGCGACACTGATTGGATATTTTGGAGTTTTCAGGACACGTCGACAATGAAAAGGCCACGCAGCACCAAAGGAAGATAAAGGTTCGTACGCAAGTACATGTACTAAAGTCGTCATTTCTCCACCAAACCCTATGTTGTGACCACTCTTTAGAATCGGCTCTTCGTGATTTGGTGCCGCGTTCAGGAAATGTACACCGACATATTATTGTTCAAAGCGGGTAATCACGTATGCTGTCGCACTGCTATAATAAAAGGGTCATGTTATAACGCTATATTAACATATCACTGTCGAATCTGATCTTGTACACTTGCATACAATTTGGATCCAGATTGGACGCCGATTGATTATGTTTTCAAAACCAAAAGGGAAAGACAACAAAACTGTAGAGACGTTAATACTTGGCAGCTCACAAAACAGTCATATGGTGCAGACTCTTTTCATTTATAGCTTTTGAGCAGGTGAAGACGTTCTAGAACGGATTGAAATTGAGTATAATAAGTAAATTCGACTATAGCTGAACCTGTCTTAAGTGGCCATTCATTTATTAGATATAGGAGTCTTAAAAGACAGGTGATTGCTTAATTCAGGGCATGAGTAATGCAGACAGCTGTTATATGAGCTTTCTGTCTTACGTTTGACCCTTTCCCTTACGTAAGCGCATTTTGACGCATCTGCAAACAGAGTAGACCCAGATCAGACGGCTCATATAGGAGCCGTCTGATCAGGGTCTGCACCGTTTACTTATGGTGTAATACCGATCTGAATATACAGTTTCTGTTTGAGGCAAAATGTCCTCTGTTAATATGACATTTTAAAAATTAATCTACTTAATATGACGTCATTATTTCTTACATGAATGTGCAACGGACAAAGGGTTAACCCATTCCCTCATATTGACGAGACTCTGTAAAAGTCACTTTGTGAAACCATTGTGATAAATAGAGCATTTGTTCCTATAGGAGCAAATGCTCTATTTATCACAATGGTTTCAAACTAGAAAATTCTAAAATGTTCCTTTTCTTTAGTTAATGCTCCTTTTCGGTAGATTTATTCAAAGAGGTTATATCTAAAAATAGCCTTTGAGGTAAATGGGTTAAACTATCTGACTTACAGACGCATAATTAGACCTCATTTCGATGGTCGCTTAAGACAGGTTCTACTTGTCTTGTTTTTTTACCTACAAACAAGTCCGGAATACCCCGTCAAAACATATTCTCCATTTTGAATTTAACTTTGCAACGATGTACCCAAATGGTGGAAAACAGAGCGATCAAAGTCGAAGGGAGACAACTAAAAATATGACATTGTGCTAAGTAAACACGGTTACGCCTCTTGGTTTTTTTTTAATTCAGATCACATCTTTTAACATTTTGGTTTTTTTTCATCTTCTGATTTAATAATCGGGAAATCTAGGACACTCGACAAATGTAAATTAATTAGTGACACATACTTAATACTTAACTGATACAATTTACATTTAATAGTATACTTAAGCGTAAATTAAAGCTTTGTTGTTTTTTTGTTTTTTGTTTTTAAAAATCCTCTTTTATTTCTCCACTAGAACCAAAGTTGTAACCTCTTTGAGACGATTCTAAAGACTGATCACAAGTTAGCATTTGGTGAAGAAATGGTGAGTATAGTAAGCGAGTTCGGTTGCACGGCACTGCAAATCTGAATATGTCATGCATAATTATTATAGTGAAAGGATGCAATTCAATTTAAACGATCGCATTCCTCCAATGGTAGCACAAAGACAAACTATGGGTATACACGTGTAACTCGCATATTCGTACAAAATCCAGACACGGAGATCATCAAAGGCACCAATGGGTCATTCCACTCTGAATATTCGGCATTGAAAGATGAACATTGGAGGGCCATTTCACTTTCAATATTCAGCATTAAGTTAAACATTGTGGTGTCATTTCACTTTGGATATTCATCATTGAAAGTTAAACATTGTTGGGTCATTTCATTTTAGATATTCATCATTGAAAATTGAACATTGTTGGGTCAGTTCACTTTAGATATTCAGCATTGAAAGTTGAACATTTTGGGTTCATTTTGGGTCATTTCACTTTAGATATTCAGCATTGAAAGTTGAACATTTTGGGTCATTTCACTTTAGATATTCATCATTGAAATGAAAGTTGAACAGTGTTGGTTCATTTCACTTTAGATATTCATCATTGTAAGTTAAACATTGTTGGGTCATTTCACTTTAGATATTCATCATTGAAAGTTAAACATTGTTGGGTCATTTCACTATAGATATTCATCATTGAAAGTTAAACATTGTTGGGTCATTTCATTTTAGATATTCAGCATTGAAAATTGAACATTGATGGGCCAGTTCCCTTTGAATATTTAGCATTGAAAGTTGAACATTGAAGGGCCAGTTGACTTTGAATATTCAGCATTGTAAGTTGAACATTGATGAGTCATTTTTCTTTGAATACTCAGGATTGACACGATTAACTTCACGTCTAAACAGTATCGGACATGTTTAACCCTTTCCCCTATTTAATATTCATATAAGAAATACTGACATCCTGAAAATTTAACCCATTCCCGCATATTGACGCCTTTTGACGCTTCTGTAAATGTCACTTTATGAAACCATTGTGATAAATAGAGCGTTTGCTCCACATGAGCAAACGCTCTATTTATCACAATGGTTTCAAAACTACACAATTCTGGAAATTTCCTTTTCTCTAGTTAATGCTCCTTTTTGGTAGATTTAATCAAAGAGGTTAGGTCTAAAAATAGCCTAAGTGGGAATAGGTTAATAGCTGAATGCTTAAACATGTAAACGTTTCAAGGATTATGCGTTTGCTTTTTGTTTTGCAGAGCCGCTTAATCTGTGTCTATTGTATTTGCAAATGCGCGAAAAGGCGTTTATATGAAGGAAATGGTTGAACTCTTAATGTATTTTGGAAAAAAAATGGAAGAAAAATTACTTTGAGAACCTTAAGACAACACTTTTGTAACAGATATTTACTTAACGTCCAAAGAGTAAAGTACATCCAAGCCACATGGGGTATTGTATTTTTCAATAATAAGTCTAGTTTAAATATCATTAATCACTCTCTAGTACTCTAATGTACACTCTCTAGAGCGTTTAAATTTTATCAAAAATCATGATATACAGTAAGGTCTCTGATACGATCACTCATACATGTAAGAAGTCTAATTCTAGGTTGTGAACTCTTTCCTTCATATAAACACATTTTCACGCATTTGCAAACAGAGTAGAAGCCAGATCAGACGGCTCCTTTATCCTATAGGAGCCGCCTGATCAGGGTCTGTCCTGCTTGTATTTGACTTGGTATATATATTGTATCAGATTCTACAGTTTTTGTCAAAGCACAACATTTCCTTGAAACGTTTACATTATAAAATGTCAACTGATAAATATTCATTATTATTAACATGAATATCAAAAAGGGAAAGGGTTGATACAAGCGGTAGCTTAATGCAGGACAGAAGTTATGCTGAAAGCTCTTCAGGGGCTCTTCTTATGAGTGTTCGGTATTACATTGATTAATCAATCACCTTATCTTAGACACTCCTATTCTAATAAATTGTCATATCCGATACGACCTGTTCTTGCCACCGCACATCGGTGATTTCTGCTGCAGCTTAAAACCCTTTCCCTTATATAAACGTATTTTCACGCATTTGCAAACAGAGTAGACCCAGATCAGACGGCTCTTATAGGAGCAGTCTGATCAGGGTCTGCTCTGTTTGCGAATGGAATTTGATATATCTGTTTCTTTACTTTCTAAAATTGCAACAATGTTTGACCATCCATGTTTCATTATAAATATTTTTGTCCATGAATATTCAGTTGGTATTGAAATTGGAATAAATATAGAACAGGGAAAGGGTTAAAATCTTATAGCAATTTATATCAGAAGTGTCAAGCTGATAGCTAGGAATTAACGGTGATTTAATTCAAGACTATTGATTTGGGCTGTTAACGACCGGTACGCTAAAGATATTTTATCTGCATAGGCGAAAAAATATTATAGGCGGTAGTTTTTGATGTAGAAACCGAAATATAACCTAAAACAATGTTATTAACCCTTTCCTCCATAAATATGCCTTTCTACGCCTCTGTAAAATTCACTTTATGAAACCATTGTGATAAAAAGAGCATTTGCTCCTATAGGAGAAAATGCTCTATTTATCACAATGGTTTCAAACTACAAAATTCTAAAATGTTCATATTCTCTAGTTAATGCTCCTTCTCTGTAGATTTATTCAAAGTGGGTGGTAAAAATAGCCTATGGAGGAAAGGGTTAATTAAAACCAATTTTATAACTACTGATACACATGTATGCGACGTAACATACGACGATCGCAACTGAAAGTTACAACTGAAAGTTACAACTAAAAGTTACAACTGAAAGTTACAACTAAAAGTTACAACTGAAAATTACGACTGAAAGTTACGACTGAAAGTTACAACTGAAAGTTACAACTAAAAAGTTACAACTGAAAGTTACAACTGAAAGTTACAACTTTCAAACTGGAAGTTACAACTGAAAATTACAACTGAAAGTTACAACTTTTCAGTTACAACTGAAAGTTAAAACTGAAAGTTACAACTGGAAGTTACAACTGAAAATTACAACTGAAAGTTACAACTAAAAAGTTACAACTTAAAGTTGCGATCGTGGTATGTTAAAACTTAGGATAATTTCTGTCTGACAAAGTTAACCTTATTGCTACATACGAACATTTTTGTTGTTGTAGAACCTGTCTTAAGCTGCAATCAAAAAAGCGGCCTAATTATGGACCTGTAAGTCAGGTGGTATCTTAATGCGGGTCAAAAGTAATGCAAAAAGCTCCCATAGGAGTTCTCTGCATTACTTTTGACCTGCATTAAACAACCACCTGCTTTTTAAGACTGTTATGTTCAATAAATGAATGGCCGCTTGGGACATGTTCTACTGTATACGAATAGTAGCGAGAGTCGTATACATGTATAAGGACTTACGATTATTTTTGTCGTATGATCTTTACTGAAACGGACACCTGATCAAAGGTGATGATGCCGTATCAATCCGATTTATTAGTTAAGTTTAATCATATTAATTTTCATGGATATATAGGTAGGTAGATAGGTAGGTAGGTTGGTAGGTAGGAAAGAGGGTGGGTGGGTGGGTTTTTGTCTGAGTAGGTAGATATCTAGATATATATCTAGATATATAGATAGATAAATATCTAGGTATCTAGAAAGATAGATACATAGATAGATACGTTTTAAAAACGTACGAGAACATATACTGCTGTCCATCCGATGAGGACCATGAGTTCCTTCTATGCAGTTGATTTGGTTCTATGCGTCCGAAGGTGGTTAGTCAGTCCAATCCGGGCACAACAGTAACGTCTACAAGTGGGGCACTTATAGTCTGTAGATGGTGTGCTGATTGACCTGGCTTTACGGGCTGTACGTTTTTCTTGGCCGCCTTGATGCGTGACTCTTCTGAGGTCATGAACCCGTCACTGATAAGATGACGCCAGTAGGGACGATCTAGAGCATGTATTTCTCAGCCTTCCTAGTCAATCTTGAATGCTTTTGAGGGATGTCTTTCGGTTCTCCTTGAATCTCCTACAATTCTCTTTCCAATTGTAAGCTCACCATATAGAAGTTGCTTAGGGCTTCTGTCACCAGACAACCTGTATATATGGCCAGTCCATCGCAGTTGACATTTCTGGAGAAGTGTGTAGATGGTAACTTCGCTCTTTCCAGTACCTCTGTGTCAGGGACTTTGTCTTGCCATCTGATGTTCAGGATCTTGCGAAGACTCCTTGTACGGAAGTAGTGAAATTTGGGGGCATGTCTGCTGTACACTGTCCATGTTTTACAGGCATACACACGGTGGTGAGAACAACCGCTTTGTAGACTTTTAACTTGGTGGTAAGTGTGATACCTCTTCTGTCCCAGACGGTTGAGCGAAGTCTACCAAAAGCTGCACTGGTCTTGGCAATCCTGTTGTTCATCGTCAATGTGCACACATCGTAACAGTGTACTGCCGAGGTATATGAATTTGTCCACTGCCTGAAGTTTGGTGCTACAGTAAAACCTCTCTTAACCGGCAGTTAAATTTAGTATGAATATCGGTCTTGGAGACAGGTGGCAGCTTAATGCAGGGTGAAAGTCATGCAGAAAGCTCCTAGAGGAGCTTTCTGTATGACTTTCACCCTGCATTAAGCAGCCACCTGCCTAAAAGTATCTAAATTCTTATCTACTAGAATTCCGGTTAAGAGAGGTTATATTGTACTGCCGAGGTATATGCACTTGTCCACTGCCTGAAGTTTGGTGCTATTATCCTCAATGGTGGATTCGATGTAGGCTATACCTGGCGCAGGCTTGTACATCACTTCTGTCTTCTTGGTAATAAATGGTAGACCTAAGTTAGCACATGCTTCTACAAACTTGTCCATGATTTGCTGCATCATCCCTTCATGAAATTGGCGAATCATGGTGATGAACGTTGGAGGACAGCCATATTTTGCCATGGTATTCATAAGCCGTCACTACTGACTGTATCAAAGGCCTTTGTTAGGTCAACAAACGTGGTGTAGAGTCCTTGATGTTGTTCGTGGCACTTTTCTTGTAGTTGGCGTGCTGCAAATATCATGTCTACTGTACCTCGCTCTGCTCTGAAGCCACACTGACTTTCTGGTAGCATTCTTTGCTCGAGGTGTTTGATAAGTCAGTTTAACAATATCCTAGCTAGGATCTTCCTTGCAATGAACATCAGTGAGATTCCTCTGTGGTTGTCACATGCTTGTGTTTCCGTTCCTTTTATAAAGGTGCACGATAGAGGAATCTTTGAAATCTTGCGGAAGTGCTTGTTTGCGCCAAAATATAATGAAAATAGCTCAGTCAGCTCCTAGTAAGTGTTGCTTCACCTATCCTGTAAATCCCTGCAGGAATGGCATCTGCACTAGTGGCTGACTGATGGCCTTTGAGGTCTCTTGAAAGGTCGGTGGTTCATCTAAATCTGCATTCATTTTGATTTGCGGGGGACGGTTGATTGCTGCTTCATTTATCGATGAAAGGTGATTCAGAACATTGTTAAAGTACTCAGCCCATCTGTCAAGAATTTTAGAACGGTCAGTCAGAAGAATTATGTCTCCCCCCATATTTATATGGGGGAGACATATTGTTTTCGTGAGAGTTGTCTGTCTGTCTGTCCGTCTGTCCGTCACACTTTTGTCCGGACGATAACTTCAATATGCCTGATGCCAGTTGATTGAAACTTCATATATGGAAAGAGCATAATGAGAGGAAGTGTCATACACAAGGTCCATAACTCTGGCTTCATTAATATTGGAGTTATTGCCCCTTGTAAAAATCACACTTTTTTGTCCGGTTGATAACTTCAATATGCCTGATGCCAGTTGATTGAAACTTCATATATGGAAAGAGCATCATCAGATGAAGTGTCATGCACAAGGTCCATAATTCTGGCTTCACTAATATAGGAGTTATTGCCCTTGTAAAAAATGCACTTTTTTGTCCGGACGATAACTCCTATATGGCTCATGCCATTGGATTGAAACTTCATATATGGAAAGAGCATAATCAGAGGAAGTGTCATACACAAGGTCCATAACTCTGGCTTCATTAATAATGGAGTTATTGCCCTTGTAATTTTTTCAACAAATATTTTGTCCGGGCGATAACTCCTATATGGCTAATTGAAACTTCATACATGGAAAGACAATGATAAGAGAAAGTGTCATGCTCAAGGTCCATAATTCTGGCTTCACTAATATTGGAGTTATTGCCCTTTGTAAAAAAAACACAATTTTTTGTCAGGATGATAACTCTTATATGGCACATGCCATTGGAGTGAAACTTCATACATGGATTGATCATGATAAGAGAAAGTGTCATGCATAAGGTCCTTAACTCTGACTTCAATAAATTGAGAGTTATTGCCCCTTGTACATTTGTTTAACGCTTTCTTATCCAGACGATAACTCCTACATGGCTCTTGCCATTGTATTGAAACTTTATACATGGAAAGAGCATGATGAGAGAAAGTGTCATGAACAAAGGTCATAACTCTGGTTGCAATACTTTTGGAGTTATTGCCCTTTGTTACATTTTTTGTCCGATCAATAACTCCTGTTCGACTGATGCTATTGGAATGACATTTCATTTATGGAAAGAGCATGATGAAAGTAAGCGTCATGCATAAGGGCCATAACTCTGGTATCAATATTTTTGAAGTTATTAGCTGTTGTCATTTTCTTCTTGAAAAATGTGGTGTGGAAAGCGCATAATGAGGGGAAGTATCAATCATCGAGTCCATAACATTTTTAGTGATTTCCCTTTACATATTGTTTTTATTAGAGGGGAGACATCCGTTTTTGTGATAAAAACCTCTAGTTTCACCATCAGCAGATAGAATAGGCGAGGTGTCAGATGTTGCTGGTTCATAAACTGCTCTCAGAGCATCATAAAAACGTTTCATGTCGGCAAGTCCGCGTAAAGCTGAATTTCGTCAGCCTTATCGTTAAGCCACTTGTCTTGCATAGTCCGAAGTAGGATTTGGACTTTGCGGCGGCAAGCGCTGAAAGCTGCTTTCTTGGACTCTGAGTTTGGGTCACAATGGTGAGCAAGGTGGCGTCTGTTTTTCTTCCAGAAGGCTCTTGATTTGTCTGTCGTTTGTTGTCTAGGTCACTGCTGAGGTTCCTTGTTGAGTCCTCTTTCAGTGTAGCAGTGTTCAATCTCTTAGGTGGCAGCTTCTTTCCTTGTGGCCTGCGCCTTGGCTTGATGTGAATGTCAAGCTTGGAGATGACCAAGCGGTGGTCAGTCCAGCACTCAGCACCGCACATTGATTTGGTTACGCGAACGTCACCTCTGTCAGCCCTTCTGGTGGTCACATAATCTAACATGTGACAGTGCTTTTATCACGGATGCATCCAGGTTGTCTTGAACTTTTTGAAATAGCGTATTAGTGATAATCAAGGCATGTGAGCTACAAGCTTGAAGGAGGATAAGCCTTTTTGCTATTGTAATTCCCTGTACTGTGCTTGCCTATGGTACCATCCCATGCCTAATGGTCAGACCCGGTTCTAGCATTGAAGTCCCCAAGAATAATCAACTGTCAGGAAAGCTTGAGATCAAAGAGTCAAGTTTTTCATAGTATTTGTCTTTCGCCTCATCAGGATTTGTCATGGTTGGAGCATACGCACTACATGTAATTATGGTCACTTGCTTCTTGTCTATGAGTGAAAGTTGCATCAACATGACACCTTTGGGTAGGTTTGTGAGGTCCTTGACTAAGGTGTATTTGCTTCTTGTCTATGAGTGAAAGTTGCATCAACATGACACCTTTGGGTAGGTTTGTGAGGTCCTTGACTAAGGTGTATGTTATGGCAAAACCTACTCCAGGTTCACGGCGTTCTTCCAGTTTCCGACCACTCCAGAAGATTGTTTAGCCAGCTACACCTTTTTCAGTGAGATGTCCTTCCTCCACCAGTTTGGTCTCTGACAGTGCAGCTATGTCAACGTTGTAGAGGGCTAGTTCTCTAGCAACTACTGCAGTTCTTCTTTCAGAACGATCAGCTTTGGCATTTTCAAGAAGAGTTCGTACATGCCATGTATCAATGGTGAGTCTAGTCACCTTTGTAATTTTCTTGTTTTTTCGACCGCTAGACAGGATCTCTGCCAGCTGCGGCAAGCTGTCTCGGACAATGTTTGGAGAGCATATTTTCTAGCCCCTTCCTTATGCTAAGGAGGTGAGCAGTGCATTCCTGAAAAGAGCTGCTCAGACACTCAGGATGATGCGGGGTTCCGCTGCTGTTTTGGTCATTTGAAGGCGACCAGAGGTCTGAGCAGCTCTTTCAGGAATGCATTTACATGTACACGGCTGCAGCTGCCAGTGTATCCACACCTGCTACGTCGTCGCTTACCTATCGCCACAGGACTTGGGTTGAAATATCAACTAATGTATATGAAGTCATGACATGCGCATGACTTAGTTTAAAGTGGGGATAACTTGCGCAACATCATCCACACTCTCTCGTCCAGGAACATCTGGTTCCAGCGACAAGACTTGGTCAAGACGGCTGGAGATGAAACTATATGCAGAAGTTGCCAGAGTCTTGACAGAGTTTGACCAAGAAACCGTCTACGGGACTTCACTCCGGTCGTTTCTGTCAAGGTTGTTTCCCTTAACCGTTTACCATCCCTGGTCATCCACAAGGCAGTGGAACTATTTAACCCATAGCTAGGGAACCTGTTTATGGGCATCATAACATTACCCACCTTCTTCTTGGGGCCTGACATGCGCATGTTGACGGTACAGATCCTCATCCGTGAATGCTACTTGACCCAATAGCTGGGGACCTGTTGTAGATTGGCATCAGTGCGTGTCCACTCACCGGTGAGGCCATGCATGCCGCACCTTTAGGGGCAGATCTCCTCCAAGTCCTCCGTAGTTCGGACTGGGGCCTCAAGGTGCCAAGTTGATCTGTACCGCGAGCGAAGACGCACTACAGTAGGGCTTGCTGCAGAGAGGCTATATATTGGCGGGGAAATACTTACACAATCTGCTCTCCCCTGCAGGAAACCTGCATGCCAGCGGTGAGAACTGAAAGCGAGGAGTGACAAGCACATCCCACCCACTAACACTAGACGAATCATGCAGCCTTTTGACACATCTACCATGCAATAGTTAACCTACATGTTCATCGAAATGTGTACGCCCGGTAAAATCATTGATTTGCACGACAGGTTCTGGTGAATGGCGAACATGATTCCGTTGGTGTCTGCAGCAATCATTTCCTTTATTTATTTTAATACAAACAACTCTTTCTCGCCGCCATGCTCTTTAGCAAGTAACCTTTAGCCTGCTGAGCATAATTTTTCGCTACAGTAAAACCTCGATTATCCGAACACCAAAATACGTATTATTATCGATCTTTAAGACAGGTGGCAGCTTAATGCATGGTGAAAGTCATGCAGAAAGCTCCTCTAGGAGCTTTCTGCATGACTTTCATCATGCATTAAGCAGCCACCTGCCTAAAAGGGTCTAAATTCGTTTATAACGAAATTTCGAATAATCGAGGTTTTACTGTATAATCAATTTGTCTACCAAATGCAATCACGGTATCAAACAGTTTGGATCCTGATGAGATACCGAGTTACTCGGCGTCTCATCTGGATCCAAACTGTTTGCATAGGTATTCATCCATTCGCCCATAGCAGGCTAAAGGTTAACTAGTTTTATGTTACATCAATTTAGATTCTGAAAGCATCTTGTTACGCAAAATTTGCGAAAAAAGGAAGTACCCCCCCCCCCCCCAAACCGGACATTAAATGTAACAAATATTGATCTTGGAAACGGGTGCCAGCGTAATGCTGGGAGAAAGTCATACAGAAAGCTCTTTTATTAGCTATCTGCATGACTTTCACCCTGCCTTAAGCAGACACCTGCCTAAAAGTATGTAAATCTCCACTAGAACTCCGGTTTAAAGGTGGTTTACTTTACATCTTTAAGTGTGTCTTGAGTGAGTAAATGACACACATTATGACTGATTTGACATTAGACAAAACTCTTTACACTAATTTTAATGTACTGAAAAAGACGTTCGTTTCCATCATATGACAAAATTGGAATACCATACAACAACACTTTGATATCACTAAAAACAATACTGATAATGTGTACCAAAACTGGTAAATAAATACAATGGACTAGATACGAGTGTTTACATGAACAATTCCTTCCAGATAAGATTAGCAAGTAAAATGCGCTCAAGGTAAACGGTAAACATATCTATGCAGTGTTTCAAAATGCATGCATTCTTTTTTTGCACAGGTTTGGTGATCTTGTGGCAGTTGCGTGTTACAACTGTGAGTACACTATTTATTTGTACATTTGAATTTCGATATTTCAAATATCAAAGGACCAAAATTCAAAATCACTTCTAGACAGCAGATATTTGAGTCAACTGATTTCTAATCTGGACAATTTCTCAAGTCCACGGGATCTTTCAGCATTGCTTTCGACCTGCATTGACC
This sequence comes from Azorinus chamasolen, assembly GCA_963576725.1. Classification (NCBI taxonomy): domain Eukaryota; kingdom Metazoa; phylum Mollusca; class Bivalvia; order Cardiida; family Solecurtidae; genus Azorinus; species Azorinus chamasolen. Next base: position 61,696,433 of record OY755241.1, on the reverse strand, counting down.
CATTACCTCATAGGCTATTTTTAGATCCAACCTCTTTGAACAAATCTACCGAAAAGGAGCATTAACTAGAGAAAAGGAAATTTTTAGAATTTTGTAGTTTGAAACCATTGTGATAAATAGAGCATTTGCTCCTATAGGAGCAAATGCTCTATTTATCACAATGGTTTCAACTGGTGACTTTTGCCGAGGCGTCAAAAGGCGTCAATATGAGGGAATGGGATAAGCTGTCACATGTGTCTAGATATTCGTAGTGATACATTGTAGAACAATTCTGTCTTGAACATTTTGGAAGGACCGAACTTTTAATCAAGTTCGAGTAATCGGTGTTCGAGATATCGAAGTTTTCTTATAAAGCTTTTGTATTCAGAACAGACCCAATAAGATCCGTTTGATGAAGGTCTACTTATGAAAATAATATACACCTGGTTCTACAGTTTCTGTTATGATAAACTTCCTTAGCCCATGGTGCCATTATAAAATATCAGCTGAAAACTATTCATGATGTCATTATTTCTTACAAATGTACACGCCGTTTTTGGTGATTTTGGTGATTTTGAGATACTCCTATCATGTCGGTTGAATCTAATTGAGACGGGATCCATACTTTTTGACACCCAGATCGTCATTGGAAAATAAATGGAGAAAATGCTTATTTTGCTTATTATTGGAGCTGATGTAAATAGCATTTTCTGCTGACATGACTTTGTTTTGCAAGATACAGGTTGACAGGTTTATGCGAAGCGTCTTGAAAAGGGAAATAGGCAAAAGTGTATACCCAGACCAGAGGGCTCCTGGTAGACTCAGACCAGAGGGCTCCTGCTATGATCCTTCTGACAAGAGTACCCAGAGCAGAGGGCTCCTTGTAGGATCCTTCTGACGAGAGTTTTCACTGTTTGTTTCACAAACTAGAATTGTTTTTGATACAAAAACCGATGTCTCCCCCAGCGTGTGGACAAAATGTTCCAAAGTCCCATAACTCTGCAGAAAATCACAGAACCGGAAATGGAATAAACTATGCACAACTAGGCATGGTGCTGATCAATCTTATGAAGTTTCATGAAAATCCAATAAAAGATTTTTCGGGAAACCCCGCGGACAAACGTTTCCATGTAAAAAGTTCAAAGTCCCATAACTCTGCAGAAAATCATCAACCCGGAAAAGGAATAAGATATGCACAACTAGGCATGATGCTAATCAATTCTATGAAATTTAATGAATATTCAATTCAAGGTTTTGGAGAAACCCTGCAAACAAAATTTCCAAGTAAAAATTTCAAAGTCCCATAACTCTGCAGAAAATGGGAGGGAATAACTCCAATATTATTGAAGCTAGGGTTATGATACTTGTGCATAACACTTCCTTCCATCATGCTCTTTCCATACATGAAATGTCATTCCAATAACATCAGTAGAGCAGGAGTTATTGGTTGCACAAAAAATGTAACAAAGGGAAATAACTCCAAAAGTATTGAAGCTAGAGTTATGGTCCTTATACATGACACTTCCTCTCATCATGCTCTGTCAATGTATGAAGTTTCAATCAATTGGCTTTAGCCATGTAGGAGTTATCGTCCGAACAAGAAAACGTGAATAATTGACCTTGAATTGTAAACATGACCTTGAATTGTGACCTTGACCTTTGAAGAATGTGCCTGCACATCGCCTTGTTATGGAGAACATTTGTGCCACAGCATTTTTAAATCCTCCCAAGGGTTTAAGAGATATGGAACGGACACGAAGGGTATGGCTAAAAACATTTGACCTTGAATTGTGACCTTGACCTTTGACCCACGTGCCTGAATCGAACGCTCTGCACATCGTCTTGTTGAGTCAAACATTTGTGCCAAAGCATTTTGAAATCCTTCCATGTTTGTGAGAGATATGGAGCGGACACGAGTGTGACAGACAGACGGACGGACAGACGGGCGGACAACTCCACCAAAACCAATATGTCTCCCCATTATAAATGTGGGAGACATAATCAGTTTTCAACTGGTACACCAAGCCAAACATTTATTTTAATTAAATGTGCGGGAACCGAGTATAAATACATAAATTTGTTTTCAGCTGATCCATTGACAATGAATACATTCAATTCATTTTGTAAGAATTGCTTAAAATCATGTCCTTTCCGGTCGTTGTTTCACGCTGGTACAGAATATACATCGGTGTTTCAGGCAAATGGATCAGATACAATTAAAGCCCCCACTCCAGCTACAGGTAATGCACCTTTAACCCTTTCGGCGCCAAATTTCTAATTGTCATCTGCAAACCAATTTTGATAAATCATTCGGTAAAATAAGGAAATAAGCAAAAGAAAGAAAGCATATATATAGAAATAGAGTTTGAGACAAAAAGTGAAGTCCTTGAAAAGGCGGCGTCTGATCTGGGACTGCACTATTTGTCGCAGCGCATTTTTGCGACATTGGCGCTGAAAGGGTTAAGTCAAATTTATCGGTCTAAATTCTAAAATACAGTGAATGCTGTTAGTCTTCCGATATAGTCTGTAAATTAAACTGTTGTCTGTCAGAAATTTGTCGCCAGAGATAGTGTCCTTTCAATATCGAGACAATGAATGAAAAATCATCCAAGTGTTTACACGCTTAACCCTTTACTCCATAAATACGCCTTTCTACGTCTTTTCAAAGAGAGTAGACCCAGACCATACGGCTCCTATAGGAGCAGTCTGATCAGGGTCTGCTTTGTTTGCTTGTGATATAACATATATCTAATTGTACAGTTTCTGTCTGTGCCAATATATCCTGGGTGCATGTGCCATTATGAAAATTAATCTAATGATGTCATATTTTACTATACAAATATTCATGGAGTAAAGGGTTTACGTCCATGTAATTATTTCACATGTACAAGGATTAGTGAGTATATTCGCCTTTGATAGAAAAGTATATACGAGACGTATTTGATACGTTTGTTATTCCACTAGCCCTTCCATCGCTGAATTTTCAAATGGACTATTCCAAAATTCAATCATGTCAAGCTTATGGTTAAAATTTATGGATTTTCTACAGAAAAGTTTAGCATGACAAACAGTACAGAACCTGTGAGAAGGCTCTCGCCTGGATCTACACTGTTTGCAAAGGATATTAGTGACCCGTGTCCCGCATTGTAAGGGTTAATATTTATGTTTGTGTTTTGATAGAAATGTTATTCATTCATGCTGTTTGCCATTTTCTAATAGATGCTTTGGCAGCTGTAGGTTGTGGTAACCCACCCTGTCCCGCATGTCCGCCTGGATACAGTATCTTCCAGCAGTGAGTATCATTTAAATACAGCGAGTTTCCTTGAAAATGAGGAGACTTTACTGACAGTGAGTATCATTTAGAGTATCATTGACAATGAGGAGACTTTACTGACAGTGAGTATCATTTAGAGTATCATTGACAATGAGGAGACTTTACAGACAGTGAGTATCATTTAGAGTATCATTGACACTAAGGATGTTTTACTGACAATGAGTAGCATTTAGAAACAGCGTGTATCATTGACACTAAGGAGGTTTTTCTGACAATGAGTAGCATTTAGAAACAGCGAGTATCATTGACACTAAGGATGTTTTACTGACAATGAGTAGCATTTAGAAACAGCGAGTATCATTGACACTAAGGAGGTTTTACTGACAATGAGTAGCATTTACAGACATTTGATACCATTTAGAAACATTAATACCTGTATACATTCAGTAGTATATACTGACAGGGCATACATTATTAGTTATAGGCGAGGGTTACATGATTTTACCAGCAGGGAATAAATCGTCATGTACCCTGGGAAAGAACTGTATAACGAATTTATTATACTGCAAAGTTTTACGGTTCGGATTATTTATATAAATCCATTTTTGCATGTTGAATCACTAAACACGCTAATTCCCCTAAAAGCGTCCCAATACATTTATTTCTACCCGAAGGTATCCGAAGTGTTGTGCATTGTATTTCATCGGCGTTCGTGTTATTATAGATGGCTGGACGATATAATAACTCCTCTAAAAACTTTTATTGGTCATTTCAAACAATGGTGTTTTTTAATTCATTTCTGAATTGTTTTCTTTACGTATCAATAGTTGTCTATTATGAATTTTGCTATTGTTTAGCCGAGTCGAGAAGTCGGTCTTTTGGTTTCTGACCATAATATGTGGGACCTGCCATGGGGAATTTCTATGTACCCTGTCAGCTCACAGGGTACATGGACTCATGTACACGGCTAGTTAACCAATCAGAAGTGAGGATTTTACTTTGCAGTATAATAATAAATAGTATTAGCAAACAATTGACAGTAGTATTTGCTAACAGTGAGTAGCATTTACAGATAGCTGTATTTACTGACATGCAGAAGCCTTTGCTGCTAGTTAAATGTATTTTAAAGGATGAGTATTATTGACATACGCTCTCTAGTAGTACCAGTCAATGAGAGACATTGTAATATTAGTTATACAGTTCTTTCCCAGGGTACATGACGATTTATTCCCGGCTGAGGAGAATCATGTTGCCCGAGCCGTTAGGCGAGGGTTACATGATTTTACCAGCCGGAAATAAATCGCCATGTACCCTGGGAAAGAACTGTATAACGAATTTATTATACTGCAAAGTTTAACGGTTTGGATAATTTATACAAATCCATTTTTGCATATTTAATCACTAAACGCGATAATTCTCCTAATAACGCCCCAATGGTGTGCTATCGTATTTCATCGGCGTTCGTGTTATGATAGATGGATGGACGATATAATAACTCCTCTAAAAACTGTTTTATTGGTCATTCCAAACCAAAAGTGTTTTTTAATTCATTTCTGCATTTTTTTTCTTTACGTATCAATAGTTATATATTATGAATTTTGCTATTGTTTAGCCGAGTCGAGAAGTCAGTCATTTGGTTTCTGATCATCATATGTGGGGCCTGCCATGGGGAATTTCCATGTACACTGTCAGCTCACAGGGTACATGGGCTCATGTACACGGCTAGTTAACCAATCAGAAATGAGGATTTTACTTTGCAGTATAATAATACATAATGTAGCACTGGCGAACAGGGAATAGCATTTACAGACAGGAAGCAGCATTAAGACACAGGGAGTAGCATTTACAGACGAGGTTGGTTAGCTATGGCATGTAGGGAATATCTTTTAGAACGATTAGATAATATATAAAGACAATGTATATGTATATATTATATAATGTTAACATACAGTTTTCGAGAATTTGAAAAAACATACTGAATGACAGTTTTGCTGATCATGGGTAGGTTTTAGAACGACGAGTATTCCGTTCGCAGTGCACAGTATTTACAGACGTTGATTATTTTAACCCTATACGCCACATATTCGCACTTTAATGGGTCTGGACACATGTTGGATACTCTATCTGATCACAGTCCTTCTGACCAGAGTTTGCTTAAGAATTAATGTACAGTAAAATCTCCCTATAACGATGACAAAATTACAATTGTTTTGTGTTAAAGGCAAGCGGATGCTTAAAGCAAGGTGAAAGTAAAACAGAACGCTCCTGTAGGAGCGTTCTGTTTTACTTTCACATTGCATTAAGCAAACACCTGCCCAACATACCAACTAATTAACACAACATGGTGGTCGTTATAGAGACGTTTCACTGTAGATCTGTTCTACAGTTTCTGCTATGGTTAAAACTTCCCTGTTCACGTGTTATTATTTCTAACATACATATAAATGACGTAACTGGTCAAACAGTCAGTAGTAGTAACAAACAGTAACCATGTGTACATATCTAGTAGCAAGTATAGACAGCTGTATCAACACACAATTAGTAGCAAGTACAGACAGCTATATCATATACACACAATTAGTAGCAAGTGTAGACAGCACTATCATATACATGTATTTAGTACAAGTATAGATAGCATTAGCACATCCCCACACACAGTAGTAAGAATATACAACAGCTACATATACACACTATTAGTAGTAAGTATAGACTACAGTAGCACATACACACTATTAGTAGTAAGTATAGACTACAGTAGCACATACACACTATTAGTAGTAAGTATAGACTACAGCAGCACATACACACTATTAGTAGTAAGTATAGACTACAGCAGCACATACACACTATTAGTAGTAAGTATAGACTACAGCAGCACATACACACTATTAGTAGTAAGAATAGACTACAGCAGCACATACACACTATTAGTAGTAAGTATAGACTACAGCAGCACATACACACTATTAGTAGTAAGTATAGACTACAGCAGCACATACACATAATTAGTAGTAAGTATAGACTACAGTAGCACATACACATAATTAGTAGTAAGTATAGACTACAGCAGCACATACACATAATTAGTAGTAAGTATAGACTACAGCAGCACATACACATAATTAGTAGTAAGTATAGACTACAGTAGCACATACACACTATTAGTAGTAAGTATAGACTACAGCAGCACATACACACTATTAGTAGTAAGTATAGACTACAGCAGCACATACACACTATTAGTAGTAAGTATAGACTACAGCAGCACATACACATAATTAGTAGTAAGTATAGACTACAGTAGCACATACACACTATTAGTAGTAAGTATAGACTACAGCAGCACATACACACTATTAGTAGTAAGTATAGACTACAGCAGCACATACACACTATTAGTAGTAAGTATAGACTACAGCAGTAGCACATACACACTATTAGTAGTAAGTATAGACTACAGCAGCACATACACACTATTAGTAGTAAGTATAGACTACAGCAGCACATACACACTATTAGTAGTAAGTATAGACTATAGTAGCACATACACATAATTAGTAGTAAGAATAGACTACAGCAGCACTTACACACTATTAGTAGTAAGTATAGACTACAGCAGCACATACACACTATTAGTAGTAAGTATAGACTACAGCAGCACATACACACTATTAGTAGTAAGTATAGACTACAGCAGCACATACACACTATTAGTAGTAAGTATAGACTACAGCAGCACATACACACTATTAGTAGTAAGTATAGACTACAGCAGCACATACACACTATTAGTAGTAAGTATAGACTACAGCAGCACATACACACTATTAGTAGTAAGTATAGACTACAGCAGCACATACACACTATTAGTAGTAAGTATAGACTACAGCAGCACATACACACTATTAGTGGTAAGTATAGACTACAGCAGCACATACACACTATTAGTAGTAAGTATAGACTACAGTAGCACATACACATAATTAGTAGTAAGTATAGACCGCAGTGACATAAACAAACACTTAGTAGTAAGTGCAGTGCTCCCTCTCTACAACGACACCCTTTGGGATACGAATATTGTATGTGTTGTTCAGAGGGAGTTGTTATAGGGAGGGAAAATCAAACATAAATAGCTTGTTTGCAGATCCCCAGATAAGGTGTATTTCGAGAACTGAAACCCTTATGCCTCAATCAAACCCTATGTTGTTGACTATTAGTAGTAAGTATAGACTACAGCAGCACATACACACTATTAGTAGTAAGTATAGACTACAGCAGCACATACACACTATTAGTAGTAAGTATAGACTACAGCAGCACATACACACTATTAGTAGTAAGTATAGACTACAGCATCACATACACACTATTAGTAGTAAGTATAGACTACAGCAGCACATACACACTATTAGTAGTAAGTATAGACTACAGCAGCACATACACACTATTAGTAGTAAGTATAGACTACAGCAGCACATACACACTATTAGTAGTAAGTATAGACTACAGCAGCACATACACACTATTAGTGGTAAGTATAGACTACAGCAGCACATACACACTATTAGTAGTAAGTATAGACTACAGTAGCACATACACATAATTAGTAGTAAGTATAGACCGCAGTGACATAAACAAACACTTAGTAGTAAGTGCAGTGCTCCCTCTCTACAACGACACCCTTTGGGATACGAATATTGTATGTGTTGTTCAGAGGGAGTTGTTATAGGGAGGGAAAATCAAACATAAATAGCTTGTTTGCAGATCCCCAGATAAGGTGTATTTCGAGAACTGAAACCCTTATGCCTCAATCAAACCCTATGTTGTTGACTATTAGTAGTAAGTATAGACTACAGTAGTTACAACTAAGACTAAGTGGTTACAACTTAGAGTTTGATGGAGGCATAAAGAAAATACGATGGGAAAAAGGTTGTTTCTGGAGCCTTGTTTTTTCGGAAACAGTGACAAGCGTTTTTGTAAGGAGGGAATCGTTATTGAGAGGGCCGTTGTAGGGAGGGAGCACTGTATAGACAGCAGTAGCACATACAAATAATGAGAAGTAAGTATAGACAGCAGTATCACGTACACACACTTAGTAGTAAGTATACACAGCAGTATCACATACAAACACTTAGTAGTAAGTATAGACCGCAGTAGCACGTACACACACTTAGTAGTAAGTATAGACAGCAATAGCATATACAAACACTTAGTAGTAAGTATAGACAGCAATAGCATATACAAACAATTAGAAGTAAGTATAGACAGCAGTATCACGTACACACACTTAGTAGTAAGTATACACAGCAGTATCACATACAAACACTTAGTAGTAAGTATAGACCGCAGTAGCACGTACACACACTTAGTAGTAAGTATAGACAGCAATAGCATATACAAACACTTAGTAGTAAGTAAAAACAGCAGTAGTACATACAAACAATTAGTAGTAAGTATAGACTGCAATAGCACTTACACACAATTAATGGTACGTATAGACAGCAGTAGCACATACAAACAATTAGTAGTAAGTAAAGACTGCAATAGCACATACACACAATTAGTAGTAAGTATAGACAGCAGTAGCACATACAAACAATTAGTAGTAAGTAAAGGTAAAGACTGCAATAGCACATACAAACAATTAGTAGTAAGTAAAGACTCCAATAGCACATACAAACAATTAGTAGTAAGTATAGACAGCAGTAGAACATACATACAATTAGTAGTAAGTAAAGACAGCAGTAGAACATACATACAATTAGTAGTAAGTAAAGACTGCAATAGCACATACAAACAATTAGTAGTAAGTATAGACAGCAGTAGAACATGCATACAATTAGTAGTAAGTAAAAACAGCAGTAGAACATACATACAATTAGTAGTAAGTAAAGACAGCAGTAGAACATACATACATTTAGTAGTAAGTAAAGACTGCAATAGCACATACAAACAATTAGTAGTAAGTATAGACTGCAATAGCACATACAAACAATTAGTAGTAAGTAAAGACAGCAGTAGAACATACATACAATTAGTAGTAAGTAAAGACTGCAATAGCACATACAAACAATTAGTAGTAAGTATAGACTGCAATAGCACATACATACAATTAGTAGTAAGTATAGACAGCAGTAGAAGATACACACAATTAGCAGTAAGTATAGACAGCAGTAGCACATACACACAATTAGTAGTAAGTATAGACAGCAGTAGCACATACACACAGTTCCTAATGAAGCTTTCTACATTATGTTCGCTCTGCATAAGGCCACCACTTGCCTTTAAGACCAATAGTCATACCATTGTAGTCGCATTAGAATGGTTTAACTGTATGAGTATATATCAGTATGTATTGCTCCATTATCACAGAAATATGTACAAGTTCATCTTCCTTCCCTGTCTTCAGAGAATTTACCAATTGCAGTATGCGTTGTTACTGTGAGTGGACAGGTTGGACAAGTACAACATCCCCAACTGGTAAGCGAGAAATCCGTGTGTTATTGCCACTTTTCATTGTCACTGTAACTATTATGTGTGTTCTTAACCCTTTCCCTGGTCTATATTTATTACCTATTTCAATACCTACTGAATATTCATGGAAAAAATAGCTATAATCAAATATGGAATGTGGAACATTGTAGACATTTTAGAAAGCAAAGAACCAGATCTACCAAATTATATTAGCAAACAGAACAGACACTGATCAGCCGTCTAATCTGGGTCTACCCTGTTTGCAAATGCGTGAAAACACGTTTATATGAGGGAAAAGGTTAATACTGATTTGAAAGATCAAACCTTTACTTCATGAATATTAATCAAAATAACGACACCATGAATACTAATTAGATTATTTTTGTAATGACATGTGAACATAGGATTTTTGTTTTGACCGAGGCAGAAACTTCAGAGTCATGTAATGTATTTTATAAGTATACAGTGCACTCCTTTATCAGACGAATTCTATAGCAGCTGTCTGATATTGATCGGCTCTTGTTTGCAAAGGCGTTTCTATCAGGTAAAGAATTAAGGCTATCTATTCATAACTTTGGCATCTTCATATGCCTATTTGACATGTTCATATGGCTGTTTTCCCTGTTCATGTACCTATTTAGCATGTTTATATGCTTATTTGGCATGATCCTATGCCTATTTTGGCATGTTCACATGGCTGATTTGTATTTTTATGGCTTGTTGGCAGGTTCATATGCCTATTTGGTATGTTCATGTGCCTATTTGGTATGTTCATGTGACTATTTGTAATGTTCATGTGACTATTTGGTATGTTCATGTGACTATTTGGTATGTTCATGTGACTATTTGGTATGTTCATGTGACTATTTGGTATTTTCATGTGACTATTTTGGTATGTTCATGTGACTATTTGGTATGTTCATGTCACTATTTGGAATGTTCATGTGACTATTTGGAATGTTCATGTGAATATTTGGTATGTTCATGTGACTATTCGGTATGTTCATGTGACTATTTGGAATGTTCATGTGACCATTTTGCAAGTTCACATGGCTGTTTTGTATGTTTTATGGCTTGTTGGCAAGTTCATATGCCTAGTTGGTATGTTCATATGCCTATTTGGTATGTTCATATGCCTATTTGGTATGTTCATATGGCTGCCTTGCATGTTTGATGGCTATTTGGCATGTTCATATAGCTCTTTGACATTTGTATACGGTTATATTTGTAATGTCCGTATTGCTGTTTTGTTGTTTATATATCAGGTAAATAATTACGGTCATCTACTCATAAACTTGGAATGTTCATATGCCTATTTGGCACGTTGATATGGCTGAACATTTTGCATCTCCATATATGTTTTTGCATGTACATTATGCTTATCTGGCATATTCATATGGATATATGCCATGTTCATATTGCTGTTTTGCATGTTTTATAGCTATTTGCCATGTTCATGTTGCTCTTTTGTATATTTATATTGCTATTGGCATGTCCATATTGCTGTTTGTCATGTGTGCATTGGTCTTTGGCATGTTCATATGGATATTTGACATATTCATATGGATATTTTGGCATATCTATAAGACTGTTTGGCATGTTCATGTGGCTGTTTGGCATAAATATATGGCTATTTGGCATATCAATATGGCTGTTTGGTATGTTCATATGGCTGTTTAGCATGCTCATATGGCTGTTTTGCATTTTCATATGGCTATTTGGCATATTAATATGGCTATTTGGCATGTTCACATGGCTGTTTGATATGTTCATATGTCTGTTTTGCATGTTTATATGGCTGTTTTGCATGATCATATGGCTGTTTGGCATGTTCATACGGCTGCCTGGCATGATCAAATAACTCCCAATTACTTACGTATAATCTGTGATACCATCATATATAAATCACTGCTGCTGAACGTGCATGTCCATAACACTTTCCTATAAAAACAATAGCCTAGAACTTGTTTGTCTCTTTTTTACGCTTTTGGTAATGTGTGCAAGAGATTTTTTTATTATTATTTGATAATTAACCCTTCGCTTGCTGAATTTTAAAATACAGTTCTCCTTCTTTACCCATGCCCTGTTGTATAATTACATATATCTTTACTGTGTACAAGTATTTCGCTATGCAATCACAGCTGTGGAGTGTACTGGTTGCACAATCAACTTGTAAATAGTGCAGACCCTGATGAGACAGCTCCTGCAGGAGCTGTCTCATCTGGGTCTTCACTATTTACAGGTACGTATATTGACGTGAATAGCAAGCGAAGGGTTAAAATAAACCCCTCTAAATTAGTAGCAGTGCAAGTCTATTCAAAGGAGCTTCCTACATGACTTTTAGTCATCCGCCTAAAAGGACCTAAACTGTTCTTTATTAAAATCCGGTTGAGATGGGTTTTACTGTATATGCATAAAAAGGATTGATAACTTTTAGACAGGTGTTTTTCCAGAGCTCCAGATAAGATGTGTAAATGAATCCATTTTCAATAATAACATCTTTACTTCTCCACCATACCCTGTGGTATAACCCCTCTTTAGAGTCGTCTCTTCGATATTTAATATAATAGAAAAGTTTAATTTAGACAAAAACTGGAGCTGATCTCCTCGAGACGATTCTAAAGAGGGGTCACAACATAGGGTTTCATGGACAACAGATTATTTCAGTACAGTGCTCCCTCCCTACAACGACCCTCTCAATAACGATTCCCTCCTTACAACAACGCATGTCACTGATTCCGAAACAACAAGGCTCCATAAACAACTTTTTCCATCATATTTTCTTTATGCCTCCATCAAACCCTATGTTGTGACCACTCTTTAGAATCGTCACTTTGTGACGATTCTAAAGAGTGGTCACAACATAGGGTTTGATTGAGGCATAACGGTTTTAGTTCTCGAAATACACCTTATCTGGGGACCTGCAAACAAGCTAATTATGTTTAATTTTTCCTCCCTATAACAACTCCCTCTGAACAACACATACAATCTTCGTATCCCAAAGGGTGTCGTTGTAGAGAGAGAACACTGTACATGTATTTGAAAACGGACCTTTATCTTTTGCTCTGGTGAAAAGCATGGTGAACACCATGGAGAGAACTTCAGTGTACCTCTCACTGTTGTCAGTCTCCAATGCCGATAATGATGCTTATTTGAAAGTTTTGATTAGTTTTGAGTTTTTGTCAACAGCTAGACCAGGGAGTCTTCTGCTTCAAAAGATATTATGCAGCATCCTTAACAATGCAGGAGCCATTTCCCAGATGGCAGAGAGCCTAAAGGAGGAGGTGCAGCTGGCACAGAACCTCGCCTAGCATGCATGTACGAGGACCTGAGTAATACATGAATTATATGTGTGACGAGGACCTGAGTAATACATGAATTATATGTGTGACAGTGTCGCATGCTCCAAATAATACATAAAACATAGGTGTGAAAATTGTCATTATTCTCGAAAAATACATGTAATATTGGTGTGAACATGTCCCCAGTAACGAATAATGCATGGCATACTGGTGTGAAATTGTTCCCAGTCTCGAATAATACACAGAATACTGGTGTGAAATGTTCCAAGTCTCGAATAATACACAGAATACTGGTGTGAAATTTTACCCAGTCCCGAGTAATACACAGAATACTGGTGTTTCATTGTTCAAAGTCCATAATAATACACAGAATACTGGTGTTAAATTGTTCAAAGTCCAGAATAATACACAGAATACTGGTGTTACATTGTTCAAAGTCCAGAATAATACACAGAATACTGGTGTTACATTGTTCAAAGTCCAGAATAATACACAGAATAAAGTCCAGAATAATACACAGAATACTGGTGTGAAATTTTACCCAGTCCCGAGTAATACACAGAATACTGGTGTTTCATTGTTCAAAGTCCATAATAATACACAGAATACTGGTGTTAAATTGTTCAAAGTCCAGAATAATACGCAGAATACTGGTGTTACATTGTTCAAAGTCCAGAATAATACACAGAATACTGGTGTTACATTGTTCAAAGTCCAGAATAATACACAGAATAAAGTCCAGAATAATACACAGAATACTGGTGTTAAATGTTCAAAGTCCAGAATAAAACACAGAACTCTGGTGTGAAATTGTCACCAGTCTCGAAAGATATGTAGATAGTCCATGTATTTTTCGAGACTTGTGTGAATCAGGCCGCTTTGCATGCGCAGCCTGTGACTCAAATGTATTGGATCGAATTGGACAAATCTTTACACTACCAGTGGCTACACACTTTGGTAAAAATAATCGCCTTGTTATGTTTTAACACACTTGCTGTGCGATTTTAACATAGCCCTTTCCTTCATAAATACGCTTTTTCATGCCTGTGCAAATAGAGTAGATCCAGACCAGACGGCTCCCAAAAAACTTATTGTAGATCTGATTCAACAGTTTCTACAAATAACAAAAAAATCCTGTGAACATATGCTTATAAAAGTGCAGCTAATAAGATATGCATTATGTCATTATTTCTCACATGAATATTCAACGGTGAAAGGGTTAACATATAAGGGTCTAAAGGGCATGAACTTGGCAAGTGACGCTGAGTATATGTAAGAATGCATGACTGTGTGTGTGTACATATTAATTAACTCAACTGTAGAATTAAATCTATACAATTTCATTAGCAAACAGAACATACCTTAATCTGACAGTCCCTACATGTCTGTAATTATGCTTATAAAGCTTTTTAGTTAAGTCCGATTTCATTCTCAAGTTTTTGATAGGTCAGATTTGAGCATTTGGCCTCCAAATGACATCATGTATATTAATCACATTAAGTGCTATGATAGCACATGGGCATAGGAATTTTAGCCATGGTGGAAATTGCAGAACCATATCCATATTATACTATACAGAGCATACCCGACCAGAAAGTTCCTACAGGATCCGTCTGATCTGGGTCTACTCTATTAGCAAAGGCGTAAAGTGCGTATTTATGGAGTAGATTGTTAACCGTTCCTGCATGACAAATCCATCCTCAGCACCGCACAGTAAGACTGGACCTTTACGGTCATACCCGGTGTATCCCGGTAAACCCTGGATCACTGTTACGGGATACGTCAGCAGCTTAAACTAGGAAGTAATACATGTACATGTACTACAAAAGTGTGCTTATAAACGAGTGCGACATTTAGCGTTGATGTTGCGACATAATAATGGTTAACTCTTACCCTGTTCTATCTTAACTCCAACTTTCAAAACCTACTGAATATTCATGGACAAAATAGTTAAAATTAATTTGGAAGGTTGATGTGTGTAACCATTTTAAAACGTAAAGAAACAGGTCTATCACATTCCGTAAGCACACAGAGCAGACCCTGATCAGGCGGCTCCTATAGGAGTCGTCGGATCTGCGCTTACTCCGTTTGCATATGCGTGAAAACGCGTTTACATGAAGGAAAGGGTTAACGTTTGACAGTGGAAAACGAGACACTTCGGAGACAGCGCAGACACATATGAAAAGGCTCATCGATGGACTGCCTCACCAGGATCTGCAATGTCATTCAAACAGTGTAAACTTGTGTGGTGTCTGCACTCTCAGCAGGTATAGGAGATCTACATCTGCACTCTCAGTAGGTATAAGGGATTTACACCTGGACTGTCACTAAGTATAGGGGATGTACATCTGCACTTTCAGCAGGTATAGGGGATCTACACCTGCACTGTCAGTAGATATAGGGGATATACATCTGCACTGTCAGCAGGTATAGGGGATCTACATATGTACTGTCAGTAGATATAGGGGATCTACATCTGCACTGTCACTAGGTATAGGGGATCTACACCTGCACTGTCAGCAGGTATAGGGGATCTACACCTGCACTGTCTGTAGGTATAGGGGATCTACATCTGCACTGTCAGCAGGTATAGGGGATCTACATCTGCACTGTCAGCAGGTATAGGGGATCTACACCTGCACTGTCACTAGGTATAGGGGATCTACATCTGCACTGTCAGTAGGTATAGGGGATCTACGTCTGAATTGTCAGTAGGTATATGGGGATCTACATTTGTACTGTCAGTAGGTATAGGGGATCTACATATGTACTGTCAGTAGGTATAGGGGATCTACACCTGCACTGTCAGTAGGTATCCCTGATCTACATCTGCACTGTCAGTAGGTATCCCTGATCTACATCTGCACTGTCAACAGGTATAGGGGATCTACATCTGCACTGTCACTAGGTATAGGGGATCTACATCTGCACTGTCAGTAGATATCCCTGATCTACATCTGCACTGTCAACAGGTATAGGGGATCTACATCTGCACTGTCACTAGGTATAGGGGATCTACATCTGCACTGTCAGTAGGTATAGGGGATCTACATCTGTACTGTCAGCAGGTATAGGGGATCTACATCTGCACTGTAAGTAGGTATAATGGATCTACGTCTGCACTGTCAGTAGGTATAGGAGATCTACATCTGCACTGTAAGTAGGTACAGGGGATCTACATCTGCACTGTCAGTAGGTATAGGGGATCTGCGTCTGCACTGTCACTAGGTATAGGGGATCTACACCTGCACTGTCACTAGGTATGGGGGATCAACATCTGCACTGTCAGCAGGTATAGAGGATCTACATCTGCACTGTCAGTAGGTATGGGGGATCTGCGTCTGCACTGTCACTAGATATAGGGGATCTACATCTGCATTGACATTAGGTATAGGGGATCTACATTTGCACTGTCACTAGGTATGGGGGATCTACATCTACACTGTCAGCAGGTATAGGGGATATACATCTGCACTGTCACTAGGTATGGGGGATCTACATCTACGCTGTCAGTAGGTATAGGGGATCTACATCTGCATTGTCACTAGGTATAGGGGATCTACACCTGCACTGTCAGTAGGTATAGGAGATCTACATCTGCACTGTAAGTAGGT
The DNA here is from genome assembly GCA_963576725.1 of Azorinus chamasolen. Lineage (NCBI taxonomy): Eukaryota > Metazoa > Mollusca > Bivalvia > Cardiida > Solecurtidae > Azorinus > Azorinus chamasolen. Next base: position 61,679,790 of record OY755241.1, on the reverse strand, counting down.
ATAGGGGATCTACATCTGCATTGTCACTAGGTAAAGGGGATCTACATCTGCACTGTCACTAGGTATAAGGGATCTTACATCTGCACTGGTAGTAGGTATATGGGATCTACATCTGCACTGTCGCTAGGTATCGGGGATCTACATCTGCACTGTCAGCACTTATAGGGGATCTACATCTGTACTTCAGTAGGTATAGGGGATCTACACCTGCACTGTCAGTAGATATAGGGTATCTACATCTGCACTATCACTAGGTATAGGGGATCTACATCTGTACTTCAGTAGGTATAGGGGATCTACACCAGCACTGTCAGTAGATATAGGGGATCTACATCTGCACTGTCAGTAGATATCCCTGATCTACATCTGCACTGTCAACAGGTATAGGGGATCTACATCTGCACTGCCACTAGGTATAGGGGATCTACATCTGCACTGTCAGTAGGTATAGGGGATCTACATCTGTACTGTCAGCAGGTATAGGGGATCTACATCTGCACTGTAAGTAGGTATAGGAGATCTACATCTGCACTGTAAGTAGGTACAGGGGATCTACATCTGCACTGTCAGTAGGTATAGGGGATCTGCGTCTGCACTGTCACTAGGTATAGGGGATCTACACCTTCACTGTCACTAGGTATGGGGGATCAACATCTGCACTGTCAGCAGGTATAGAGGATCTACATCTGCACTGTCAGTAGGTATGGGGGATCTGCGTCTGCACTGTCACTAGATATAGGGGATCTACATCTGCATTGTCATTAGGTATAGGGGATCTACATTTGCACTGTCACTAGATATGGGGGATCTACATCTACACTGTCAGCAGGTATAGGGGATATACATCTGCACTGTCACTAGGTATGGGGGATCTACATCTACGCTGTCAGTAGGTATAGGGGATCTACATCTGCATTGTCACTAGGTATAGGGGATCTACACCTGCACTGTCAGTAGGTATAGGAGATCTACATCTGCACTGTAAGTAGGTATAGGGGATCTACATCTGCACTGTCAGTAGGTATAGGGGATCTACATCTGCATTGTCACTAGGTAAAGGGGATCTACATCTGCACTGTCACTAGGTATAAGGGATCTTACATCTGCACTGTCAGTAGGTATATGGGATCTACATCTGCACTGTCGCTAGGTATCGGGGATCTAACATCTGCACTGTCAGCACTTATAGGGGATCTACATCTGTACTTCAGTAGGTATAGGGGATCTACACCAGCACTGTCAGTAGATATAGGGGATCTACAGCTACACTGTCACTAGGTATAGGGGATCTACATCTGCACTGTCAGTAGGTTTAGGGGATCTACATCTGTACTGTCAGTAGGTATAGGGGATCTACACCTGCACTGTCACTAGGTATAGGGGATCTACATCTGCACTGTCACTAGGTATAGGGGATCTACATCTGCATTGTAAGTAGGTATAGGGGATCTACATCTGCACTGTCAGCACGTATAGGGGATCTACATCTGCACTGTCACTAGGTATAGGGATCTACATCTGCATTGTCAGTAGGTATAGGGGATCTACATCTGCACTGTCAGCACGTATAGGGGATCTACACTTGCACTGTCAGCACGTATAGGGGATCTACATCTGTACTTCAGTAGGTATAGGGGATCTACACCTGCACTGTCAGTAGATATAGGGGATCTACATCTGCACTGTCAGTAGGTATAGGGGATCTACATCTGCATTGTCACTAGGTATAGGGGATCTACACCTGCACTGTCAGTAGGTATAGGAGATCTACATCTGCATTGTCACTAGGTATATGGGATCTACAACTGCACTGTTAGTAGGTATAGGGGATCTACATCTGTACTGTCAGTAGGTATAGGGGATCTACATCTGCACTGTCACTAGGTATAGGGGATCTACATATGCACTGTCACTAGGTATAGGGGATCTACATCTGCACTGTCAGCACGTATAGAGGATCTACATCTGCATTGTCAGCAGGTATAGGGGATCTACATCTGTACTGTCAGTAGGTATAGGGATCTACATCTGCACTGTCAGTAGGTATAGGGGATCTACATCTGCACTGTCACTAGGTATAGGGATCTACATCTGCACTGTCAGTAGGTATAGGGGATCTACATCTGCATTGTCAGCAGGTATAGGGGATCTACATCTGCACTGTCAGAAGGTATAGGGGATCTACATCTGCACTGTCAGCTGGTATAGACAACTAGATGCCGTTATTTCTTACTATTGCTCTGACGAAAGTTACACCATGTCTTGTTTGACATGACTGTAAAACATTGGTAATTCAAACTCTGAAATAATTACCAATGCGCCTTAAAATAAATAAATAAATAAAAACGCATTTATATGCCTTTTTAAAACGTAGACTTAGGTCAGACGGTTCCTATAGGAGTTATTCTTCAGATTCTGTCATGATGCAAATGTCTGTTGTTCGTAGTACGATTGTAAAACCATCAGTTTATTACTAGCCCGGATGCCGCTATTTCTTGCATGATAATTATGGAGTAAAGGGTTAAGGTTAGATGAGAAGTAAATACAATACTATGGTCCCTGTGAATATAAAGTAAAGTGTCGCTAATTTATCCTTTCCCTTAACGTTTTTACGACTTGCAAAAGAGTAGATCCAGATAAGAGGCTCTTGTAGGAGTCTTTTGATCAGGGTCTGCTCTTTTTTCTCCAGTTGTTGTTTTGTTTTTAAACAATTCAACACAGTAATTAATACACGTATTTATTAACAGACCAGTTCGCGCATCAATGGTCAGCAGAAACGGAACACAAACAAACAAACAAGCATAAATGGCCATTAGTGAAAGGGATAACACATGCTTTACTGTAATTTTCTTTAGGTCAGAGTAAAATTCTATACACCCAAACAAATTATATAATATAAGTAGAAACATACAAAAAGATGTTTAGGACATGATGTTTTGCCCTTGCCCAAAAATTGTATAATAAAATATGTATCATTCCAAAAGCAAACAGAGCAGATCCTGATAAGACGGCTCCTTCATAAGCCGTCGGATTTTTAAAAGTCTACTCTGTGACCGTTAGGACGAGTCCACCCGTAGAGGTAAAACGCGTCACAAACCATGTATCTGTTCCAGAGTTACCTGTGGTTATACAGACCTGTAATAAGCTTATATATAATAAAACTGCACGATTACTACGAGCTTCTTGTGACAATCATTGTCCACTTACCCATAAATTAGAATGGTTGCAACTTCCATATATAGAAAAGCGCAGTTACGGCTAAGCGCTCGAAATCGAACTATACCCCTTACATTGGATGTCATTCACCCGGCAAATAATCACGTGACCACATAGCATTTACATGTATATTGTAAGGAACATTTACGAAAGAGCGGGAACAGACATGTGGTTGTGTGTACATTTCAAAATGGTGCATGTTACATGGTTTCCGTTGGAAAGAGGAACGAAGTAGATAAATGGAAAATAAGGTAAGGTCGTTTAAGTTCCTTTTTTTATTATTTTTTTACCTAACTGAATATTTCTGCTAGAACATTTGTCGTATCGTATGCTACAACAGTAATGTCCACCATGCCAAAAGTAGGGATGGTTGTAACTAGAAATGGTTTCTTTCGTACGATGAACCCCCACCCCCATGTTATTGGGAGATTTGAGGACACCAGCTGCCCGGCAAGAGGCCATGAGTGAATGCTATCCGAATATGTTATATGTATCTGTATCTATACGTCGTAGAATCCTATATTATTAGTTCTGCAGTGCTTAGTGTCCCTAATATGGACTATACACTGCCAGCAAATATTTATATGGGACGAGGCGAAGCCGAGTCCCATATTAATATTTGCTGGTAGTGTATAGTCCATATTAGGGACACTAAGCACTGCATAACGAATTTATCTTACCGACTACCTTTAATTTCAAGTATTTACACGCATGTTTGCATCATAGGCCTACGCGTATGGATTGCCGTAGGGAAGCAAGGGAATTACCTCCCTTTAATAGAATTAAATAAGATATTTTGTATTTGCCTCAAATCTCGTTTATATATTTTGTATTTTCTTTTTTATCACTGTAAAACTTATTTATGTTTATTTTTCAACTCCAATTAAAGCATAAATTATATGTATGCAAAGCATATGGCTGTCAAATAAGGGAAGTAACTCTTGTAAAGCCATGATAAGGATTTTAGTACCCCCATAAGGAATCTATGGGGGTTTCTCGTGACCTCTATTGACCAATGGAATGACAAGAATTTTGTAGGAGGTAAGATAAAGGCTTTTACACGACGGGTGAGAAGAGACGCCACTACCATTGGCGATGATCTCTTAGGACTGTCTTGAAAGCCTCTACGGAATCAGCATGCACTATGCTGTCAGGCAGTTTGTTCCATTGCACCGTAATGTCTACAAAGAATAAATTCCTGTATTGAGGGGTCTTGCCATTTGGGACTGCCAACCCGCTTGAGTTGTTGCATACTTTGCGTTGCACTTTGTACTAAATTATAAATAAAGTCGATCTGCAATGCCTGCCCGACAAGACAACATCTCTGCTACCCTGTTGCATAACATCTGACCTAGCAACAACAGGCACCAATCTTCTATCATGACATTAGTTTATTAACACATTATGTACAATTAAGGTTTAGGTTTGGCTCTGTTGGGCATGGTTCCCGATCCCACCGTGCTAGTCCACTTGACTAGCAGGTACACCAGGACAACTTGTCGTGTATAGGGGCGAACTTTGACAGCCATCGACATCGGTATCCAAAATGTATAATCATAAGCCCCAAAAGGCTTCAAAATATGCCCCAAAAGGCTACAAAATATGCCCTAAAAGGCTACAAAATATGCCCCAAAAGGCTTGAAATGAAAATATACCCCCAGAAGGCTGCTCCAGACTGAACAAACCTCGTGCAAATTTAACATTAGCTTGTTATATTGAGCTGTAATCCTGAGAACGAATGTATCGCCAATTCAACCATTGCAGACGCTGGGAAATCAGTGATCCAGCCATCATCTACAATGGCGACACCGGGGCTTCTATCAGAATTGCAGTCCTGTTAAATTGTAGTCTGATATAAAATTATTATGTCTCCCCCCATATTTATATGGGGGAGACATATTGTTTTCGTGAGAGTTGTCTGTCTGTCTGTCTGTCCGTCCGTCCATCCGTACGTCCGCACTCACCAATGGGTAGTTGTGTGACTTTTTCTAACTAGTCCCACAAGTAAAATCATTAACCTGGCCATCTCTTGTGACATTAACCTGGCCATTTCTTGTGACATTAACCTGGCCAGTTGTGGGACATAGGGTTAGGGTTAGGGTTAGCTTCCAGATCATTCTTTTCCAAAGTTAGAGCCAAAAATAGTTTTTCTTGTGGGACTAGTCCCACAAGAAAAGATCAAAGGAAAAAGTCACACAACTACCCATTTGTTAGCATGTCCGTCCGTCTGTCCGTCACACTTTTTGTCCGGACGATAACTTCAATATGCCTGATGCCAGTTGATTGAAACTTCATATATGGAAAGAGCATAATGAGAGGAAGTGTCATGCACAAGGTCCATAACTCTGGCTTCACTAATATAGGAGTTATTGTCACTTGTAAAAAAAATCACACTTTTTTGTCCGGACGATAACTTCAATATGGCTAATGCCATTTGATTGAAACTTCATATAAGGAAAGAGCATAATCAGAGGAAGTGTCATGTACAAGGTCCATAACTCTGGCTTCACTAATATAGGAGTTATTGCCCCTTGTATAAAATGCACACTTTTTTGTCCGGAAGATAACTCCTATACGGCTCATGCTATTGGATTGAAACTTCATATATGGAAAGATCATGCCAAGAGGAAGTGTCATGCACAAGGTCCATAACTCTGGCTTCATTAATAATGGAGTTATTGCCCTTGTAATTTTTTCAACAAATTTTTTATCCGGGCGATAACTCCTATATGGCTCATGCCATTGGATTGAAACTTCATACATGGAAAGATCATGATTAGAGAAAGTGTCATGCTCAAGGTCCATAACTCTGGCTTCACTAATATTGGAGTTATTACCCTTTGTAAAAAAACACACAATTTTTTGTCAGGATGATAACTACTATATGGCTCATGCCATTGGAGTGAAACTTCATACATGGATTGATCATGATAAGAGAAAGTGTCATGCATAAGGTCCTCAACTCTGGCTTCAATAAATTGAGAGTTATTGCCCCTTGTACATTTGTGTAATGCTTTCTTGGTCGGACGATAACTCCTACATGGCTCTTGCCATTGTATTGAAACTTTATACATGGAAAGAGCACGATGAGAGAAAGTGTCATGAACAAAGGCCATGACTCTGGCTTCAATACTTTTGGAGTTATTGCCCTTTGTTACATTTTTGTCCGATCAATAACTCCTCTTCGACTGATGCTATTGGAATGACATTTTATTTATGGAAAGAGCATGATGAAAGTAAGCGTCATGCACAAGGGCCATAACTCTGGTATCAATATTTTTGAGGTTATTAGCTGTTAAGCCTGTTATCATTTTCTTCTTGAAAAATGTGTGGAAAACGCATAATGAGGGGAAGTATCAATCATCAAGTTCATAACATTTTTAGTGATTTCCCTTTACATATTGTTTTTATTAGAGGGGAGACATCCGTTTTTGTTCCGTCTAGTTAAATATGTACTTAAATTGTGCACGTAAATGTTTTGTTCTGATTTCGCTGTCGGCCAATCACCCCTTCACCGTTAAGCAAGCTGTTGCCCAACGGCATTAATTACAATAGACAGGGTTCCCACGGACAGGGAAAAGTCAGGGAAAAAGGATTTTTTTTCAAGGTCAGGGAAAAGTCAAGGATTTTTTTAAATGGTCAGGGAAATTTGAAATTTGGCAAAGGTCAGGGAAAAGTCAGGGAAATTTGGAACCAAAGGATGAGGGCTGAGAAAATATGTCAAAAAGGAGAAAGAATGAAAATAACAGACTAAGGCAGTTTCTTCAATTTTGACTAAACCAAGCATCTTTATAAATCTTTGATTAGCTTTGTATATTTCACATCCGAATTTTAAAGCATATCTGTCATGAAGTCCATTAAAACAAAATCATTGGAGAATTCTGGCACCTCTGCAAGACTCCAGCATCCATTTTGACAGCAGTGCTAGAATATGGCAACAATGCTAGATATTGGACATTCTACTGTAGTGTCTTCACTTGTTAGGACAGGCAGGGCAGCAGTGCTAGATATTGGACATTCTACTGTACTGTACTTGTAAGGGCAGCAATATTTGGTCTTCTATTATGAAAACGGTGAAAATGCATACCCTTTTCTGGTGTCTACAGAGACCTAAAAGGACCTATTTTTCCCAATTTGGGAAAAACATCCCAAGTGATGCAAAATTTTTATTAAATTGCAAAACAAGAGGGCCTGAAAGGCCCTGATATCGCTCACCAGAAAATCAGAGGAGAAGATTTTCAAAGTTTTCACTATGTGTTTCTATATAGAAAACTAGCCAGCCCTGGGGCAGGGCCAATTTTGACCCCATTGTGATAGCATGCTATATCAGTGTCTTACACACTGTATGTACTATTTTAAAATTCAGCTTACACAGAAAAATTGAAAGATTAACCCTTTCCACCATAGATACACATTTTATCACCTTTGCAAACAGAATAGACCCATATCAGGCAGCTTCTGTAGGAGCTGCCTGATCAAGGTCTACTCTGTTTGCTTAGAAAAATATCATAAATCTGAGTTTTTACTTCAGTCTACTGCCAAAATATTTCTTAACTTTGCTTAAAAATAAAATTTTACTTAATTATATATTCATAGTAGATGGAGTCTCTAATAAAAAATCATTGGAGGAAAGGGTTAAGAGAGGTAGAACAGATTCAAGAGACTGGTGCATATTAGGACATTTTTGGCATCATGCATGTTACATTCAATATTGAGCAATTAAAAATGAAAAAGTCAAAAACATTTATAATAATATTTTCTTTATTTAAAATGATCACAACACTACTGCTGTATATATAGTTGTCATAAAGAGAGAGGTGGTAAGGATTGGGTGATGGGGAGGACAGAGGCCAACATTTATTGATCATGCTCATAGATGACCAATTAAGCTTCTGTTAACATGGGGTCAGGGAAAATTGAAATTCGGTCAGGGAAAAGTCAGTGAAAAGTCGGGGAATTTTATTTTTTCTGTTTTGTGGGAACCCTGAATTATTAGACTTTCAGGAACCGCGCTGTTTCTGTAAGTGACTGAAACAAAATAAGAACAAACAGCAGAGACCAGTATCTTACAGAATAGGACATACAACGAAATAAGTATGGAGTGTACAAAAAACAACAGTAAAATGAATTAATATACATTTGCAAAGAAATGCCATAATTTGCCAGTCACGCATATACCAATCTGAAAATGACAAGGCATTTTAACGTATTAAACGATAACAGATTGGGCATGTGATGGGTGGGATTTTGGTCGTCTACAGTGTAAATTCATGACACCATCATCCCACTCACCTTTACTTGGGAAACAGAAGACAATAGAACAAAGGAATTGGGGCGCACAGAGTGTCTATGCCGCTTCTATCAATGACAAATCGATGTGCAGTATGTCGCTTCTATCACATAAAAAATCCACAAACACAAAAAGCTCAACCTCCAATAACAATGGATTGTTATTGAACATTACTCACATTTATAATTGAAATTAACACGAGCATTGATTGCTATTATTAATCTTTAATAATGGCAATCAATGCTTGCGTTATCATCTGCTAACATTATCGTCCCATTCGGGATTTTAAAAAAATATAACCAGGGAAACGGGTCTAACCGGCCCCAAGTCAAACCGACCTCCAAAAACTCAAACCGGCCTCCTCATAATATTTTGGCTGGTCAAATCGGCCCCACAAATAAAAAAGCTTCTAATTGTTTTTTCAGGACTTAAAACTTTCGATGTTCTATATTTATTCATAACCATGTAATTATCATGGACACAAAACATTGTAGCAATTTTAGAAACCAACAGATCTTTCAAATTCGATTATTCCATTAGCAAATGGCACAGATCCTGGGTCCATGCTTATAAAACTTTCAGTTGAGTCTGAGTTCGTTCTCAAGTTTTTGATTGGTAAGATTTGAGCCTTTGGCTCAAATCTGACCAATCAAAAGCTTGAGAACTCAAATCTGACCAATCAAAAGCTAGAGAATAAAACTCAGACTCAACTAAAAGCTTTATAAGCATGGACACTGATCATAAGGCTCCTACTCTATTTTGTTTGCAAATGCATTCATAAACGTTTATATGAAGGAAATGGTTAATTCTGGTTCGGAACACTTAATCAAAATTTTCACTCGATATCATGACATTTTACAACTTTTGGAATATACACATGTATGTACTTTTGAACGTTACTTTATTTTCGTGTGCAAATATGTCTACATACCAACTTACCAAGATAAACAAACTTCCTTACCTTCATTCAGATGACACAATGAATGCATGTCTAATTGGATTATCACAAAAACATACATGGGCGTGCCATTAACTGGATTATCACCCCTCCTGAAAGACACATGCATGCCATTAAGTGGATTAACACCCCTCCTGAAAGACACATGCATGCCATTAACTGGATTATCACACTTCCTGAAAGACACATGCATGCCATTAATTGGCTTTAACTAAGCCAGTCACTTCATCTAAACGCGAGCTGAATATAAACTAATATGTTGCCGAATTTTCCAACTGACCAAAATATATGCGATAAGCAACTACATGGGGTTTCTAGAAATAACTAATATTAAACATGGATAAAAATTCAATTTAAAAATGTGGGACAGGTTTGACCAAAAAAATAATTCATGTGCGGCCGGTTTGGCCTTTTGGAGGTCGGTTTGACCAGGGGCTGGTTTGACTGTAAATCATAACCAGTATCAAATGTTTTGGATTCTGAGGAGATGTCAAGTTTCTCTGTTTGCTTAACCCTTTCCTCCATAAATATGCCTTTCTACGCCTCTTTAAAAGTCACCTGTTGAAACCATTGTGATAAATGAGCATTTACTCCTTGAGCATTTGCTCCTATAGGAGCAAATACTCTTATCACACTGGTTTCAAATTAGAAAATTCTAAAAAAAAATCCTTTTCTCTAGTTAATGCTGACCTTTTTATACGCCCACCTAATGAAGGTGGTTTGTCATTTGATTTGTCATTTCGGAGTTATGGCCCTTTTACTTAAAAAATAATGCAAATAGTTTGTCCGCTGTTTCCTGGGAAAACTAGTTGAGAGATATTAATGAAACTTCACACAAATGTTTAATGCATCGAGATCTGAAGCTGAGTTGATTCTGAGGTTCATTTGATTTTTCATTTCAGAGTTATGGCCCTTGTCTTTAAAAAATATGCAAATAGCTTGTCCGCTGTTTTCTGGAAAAACTGTTTGAGAGATATTAATGAAACTTCACACAAATCTTAAATGCATCAAGATTTGAAGCTGAGTAAATTCTAAGGTTCATTTGATTTGTCGTTTCGGAGTTATGGCCCTTGTACTTAAAAAATAATGCAAATACATGCAAATAGTTTGTCCGCTGTTTTCTGGGAAAACTATTAGAGAGATATTAATGAAACTTCACAAAAATGTTTAATGCATCAAGATCTGATGCTGAGTCGATTTTGAGGTTTATTTGATTTGTCGTTTTGGAGTTATGGCCCTTTTACTTAGAAAATAATGCCTTTTACTTAGAAAATAATGCAAATATATGCATATAGTTTGTCCGGCAAAACTGTTTGACAGATATTAATGAAACTTCATACACATGTTTAATGCATCAAGACCTGAAGCTAAGTCGATTCTGAGGATCATTTGATTTGTTGATGGGGATGGAATAAGGGTGAGGTTGGGTGCCCATAAACCGGTTTAAACCCCCGGTGACTTTTGTCACTGACCGTTCCAAGGCGGTACTTCCATCTTCCTCCTATTGTATGTTTGTTTTGTCTTTGTGCGTCTCTTGTTGTTTTTTCTACCTATGTACATTTGCTGTTTCCTTGTGTTGCTGTTCGGGCGAGTGTTTGTTCTGTATGTGGTGTTTCCTGCATGACTCATTTTTGTACTTGTTGTTTCGGAGTTATGGCCCTTGCACTTAAAAAAATAATGCAAATCTATGCGGCCATAACTTTTTCATTTGAAATGATATTTACTTCAATTTTTTTTATATGGTTAAACCTTAATGTGAATTTTCACATATATTGCGGGGGTTTTGATATGTCATTTTATTCTAAACTTATGGTCCTTGAACTTTGTGTGTTCGTTGCTTTGTTTGTCGGTCAACTTTTAGTTTGTCTGTTGTTTTCTGGGAAAACTATTAAAATGATATAATTCATACATAACACATGGTTTAAGCAACAAAATTTGAAGCTGAGTTTATTTTGAGGTTCATTCAGTTTGTCTTTACAGAGTTATGGCCGTTGCACTTTACAAAAATCTGCAAAAATGAGAATTAGCTGTAACTTTTTTATTTAACAAGATATTCACTTCATTTGTTTTAAAGATAGTATCACCTTAATATATGGAAATCAAGATCTGAAGCACAGATTAGAAAATGTCAACACTTATTTATAAGGCATGTTGAATCAGAAAGTTTGCAAGTGGGCGTATTATGTACCGTATGCGGTACTCTTGTTTTTGGTAGATTTATTCAAAAAGATTAGATCTAAAAATAGCCTATGAGGGAAATTGTTAAGATATGATTGTACAGTTTCTGCCATGACCAAACATTCTGTGTGTATGTGCTATTATACAGTTTAGATACTTTTAGGCAGGTAGCTGCAAGATGCACGGCGAATCATGCCGAAAACTCACAGACGAGCTTTCTGCTTGACTTTCACCCTGCATTAAGCTGCCACTTGTTTCTAAATTTAACGTCTGGTTTAGAGGAGTTTTAATGTATTTTTTTCTATTGTAGAATATAATCTGACATGAATGTGACACTTGCATGGGGAAATTTTATGAATGCTGCCGGGATGCAACATACGGCTATTTCATCTTTGTCGAGGATGTAGAGAACATAGTAGTCATGCCCATGATCTATGACAGAGATCTACTGAACTCTGTCTGGAAAGGACAGATGTATATCCAAGCCATTGACAATCAACAAATTAAGGTATTTTTTACACTCTTAACAGCTGTGAGGTCTATTGTGAGAGCTGCCATGGATAGAAACTTCAAATATTTTCCATGTATCAAAACAAAAAAATTCCCCAATTGATTATCAATACAAATTTGATTTTAAATTATTGATACATTTCAGATATAGAAATGTCTAACCAGCTTTCAACAAAAACCTTTAACCTATTCCCTCATAGACTGTTTTTAGACCTAACTTTTTGAAAAAAATTACCAAAAAGAGAAATTTTAGAATTGTGTAGTTTCAAAACCATTTTTATAATTAGACCTTTTTAAACCTTTTCAGATGTCATCTCAAAACCAACATTTTACAAATTACTCATCTGGTAGCCAAAGTTTTTAGCTCGCCTGAGCCGAAGGCTGAGGATGAGCTATTGTTACCGTGATCAGTCCATCTTCCGGCCACATTTTCAAACGACATCTCCTCTAAAACTGCTGACCCGATTTTAACCAAATTTTCTCAGAAGCATCGATGGCTAGGGGGAATGAAACATTGTTCACATTATGACCCCTGGACCAAAAATGGCACCGCCCAAGGGCTTATGTTTTTCATAGGAAAATCTTTAAAATTCTTCTTCTCTGAAACTTTAAGGCCTACAGTGGTAAATACGCTATTCCTACCCACTTAACGCGTTTCTTACGCGTTACCTAACCGTTCGTTACCCGTTTCTTAGCCGTTTCGTTAAACGGGTTTCTAACCGTTTGTTTACGCGTTTCTTAACGCGTTTCCTAAACGTTTAAGAGCCCGGATGAAAGGGGAGTAATCATGGACGAAAGGGGGGTAATCCTTGATATGGCCTTTCTTTGAAATGGGAGACATTCTTACCTGTTGGACACTCCTGATATGTAAAATTAAGATTAATCATTTCGCTGCCAAACTCTGTCGTCTGCTAACTTTGTCGTCTGCTACACAATTTCATTCTTTTGATTTTCTTCATTTTTGTTTCAAAAACATAGTAACAGTAACAAACAGTTTTGATCCTGATGAGACGCCGAGTTACTCGGCGTCTCATCTGGGTCCAAAACCTTTTGCGTCTCATCTGGATCCAAACTGTTTGCAAAGGTAATCACAGATCCGACATTGGCAGCGAAAGGGTTAACAGTATTTAAACTTTCAATTCTCGTTTCATTTCCATAAGATCTAGCTAGATCTAGATCTATATTAAAATATAGATCTACATTCTCATTGCGTTCATCTATGTGTTGTAAAATGTCTTTTTTTGCTACTGTACGTACAGTACCGTAGAAGATATAGTAGACGTATTTTACAGTAGATATAGATCATATCAATCTAAACTATCTTTAAAACTAGAATTTATATTAATCTAAATTTTAAATTGGTTTAAAACGTTTGGATTTAACTTTGTACTGAGCCAAAGATCTACAATTATTAAAAAACATAGTTTTCTTGTATTTTGGAGAAGCTAACAGATCATACTTTTAGATCATTGGGCACATTATTTGGTATTTCTGTTACGTAATAGTTCGTAACTTTGTTGATAAGAAAGCAGTGGTGTGATCACTGTCAAGACCACTGTCCCCTGCTGAGAAAATAGCTAGGGGATTTACTGACCATCTGGCAGCTTTGATCGTATATTTAGGCTGGGTAAATAATAACTAAGACAATTTATTTTCATGCATTCATAACAATTATAGAGTTAGTATTTTTTAAATATTTGAATGCGGGGAACAAAAGTACTGACATTTGAAAGCAGTGTAAACACTGACAATATAGCTATAAAATCAGGGTGTTGATCAGGGTCTTCACTAGTATTTTCATAGGCCTAATTAAAAATCATCTAGCAAATTTAAGCCTGATAATAGTGAATGGAATATACAGTTAAACAATGATGGGCCATTCCACTTTTAAATTTCGGCATACAAAGGTTTAATCTTCACAAAGTAACAAAATAATAAGAACGTTTTCATAGTTATATGTCAGCATGAAATATGCCTATTTGTTTAAAACGCTTTAGATCTACCTCATAATGATGAAAACACCTTTGAAAACGTAATAGGTTCAGATCAGATTTCTCATGTGGAAGCCGTTTGATCTTGGGTCTGCATTATTTGCTTATCCCATTACATACACATGGATATAACACTCTAACGCCTTTGCAAGCAGAGTAAACCTAGACATGAAGGCTCTTGTAGGGGCCGTCGGATCATGGCCCACTCTGCATATGAAATTATAAATTAATAGAGTTGACTATATTTTCTACAAATATCAAAAAGGCGTGTGCACTAATACCGTTGTTAAATTCAGAAAGATCTAATAAATACTCATGATGTCATTTTTTTCTGACAGAAATTTTCAAATGGGAAAGGGTTAAGAAATAGAATAGATCTGAATTCTTTAGTAGGTTTCTTCATTCTAGATCCAAAATTTGGTGGTTTACTTTGTGACAGTTTTTTATCTGAAATGTAGAAACCTACTCAAAAAGAACTAATTCTTCAATCCTTTTGTTTGATATACAGTGGATATCTGATATTATAGCTTTGTACAAACAAAATTTAAGAACATATCGTTACCTAAATGAGCAAATCGTCGACACTAGCCGGGATTGAACCGCTAAACGTTCGTTGAGTGATGAATCGATTCTTATTTTGGCTAACCCGTTTCATTCGGATTTTTTTGAAAACGGCTATCATCGATAAGATCCGAAATCTCCGCATGAAACGGAAAACTTATGCACCTACCGCAACTTCTCTGGTATAATCGTTTCTTTACGCGTTTAACGCGTGTAAACCGTTTATCGCCTAACCGTTCGTTAACCGTTCACTACACGTTTCTTACGCGTAGAAAAACGGGTAAAAGGGTAGGAATAGCGTATTTACCACTGTAGAACTTTGATAATTGGTACGCAGCATGGTCTTATGGTCCTCTTCAAAGATTGTTCAAATTATGACCTCGGGCCAAAAATGGCTCTGCCCAAGGGCTTATCAGTTTTTCATAGGAAAATCTTTAAAAATCTTCTGAAACTGTAAGGCCTAGACCTTTGATGTTTTGTATGTAACATGATCTATTGGTCCTCTACAAATATGTAGCTTTGGCTTGTGGTCCTCTGCCCAAGAATGTTCAACTTACGACCCTGACCTCTGGGCAAAACTTGACCCTGCCTTTGGGCTTATCAGTTTCTCATGGGAAAAATATAAAATATTATTTTTCTCTATAATCATAAGGCTTAGACCTTTAATTAATGGCATACTGCTTTGCCATGTGGTTCTCTACCAAGATTGTACAAGCGATGATGATGGTGACAGGTCAAAAATGGCCCCGCCCCTGGGGTTATCTCAGGTGAGCCCTTCAGGGCCTCATGACCCTGTTTCTTAAAATATTTGTATGAAAAGGGCATTTGATATATCAATATTCTATGTAAAAATGGTAAAATTTTACAGGAAAATGAAATTCTCCAAACCTACAATACATTGCCAGCATTACTTATAGGGATTAAAACTGTCTTGAATAATTTCTTAACGTTGTTTGTAGAAGAACAAGGTACACATCTCAGTAATGACCAATTATCAAGGCCTTTTATGTCTTATAATTTCCAGATTATTATTTTTAAGAACAACTCTGAAAGTCGATCTATGTACGATATGTTAATCAGAAATGTAGATAGTCCTACCAGTAAACATAAATGGAATGTGCAATACAAATTTACAGATGCGCAGTGGAAGAATTTTTATAGTATGCCATTTCAAAGTAACAAAACGATAGCAACCTTCAAAGTAACAAAACGATAGCAACCTTCAAAGTAACAAAACGATAGCAACCTTCAAAGGTTTCAAGTTCAAATTTTGCACAGAGTTCTACCACTGAACAAAAATCGTAAAATGCTAAAAATAAAAATTTGATGGCATGTGTAAATGTACAGTTGGGTGAGCGGTCATTCCGACTGACAATAGACTATAACTAGGTACTTTACTTTTATGTGTACTCTTTTTACTAAGGAAACAAACAATAAGACATTTGTGAAAGTAAAACAAGTGAATGTGAAAGTAAAACAAGTGAATCATATGAAAGACAACCTAACAAGACATCAGTTCAATATCAAATTAGACAACACAACTGTTGTGTTGTGTGGACTTCTGTTTAACGTCAACACTAATGTGGAGGCGAATCAGAATGAGAATGACAATAAATTCTGGTCTACAGTTTAATACAAATATTTACCGCAGGTAAAATATATAAGCATCTAAATCCTATAGAGTAACATAAATTTTGGCCTGATGCCAGTGCAGGTTTTCGCGGGCTGTCAGAGTCACATGACTGCAGGCTAGCAATAGTCTGTATCAGCAATGTAACTGTCAGTATAGAACATCTCCCTCGTGAAAAATGAGAAATTGCTGAAAACTGTCAAATATTTAAAGATAACTATCTGGAAAACAAAATGCTCAAAATACATGTAGTCAATCTTTTTTTTTCAGTGAGTCACTCTGTGGTCCATTGTCCTGATGTAAAGGCATAATTGATCTCACTTGTACAGTAAATGGATATGGCAGGTTGTGAAAGATTGCTGTTTACATCATGAGAAATGCATGTAGTCCTTGTTCAACTGTATGGAAGACATTTGATGTTCTAGAGATTTTAAAGGATGTGTGTCTACAGTATGACAAATGCCTAGAGTCAACTGTAAACAAGAAATGGACATTTGGTACTTTACAGGATTTCTGTCAACAATTTGTATCAAATCTTTGCATTCTTTGGCCTATTGTACAGGATATATTGAATGTGAAACAGAAAGTTTTAAAAGATTTGTATCTACACTTTGAGAAATTCATTTGATCATTGTCCCACTATTGTAGAAACAGAATGGGACTAAATGTTTGAGACATCAAGGAGTTGAAAAGAGACACTGTTTTAGATTTATGTCTCCCCTCTGGTATTCAGTGTATACCTTGTTCAAGTATATAGAACGTTTGGATGTATGAAGCCAAAGATACAGGCTTTTTGCCTGCCTTCTGATGAACATGTGTTTAGTGCACCAATATTCCGAAGGAAGTGGATGTGTGAAGCTAAAGAAAGAAGGTTTTTGCCTGCCTTCTGCCTTTTTTATTGCTCCTAGATACAGAAGGAGCTAAAGAGTATAGACTTTCGTCTGCCCTCTGATGTGCATGTGTTTATCGCTCCTATATACAGAAGGAGCTGCTTAAGATAAGTTTTGCCTACCATCGAATGTGCGTGTAATGATTGTTCCAGTAAAAGTATAATAGGATGTGAGATGATAGAAACAATTTTATTAACCTTGTGAGATACATTTTTGTTCCAGTGTGTAGAAGGCATTAGCTGTAGTTGACGCTATATACAAGATTTGTGTCTACACCTTGAAGTGCTTATATTCTTTGATAGCAGAAAATGTCTCAGAGCTAGATAAAAGAAGTATTGATCCATTTAATCCTTTCCTTCATACAGACTGGACACGGTCACCTTTGCAAGTAGAGTAGAACCAGGTCACATGCTCCTTAGGAGCCATGTGATCAGGGCCTGCTCCATTTGCTCATGAAATTATACAGATCTACAGTTTCTGTCATGTTAAAATAATTCCTCTTTATAGTGGCATCTACCATCATACAATGATTCCTTACATGAATATTTATGAAGGAAGTGGATATATGTCTTTGTTAATTCTTGGTATGGCGATTTGACCCTTTACTCCATGAATATTCATTTAAGAAATAATGACATGAAAATTAATCACTCTATTTTCAAAAAAACAAATGCATGCAGGAAGTTTTAATGGCAGAAACTGTAGAATTGGATCTACTTAATTCCATAAGCAAACAGTGCAGACCCTAATCAGTTATTATACCCCCACCACCTGGGTGAGGGCTATATAGGAATCATCTTGTCCGTCCGTCTGTTGGTCGTCCGTCATTCGCATATTTCTGGGACATTTGCTTTTTTTCTTGGAAACCATTTTTGATACCACCTTCAAACTTAATACAAGTGTTATGCACGTACAGTTTCCTCCATGTTTCATAACTCTTGCACAAAATTTACCAAAGTTATGCCCCTCTTTAGCTTCATATTTTGTCTCTTAATTGGGACATATTTTTGGGACATGCAATTTTCTTTAAACTTAACTGATTTATGATATTGTCTTCAAACGTTGTACACATTATGAGGGTGATGAGAGGATGTGCAGTCAACAAGGGTTGTAACTCTAAATTCATTATTGATGGAGTTATTCCCCTTAGTTACTTTTCAGAGGCAATATTTTGTCCGGTGCATAACTTCTCAAGTACTGTAGGTACAACTGTGAAACTATATATAGATAGAGGGTGATAAGAGGATGTGCAGTCAACAAGGACTGTAACTCTAAATTCATTTTGAGGGTTTTATTCCCCTTTGTTACTTTTCATAAGTATTTTTTTGTCCAGAGCATAACTTCAAGTACTACTTCTACATTTCTTCACCATTGAACCTAAATTTTGCATATGCATTTATAATGATGTGTAGATGTGTGTGATATAAATTTTTATGTGAGTCAATCCTTGACTGGACTTTAAAAAATTTCTTTCCACAAGTGTGGATAAAAGGATTATTGAGCTATTGCCTTTTGTAATGAAGTCACTGGATCTTTTGACAAGGTGGTGGGTGGGGGTATCAATCACCATTAGTGATAGTTCTAGTTTGATCTTGGTCTACTCCATCTACACAGGTGTTCAAAAGTGTTAGTATTGAATAAAAGATTAACCCTTCTTTTTCTCTGACTCTGTAAGTACATATCGAGGGCTTGGTGCAAAGCTATTGTAACTCCTTAACAAAGTGAAGGAGTTACAATAGTCTTGCACCAAGCCCTCGATATACTCAACAAAAATATATATTTAAGGGTCAGTGGTACTTTTCCCATGATAGTGTTTATGCAATGACACTACAATTTTGGCATCCTGTATTTTCCATGTACAAAAATGAATTTAAAGAAAATTTACTGGAAGTATTGTCATACTACCGATTTCGGTGAGTTTGAGTATTACCAATAAGGTCCTATAGGCATCCATGGAATGAAAAAAGGAACATTTGAAATTTCTGAAATTCTATAAAAAAAATCAATTTCATTTTACTCTTATCTGGAATACCAAAAAAACATGTCTTTGGTATGTCAGACATTTGGTAAACCTTTTCATGATCCATTATTTCTAATGTTGACTTGATTTTCGATTTCCAGAGCAAGGAAAACTGTTGAAAATTAGCAATTTGTGTGAAAACTTTGTTTTACGTATTTTTCTCAATTGAAGTGCATAAGACACTTGCATGTATAATTTTCATCTGCACTCGTTAATTGAACCTGTAACAATAATTCATACAAACTTTGTTGAGATTAAGCGATGTTAGTACCAAAGTTGCATAGTGAATACATTAAGCCCTATTGGAGACTGACCAGTGACCCTTAAATTCTTTGGTTAGTATATCTTCATTCACTGCTGAGTAGTATTGTTTTGAAATGGTTACCTAGGTAACAAAAAAGCTTGGATTGTAATCATATACAGATTTACTGAGCATCTGGTCTGGACCCAGGGTGTCTTGTCATGATTAGCAAGAGAAAAAGAAGGGTAAAAGAAATTATTATTATTATTATTATCACACAGGATATGTGCGTTCAAAAGTGCTTCACATAGATACATTTTATATACAAAACCGGGTATATTCAATGTGTAATTATAGAACATTTAAAATAAATATATTTTATACTTATATATAGATAAGAATAATAATAATAATAAACAGAATTTATTTAGAACATAGGTAAAACAAAAATAGAAATGTTTTCGGTATGTAATAATTATACTAATAGTTTTTGTAGCTATTGTAATAGTATAGCCTATTGTGTGTATACACCAGTATTGTATATAATTCTGTTTATCCCTTTACTCCATGAATATTCATGAAAGAAATATTGATATGAATATTGATTAAATGAATATTGAAATAGCATATCAACACGGTGAATTTTGTCATGGCAGAAACTGTAGAATCATATCTGTATTATATCATTAAGCAAACACAGCAGACCCTGATCAGATGGCTCCTATACGGGCTATTTAATCTGGGTCTACTCGGTTTATTAAGGTGAAGAAACTTTCAAGGAAGGTATATTTATGGAATACAGGGTTAAGGTGGTAGGAAAGTGTTAAAGAGAGGGGACTTTGCAAGCAGTTTGGATCCTGATGATAAACCTTGTAATTTGGTGTTTTATAAGGATCCTGCTTCACACCCTGGTCAGGGTTTAATCCTTCAACCCATAGATAAGACTTTTAATACATTTGCAGACAGTGTAGACCCAGATCAGAGGGTTCCTTTAGGAGCCATCTGATCACATTCTGATGTTTGCTTGTGGAAGTATATAGATCATGTTATTCTAGTTTCTGTAATGGCCAAAACTTTGTGTTCATTAGCCATTATGAAAAATAATCTAATTGATATTCATGAATAAATATTCATGGAGTAAACGATTGAAATTGTTTTAAAATGAAGCTTGTAATGATTGATACATAATCATGCTGTGGGTGAATCTGTGACTGCCTTTGCCAACCGTTTGGACCCAAATGAGATGCAAAATTACTTGATGTCTCATAGGGTCAATCTTTAACCCTTTCCTTATTCTATGTTTATTCCAAATTTCAAATATTCATGGACAAAAAAGTTATAATGAAATAAGGAAGGTGGAACATTGTAGCCGTTTTAGAAAACAAAGAAATAGATCAAATTCCATAAGCAAACAGAGCAGACCCTGATCAGATGGTTCCTATAGGAGCCATATGACGGGGTGTACTCTGTTTGCAAATGTATGAAAACGTGTCTATATGAGGGAACTGGTTAACTGTTTTAAACTGACACTAAGTGTGATTTTTAAGAGAAATAAGATATAAAAAAATATAGTTACAAGCTTTGAATAAGAAAAAAAAGGAAAGTTTCAGCAGATTTTTATTTCAACATTTATCTGAAAAGGTGCTGGACCACAGGTCTATTTGAGATTTGGTCGTACAGTGCAGACCTCGCTAAACGTTCGAAATCTGCACATAGTAGAAACTAGAATCATATCTATATTACTGTATAAGCAAACAGAGCAGATCCTGATCAGATGGCTCCTCCAGGGTTCTTCTGATCTAGGTTTACTTTGTTTGTAAAGGCATAGAAATACATATTTATGGACAATCTAGAATTTGACTTTGTTTGAGTGGTGACTGTAGGAAGATGTTTAACTGTAGATACTGATAGAATATGCACAATAAATCCTGTAAACATCAGTTAGGACTGATAGAATATGCACAATAAATCCTGTAAACATCAGTTAGGACTGATAGAATATGCACAATAAATCCTGTAAACATCAGTTAGGACTGATAGAATATGCACAATAAATCCTGTAAACATCAGTTAGGACTGATAGAATATGCACAATAAATCCTGTAAACATCAGTTAGGACTGATAAAATATGCACAATAAATCCTGTAAACATCAGTTAGGACTGATAAAATATGCACAATAAATCCTGTAAACATCAGTTAGGACTGATAGAATATGCACAATAAATCCTGTAAACATCAGTTAGGACTGATAAAATATGCACAATAAATCCTGTAAACATCAGTTAGGACTGATAGAATATGCACAATAAATCCTGTAAACATCAGTTAGGACTGATAAAATATGCACAATAAATCCTGTAAACATCAGTTAGGACTGATAGAATATGCACAATAAATCCTGTAAACATCAGTTAGAACAGATGATGTATTTTTGTTATGGAAATGTAAAGTCTTTGTGTAATATTAGATTGTTTTTGTTAGAATTGAAATAGACGTGTTAATTAAGATGTAGATAGTGTTTTCCTATACCCTGAAGGGTTCTTGCTAGTGTTTTACTATACCCTGAAGGTTTCTTGCTATATGTCATGGCAATATGTTTAAGCCATGTAACAATATTTCCAGCAAATCTTTCATAAATACATCCTGTGACTTTGATAAAGGTTCAGGTGACATTCTTGAATTGCCACAATATTGGTAAAATCTTATTCGAATTAACATGTATGCAGAAATGTTACACATTAATTATTTATTCATATATTCTTTCAAATCATTTCAAATAGACATCTTTTCATATCTTTGCAAACAGAGTAGACCCCAGATCAGATGGCTCTTGTAGGAGCTGTCTGATCAGGGTCTGCTCTGTTTGCTTATGTTGTACTATACATCTGCCAGGGTCAAACATTAGGTGTGTTCATATACTCGTACCATTATAAAAAACAGCTCATACATTTTCTTGGTCATCTTAATGCGCACAGATCAGATCTGGGGAGCATATTGTTTTTGCTCTGTCTGTTAGTTTGTTTGTCACCGACTTTAACACTGGTAATAACTTTTGAGCCAGTATAGATATTTGGCATGCATACATGTTTGTATCTCATAAAGCCACACATTTTGAGGGGTGACATCTACAGGTCAACCTTCAGGGTCAAAGGTCAAATTGGCCAGGGAGGTGTGTATGTGGGGTGGGGGCATAGTGTTTCACAAAAACATCTTGTTTCTTACATAAATATTCATTAGTGAAAGGGTTAACAAGATATTTAGTTATTATTAGATCTTCATACACACATCCTCCTGTATAAAGCTGTCTGCAGTGTTTCTATATAGTGAGGTTGTCATGACCTTTGTAGAGAAGTTGTCACCCAATTGTTTTAACCCTATCCCTGTTCTATACATTGTAACCATTTTAGAAAGTAAAGAAACATCTTTCAAATTCCATTAGCAAACAGGGCAGACCCTGATCAGACGGCTCCTATTGGAGCTGTCTAATCTGGGTCTGCTCAGTTTGCATATGTATGAACATGTTTATATGAAGGAAAGGCTTAACCCATTCCTCCATAGGCTAATTTTAGACCCAACCTCTTTGAGTAAATCTACCGAAAAGGAACAAATGGAAACCTTTGGAATCCTATGGAGCAAATGCTCTATTTATCACAATGGTTTAATTTAGTGACTTTTACAGAGGTGTAAGAAGGCATATTTATGGAGGAAAGAGTTAAACAATAAATAATTATGTTCTTTTATAATGGATGAAGATCCAGACCATCCTTTACTTCATAGATAATATATCTGTTCCGGATACACAGTTCTTTGCCATTCATAAGCTTTATTATCCAAATTGGCAAGGCTGATATACATAAAGCTAAGACTGTGTAGGGAGGTAGGACAAGCAAATTGCCAAGTGATCAGCATCTTGTCAAGATTCAAACACTGTAACGCTGTCTTGAAAGAGAATTGGAAGGGAAATGGACTTGAACCCTTAACCTCAGATGCTATTTTTAGATCCAACCTCTTTATATCAATCTACCTAAAAGCAGCATTTAATAGAGAAAATGACAATTTTAGAATGTGCAGTTTGAAACCATTGTGACAAATAGAGCATTTGCTCCTATGGAGCAAACACTCTATTTATCCCAGTGGTTTCAAAAAGTGACTTACAGAGGTGTCACAATTCTTCATTGGGAGTGAATGGGTTTACAATGGAAGTAGAGTGAGGGCATGTTTGGTTATTGCTTACAATACATTGCCCATGCATCTGGTAGTGTTGGGAATCAGATCCAAAAGTTTTAATCGATCATTGATTATTGGTCATGATTAAATTCTAATATGACTGGCTTATTTCAGTTTGGTTAAGTCCAAATGTGGGTTGTAGGTTTGCAATCAATGTACATGTATATCCAGAACAGACTCTTTCTAAAACATGACATTTGAGAAGGTTGAATTGTTTTGAATCTTAGATTACAAAATGATTGTTTGGTTAAACAATGCGACAAAAAGTGTGTAAAACATAACAAGATGTTTGGTTAAACAATGTGACAAAAAGTGTGTAAAACAACGCGACAAAAAGTGTGTAAATCCTAACAAGATGTTTGGCCTTGTCTGGCCGTTAGCTAATCCAGGGTTCCCACGGACAGGGAAAAGTCGGGGAAAAAGAATTTTTTTTCAAGGTCAGGGAAAAGTCAGGGAATATTTTAATTGGTCAGGGAAATTTGAAATTTGGCAAAAGTCAGGGAAAAGTCAGGGAATTTTGGAACCAAAGGATGAGGGCTGAGGAAATATGTCAAAAAGGAGAAAGAATGAAAATAAAAGGCTAAGGCAGTTTCTTCAATTTTGACTAAACCAAACATCTTTATACATAAATACTTGAATTTCTCTGATCTAATATTTTGACTATTAAGGGCCTTTTTCAAAGATTATCATGTGAAAATACACGTCACATTTTTGTTACATGCATTCAGCCATAAAATCAAAGAGAACATCTTTGTACATCTTTGATTAGCTTTGTATATTTCACATCCAAATTTTATAGTATATCTGTCATGAAGTATGTTAAAACAAAATTATTGGAGAATTCTGGCACCTCTGCAAGACTCCAGCATCCATTTTGACAGCAGTGCTAGAATAGGGCAGCAATGCTAGATATTGGACATTCTACTGTAGTGTCTTCACTTGTAAGGGCAGCAATATTTGGTCTGCTATTAGGAAAACCGTGAAAATGTAGACCCTTATCTGGCATCTACATAGACCCATTAAAAGGACCTATTTTTCCCAATTTGGGAAAAACATCCCAAGTGATGCAACATTTTGATTAAATTGCAAAACAAGAGGGCCTGAAAGGCCCTGATATCGCTCACCAGAAAATCAGAGGAGAATATTTTCAAGGTTTTCACCATGTGTTTCTATAGAAAACTAGCCAGCCCTGAGGCCCAATTTTAATAGCATGCTGTATCAGTGTCTTACACACTGTATGACGTACAGTCGATGTACCATTAACGGATCAGTAGCGACATTTTTAGTTGCAGCGATAAATTGACGAAATCTCTGTACCTTTAATGTTTTGAAGTGTATTAACATTTCATTTTCCAACACACCGACAGAAAAATTAGGCTTTTTCTTGTAGAAATGTTGTTTTCAGTGTGGTTTATTACCACCGTGTAATTGTAGCATTACCGGACTATTTTAAGCTATAGCGGATCACGTGGTTATTTCATGTTGGGTACCATCTCAAACTAATTATTACCTGTCAGAAATCAGCAGTTTGGTCAGAAAACTTAAAATAACCATTAAAACTGTTAAATTACAGAAACAGAGTTTCTTATTAGTACTATCTTTATTAATTTTTTGAATTATAAATGCTTATGCTAACAACTTATGTGCATACGAGTAAAAACCTGAAGATTTTTTTTAAATCACATAGCATTGCATTTGCAAACAGATTATGTGCAATACTATAGGATCTCGCCAGGAACAGAACTTTTCGACATTGGGAATTGGGAAAGAATGGTAATAAAAACCTGGTGACATACAGAAACTTCACTGTGACAGAAACTTCCAACTTGTTGAAGGTGGTCACTATACATTAGAAGTAGAAGTACAGAAAAAAATGGTGTCGTGGTTTAAGAATCCAGTCTGCATGAATGGTTAAACCTTTTCCTGTTCAATATTCGAGTGAGAAATAATGGTATCATGCATATTTATTTGCTGATCTTTTATAATGCCTTAATTATGTACACAGAACATTTTGGTACAGTAGAAACTAGTCAAATCTATGATAAGCAGGAGCCATCTGGTCTGTGTCTACTATGTTTGCTAATGTATGAAAAAAGTTTGTAAGGAAAAGGTTAAAGCAAATTATGATTGTGTCAGGATATTTGCCTCTTTAGATCCAAGATATCAAGGGCAAACAAATGGGATCAGGAAGAGATGCTAAGTAACTCCATGCCTTATCAGGATCCAAACTGTTGGATAGTTCTGATTATCTTCTCGAAATGCTGTTGAAAAAAAGTCAGCTCAAAATTGGAAGCACATGACAATTGGAAGCAAACAAAACTCTCGTTGCAGTGAATGTGTAAAGAAACAGCTAAAACTACTGGTGTTTACCTACATTTATTTATAACATGATTAACTCTAATTTGCTTTTCTCAGCAAATTATCACATACAGTAAACCCCCTCTTAGCTGGAATACTACAGAGAATGATTCAGGCTGGTGGCTGCTTAATGCATGATGAACGTCATACAGAAAAAACCTCTGTATGAACTTTCTGCATGAATTTCACCCTGCATTAAGCCTGTACTATTTTAAAATTCAGCTTACACAGAACAAATGAAAGATTAACCATTTCTACCATAGATACACATTTTATCACCTTTGCAAACAGAATAGACCCATATCAGGCAGCTCCTGCAGGAGCTGCCTGATCAGGGCCTACTCTGTTTGCTTAGAAAAATATCATAAATCTGAGTTTTTACTGTAGTCTACTGCCAAAATATTTCTTAACTTTGCTTAAAAAAAATTTTTTTTTACTTAATTATATATTCATAGTAGATGGAGTCTCTAATAAAAAATCATGGAGGAAAGGGTTAAGAGAGGTAGAAAATATTCAAGATACTTTATACTTTGGGTGCATATTAGGACATGTTTGGCATCCTGCATGTAGCATTCAATATTGAGCAATTAAAAATGAAAAAGTCAAAAACATTTTTTTTTAAAATGATCAAAACACTACTGCTGTATATATAGTTGTCATAAAGAGAGAGGTGGTAAGGATTGGCTGATGGGGAGGACGGAGGCCAACATTTATTGATCATGCTCATAGATGACCAATTAAACTTAATCTGTTAACATGGGGTCAGGGAAAATTGAAATTCGGACAGGGAAAAGTCAGTGAAAAGTCAGGGAATTTTATTTTTTCTGTTTTGTGGGAACCCTGTAATCTGTATGTTCTCTATAAGGTTATGTATAAACCATTGACAATGGCCTGTCCTTTGCTGATCATCACATTGGAACCTTCAGGGCGTGATGGTTGAGAACTGTGATTAATCGGCATATCACTAGTATCTGATTTATTTCATCAAGGCAACTTGCAGTCCACTAGTTTCTTCACATGCAGTTGTCCTATAAGCATTATGCCTTTGCCCATCAAACTTCACACACTTGTCCATCATAATTTCTGTTTATGCTTATGCAAACAGGGTAGACCCAGAACAGATATCTCCTATAAGAGCAGTCTGATGAGGCTCTGCTGTTTGCTTACAGATTGATATACAATTCGGGGTCCATGCTTATAAAACTTTTAGTTGAGTCTGAGAACGTTCTCAAGCATTTGATTGGTCAGATTTGAGCCTTTGGCTCAAATCTGACCAATCAAAAGCTTGAGAACTCAAATCTGACCAATCAAAAGCTTGAGAACGAAACTCGGACTCAACTAAAAGCTTTATAAGCATGGACCCAGATCCAATTCTACAGTTAATGTGAAGGCGAGACATTCTTGTGTTTGTATGCTATAGCAACGTAGTTAATATTCATACTGTCATTATTTCTTACATTAATATTCATGAAGTAAAATATTTAGAAAGTTTTAATACTGGAAATTTCAAACTTTACTTTAGATTTAACAAACCCATCGTGACTGGTATGCAAATACTCCAAAATTATTTGATTTACTTTTCCAGTGATGAACTTTGGGAATCTAAGCCATGTTGCAATTCAGATCACATTGAATTAGAGAACATTGGGAAACTATTGTGCGAAATTGACTCAAATGTATTTAAATTACAAGCACTTGGCTTAGAGACCACCCAAAGGTAAAGTAGGTTCACTGCTTGAAGTTGTAAGATGTTACCCCGTGTCTAACTAACTTCTGCAGTGGGATTTGGGCCGTAGTAATGCTTCTTTTGACTTTGAATCATGGGAAGCAGTGAATTAGTCACAAGTTTTGATATTTTGTGACTAATAATGCCAAAGAGCTGAAAATTAAACTCATATTTGCCTTACCAATGTTCAAGGGTTTTAAAATGAACGAACTATAAAAGTAGCCACAGAAGATTGGATCAATATCTGTGAAAAATTGAAGTAAAAAAGAATGTCTTGTCACACAAAATGTGGACAGTGTTGTGCATGCTTGATGGGCTGGTGTCTTTAAAATAACAAGTATACAGCTGTTCTGTCCTTATCTGCTTCACCTGCAAGTCATGATCGTAATTAAGCAAAATAAAACTACTTCATGATCGTAATTAAGCAAAATAAAACTTTACTTCATGATCGTAATTAAGCAAAATAAAACTTTACTTCATGATCATAATTAAGCAAAATAAAACTTTACTTCATGATCGTAATTAAGCAAAATAAAACTACTTCATGATCGTACAAAATAAAACTTTACTTCATGATCGTAATTAAGCAAAATAAAACTTTACTTCATGATCGTACAAAATAAAACTTTACTTCATGATCGTACAAAATAAAACTACTTCATGATCGTAATTAAGCAAAATAGAACTTTACTTCATGATCGTACAAAATAAAACTTTACTTCATGATCGTAATTAAGCAAAAATAAAACTTTACTTCATGATCGTAATTAAGCAAAATAAAACTTTACTTCATGATCGTACAAAATAAAACTTTACTTCATGATCGTAATTAAGCAAAATAAAACATTACTGCTTAAACCCTTTGAATGCAGGAAATGAGTACACTATAATTTGAAGACAATGTAGACCCAGATCAGAGGGCTCCTATGGAGCTCTCCCTGATCAGA
The DNA here is from genome assembly GCA_963576725.1 of Azorinus chamasolen. Classification (NCBI taxonomy): domain Eukaryota; kingdom Metazoa; phylum Mollusca; class Bivalvia; order Cardiida; family Solecurtidae; genus Azorinus; species Azorinus chamasolen. The sequence continues at coordinate 61,651,044 of OY755241.1, read as the reverse complement.
GTTAACACTGTTAGTCATTCAAACCCTATTGCAAACTTTAACCTTTCTACCAATGAGCGGTAATGGACAATTTCACATTGAAAATTAGCATTGAAGGGTTAAGTCTGTGGATACATGTATATTGTGTTAACCCATTCCCTCTTTAGTCTAAGGCTATTTTTAGACCCAACCTCCTTGAATAAATCTACTAAAAAGGAGCATTTACTAGAGAAAAGGAAACAAATTGTGTAATTTTGAAACTATTGTGATAAATAGAGCATTTGCTCATATTTTCATAAAGTGAATTTTGCAAGAGGCGTCAAAAGGCATCAGTTATGGGGGAATGGGTTAAACAAATGTAATGGAGTAACATATAGTGTAAACCCGTATCATCTCCTTCTAAAGCAGTTTGATATTGGACAGCACAGGATATACATCGTTGCAAACCTACAACCCTTATTTGGCCTTTAACAAATATAAACAACCCCCTCCTCCCTTATCAGAAAAGTCCAATTGACCACACACGTTCTACATGGGTCAGTTGTCATGACAGCCCATGTTGTTCATACCTTGGTCAGTTGTCATGACAGCCCATTCTCGTACTAGCTCTGTAACTCTGACATGCATTTTTGGGTATTGGAATTACTTGATACAAATGTTCACTACATCTACCAGTCTTGGCATGTATAAAATTCTGGTTCATTTTCATAGTCAATTCTAATTAATATTCATGAATTCATTATTACTTACCTGAGTATTAACCAGGTAAACGGTTAAATAGTTCCTTATTTGGTTTCCGAGGAAATCATGATCTTAATTATCTACAGCTTGTAAGATATTTGATTGAAATTTTGATTTGGGATTTCTGAACAAGTTAACCCTTTCCTGATGGAGACGCCTTTTGACATCTTTGCAAACAGAGTAGACCCAGATCAGACAGGTTCTATAGGAGCTGTCTGATCAGGATCTACTCTGGTGGCTTATGAAATGATATAAACCTGTCTTGTTAAAATTGCCTTGTCAATGATGCCACTGTGAAATTTCAACTAATATTAACTAATATTCAAGTCCATTTTTACATGAATATTCAGGGACTAAAGGATAAAGGGTCATAACACTGTAGATTTATCTGTAGAATTATCTGATTGTACGACCATCTAGATAAACTTTAATCTTCAACACACTACTGGCAACAATGTGCATTTGCAAATAGTCTGGATCAAGTTGAGATGCCAAATAATTTGGCATCTGATCAGGATCCAAGCTATTTGATACTCTATCATTATTTTTGGAAAGGAAGAGATTTAGAATTGAAAGAAACAACAATATTTTCAGATGAATATTGCCCAGTGTGCAGAAGGTCAAGTCTATATACATACTTTATGTCTGTGTGGCTATGTAAACTGTAGACCCAGATCAGGTGCCCCATAAAAGATGCAGTGTCTGATCAGGGTCTTGCATGTTAAATAATACTTTTTGTATATTAGTTCAATTAGTGTCAAACTCTGATGAAATGCCATATTTGTCATGTAGTGAATGAGCTGGGTTTGCAAATCCCAGAAGATAAGTTTTCAAGGCACAACATGCTATTTTAACCCTTTCCCTGTTCTATATTTATTCCAAATTTCAATACCTACTATAAAAATTATTTTCATTGACAAAATAGTTTTAATGATATACAAATGTATAGAAGGTGGAATATTGTGGCAATTTTAAAAACTAGATATATCAAATTTCATCAGCAAACAGAGCAGACACTGATCATATGACTACAGGAGCTCTCTGATCTGGGTTTACTCTGTTTGCAAATGAGGGAAAAGACATTTATATGAAGGAAAGGGTTAATTAACATGCAATAACCTATTTGTATTAACTTTGTCATATCAATATGTCTTCTTGTGTTAAATGTTATAGGTACATTTGTATATGCAAAGTTCTGACAATCTCATTTATGCAAATACGATTCAGGTGGAACAAGGAGTAACTAATGGTCGCCTGTTGTTTTAAATTTATTATAAAGTCAGGACGAATTACAACATTTTATGCTCACGTTTAATCATGAAAGCTTGTTCCATTAATTCTTTCCCTGTTCACATTCATGTAAGAACTAATGACGTCAGGATTATTTGATTAGTTGAATGTTTATTATGTAAACATTTCAAGGGAATTTATTGGTTTGACAAAAACGCAGAATCAGGGTCCATGCTTATAAAGCTTTTAGTTGAGTCTGAGTTTTGTTCTCAAGCTTTTGATTGGTCAGATTTGAGTTCTCAAGCTTTTGATTGGTCAGATTTGAGCCAAAGGCTCAAATCTGACCAATCAAATGCTTGAGAACGTTCTCAGACTCAACTAAAAGTTTTATAAGCATGGACCCAGCTCTATATCATGTCAAAAGCAAACTGAGCAGACCTTGATCAGATGGCTCCTATAGGAAATGTCTCATCTGGGTCTATTCTGTTTGCAAATGCGTGCAAAGGCATTTATATGAGGGAAACTCTATGTATTCTACCTGCATTATATCTCATCCTTTGAAAGGTTCAGATAAAATGCAGGTAGAATACATATCCTGACAAACACATTATTGGAACTTGCTGTTATGGTAACAGTTGTCCACTCTTTGTTAGCTCACCTGGCATGAAGTGCTAAGGTGAACTATTGGGATTGCCCTGTGTCCCTCCTCCCTCATGATGACATGGTAGATCCTTTGCAACTGAATAGACCCGGATCAAACAGATCCTGTAGAAGCTGTCTGATCTGGGTCTGTTTGTTTGTTTATGGAATTACATACATTGTACATGTATGTAGATATGATCCTACAACTGAATAGACCAAGATCAGACAACTCCTGTAGAAGCTGTCTGATCTGGGTCTGCTTGCTTTATGGAATTATGTCTCCCCCATATTTATATGGGGGAGACATATTGTTTTCGTGAGAGTTGTCTGTCTGTCCGTCTGTCCGTCACACTTTTTGTCCATCTGTCCGTCACACTTTTTGTCCGGACGATAACTTCAATATGCCTGATGCCAGTTGATTGAAACTTCATATATGGAAAGAGCATAATGAGAGGAAGTGTCATGCACAAGGTCCATAACTCTGGCTTCGCTAATATAGGAGTTATTGCCCCTTGTAAAAAAATAACACTTTTTTGTCCAGGCGATAACTCCTATATGGCTCATGCCATTTGATTGAAACTTCATATATCGAAAGATCATGATGATAGGAAGTGTCATACACAAGGTCCATAACTCTGGCTTCACTAATAATGGAGTTATTGCCCTTGTAATGTTTTTTCACATTTTTTTGACCGGACGATAACTCCTATATGGCTCATGTCATTGAATTGAAACTTCATATATGGAAAGATCATGACAAGAGGAAGTGTCATACACAAGGTCCATAACTCTGGCTTCACTAATAATGGAGTTATTGCCCTTGTAATGTTTTTTCACAATTTTTTTTCCTGACAACTCCTATATGGCTCATGCCATTGGATTGAAACTTCATACATGGAAAGATCATTATAAGAGAAAGTGTCATGCTTAAGGTCCATAACTCTTGTTTCACTAATATTGGAGTTATTGCCCTTTGTTAAAAAAATCACATTTTTTGTCAGGATGATAACTCCTATATGGCACATGCCATTGGAGTGAAACTTCATACATGGAAAGATCATGATAAGAGATAGTGTCATACTAAGGTCCTTAACTCTGTCTTCAATAAATAGAGTTATTGCCCCTTTTACATTTGTTTAACGCTTTCTTGTCCGGACGATAACTCCTACATGGCTCTTGCCATTGTATTGAAACTTCATACATGGAAAGAGCATGATGAGAGAAAGTGTCATGAACAAGGGTCATAACTCTGGCTTCAATACTTTTGGAGTTATTGCCCTTTGTTACATTTTTTGTCTGATCAATAACTCCTCTTCGACTGATGCTATTGGAATAAAATTTCATTTATGGAAAGAGCATGATGAAAGTAAGCGTCATGCACAAGGGCCATAACTCTTGTATCAATATTTTTGAAGTTATTAGCTGTTATCATTTTCTTCTTGAAAAATATGGTGTGGAAAGCGCATAATGAGGGGAAGTATCAATCATCAAGTCCATAACATTTTTAGTGATTTCCCTTTACATATTGTTTTTATTAGAGGGGAGACATCCGTTTTTGTGACAAAAACCTAGTTATATGTGTAGATCTGATTCTACATTTTTTATCTCGGTCAACGAATTATCTTGAAATGATCAATTCACACATAAATGTTCATAAAGGAAAGAGTTAACCCATTGCCTCATAGGCTAGTTAGAATGAATCAACCTTAAAGCAGTTGTGCATATCCTAGTATAGACTAATATACAACCGAAAAGCAGTTGTGCATATCCTAGTATAGACTAATATACAACCGAAAAGCAGTTGTGCATATCCTAGTATAGACTTATATACAACCGAAAAGCTGTTGTGCATATCCTAGTATAGACCAATATACAACCGAAAAGCAGTTGTGCATATCCTAGTATAGACTAATATACAACCGAAAAGCAGTTCATGTGCTATTGTAAAACTTTTAATTTCTATTCATGATTCTATTATTTCTTACATGAATATGCATTGAGTAAAGGGTTAAATGTATATTCAAATTGTGTGATGTTAATTTATTCATATTTGTGTGATGTTAATTTATTCATATTATGTGATGTTAATACGAATATTGTGTGATATTAATATTATGTGATGTTTAAGAGAAATATGAATATTGTTCAATTTGTGTGATGTTAATATGATGTTATAATGTATATTGTTTGATGTTAACCCTTTCCCTCATAGGCTTTTTTAGCTCACCAGAGCACAAAGTGCTCAGGGTGAGCTTTTGTGATCGCCTGATGTCCGTCGTCCGTCGTCCCGCGTCAACAATTTGAACCTTTAAAAATCTTCTCCTCTGAATCTACAGGGTTCTCAGCTTTCATCTTTGGTACATAGCATCACCTATAGGTCCTCTACAAAAGTTATATAAATAATGCCCCTGGGGTCAAAATTGGCCCCGCCCCAGGGGTTGAAAGTTTTCAATAGAAACATATAGTAAACCTTTGAAAATCTTCTCCTCTGAAACCAGAAGGTTCTCAGCTTTCATATTTGGCACATAGCATCATGTTCAGGTCCTCTACAAAAGTTATATAAATTATGACCCTGGGGTCAAAATTGGCCCCGCCCCAGGGGTGGGAAGTTTTCAATAGAAACAAATAGTGAAATCTTTGAAAATCTTCTCCTCTGAAACTGGAAGGCTCTCATCTTTCATATTTGGCACAGAGCATCATGTTCAGGTCCTCTACAAAAGTTATATAAATTATGGCCCTGGGGTCAAAATTGGCCCCGCCCCAGGGGTGGGCAGTTTTCAATGGAAACAAATAGTGAAATCTTTGAAAATCTTCTCCTCTGAAACTGGAAGGCTCTCAGCTTGCAAATTTGGCACAGATCATCATGTTCAGGTCCTCTACAAAAGTTATATAAATTATGGCCCTGGGGTCAAAATTGGCCCCGCCCCAGGGGTGGGCAGTTTTCAATGGAAACAAATAGTGAAATCTTTGAAAATCTTCTCCTCTGAAACTGGAAGGCTCTCAGCTTGCATATTTGGCACAGATCATCATGTTCAGGTCCTCTACAAAAGTTATATAAATTATGGCCCTGGGGTCAAAATTGGCCCGCCCCAGGGGTGGGCATTTTTCAATAGAAATATATAGTGAAATCTTTGAAAATCTTCTCCTCTGAAACAAGAAGGCGCTCAGCTTTCATATTTGGCACATAGCATCATGATCAGGTCCTCTACAAGAGTTATATTAATTTTGACCCTGGGGTCAAAATTGGCCCCGCCCCAGGGGTGGGTAGTTTTCGGAATAGAAACAAATAGTGAAATCTTTAAAATCTTCTCCTCTGAAACTGATAGGCTCTCATCTTTCATATTTGGCACAGAGCATCATGTTCAGGTCCTCTACAAGAGTTATATAAATTATAGCCCTGGGGTCAAAATTGGCCCCGCCCCAGGGGTGGGCTGTTTTCAATGGAAACAAATAGTGAAATCTTTGAAAATCTTCTCCTCTGAAACTGGAAGGCTCTCAGCTTGCATATTTGGCACATAGCATCATGTTTAGGTCCTCTACAAAAGTTATATAAATTATGGCCCTGGGGTCAAAATTGGCCCCGCCCCAGGGGTGGGAAGTTTTCAATAGAAACAGATAGTGAAATCTTTGAAAATCTTCTCCTCTGAAACTGGAAGGCGCTCGGCTTTCATATTTGGCACAGAGCATCATGTTCAGGTCCTATATAAAAGTTATATAAATTATGGCCCTGGGGTCAAAATTGGCCCCGCCCCAGGGGTGGGTAGTTTTCAGTAGAAACATATAGAGAAAACTTTGAAAATCTTCTCCTCTGAAACTGAAAGGTTCTCAGATATCATATTTGGCTCATAGCATCATGTTCAAGTCCTCTACAAAAGTTATATAAATTATGTCCCTTGGGTCAAAATTGGCCCGCCCCAGGGCTGGCTAGTTTTCTATAAAAGCATATAGTGAAAACTTTGAAAATCTTCTCCTCTGATTGTCTGGTGAGCGCTTCAGGGCCATTCTGGCCCTCTTGTTTAGCTCATCTGTTTCGAAGAAATCACAAGCTATTGTCATAACCCCGGCGTTTGAGTCATTGTCGTCGTCATCCGAAATCTTAACATTGACCATAACTTCTTCAATTTTTCATTTACAACCTTCATTTTTGGTATTCATGTTCATCTTGACAATGACGACAGCCTCTCTTAATGAATCTACCCAAAAGGAGCATTTACTAGAGAAAAGGAAAATGTTAGAATTTTGTAGCTTGAAACCATTTTGATAAATAGAGCATTTGCTCCTATAGGAGCAAATGCTCTATTTATCACAATGGTTTCCAAAAGTGGTTATTACAGAGGGGTAGAAAGGCGTATTTATGGAGGAAAGGGTTAAGATGAATACTGCATATGAGTTAATGATGATTAGTGTGCGTTTGAAAAAAAACTCTGATAAGATGAGGTCCTTCGAAAGCAAAAACAGCAATACAAAAAGAGAAAATTGCATTCTCAGTTTTATTGAGTCTATTCATGAAAAGTAATTTATATTGCAACACTGCTCATGCCCACTAGCACCGGCTCAAGCGATATTCAATTTTCAAAACTAAAAGCACTGAAATTGATCCTGCAGGACCAGAATGTATAACAACACTAAGAATGAATGATGAATGTAAGATGAATTCTGTATGCTGTTTGTATGAGCTGAATATTATTTTGCAAAAGAAAATGTGGACTTTGGTTTAATATTGGAAAACAAAGGGCAAAGAATGTGTATTTACATCTAAATTAGATGTTTCTTTATTTTGTTTATCAAAGAATGTTATATTTATATATGTAACCAGAGGCCTTGGTAAGCTGCGTATTTTTTTTTTTCAAGAGTAACACCTTTATTTCTCCACTAAACCGTTTGTTGTTACCACTCTTTAGAATCGTCTCAAATATGTAAACATTAACTTTTCATGGAAATGTTTTGCATTGACAAACTATAAAATCAGATCTGTATCATGTCAAAAGCAAACGGAGCAGACCCTGATGAGACGGTTCCTATAGGAGCTGTCTGATCTTGGTCTACTTTGTTTGCAAATGTGTGAAAAGGCATTTATATGAGGGTAGGAATTAACCCTGGTTCCCTGTTCAGTATTTTGGTTCCCTGTTCAGTATTTAGTGCAAATTTCAATACCTACTGAATATTCATGGACAAAACGATTATAATGAAATATGGAAGGTGGAATATTGTAGACATTTTAGAAAGCAAAGAAACAGATCTATCAAATTCAATTAGCAAACGGAGCAGTCCCTGATCAGACGGCTCCTCTAGGAGCCATCTGATCTGGGTCCAACCTGTTTGCAAGTGTGTGAAAACACTCCTATATGAGGGAAAGAGTTAACATATAAAGACAGTCCCAGGATAATTAAATCACAAAGTGCACAGTTCTGTGTAGACTTTTAACTTTTTTACCTCATGAATATTCATGTTAGACTGCTGATTATGAATATCAATATTATACTTGTAAAAAAAGAAATGATGACATCATTGTCAGAATAAATAGTACAGAATCTCGTACACAGAGAAGATTCTGATCAGACAACTCCTACATGAGCAGATAAAGGTGGGATCAAGTAAAGGATTGTAAAGAAAGAGATGTAAGAAAATGAGTATAAATACAGATAATGAGATTAGGATTTTCTTACCCTTTAAATGAGTGAAACGAAATAACTAACAATGTAAATTATGTAGACTCAGATATGATCCAGTTAAGAGGGATCTTAGTGGAGGTTTGCACTGTTTCATTTCTTAGTGGAGGTTTGCACTGTTTCATTTAAATACAGTGAACCTGCATTGCAACGGAGGTGTTTGTTACCAGATATTTTGCTGGTATATAGAGGTTGTCGTTATAAGTAGCATTATTCAGTTTGTTTCAAAGACTTAACGGTAGTTTTGTTTCAATGCATTCTGCCAGTATAACAAGGGTGGCATTGTAAAGAATGCTGGTATGTCATGAGAGTTCACTGTACCTGTAGAAAAATGGTTTTATTATTGAATTGACTACTGTTTACTCTAACCCTCTACTCCATAAATATGTCTTCCTCTGTCTTTGCAAGCAGAGCAGACCCAGATCAGACAGGCGTTCCCTATAGGAGCTCTCTGATCAAGGTCTGCTGTTTGCTTATACAGTAAAACCCCGCTAATGCGACCACCTAAAATAGGTGTAATTCTAGGTGCTAGATGCTAGTGGCAGCTTAATGCAGGACAAAAGTAATGCAAACAGCTCCTAGAGGAGCTTTCTGCATTACTTTTGTCCTGCATTAAGCAACCACCTGCTTATAAAGACAAGTATGTTTATTAATTAAGTGGTCGCATTAGAGGGGTTTTACTGTATAATTTTGACATGATCTAGATCTGATTGTACTGTTTTTGTGAAAGCAAAAACCTTCCTTGAAAGATTTACATAATAAACAATTGGCTTATAAATATTCATGTAGCAATTTTTTCTTACATAGTTGAATTAGTTGATTATATCTTGGTCAAGTTCAATAACCATGTAAATCGCTTCAGTCGTTTAGGAGTTGGGGCCCTTTATTAGTGTGATTAGGATCCAACCTGTTTCATAGTGTGTGAAAGTGAAGGAAAGTGTGCTGTGATAATTAAAGGTGATAATTTTATGTAGATAACTCTTTTCTTGCTATCAATGCAAACAGTTAAGATTCAGATGAGAAACCATTTAATTTGGCATCTCATCAGGATCCAGATTGCTCGACATTATTCTTCAGGCATCGTCTCATCTGACATCACTTTATTTGCAAAGCCAGGGAAATGCATTTTTCCTAGGGGAATTGCGTCTTAAGTGACAATCAAAAAGAGGTCTAATTGAGGCAGGTTGTAGCTTAATGAAGATCAAAGGTTTGATCTGCATTAAGCAACCACCTGCTTTTTAACCCTTCGCTTGCTGAATTTTAAAATACATTTCGCCTTCTTTACCCATGCCCTGTTGTATAATTACATATATCTTCACTGTATACACGTATTTCGCTGTTCAATCACTGCTGTGGAGTGCACTGGTTGCACAATCAATTTGTAAATAGTGCAGACCCTAATGAGACAGCTCCTGCAGGAGCTTTCTCATCTGGGTCTTCACTATTTACAGGTAGGTATATTGACGCGAATAGCAAGCGAAGGGTTAAGACACCTATGTCAATAAATGAATGGCCACTTTGGCCAGGTTCCCCTGTATATTTGAATAAGAATTATAGTTTGATTTTAACCCGTGAGCTGTGACCTTTAGGACGAGTCCACACGTAGAGGTGAAATGCGTCACATACGATGTATTTATTCCGGAGTTACCTGCGGTAATACAGAAGCATATAACTACAGTAAAACTTCGATTATCCGAACACTATAATACGTATTATTATCGATCTTTTAGACAGGTGGCAGCTTAATGCATGGTGAAAGTCATGCAGAAAGCTCCTCTAGGAGCTTTCTGCATGACTTTCACCATGCATTAAGCAGCCACCTGCCTAAAAGGGTCTAAATTCTTCTATACCGAAAATTCGAATAATCGAGGTTTTACTGTATATACCGTACTAATACTGCACGATTACTACGAGCTTCGTGTGACAAGCATTGTCCACTTACCCTTGAATTAGTATGGTTGCAACTTCTATAAATAGAAAAGTGCAGTCACGACTTAGCGCTCGAAATCAAACTATAGTATGATCAAGTTCTACATCGGTGTATATTGGAGATATGATATTGAAATAAAGTAGTAATAAATAAGAATTTCTTGTTAAATATTCTGCTCTCCATCATTTGTTAGCATTCAGCCACACGGGGTCCCACGTCGGGCCATATTTTCAAACGACATCTCTGAAACTGCTGACCCAATTTTAACCAAATTTTGTCAGAAGCATCAGTGGCTAGGGGGAGCGAAACATTTGTTCAAATTATGACCCCGAACCAAAAATGGCTCCATCCTGGGGCTTATCAGTTTTTCATAGGAAAATCTTCTGAAAATGTAAGGCCTATAGCTTTGATATTTGGTATGTAGCATGATCTAATGGTTCTCTACAATGATTGTTCAGTTGTGACCCACGGACTTAAAATGGCCTGCCCCGGGCCTATCAGTTTTTCATAGGAAAATCTTTCAAAAACTTCTGAAAATGTAAGGCCTGGACCTTTGATGTTTGGTATGTAGCATGATCTAATGGTCCTCTACAAATATTGTTCAAATTATTACCATTGGGTCCCCAGGACCCCACCCCTGGGCTTTTGAGTTTTTCATAGAAAAATCTTCAAAAAACATCTCATCTGTAACTAAAATGCCCAGACCTTTGATATTTGGTATATATCATTATTTGACAGTCTTCTACCAAGATTGTTCAAATTATGACCAACAGGCCAAAATGGCCCCACCCTGGGGTTTATCAGTTTTACATCGACATATATAGGAAAACCTTTAAAGATCTTCTCTTCTGAAGCCATAAGGCCAATACCTTTAGTATTTGACATGCAGCTTAACCATATAGTCCTCTACCAAGACTACAAATTATGCCCTTTGGTAAAAATGGCCTGCCCTGGGGCATATTTTTCATAGACATCCATATTTGGTATGTAGCTTTGCCTTGTGGTCCTCCGCCAAGAATGTTCAACATACGACCCGACCTCCGGACGAAACATGGTCGGGGGCTTATCAGTTTTTCATTGGGAACATATAAGATATTACTTTCTCTGAAACCATAAGGCTTTGGCCTTTAATTAATGGCATGCAGATTTGCCTTATGGTTCTCTACCAAGGTTGTACAAATTATGACTTCTGTGTCAAAAATGACCCCATCTCAGGGGGTTTCTCAGGTTAGCGCTTCAGGGCCTCATGGCCCTCTTGTATTGATTCATGTAAGAAATAATTACGTCATGAATGTAAATTAGATTGTTATATTAACACATGAACACAGGAGGTTTTGACCATGGCTGAAACTGTTGAACCATATCTGTATTATGAGGAAGCAGAGCAGAGCAGTTCTCATAGGAGCTGTTTGGTCCAGGTTCTACTCTATTTGCTTATGGAAGCTCTTAAACATTCCTCCATGAATATTCATGTAAGAAATAATGACGTCATGAATATTAACAAAATTTGGGGGTATATAGGAGTCACCATGGCGGTCGGTCTGTTTTGTTTCCGCGCCGTTTCACCGTAACCGCCACCTAGAATTCATTGAAACTTGACATGATGCTTTATCATAAAGAGGACATATGCATCCAATTATATTTTACCAGCTGATTGATTTCCTTACAGAGTTAAGCCCCTATATTTAAAAGTTTTGTTTTGGTCTGTCTGTTGACGTTTATTCTGTATGGTTTCTCAATGACTGCTGACTGGAATCATATTAAACTTGACATGATACTTAAAATCATAAAATGGAGATGCACATTCAATAATAGTTTATCTATTTCCTTACAGAGTTATGTCCCTTTGAATTTTGGCCTGTCTTGTCTTTTTTCCGCACAGTTTCTCGGTCACTGATCAGAGGAATCCAATACATCTTGACATGATGCTTTTTCATAAAAAGGACACATGCATCCAATTACAGTTTTCCAGCTGATTGGTTTTTATACCCCCGCAAATTTGTTTGAGAGAGTATACTGGAATCAGCCTATCAGGCGGTCGGTCGGTCATGCGGTCGGCCAGTTGGTCAGTCGGTCCGTCCACATTTGAAAATGGGTAGTTTGTGTTGCAAACTCCTCATTCAGTTTTAAAATTATTGAATTTATATTTGGTATACATAATAACAACGAATGGTACAGATAGACCAACTTATTTTGGAACAAAACATGACCTACTCTAATGTAAACAAAACGAAGCGACTACAGCGTTTCTTTATTTTTAAAAGCCTTAGCAAGCCGCATTTTTTCAACAATGTTGTGTTGGTGCAATGGATATGTACCTGGACTTGCATGTGGCGGGTCTTGAGTTCGATTCTGATCAGTGACTGTTATGCTGTTGCTGTACTGTTGTGCTGTTATGTAAACAACAAAATAACAACAAGTCTCAATATAGCGTGGTTTACCTGTAGATGTGCAAGACGCAGTTTTCGTGTGTTTACTGTTAGGTATTGCAGAATTATCTCCCCTTGAGTATTTTCTGTCATTTTGTCATGGAACATGTGGAGTTGGTGTCACAAACTACTCCTTTAGTTTTAAAGTTATTCTGTGGGTAAGTGGTATACATAATAACCATGAATAGCAGATATGCAGCACTCAATTTTCATGTGTTTAGTGCTGGGCATGATACATGGGCAATTGTGTCACAAACTCCTTCAATTTTAAAGTTATTCAATTGATAATTGCCATACATAATAACCACAAACAAATGTGCAAGACAAATTTACTTATGTTTAGCGCTGGGCATTGCAGATTTATCTCCCTTGAACTTAGTTTTTGTGTCACCTACTGAGAGGCAATGTGTCACTTAGGGAACACTTTTCCGTTGTATGTCTGTCTGTTTGTCCATCCGTCTGTCTGTCTGTCTGTCCGTCACACTTTTTTGGGCTGTCATTTCTAAACTAATCATTATAGAACTTTTAAATTCCACATGTGTCTTCCTATCATTGAGGACCATTGATATAACTAAGGTCCATCATTCTGCATCAATACGTTTTGAGTTATACCCCTTTGTTCTGATTTTGGTCACATTTTTGGTTGTAATTTCCACGTGTCTTCCACTCATTGAGGACCATTAATGTAGCTAAGGTCCTTCACTCTGCATGCAATGCATTTTTAGTCATTCCCCTTTGCGCTGATTTCACTCTAGCATATTAACAGTATTTGTGTCAGTTACGAGCAGGTGACACATGTGTTCCTCCGAACATTGTCATTTTGGCATGAAACATGGGGAGTTGGTGTCACGAACTCCTCCTTCAGTTTTAAAGTTATACAGTGTATAAGTAGTATACATAATATAGTAGATCAGCAACACTTAATTTTCATGTGTTTAGGGCTAGGCATTGCAGAATTATCTCCCCTTCTTGAACGTTTGGCATGAAACATGGGGATTGGTGTTCCAAACTCCTCCTTCAATTTTAAAGTTTTTCAATTCATGCTCTCCATACATATTAACCACAAATAGCAGATGTGCATGATGCAATGTTCATGTGTTTAGCGCTGCGATTTGGAAAATTATCTCCCTTTGAACGTTATGTATTTTTGTGTTTTTGTGCAGTTACATGGGTATTATCCTACCAATTTGACCTGAGACTCATGCATATTCCGTGTATTATCGTCGGTAATCTTCGAATAAATTTCCGAAGGTATAAGAATGTGCTATAAGAATACAGTAAAACCCCTCTAATGCGACCAGCAAAAAAGGGGCATAATTCAAAGTGGCAAAGGCATGTGGTAACTTAATACAGGACGAAAGTTATGCAGAAAGCTCCTGTAGGAGCTTTCTGCATAACGTTTGTCCTGCATTAAGCAACCACCTGCTTATACAGACAGACATGTTTATTCATTAAGTAGTCGCATTAAAGGGGGTTTACTGTACACTCCTCGAGGAACATGATTATTACCGGCTTTTGGTTTGCTATTTTTTGTCAGAGTATGACGAACAATCCCGATAAACACGCCGAAAGTTAATCGAGTCTCAGGTCAAACTGGGAGGATAATAGTTGGTGTAACAAGCTTGAATTTGCAATCAAAGCTGCCATGCGGGGTATTTATCACCTTTAGTGATAGTTCTAGTTAGCTCACCTGGCATGAAGTGCAAATGTGAGCTATTGTGGTCTTCCTGTATCTGTTGTGCGTCGTCAGTCGTCTGTCATCCGTCGTCAACATTTTAGCTCACCTGGCACGAAGTGCCAAGGTGAGCTATTGTGATCGCATTGTGTCCGTCGTCCATCGTCGTCAGTTGTCCGTCGTCAACTTTTATCTACAAATGACATATTCTCCTAAACTACTCGCTGGATTTTTCAAACTTGACAGGAATGTTCCTAGGGTGAACCTCATCAAATTTAATCAAAGAACTTGATTCCATACAGAACTATGGTTGTCATGGCAACCAATGCTCAAAAAGAAATAAAACCTTTAAAATTCTTCTTGTCAAAAACTGTAAGGCCTAGGGCTACCAAATTCGGTGTGTAGAATCATCTAGTGGATCTTTACTTAGATTCTTCTACTTTTGCCCCTGGGGTCAACATTAGCCAACCCTCGAGATTCACAGTTTTACATTGGATTATATTGTAAAAACTTTAAAAATCTTATTGTCCGGAACCTAAAAGCTCAGAGCTGTGATATTTGGTATGTAGCATCATATGGTGAACCTTTACTAAAATTGTGCAAATTATGCCCCTAGGGTCAAAAACGGCCACACCCTGAGGGTCACATCTTTTAAGGGGTCATTCCACCGAGAAATCTTCCCGGAAGACTGAGCTGCGATCTCAGAGCGTGGCTTGGTCGCCACAGGTCGCAGATAGTCGACAGTTGACCGAGGGTTGGTCGTGCCTTGGTCTCCCGTGGTCGCACATGGTCGAGGATTGGTCTCCCCGAAAAACAGATGGTTACCCCGAAAAGCAGACCGTAGCTCGTTTTTTTGACATGTCAAAAAACCGAGCCTCGACCTAAAAGTCGCACGGAGAGCGTCGAAAGAGCGACGAGATCGAGGAAAGAACGCATTGCTGGGATGAGCTAGGCTGTCTTCTCGAGCGAGAACTGGTCGCGCGAATGGTCATGCTGCTCGACCCCTGCTCGATCCTCGCTCGATCCGTGCGATCTAGCTACGCTCTTTTTGCGATTAAGCCTCGCTCCGAGAGACCTGTCCCAGACATTCCCTAGACCCGTACGTTCCATATATTATTTCCATTGGCGACATCTGTGCACTTAAGCTTCAACCAAATAAGATTGACCCTCGCTTAACTTGTGGTTCTATAGATCTTCTATAGTTAGTGTCCATCTTTACAATTCTAGGCCCCACCCTTGCCAAAAGTTCGTCAAACATCTCCGGGGGCATACGGAGATAGGTCCAATAGGTAGCTTCATCTCCCAGCCTCAGTTCCGTCATGAGAGAGGTGTACTGACCATATGTTCCCTCTGATGTTCATGCAGCTCCTTTTCAGCATGGTTAGCATAACCAGAGAGTCTGCAATTTCAGGACATGGTGCTATAATACAATAGCATGATGCAGAGCGATTGGGTCCATGTTATCCCAGCGGAGACTGGTCAAAACTGATGATCGGCCAACGATCGCCGGGCTTGGTATAACGATCGCAGTGGGTCGCGCGCAAATCCGTGCAACCAAAACCAATATGCGCGTAGCTCGGGCGAGACTCTGTCGAGAAAAGATCGAGAATTGATCGAGGATAGATCGCCGAGAGATCGAGGCAATGTTGCGGATTGGTCGAACAGATATTTGGTATTTAGTATCATCTAGTAAACCTTTACCAAGATTGTCAAAATTGGCTCTGCCTCAGGGTTCACAAATTCTACTGAAACCATTAAAATTCTTATTTTCTAATTCCGAAAGCCATAGAGCTACAAAAGTTGATATGTAGCATTATCTGATGGACATCTATCAAAATTGTTCAATTTTTTGTCCCTGGGGTGAAACTGGCTATGTCCCGGGGGTCACAAGTTTTATATAGGACTATGTAGAAAAACACAAACCCTCTTGTCTGACACCCAATAACTTAGATCTGTGATATTGGTTGTGTAGTATTATCTAGCAGACCTCCTAAAGACTAATCAAAATTTGCCCCAGGGTAAAACTGCCCTTTGGGTTGTCAATTTACATAGAATTATTATAGTGAGATCTACTAACATCTCTGAAATAAATATGGTCAGAGCTTTGATATAGAAAACATAGCAAATGTGCTGAGCGATACAGGGCCACCATGGCCCTCTTATTTCTTTAAATGACATCTCCTCCTAAACTACTTGCTGAATTTTTACCAAATTTTGCAGGAATGTTCCTTGGGTCAACCTCTTCCAAAGTGATTCAAAACGTTTGATTCCATGCAGATCTATCGTTGCCATGGCAAAAATGTATAAAAAGAAATAAAAACTGTAAATATATTTTTGTCAACAAAACTATAAGGCCTAGGCTACCAAATTTATTGTGTATAATCATCTAGTTAACTTCTACTTAGATTTTTCAAATTTTGTCCCTAGGGTCAAAATTGGCCCAACCCTGGGGTTCACAAGCTTTACATCGGATTATATAAAAAAAAATTAAAAAATCTTCTTGTCCGAAATTGAAAAGCTTAGAGCTGCTGTGATATTTGGTATGTAGCATCGTTTGATGAACCTTTACTAAGATTGTTAAAATTATGCCTCTTGGGTCAAAAAACGGCCACACCCTGGGGGTCATATGTTTTACATGGGATTATATAGTAAAACACTTTAAAATATTCTTGTCTCAAACCGAAAGGCATAGGGGTGTGATATTTGGTATGAAGCATCATCTGGTGGACCTTTACCAATATTGTTCAAATTTTGTCCCTGAGGTCAAAATTGTTCCAACCCCGGGGGCCACACTTTTTACATAGAAGCTTTAAAAATATTCTGGTCTGAAACCGAAAAGCTTAGCGCAGTGATATTTGGTATGTAGCATCATCTGATGAACTTTTACTAAGATTGTTCAAATTACGTCCCTTGGGTTAAAGAAGGCCACGTCCCGAGAGTCACATGTTTTACAATGGATCATATAGTAAAAACTTTAAAAATATGCTTGTCTCAAACTGAAAGGCTTAGGGCTGTGATATTTGGATTGTAGCATCATATAGTAAACCTTTACCAAAAATTTGACCTAGGGTCAAAATTATATCAAATTATCAAATTCCGTAAACCATAGAGCTACCAAATATGGTAGGTAGCACCATCTTTTGGACCTCTACTTAGGTCGTTCAAATTTTGCCCCTGGGGTCAAGCTGGCTGTGTCCCGGGGGTCACAAGTTTTATATGGGATTATGCAGAAAAAACAAACTCTCTTGTCTGAAACACAAAGGCTTAAATCTGTGATATTTGTTTTGTAGTACTTAACCCTTTACCTGATAGAAGCGGCTTTAAGCGAGTTTAATATATTCCTCCGCTGAAGAAAATAGTTCCAATTTTTAAAATAATGAACATATAGCATCATAAATAGTTTCTATATTCTAGGAGGTGGTAGCTTAAAGCAGGCTGAAAGTAAAGCAGAATGCGCATTAAGGCGCATTCTGCTTTACTTTCAACCTGCTTTAAGTGGTCACCTGTCTTCAAAACTAGAAATAAGCTATTGGGTAAAGGGTTAATATCTAATAGACCTCCTCAAAGACTAATCAAAGTTTGCCCCAGTGTAAAAGTGTCCCTGCCCTTTGGGTTGTCAGTTTACATAGAGTTATATAGTGAAATCTACAAACATCTCTGAAATTAATATGATCAGAGCTTTGATATAGAAAACATAGCAAGCCAGGTGAGTGATACAGGGTTATCAAGACCCTCTTGTTATGCCCCTTTGTTTAAAAGTTTTGTGTTGGTCTGTCTGTTGACTTTTCAATGGTGCACAAGGTTACTGTCTGGATGGGTGACCACCAGGCGTTGTCAATGGTGCACAAGGTTACTGTCTGGATGGGTGACCACCAGGCGTTGTCAATGGTGCACAATGCACAAGGTTACTGTCTGGATGGGTGATCACCAGGCGTTGTCAATGGTGCACAAGGTTACTGTCTGGATGGGTGACCACCAGGCGTTGTCAATGGTGCACAATGCACAAGGTTACTGTCTGGATGGGTGATCACCAGGCGTTGTCAATGGTGCACAAGGTTACTGTCTGGATGGGTGACCACCAGGCGTTGTCAATGGTGCACAAGGTTACTGTCTGGATGGGTGATCACCAGGCGTTGTCAATGGTGCACAATGCACAAGGTTACTGTCTGGATGGGTGACTACCAGGCATTGTCAATGGTGCACAAGGTTACTGTCTGGATGGGCGACCACCAGGCGTTGTCAATGGTGTGTAAAGTCACTGTCTGGATGGGTGACATTAGTGACTCGTTATCTGCACTGTAAGGGTTAAAGAATGTATTGTACTGTGCACCATTGACAACGCCTGGTAGTCACCCATCCAAACAGATTAGAGAGGTTCTAGTGGAACCCTTTCTTCAGGGACTGCACTGTTTGTAATGTTATACTTTTCTTTAGAAAAATCCCTAAATATTCACCATAAGCTTACTCGGTTTTAATTTTGGAATAGTCTATTTGAAAATTCAGCGTTGTACGGGTAAACATTACATTTTCCTCGTCTTGCGTCCTGAGTGCTATGTTGTCTTTCATATTTATCCAAAATCACAATCAGGATATCAACCAGTTTAGATACTGAATAGACGTCATCTTATTCAGCGCCGTCTAAGTACGGTCTATTCTGCAAAAGTATAAAAGTAGACAGCAAAACCTCTCTAAACTGGACGTTAAATTTAGTATAAATATCGATCTTGGAGACAGGTGGCAGCTTAATGCAGGGTGAAAGTCATGCAGAAAGCTCCTCTGTGAGCTTTCTGCATGGCTTTTATCCTACATTAAGCAGCCACCAGCCTATAAGTATCTTAATTCCTCTGAACTACAATTCCGGTTTAGAGAGGTTTTCATATTTATCTAAAATCACAATCAGGATATCAACCAGTTTAGATACGGAATAGACGTCATCTTATTCAGCGCCGTCTAAGTACGGTCTATTCTGCAAAAGCATAAAAGTATACTGCAAAACCTCTCTAAACTGGACGTTAAATTTAGTATAAATATCGATCTTGGAGACAGGTGGCAGCTTAATGCAGGGTGAAAGAGGGTGAACGAGGAGCTTTCTGAATAGCTTTCACCCTACAATAAGCAGCCACTTGCCTAAAAGTAACTAAATTCTTCTGAACTAGAATTCCGGATTAGAGAGGTTTTTATATTTATCCAAAATCACAATCAGGATATTGAACAATATGGATGCTGACGAGACGTGTTATTCAACGCTGTCTAATTACGGTCTATTCTGCAGAGGCATAAACATATACATTGTAGCCTAAAGGGTAAATGTGGAACGGAGAATTATTAATTGTTTATCTATCTAGTAAAACAGAATTATTACTGTGCAGAACCTACAATGAACCCTTTGATCTAGATCTATACTGCTTGAAAATGTAATATGACTAATTTCTAAAATTAACCGTCTATCTGACTGAACGTCTTTCCAAACACAACATACCCAGATCACTGAGATCTCTTTTCGTCTCTTTTCGTAGCTTTCTGATCACGGTTTGTTCTGTTTGCTGACGAAATAAGTATAGACCCGATTCTGCTGTGTCTGCTATGGTTAAAATAACTGTTCAAAATGACAGCTAAAATATTCATGCAGAAAATGACAGCTAAAATATTCATACAGCTGCTGAGCAATAATGCCATACATGAATATTCATCATGGAGCGAGGCAAATATGGGAAATGTTTGTGTGTAATTAGTTCGTGCAAACTGCGGTAACAACTTCAATGCATGAAGGACTTTGCAAACAGTTTGGATCCAGATGAGATACCAAGTAACTCAGTGTCTAATCACGGTCCAAACTGGGTTTTTGGAAAACATGGCAGAAAACATGGATTTCAGCATATGGGAGGAGGCTACGCTTATATTTATCTTTTGAATACTGAATATTCAAAGTGGACTGGCCCATCAGTGTTTAACGAAAAAGTCCATTCAGTAAGAAAGTATTAACTCTGCTGGAGGGATTTGAATGACAAACATTACTCTATTAGCCCTGTGATCTGGTAAATGACAGTTCATTCCCCGCACTCAAATGATTGTGAAAAATGTCACTATATTCATTATTATTAAAGTCCTTAATTTGGTCATTACAAACAGTAGGAAACAGGTAAATTCACATGTGTGCCGTTTGGCATGTACAGTAAATAAGCCCCTTCGTTTAGGCAGGTGGCTGCTTAATGGTGAAAGTCATACAGAAAGCTCCTAGAGGAGCATGATTTTCACCCTGCATTAAGCTACCACCTGTCTCCAAGACCGATATTTATACTAAATAAACATCTTCAAATACGTTTAGATAGAGAATAATAGGTTAGTGCCGTAGATGGGACGCCTTTATCCGACGAGGGGAGAAAACGTTGAGGCGAGGCTTCGATTGGATTCGATTTATCCAGTCAATTTAGTTAAATATCTTTTTTCATAGACTCATATTTAGCATAACACTCTTGAAATAATTTACATTGAAAATGCGGTTTTTCGATCAACGGATCCCTCCCTTTTCATTTCCATTTAGACGTAAATAGATCTAATGAGCTACCGCAGAGGAAAATAGTTTCGATACTTGCATTACAAGAGGGGAAAACGTGGTTGAATTTGAAAAATAAGATGATTTGAATCGAGGGTCGATAAATTATTTCAAACAGACATGGTTATATTCCCTGGTCAAATTCGAGTTCCGTAGTCTCGGTTTCTATTTTTAGATAGACCTAACGTCACTCATAAATCGATGGAACTGAGCGGGCTATATTTAGGTCTATGACTATCACCGCCCCTGTAAGAGTTTATCAATCAAATTATCATGAGAGTGAAAAGAAAAACATTTACTATTTATCTGTCAGTATTTGCTTCCAGGCTTGATTTTATCAAAAACGCGTTTCGCTAGCAGTGGATTAAATTAATAAAACTGATAAATCAACGTCAATTTCTATGTAGCCTCAGTGGCGTAATCGGTAAGGACGACGTCTTTAGAGTGATTTTAATTGGTTTTTGTATGATCAGGCGCGCGTTCGAATCCAGCTATAGCCAATTATTTTTATTTTTTCTCATTTGAATACTTTTTTTTAGTGAATTTTCTGTTAGATCTATTTCGTCCACATGATTTTTATGCATATTTACAGAAAATTAAAATAGTTCCATGGTTATAGAATCGTTACGCCTATCTACTAAACTAATAAACCTTCTGCTACCGGAAGTAACCTAATAAACCTAAGTTTATCTGCACCCCCTTTATTATGTCACTAGAGAAGCCTGGTGACTGGATAAAAATAATACTTGTGACAGAAAAAAGGTTGTTTTTTTTCGTATAGTAGAATACATGTACGTTTAGTATCAGATATTACACGAAAGAAATGTGTCACGCGTCTGTCATCTGTGGACCTGATCACACGAATCCTTCAGGAGCGGTCCGATCTGGGTCTTATCTGTTTGCAGAAAAGTTACAAGGTAAATAGTCAATGTACATCAAGGGCTAAAGAGATATGTAATGTATCTACTATAGAACACATCTGTGACAAGTTTGGGTCAATATGAGAATGCGAAGTAGCTGTGCATTTAATTTTGGATCCAAAGTGTTACTATGACAGACAAGTGTTATCTGTGGAAGCCCTGGAGGGCACGTACATGATTTCTGACTTGCGACTTTTTAATTTTGTCGCAAAATGGTGGACAAAAATCAACCTAGCCACATTTTGTAAGAATACGTTGCTCCTTTTGTAGAATCTGCTTTGAAAATATTCACGCGTATTTAATATAGAAGCCCTAGAGGACACTATTGACTTCTGACTTTAGACTTATGAGTTACGATTTGCGACTTTTTAACTCGTAAGTCAGAAGTCGGTAGTGCCCTCCAGGGATTCCGTAGTTATCACATAATCTGCTGCATGAAAGTACCAGAACAGGGTGCTGTAAATCGATGAAATGCACTAGTGCATTTTTTATGCAAATGAGCAGTTTAAATCTGGCTGAACTACGCTGTAAACAATGGCCAAAACAGCCGTCAGATATAGTCCGTTTCACTTTCTATCGCACGAGTTGTTTCGGATGCAAATTATAACCAAAGGACAGAAAGCGGTCTTTATGCGTAAGCTCATCTGATCTGAAAGCTGTCCAACCTGCGATAACCGCTTCTTTCCCCTAGTATCCGTAGGAATCAATTTCCTTCGAGTTTGCACAATATTAGGTACAACTATACATCACAGAAGACTACGAATCAATTTGCTACTTTTATTCATTTAATCTAACCACGGTGCATAGTTGCCGTGAATCCCAGATAGATAAAATTTCTTTTGGCCATAATCTTAGCTTTCCGAATATTGAAAACGAACCGAAACTCTTTACTAATAAAACTGCAAAACACAATGGCCCAAATTATAGCAAATTTATATAGCACAAACCATATGCCAATATCAGGCACTAGACACAAAGCACATAAAGTAGCACAAAGCGTTGGAACGCGAATGGAACATGGTATCACGTCTTTATAACTAAATGTCTTAATGTTATGTGGCGCCGCAAAATGGCAGTATGGCACCTTTCTAGCAAAGCACAAGCAAATGTCTTTATGTGGGGCCACATCATTAATAGCAGTATGGCACCTTTATAGCAAAACACAGCCAACTGGAGGGAAGGTCGGCTTAAGCGGATGGCCATTAGCAGGAGTGGTAAATCTTGGTCCACACCGTCCAAACTAGTTCACACTGTTCGTAATATGCAGGATTTCGAAGAGCTGTTTGGGAGAAACTCTTGGTAGACAGCTTAGTCCAAATGGCGAAAATGGTTAATCTCTGAAGAACAAAAGAAAAAACAGCAGAAAACACAATAACCTGTTCAGTGAGGGTGGGCTTTTCGATTTTGATGAAACAATTTACGCTTGCTCGTTTCCATAATACATTCTTACATTCGTGTTCATTAGGATCCAAACTGTTTGCCATTTAACAAGGTTTATATAAACAAACATCATTATGGTCCAAACTGTTACCTATTCAAGCATTTACGAAGAACAAGATCTGGATCAAGTTTAAATGGCAAACAATTTGAATCTTGATATAACGGTATGTGATTTGCCATTTAAACCATTTAGATCCAACCTGTTTTTCATTTAAACACTGTATAAAACACCAGGATCCAAACTGTTTGAATTTCAAAACTGTTTGAATTTCAGTGATCCTAACTATTTGCTATTCAAGCATCGCTTATATAGAAAGAATCTAGATCGAAGCGGTTTACCATTGAAACGATTTATAAAAACATATATCATTAGGATCAAAACTGATTGCTATTCAAGCATATTTATATAGAAATATTAGGATCCAAACCATTTGTATTTAAAAACGATCGTCTAGATCCGAACTGTATGCCATTTAAATACTGTATAAAACATCAGGATCCAAACTGATTGCATTTCAGTGATCCAAACTGTTAGTTTCGATCTGGATTATCTTTCTAAATAAACGATGTTTGAATGTTTGCCATTCATACGGTTTATATAAACATTTGGATAAAAACTTATTCAAGCATCGTTTATATAGAAATAGTATGATACAAACTTTATTCAAAACAAGAGACGTTTGTAAAACATGTATACCCCCCAGACCCCCTGACCTTTGATCTAGTGACCTCAACTATAAAGGTCATCTAGTGGTCATGACTAATCAACACGGCAACTTTGAAGATCCTAAGCCAAACCACTGATCATTTATTGATCTAAAAACATTTCACCAAGTTAAGGTCATGGATTGGTGACCTTGACCTTAGACCTAGTGACCTGAACAACTATAGGGGTCATCTAGTGGTCACGACCAACCACCACAGCAAGTTTGAAGAATCCGAACCAAACCATTGAGCAGTTATTATTCCGAAACCATTTCATCAGTTAAGGTCATGGTGACCTTGACCTTTGACCTAAAAAACAAAAGGGGTCATCTAGATGTCATGACCAACCACCACAGCAAGTTTGAAGATCCTAAGCCAAACCCTTCAGCAGTTATGGATTGGAAACCATTTCACCAGTTAAGGTCATGGTGACCTTGACCTTTGACCTAGTGACCTCAAAAACATTAGGGGCCATCTAATTGTC
The DNA here is from genome assembly GCA_963576725.1 of Azorinus chamasolen. NCBI lineage: Eukaryota > Metazoa > Mollusca > Bivalvia > Cardiida > Solecurtidae > Azorinus > Azorinus chamasolen. Next base: position 61,626,647 of record OY755241.1, on the reverse strand, counting down.
ATGACCAACCACCTTCGCGAGTTTGAAGATCCTAAGCCAAACCCTTGAGCAGTTATTGATCAAAAACCATTTTACCAGTTAAGGTCATGGTGACCTTGACCTTTAAACTAGTGACCTAAAAAACAATAGGGGTCATCTAGTGGTCATGACCAACCTCCACAGCAAGTTTGAAGAACCTAAGCCAAACCCTTGTGCAGTTATTGATCGGAAACCATTTCACCAGTTAAGGTCATGGTGACCTTGACCTTTGACCTAGTGATCTCAAAAACATAAGGCGCCATCTAATGGTCATGACCAACCACCTAGCGAGTTTGAAGATCCTAAGCCAAACCCTTGAGCAGTTATTGATCAAAAACCATTTTACCAGTTACAATAGGGGTCCATCTAGTGGTCATGACCAACCTCCACAGCAAGTTTTAAGATCCTACGCCAAACCCTTGTGCAGTTATTGATCGGAAACCATTTCACCAGTTAAGGTCATGGTGACCTTGACCTTTGACCTAGTGACTTCAAAAACATAAGGGGCCATCTAATGGTCATGACCAACCACCTAAGCGAGTTTGAAGATCCTAAGCCAAACCCTTGAGCAGTTATTGATTAAAAAACATTTTACCAGTTAAGGTCATGGTGACCTTGACCTTTGACCTAGTGACCTAAAAAACAATAGGGGTCATCTAGTGGTCATGACCAACCTCCACAGCAAGTTTTAAGATCCTAAGCCAAACCCTTGTGCAGTTATTGATCGGAAACCATTTCACCAGTTAAGGTCATGGAGACCTTGACCTTTGACCTAATGACCTCAAAAACAATAGGGGCCATTTAATTGTCATGACCAACCACCTAAGCGAGTTTGAAGATCCTAAGCCAAACCCTTGAGCAGTTATTGATCAAAAACCATTTTACCAGTTAAGGTCATGGTGACCTTGACCTTTGACCTAGTGACCTCAAAAACAATAGGAATCATCTAGTTGTCATGACCAACCACCTAAACAAGTTTGAAGATCCTAAGCCAAACCCTTGAGCAGTTATTGATCGGAAACCATTTAACCAGTTAAGGTCATGGTGGCCTTGACCTTTGACCTAGTGACCTCAAAAACAATACGGGTCATCTAGTGGTCATGACCAACCACCACAGCAAGTTTGAAGATCCCAAGCCAAACCCTTCAGCAGTTATTGATCGGAAACCATTTAACATGTTAAGGTCATTGTGACCTTGACCTTTGACCTAGTGAACTCAAAAACTATAGGGGTCATCTAGTTGTCATGACCAACCAACACAGCAAGTTTGAAGATCCCAAGCCAAACCCTTCAGCAGTTATTGATCGGAAACTATTTCACCATTTAAGGTCATTGTGACCTTGACCTTTGACCTAGTGACCTCAAAAACAATAGGGGTCATCTAGTTGTCATGACCAACCACCTAAGCGAGTTTGAAGATCCTAAGCCAAACCCTTGAGCAGTTATTGATCAAAAACCATTTTACCAGTTAAGGTCATGGTGACCTTGACCTTTGACCTAGTGACCTCAAAAACAATAGGAATCATCTAGTTGTCATGACCAACCACCTAAACAAGTTTGAAGATCCTAAGCCAAACCCTTGAGCAGTTATTGATCGGAAACCATTTAACCAGTTAAGGTCATGGTGGCCTTGACCTTTGACCTAGTGACCTCAAAAACAATACGGGTCATCTAGTGGTCATGACCAACCACCACAGCAAGTTTGAAGATCCCAAGCCAAACCCTTCAGCAGTTATTGATCGGAAACCATTTAACATGTTAAGGTCATTGTGACCTTGACCTTTGACCTAGTGACCTCAAAAACTATAGGGGTCATCTAGTGGTCATGACCAACCAACACAGCAAGTTTGAAGATCCCAAGCCAAACCCTTCAGCAGTTATTGATTGGAAACTATTTCACCATTTAAGGTCATTGTGACCTTGACCTTTGACCTAGTGACCTCAAAAACAATAGGGGTCATCTAGTTGTCATGACCAACCACCACAGCAAGTTTGAAGATCCTACGCCAAATCATTTATTAGTTATCATTCGGAAACCATCGATCTACCGACCAACCGACCGACCTACCGACCGACCGACCGACCGACATGTGCAAAGCAATATACCCCCATTTTTTCAAAAGGGGGGTATAAAAAGATCATTAGGATCCAAACTGACATTTAAACCCGGATTATATAAACAAATATCATGGGGATCAAAACTGTTTGTCATTCAAGCATTGTTTAATAAAGAAAAAAAAGATCATCTGGATCCAAACTGTTTGCCATATACACTTTATATAAAAAATATCATTAGGGTCCAAACTGTTCGCCATAGAAACACTTTATATAACAAGTATCATTAGAATCCAAACTGTTTGTATTTCAAACTTTATTTAAAGAAGATAATTAGGATCTAAACTGTTTGACATTTCAACCCTGTTTATATAAAAAAAAATATCACGAGGATCCACTGTTTGCTATTCAAGCACTGTTTAATAAAGAAAAATAGATAATCTGGATACAAACTGTTTGCCATTTAAACACTTTATATAACAAATATTATTAGGATCCAAACCGTTTGCTATTCAGGTATCATTGATATAGAAATATTAGGATCCAAACTGTTTGCATTTCAAACCGTTTATTTGAATAGGATCATTAGGATCAAAACTGTTTGCTATTCAAGCAACGTTTATATAAAATTAGGATCCAAACTGCATTTCAAAGTTTATTTGAAAAAGATTATCTAGATCCAGACTGTGCTATTTCAATACTGTTTAAACCATCAGGCTCCAAACTGTTTGCATTTCAAAGTTATCCAACTGTTTGCCATTCAATCATCGTTTATGTAGAAATATAATCTAGATCGAAACTGTTTGACATTCAAACGATTTATAAAAACATCATTAGGATAAAAACTGTTTGCTATTCAAGCATCCTTTATATAGCAATATTAGTATCCAAACCGTTTTTGCATTTCAAACTGTTTAAAATTTAAACCATCTTTATATAAACCAATATCACGAGGATCAAAACCGTTTGCTATTCCAGCACTGCTTCATAAAGAAAAAATAGATCATCTGGATCCAAACTGTTTGCCATATAGCATGGTCTTACCGTCTATCGAACCTCTTAACCTTTGACCAGGAACAAAAAAACGTTTACTGTGAATATTGAAGAAAAAAATAAATCAGCAGTTCAAAATAATAATAATTTATATAGAATTAGGATCCAAACTGTTTGCATTTCAAAGTTTATTTGAAAAAGATCATCTAGATCCAGACTGTGCTATTTCAACACTGTTTAAACCATCAGGCTCCAAACTGTTTGCATTTTAGTGATCCAACTGTTTGCTATTCAATCATCGTTTATGTAGAAATATAATCTAGATCGAAACTGACATTCAAACGATTTATAAAAACGTCGTTAGGATCAAAACTGTTTGCTATTCAAGCATCCTTTATATAGCAATATTAGTATCCAAACCGTTTGTATTTAAAAAAGATCGTCTAGATCCGAACTGTTTGCCATTTAAATACTGTATAAAACATCAAGATCCAAACTGCTTGCATTTCAGTGATCCAAACTGTTATTCAAGCATCGTTTATATAGAACGATAATCTAGATCGAAACTGTTTGCCGTTCATACCGCTTATATATATTTATTAGGTTAAAAACTGTTTGCTATTCAAGCATCGTTTATATAAGAATTACTATGCTAGTAGTTTGGAAGTGATCCAAACTGATTGCATTTCAAACTGTTTAAAATTTAAACCATGTTTATATAAACCAATATCACGAGGATCAAAACCGTTTGCTATTCCAGCACCGCTTCATAAAGAAAAAATAGATCATCTGGATCCAAACTGTTTGCCATATAGCATGGTCTTACCGTCTATCGAACCTCTTAACCTTTGACCAGGAACAAAAAAACGTTCACTGTGAATATTGAAGAAAAAAATAAATCAGCAGTTCAAAATAATAATTTATATAGAATTAGGATCCAAACTGTTTGCATTTCAAAGTTTATTTGAAAAAGATCATCTAGATCCAGACTGTGCTATTTCAACACCGTTTAAACCATCAGGCTCCAAACTGTTTGCATTTTAGTGATCCAACTGTTTGCTATTCAATCATCGTTTATGTAGAAATATAATCTAGATCGAAACTGTTTGACATTCAAACGATTTATAAAAACATCATTAGGATCAAAACTGTTTGCTATTCAAGCATCCTTTATATAGCAATATTAGTATCCAAACCGTTTGTATTTAAAAAAGATCGTCTAGATCCGAACTGTTTGCCATTTAAATACTGTATAAAACATCAAGATCCAAACTGCTTGCATTTCAGTGATCCAAACTGTTATTCAAGCATCGTTTATATAGAACGATAATCTAGATCGAAACTGTTTGCCGTTCATACCGCTTATATAAACATATTAGGATAAAAACGGTTTGCTATTCAAGCATCGTTTATATAAGAATTACTATGCTAGTAGTTTGGAAGTGATCCAAACTGATTGCATTTCAAACTGTTTAAAATTTAAACCATGTTTATATAAACCAATATCACGAGGATCAAAACCATTTGCTATTCCAGCACCGCTTCATAAAGAAAAAATAGATCATCTGGATCCAAACTGTTTGCCATATACACACTTTATATAACACATTTCATTAGGGTCCAAACTGTTTGCCATATAAACACTATATTATAAATATCATTAGGATCCAAACCGTTTGCATTTCAAACTGTTTATTTAAAAACAGATCGTTAGGATCAAAACTGTTTGACATTTAAACACCGTTTACACAAATAAATATCACGAAGATCCACTCTTTGCCATATAAACACTTTATATAACATATCATTAGGATCCAAAACGTTTGCATTTCAAACTGTTCATTTAAAAAAGATCATTAGGATTCAAACTGTTTAACATTTAAACCGTTCAAGCAAATATCACGAGTATCAAAACTGTTTACTATTCCAGCACTGTTTAATAAAGAAAAAATAGATCACCTTGATTCAAACTGTGTGCAATATACACACTTTATATAACAAATATTATTAAGGTCCAAACTGTTTGCTATTCAATCATCGTTGATATAGAAATATTAGGATCCAAACTGTTTGCATTTCAAACTGTTTATTTAAAAAAGATCATTAGGATCCAAACTGTTTGACATTTAAACACCGTTTATATAAATAAATATCACGAGGATCCACTGTTTGCTATTCAAGCACTGTTTATTAAAGAAAAAAAGATAATCTGCATCCAAACTGTTTGCCATATACACACTTTATATAAACATATCATTAGGATCAAAACTATTTGCTATTCAAGCGACGTTCATACAGAAATATTAGGATCCAAACTGTTTGCATTTAAAACAGTTTATTTGAAAAGATCATCTAGATCCAAACCGTTTGCTATTTAAACGCGGTACAAAACATCAGGATCCAAACTGTTTGCATTTCAGTGATCCAAACTGTTTGCTATTCAAGCATCGTTTATATAGAAAGATAATCTAGATCGAAACTGTTTCACATTCAAACGATTTATTAAAACATATATCATTAGAATCAAAACTGTTTGCTATTCCAGCATCGTTTATATAGAAATATTAGGATCTAAACAGTTTGTATTTAAAAAAGATCGTCTAGCTCCGAACTGTTTGACATTACTGTATAAAACATCATGATCCAAACTGTTTGCATTTCAGTGATCCAAACTGATATTCAAGCATCGTTTATATAGAAAGATAATCTAGATCGAAACTGTTTGCCATTCATACCGCTTATATAAACATATTAGGACAAAAAACTGTTTACTATTCAAGCATCGTTTATATAGAAATATTAGGATCAAAACTGTTTGCATTTCAAACTATTTAAAAATGATCATTAGGATCCAAACTATTTGAAATTTAAACCATTTATATAAACAAATATCACGAGGATCCACTGTTTGCTACTCAAACACTGTTTAATAAAGAAAAATAATCATCTGGATCCAAACTGTTTGCCATATACACACTTTATATAACAAATATCATTAGGGTCCAAACTGTTTGCTACTCAAGCACTGTTTACAAAAGAAAAAATAGATAATCTGGATCCGAACTGTTTGCTATATACACACTTTATATAACAAATATCATTAGGGTCCAAACTGTATGCATTTCAAACTGTTTATTTAAAAAAGATCATTAGGATCTGTTTGACATTTAAACCCTGTATATATAAACAAATATCACGAGGATCCCCTGTTTGCTATTCAGGCACTGTTTAATAAAGAAAAAATAGATAATCTGGATCCAAAGTGTTTGACATTTAAACACTGTTTATATAAACACATATCACGAGAATCCAAACTGTTTGCTATTCAAGCACTGTTTAATAAAGAAAAAAATGATCATCTGGATCCAAACTGTGCGCCATATACACTTTATATAACAAATATCATTAGGGTCCAAACTGTTTGCTATTTAAGCAACGTTTTTATAGAAATATTAGGATCCAAACTCTGTGCATTTCAAACAGTTAATTTAAAAAAGACCATCTAGATCCAAACTGTTTGCCATTTAAACACTGTATAAAACATCAGGATCCAAACTGTTTGCATTTCAATGATCCTGCTGGTTTGCTATTTAAGCAACGTTTATATAGAAATATTAGGATCCAAACTGTTTGCCATTCAAACTGTTTATATATACATATAATCTAGATCCAAACTGACATTTAAACAGTGTTTATATAAACAAATATCCCATGGATCCAAACTGTATGCTATTCAAGCACATTTAAAGAAAAAAAGATAATTTGGATCCAACCTGTTTGCTATTCAAACACGATTTATTTAAGAATAAAAAGATAATCTGTATCGAAACTGATTTACATTAAAACATTTTATATAACAAATACCATTAGGGTCCAAACTGTTTGCTATTCAAGCAACGTTTTCGAAAAAAAACAATCACCTAGATCCAAGTAATATTATAATAAAATAATAATAATCAAATGATAATAATATATATTAAAAAAAGTAAAGTACCTAGTTACAGTCTACTTTTAGTCCGAATGACCGCTCAGCCGACTTTACATTTACTCCCCTGGTCATTGGCCTACAATATTGAGCACTGCTAACACATGGCGCAATCATGCAGCTGCAGTATCGGCGAGTGACCCTCACAGGTACCCATTTTAATCCCTCGGTGGAGAGAATGTGCGGGTGGGAGACATGGAAAAGCGTCTCTGAAATTTCCGGGATTTGAACTCCGGACTTCGGGACTGATAGTCAAGTGCGTTACCACTAGACCACCGCCACCTACAATATTAAATAATATTTTTAATAAATGGTGCTTGAATAGCAAACAGTTTAGACCTAAATGGGCATTAAATAAACAGAGCTTGTTATATAAAATAGTGTATTAAAAAAAGATCATCTGGATCCAAAACTGTTTAAATAAAAATTGGAAGCCAAACTGTTTGCATTTCAAGCACTTTTTTTTTTAAAAATCCATCTAGATCAACAGTTTGCCATTTAAAAACTAAAAATTCAAATCCAAACTGTTTGCCATTCATATGAACAGTTGTTAACATGTATACAAGAGAGCCAGAATCACCTGGACATCGCTCACCAGACGATCAGGAGAAGATTTTTTAAGTTTTCACTCTGTTTCTATAGAAAACTAGCCGGCCGTGGGGCAGGGCCAATATTGACCCAAGGGGCATAATTTATAAACTTTTGTAGAGGACATTTTACTACATGTTTCTACTGATAACTGATCACTCCTGGTGCGGGCCAATTTTGACCCCAGGGGCATAATTTATATAACTTGTAGAGGACCTAAACATGATGCTATGTGTCAAATATGAAAGCTGAGAATCTTCCAGTTTCAGAGGAGAAGAATTTCAAAGTTTTACTATGTTTCTATAGAAAATTAGGCACCCCTGGGGCGGGACAAATTTTGACCCCAGGAGCATAATCTATATATAACTCTTGTAGAGGACCTACTGGTGATGCTATGTACTAAAGATGAAAGCTGAGAACCCTGTAGATTCAGAGGAGAAAACTTTTAAAGGTTCCAATTGTTGACGCCCGACGATGGACAATGCACACCGACGGACATCAGGCGATCACAAAAGCTCATCCTGAGCACAGAAGTGCTCTGGTAAGCTAATAAAACCTATTAGGATATGCAGAGAGTTTGTAAAGATGATCTGATTAGGATATGCATAGAGTTTGTAAAGATCATCTGAATTGGATATGCATAGAGTTTGTAAAGATGATCTGAATTCAAACTGTTTACCATTCAAGCAATGTTTATATAAACAGATACCATTAGGATCCAAACTGTTTGCTATTTGAGCAGATATTAACAAGAGTAGGGTACATGTACTTGCCCACTTGCAAAACTTATCAGATTCAATATGCCTTATAAGTATTGACACTTTCTAATTTGTGCTTCAGATTTTGATCTCCATATTAAGGTAACATTATAAAAAAAACAAGAGCTGCATGCTGTGCCAACGCTCGTCTGATTTGGTGCTTGTCCAGCTAAATTAATGTTTTTGGAAAAACAAAGAGCCAAAACTCCAAAATTTTGAATTAAAGCGTTAGGGTTCTTATGTAGGAGCCCTCTCCTCAAAGAGATCTACCTACCTATGAAGTTTCATGTTGCTACACCATACTTTGAGTAATGAAATACATTAAAGTTTTTGCATGCGATGACGACGCTTACGACCCAGTGATAACAATAGCTTGACTTTTCTTCAAAACAGACGGTATAAAAATGAAGTGAATTAATTATCTTACTAAATAAAAAAGATATGGCCATCCTCATATTTGAAGATTTTCATAAAATGCAAGGGCCATAACTCTGTAACAACAAATTGAATGAACCTGAAAATCAATTCAACTTTACATTTTGTTACATATACCATTTGTGTGAAGTTTCATCAATATCCTTTCAATAGTTTTCAGAAACAACGGACAAATCAAAAGTTAACAAACCAACAAACGCACAAAGTTCAAGGACCATAACTTTAAAATAACAGGATATATGCAAAAACAAGAGTGTTCGGAGGATCACATGTGTCGCCTGCTCACAGCTGACACAAAAACTGTTAATTAACATTCATATTCATTAGCAGAATTTTGATTATTTTCATGTAAAATTGTCAAAAGAATTTTTTGCACCGACTAAAACTGTAGAATCAGATCTATATCATGTCAAAGCAAACAGAGCAGACCCTGATCAGATGGCTCCTATAGGAGCCATCTGAGCTGAGTCTACCGTTTGCAAATGCGTGAAAACATGTTTATATGAAGGAAAGTGTTAAAGAATATTACTGTCTGTCATGGCCAAACAGAGCAGTTCCTCATCAGTCAATTCTTATAGGACCTGTCTGATCTCGGTCTACTTTGTTTGCAAAGGTATTCAAAGGCATATTTTACAAAGGATTAAACAAGATGCGTTTGAGAAACACTACGCCCCCGATATGATCTTTGACCATAAAGGATGACCTTGACCTGACATGTTACCCATCAAAATGTAGAGCTTTATGAGATACATATGCACGCCAAATACCAAGTCTCTATCTCTACTGGTTCAAAAGTTATGGCCAATGTTAAAGTCTGTGACTTGACCTATTTATTTGACCTCTCACCTTGAAGGATGACCTTGACATGTTACCCCTCAAAATGTACAGCTTTATGAGAAACATATACAAGCCAAACATAAAGTCTCTCTATCTGTACTGGTTCAAAGTTATGGCTAATGTTAATGTTGGTGACAAACAAACAAACAGACAGGGCAAAAGCAATATGCCCCCAGATCTGATCTGGGAGGCATAAAAATAGGGTCTGATCAGATTCAACTCTGTCAGATACAGCATTAAATCAGAAAATACTATGATTGGTTCCAAACAGTACATAACTTGATCAGCCACACTTTAACCCTTTATTTCATACATATGCCTTTTTAATGCCTTTGCAAATAGAGTAGATCTGGATCAGATAGCTCCTACATGAACTGTCTGATCGTGGTCTGCCCTGTATGCTTCTGGGCTGTAGACCTGAATTCCTTACTGCCATAGCATTTCAATTTCATAACTACTAACAGCCGGCACTCATACCACTGCCTCTACTATCATTGCTACTACAACACCACTACTACTACTACTTCTACTTACTACTACTGCTTCTTACAACTACTGCTGATACTATTACTACTACTACCTCTACTATTACTATGTCTACTACTAACACTACTATATAACTACTACTACTTACTACTACTATCAATGCTACTAATGCCAATACTACTGCAACTACTACTACTTTGGCACTACCACCACTACTATAATTTCTACTACTACTACTGCTACTACTACGACTACTAATACTATTACTGCCACTATACCACTCCACACACCCCCATCCCCTTCTATGGCAAACAATGCAGACCCTGATCAGAGAACTCTTCTTGGAGCTATCTGATCTGGGTCCACACTGTTTGTATATACCATAGCAAACAGTGTAGATCATGATCAGAGGGCTCATCTTTGAGTCCCCTGATCTAGGTCTACACTGTTTGCAAAAACAATTGTATCATATACAAAGTCTGTCAAAGATCTGGCACTACTACTATTTACTATTATTTCGTATATATTTCTACTATGTCTACTACTACTATGTCTATAACCACCACCACTACTATTACCCCTACTACATCTAAATACTACTACTACTAGTTTTATTACCCCTACTAAAACTTACTACTACTACTACTACTACTATTACCCCTACTACTGCTACTACTACTACTATTTCTACTACAACTGTTACTACTACTACTGCTATTACTACTAGTAGTGCTACTATTACTACTAATACAGTAAAGCCCAACATTTAATTTAGTATAATATTGGTCATATGAGACAGGTGGCAGCTTAATGCAGGGTGAAAGCCATACAGAAGCTCCTCGTGGATCTTTCTGCATTACTCAACCTACATTAACCAGCCACCTTCCTAAAATATCTCATTTCTTCATTAGAATTCAAGTTTAGAGGGGTTTTACTGTACTATTAATACTTCTTACACTACTATTACTAATACTATTGCTACCACTACTGCGACACTACTGCTACTATTACAACTTCTACTACTACAACTACTACTACTACTGCTACACTATTACAATTAACCACAATACTACATCCCAATCCCCCACACCTCCCCTTCCCTCCCAACCCATCCATATCCCCCTCCCCAACCATGGCAATCAGTGCAGACCCTGATCAGAGAGCTATTCTAGGAGCAATCTTATCTGGGTCCACACTGTTTGCATGTTCAATGCTAAACAGTGTAGACACTGATCACAGGGCTCATTTTTTAGCAACCCCCCATCTGATCTGGGTCTAAACTGTTTGCTAAAACAATTGCTCCATGTACAAAGTCTGTCAAAGATCGAGTACTACTACTACAGCTAACTACTATTATTTCGTCTATTACTACTATGTCTACTACTACTTCTACTATTTCCCCTACTACTGCTTCTACAACTGTTACTACTACTACAGCTGCTGCTACTGTATCACTACTAGTAGTACTACTAATACAGTAAAGCCAGACATTAAACTAGTATAAATATTGGTCTTGGAGACAGTTGGCAGCTTAATGTAGGGTGAACGTCATACAGAAAGCTCCCCATTGAGCTTTGTGCATGACATTCACCCTGCATTAACCAGCCACCTGCCTAAAAGCATCCAATTTCTTCTCCATTAGAATTCCAGTTTCGAGGGGTTTTACTGTACTACTAATACTACTTTCACTACCACTATTACAACAACAACTACTACTACTGTGACATTACTTCTACTACTACAACTTCTACTACTACTACAACTACTACTACTGCTACACTATTATAACCACAATACTACACCCCAATCACCCACACCTCCCCTCCCCTCCCACCCCATCCATACCCCTTTCCATCCCTCCCCTACAATGGCAAACAGTGCAGACCCTGATCAGAGTGCACATCCGGGAGCCTTCTGATCTGGTTCCACACTGTTTGCAAATACCATGGCAAAAGTGCAGACCCTGATCAGAGAGCTCTTCTAGGAGCCATCTGATCTGGGTCCACACTGTTTGCATGTACAATGGCAAACAGTGGAGACTGATCAGAATGCTCATCTTTGATCCCTCTGATCTGGGTCTACACTGTTTGCAAAAACAATTGCATCATGTAGTCTTGTCAAAGATCGAGTACTACTACTACTACAACTAACTACATGTACTATTATTTCGTTTATTACTATGTCTACTACTACTACTACTACTACTACCAGCACTACTACATCTACTACTATTACCCCTACTATGACTAAATACTACTACTACTATTATAACCCATACTACTGCTACTACTACAGCTTCTACAACTGTTACTACTACTGCTGCTGCTACTGCTATTACTACTAGTAGTACTACTAATACAGTAAAGCCCAACGTTAAATTTAGTATAATATTCGTCTTGGAGACAGGTGGCAGCTTAAAGCAGGGTGAAAGTCGAGCTTTCTGCATGACTTTCAC